>CP099840.1:27413468-28150505 GCA_030062745.1 Capitulum mitella | reverse complement strand
ACTCTGGCAGAAACCTCATTAACATGACAGGGTTAACGCAACAAAAGCAGCTCTGCACTTCTTCCATCATCCCCCTAACCTAACAACGTCACCAATCACGATACCATGACATGACCGAACCCAGGCAACGGATACTGCGATAGCACACAGAAGGCATCCGAGCGAATATCTTCATTAGGGGGCTGGAAACAGAGGTCCGCCGGGTGCTGAGGCTGATAAGACGTGACGAAAATAACCCTTCCATTCAGATAACCACTGATTCAAGCGGACGCATAAAAACATTTGTTGCACGTTCAACATCAAGGAACGCCCTTACAAAAACAGGGCACATGGGAGGCACGAGATAACACGGAGGCTCCGCCGCACAACTCGACCAGCAAACACAACAAGAGCATTAAGCACAACTCGAACGGCCCTAAAGGCTCCATAGCAATAATTCCGACAACAACACAAAATAACGCGGTAACCACACACATAACAAGAAGCCAATCGGAGACAAACTGAAAGCGTTAACAACGATGGTGATGAGTCAAAACATAAATGAGGATGCTGATAAGTCAAAACATCATCACAACGCTGCGGTTGGGTCCAAATATCAACAGTGCAGCCACCACCTATCGGGGAAGACAGTTATCAGTTCTCGCTCTAAGCTCAGTCTGCTCAAACAACCAGGCTGTCCCATGAGACAGGGCTGAAAGTTTTGCTTTTGTTATCGGTGTCCGAGCATAAACCGCCTCTTGGAATGATATTAAGCCCTCGAGGCCCACAAACGAAAATACATACGTCGATTGCAGGCTTCACATGCATTTTCATGAATTTCACTGTCACATGTAACAACACGCACGCAAGCATATGCAGTTCTACGATCCCAAGAAGCATCGCGAACGACCAGTAGCGGCAGCAGAAAGCCGCCCCACGCCCGCCTCCCCCACCCGTCGTCACCACCGGCGGCATCACTCACCTCGGGAAGGCGTCGAAGAACCACGTGCGCTGCGTCTTGAAGGCGACGCGCATGCCGGACATGAGCGGCGAGTGGAGCACGACGCCGCCGAACTCGGTGCCGCGACGCCAGGTCCACGGTCGGCACGGTGCCGATGCTCTGTCCGTAGAGGATGACCGACTCGGCCGGCACGCCGTAGCGGCCGTGCAGCGCCTGCCAGGCGGCCTCGATGTCGGCGTACAGGTTCTTTTCGGACGGCCGGCCCGTGCCGTCGCCGTAGCCCGAGTAGTCATAGCTGAAGATGTTGCAGTTGATGCGCGAGCCCAGGCCCAGGTAGAAGCTGCTCATCTGGCCCAGGTCGACGGCGTTGCCGTGCGAGAAGAGCACCGTGTACTTGGCGTTGGGGCAGCACTTGATGTACATGCACGCGATGCGGTTGCCCTTGCTGGTGCGCGTGTAGAACGCCTCCATGGCCTCCTTCTTCTCCTTGTCGGTGTAGAGCCAGTCGGCGCGCTCCGTCAGGATGATCTTGTGCTTGTTGGCCCGTCTCGTCGGCCATCAAGCTGTAGGTGGCCTCTGGCGGCAGGAAGGCCAGCTTGGCCGCTATCCGCGACGGGCACGGCGGGCAGCAGAAGAGGCAGCACAGCTCGGTGAGGCTGAGGCCGTTCATGGCGGGCCCTGGCGGCGCGGCGCTGCCGGCAAAGGACGGCTGTCAGCGCGCCATCACGCACAAACACGGACGGGCGGGGCGCCGGCACGCTCGACAGCGCTGCCGCACGACAGGGGGCCGCGCGCGGAGCCGGCGGCGAACAGCGCCGGACGGGCCGGGCCGCCACCGCCGCCGCCGCCACCGGATGCTGTGGGGACGCGGCCATGCAGCGCGCACTGGTCGGGCGTGCAGACAGCGGAGTACCACGCCTTCGCATGACACAAACGGCAACCGGGCGGCGCGCTGGCCCAGAACTGCGAATGCATCGCAGCGCGCTGACAAAACGGCACGGGCCAGACCAACAGCGGTTACGTCACAGCCCCAGCAAGGCCCCCGTAAAGCCGCAGACTTCGTACCAAAGCCGCGTGCGGCTCTATCCGGCATGACGGCGCCCTGTCCGCCGCGAGACTGACACCTCGTGACGTCACGCGGTGGCAGGGGCGGGGGCGGGGGCGGCCGCCGACAGCCAGAGTCCGCGGCTCAGCGGCCGCCGGCGGCTGGGCGGGGGCAGGGTCCGCGGCAATAATGGGACCGATAATGACACCGGCAGAGGCGGCGACACGACTGGCGGCCGGCACGCGATCTGCGGACGCCGGCCGGCGGCACGGACCTCGCGGCCGGGGAGGCACGCCACGGCGGCCGGGCCGCAGACGGCACGTCTGGACGGCACGAGACCGCCGCGCCGGCCGCCGCTTCCGGCGCCGGCAGGAAGTCGTGCTCGGCTCGGCGCTGGGACGGCCGGACGGAAGGGCGGCTGAAACTGGCGGGGCTCGGTCGGCCTGGCCCGCGCTGTGGCGCCAGGCCGGACCGCGCTGCACGCAATCACGGGACACGGCGCCGAGTTTTGCCCACCTGTTGCACGCTTCTTCGTAAATCAATGGCTAGGCGCCAACCTACAGCTGCAAAAGCTTTGTTCGGCGCTCTGATAGACGGACGAAACACCACAATCGTCTTCCATTTCCGTTTTTCTTTCTCCCCACCGCAAATCGCATGAAACATGAGTTTCCTTTCCGAGTATTTCCTACACGAGATTACCATTCACGACAACGCCAATGCCGCTGACCGGGGTCCCCGCCCGCGGAAACCCGTGAAACCTCTGCGGTGGCAGGTCAGCGCGGCGCGGCAGCACGGCCGGCGGCGGTCTCCCGGCAGCGACCGCCGGCGCCGCAGAACTGGGTCAAGGCGGCCGTCGGATCGCGCGCGCCATTACCACCCGGCCGCGGTCCCCGCCAGTCGCCGCCAAGGGGCACCGGACAGCGCACCACGGAACTACCAGAGACGGCGGAAAGATAGGATCCGCCAGCTCAGATCCGGGCGCAGCGGTAGTTGACGACGCGAACCGCGGGCACGCAGAAATACCAGGAAAACACGGAGGCAGCGGCCACCGCAAATAACACAAGGACGAGTCAACAGTAGAATTCCAAAGAGCCGAAACGTAACGACCTGAAGCAACCGGTTAAGATTTTTGAACAACTGGACTCAATGCATACTTGCACATGTCGTATCTGAGTTACAAGCCTGATAAAGCATCGCCCATTAACAGTTTCAACTGCTCGTCGCACCCCTTCGTGTAATCGAGATCAATAGAAGAATCCGTTTGCACTCAGGTATGCTCACCAAGCCGGCTAATAATACGGAAACGGCGTCCAGACATCCCCGGCCAGTAGGCACTCTTCCCCGACATCTCAACCCTAGTAAGACCTCTGATGCTATCAGCACTCATGTGACCAACAGGAAGCCGATAAGGCCGCACTTACGGGCCTGAGAACTGACGTGTCCAACGTGGCTGATCGGTACACCTGCGGACCCGGATGTACAGTGCCTGCACCAGCCCATCAGCTGATCTGATACATATACTGCTGACATGATAGCAACATATGATGGACCAACATGTTTGCAAATGGTACAAATAGAGGATACGCACGTTCCAGAATCTCCTGAGCCCCATAAGCACCTTATGATAAGAAGAATGTTTGTTTTCGTTCATGAGTCACAGACCATTAACAAACTCTGTCCCAGCCTTCCACTACACTTCCAGATATTTTCGCCTTACTTGAGTAACAGTGAAGCTTCTCTGCTATAATTCTTCAGGATGGCTAGCATTTTGCTAGTATGCTAGTTAGAAAACACAATCTTCTTTCAGGGAGCAAAATCAATGCTCTGGGAAAAACTGATACTTAATCCTAGCTGGAGGTAAGGATTCCTATCTGCATTCCAGACAAATAGGCTGGTTGCTACTCTGCCTTCCTCTTTCCCTTCTACTAAAGATACAGTGATTAATAAAAATACATGCTATAATTTCTAATTCCAATGACACCAATTTGACTGAATGCATTTTACACATTCCTGATTCCAATGACACCACTTTGACTCCTAAAGGTTAGCTAGTGACCTCTCAGGCCACAGTGGAAGCCATCAGGTCACCATTTATTGTCTCTGATCTCATTGTAGTAGATTTTTATCATTTTGGCCTGCAAACCATACTTTTGTAGAGACTGGGTTTACAAATTAGTCAACTGTAGCATTCCATGGCTGCTTTTCTAGGTCCAGGTCTGGTTGATGAGAAGTCACTGTCAATATCATTATCAATATCAATATCAATATCACTGTCAACCTTCACTGTACTGGAAGTGCCAGACATGATGCTTCATTATCAGAGAGAAGAAATATGGTTGCTGAGAGGATCAAAAATAGATTTAATTGCTGAAATTACTGATGAAATTTACAAATGGCCATTTTAAAGTCCAAGAAGACCAGCATTTCCAGATGACCGTGGGTGGTCACCAGTGCTGGAAAAGCTGTCATTTTCTGGTGTCAAAAAGCACCAAAAAATTTATACTCCAAGAAAAACTTTGAACCCAAAATGGTCATCTGCCCCCTCCCCCAAGACAGGGGCATTCCTACTCAACCACAGCAAGACAGTGAGCAGCATCCCCCCCCCCCCCAGGTGATGGTTTAACATCCATACTCAGCTGCTGAAGTACACCCTGAACCCACAACTAGCCACTTCCCACTCCCCATCAAAAACTCTGCTGACCTACGATGTAGACCCAGGAAACTGATTTACCCCCCTCCAAACGGAGCCAATGGATCCACCCCTGCTGGCCACATATGCTTGCAAAGTACCTAGTTAGTCCATGTTTCTCACATAAATGCAGAACATTTTATACTCCAAGAGAATTTGTACTCTGACACCAGCAAGAAAAACCAGGTTTCTGACACTGGTGGTCACAGACCTTTTGGTGCCATCACATTATCTTGGAAAGGTCAAAGACCTTTCAAAACCCATTTGGTTGCCAAACAAAAGTCCAAACACCCCTGATCAAAATCCAACCCCATACTGCACTAACCATGGATAAAAAATGGTAATGAGGCTCAAGTGTACAAAACCAGCTTGCAAGTCCTGGTGAATAATATAACCTGTTGACCTGACATAACCAAGCAATCTTTTGAGATGCAGAAAAGTTGTAAACCAAGCAATCTTTTGAGATGCAGAAAAGTTGTAACCATTTAAAACTTAGTGCTCTTAACATGGCTTATCCAGCAGAAGCCTAGGAAAACCTCTGGGGGAGGGAGTGGCAACCACATGTCTTTCCAACTGGGATCATCAAACACACAATGTAAAAATGGTAATTTGCATGAAATGTCGTCTGCATGCCCCAGAGGAAGCATTATAGCTCAGAAATTGGGGGAATATTTTGCCTTAAGTTAAGATAAGAAATGAATCAGTTCTTTCACATTACTTATCTGTCTGCACCATTTTGCCACAAAATCTTGGGGGAATGCAACAACTTACAAGCCAAAAAACAATGCAAATGATGCTGGTCATGCTTACAGATTAAAAGAACACAAAAAGTTGCTCTGTTTTCTCTCTGGTATGTTTCTATTACCCTGTATGAAACTCAATGTGTGATTCCTATGCTTTGGGTCAATGACAAGTTGCTGACAGAACATTCATTCTTACCTATGGATTGCTATTGGAAGGCCTGGTGGCAGACATATGGCAGAAAACAAGGTTAATGCCAGATAACTCAGGCCCTGAACTGATGTGGACTACCCAAATATGCAAGAAGTTTCTCCTATGGTACAATTTGGATGGGAAATATTAAATGAGGAGTGCAATTGAGATGAAGCTTTAGGTTACTTCATGGTTTTGCTTGATCAGAAAGCATTTGGTAACAAAAAGCAAATTCTGCATTCCTAGCAAAATGATGAAAAATATGCTTAACAGCCACCTGGCAATTCTGACTCATTCCTAGTACTCACAGCCCTACCCAGATTCACATACAACACACCTGATACCTCCCAAACAAAATCCAGGAAATGTCACGCTCAATACCCAGGACTGTGGCTACAGTTTACAGTCCCCTTCTTGCAACAACTGTGAGAAGACTGTGGTACAGGGATCAACTGTTTTGATAAATCCATCAAACCTATTTACTTCTGATGGATCAAATTCTGGAAAATTTTGTCTACACACACACACACACACACACATATGTATATATGTATAAATATATTCATATATATATATTCATATATATGTATATATATGACATATCAATACACATACAGATAAAACATACATCTGCCTAAAAGGACATCATTATAACAATATATTCTGAGCAAATGGAATTATGTCATTTTGTCAGCAATTATAATCTTTGTATTACAACATAATTTTACCATGCCAGAGCAATGCTGGTAAAACAGACTGTACCTGGCATGTGATATTCTGGTGCTTCATCATTATGAATATCACTCCAACACTTCATTGCTCAATCCCCAAATATGGAATGTTTTTGGCCTGTATAATGAACCTTGGACTAATGCTAGCAACTGTTTCTATACTCTGTTTAGCTGCCAAATTTGGAAAAGTCTATGCATAATCATACCTGCCATGACCACTTGACCTTGCTCTTTTGAATGCATGCAGGTAAACTGTGGCATATGGTATATATTTAATAGTTTTTGCTGTTTCATGATGTAAATTAAAGTGGAAGCACACTAATGACAAATCACAATCCAGTTTTAATCTCCAGAGCTGCAAACACAATGTAAACATGATTTCAACTTTTTAGGGACTTCCACATAAGAGGTGTAAAATTTCTTGTGATTCTGTTGTGAAAAGGATATAATGGTAGTCTTAAACCATATTCACAAATATAAAACATACTTTCCCACATGTTTACAGAACAAATCATTGCAGGCTTAACAAATTTTACACAAAACAAAGGCAAATGATAACAAATGGAAGATGGCAGGTTTAACAGGGACGACCTACACCATTTACCGAGATCCCACACCTCACCTGACAGAAGTCGTAAACGAACTTCCCAATCGATGTCGTTGAGCCTAAAAGCTTCTTTGATGCACAGACATGGTTTCTTTTTTATAAATTAACAAAAAAAACTTGAATTAACCAATCAATTTCATAAATGAACGGAATTCACAGGCATTTTAACCCCACACACTACCACGTAACCAAAACGCGGGAACTAATACAAAGACGGTCGACTATAACGAATTCGTACTGCCATTAGGCAATCTTTGTGCGCTTGCCTGTTTTGGAGACAATTCTGACGCATCTTAAGGGAGTGCCTGAGGCGGAAGGTATTTTGTTTACCATAAATGACGTATTTAGTAAAGCTGATTACGCAATCGCTCATGAGAAATAAATGAAATGTATTGAAGAACGAAAATGATTTGAAAAATTTAACCTTCCTTCTCTTCTACAATATTATTATGGCTCAATTTCTGTTCTCCTACCTATACAGTAATTTGGTAAAAGCAAAGTACTCATGGGAGGCCATTACCAAATTCTTTTTTTTACTTTAATGATGTTGAGAGCCCAGCTTCGAGGGTATTGCGGTAGATTTGGATGATGTGCTTTTGTCACAAATGTGCGTTAAAATGTCTGCTGGTATTTGACCAATTTATTGGAAAAAACGAAAGATTTCAGACAACTTGCAATGAAAGGAAAACTTTACTGGTGTTCACAAAGACTGCGCGTAAGCGACAAAACATAGCTCTCACTGCACTAGATAGTGCTAATGGTCCTTGTCAGTTTAATGGATGGAGGTTCGGCGTCATAATTGTAAGGTTGTGGATTCAAATCTTGACGCCACTAGCTCTCGACCGGTGACACTGGTGGTGTGCGTTGGACACTGAACGATTGAGCCCAATTGGCTGTGCGCCCTAATCGAAACCAAATCAAACCGTGCTGGTAGGCAGACGACTGACTGACGCCCGACGAGACACGACTTAAATCACGATAGGTTGCTCGAGCCCTGGAGGCTGTGGGTCCTAAGCCACAACAAACGAACAAACCATGTTAATGGTACTCATCCGTAGTATAGTGGAAAGGGATTCGAACGCTTAATTGCGAGGTTGTGATTTCAAGTCTTTACACCATTTGCCCCCGATCGGTGACACGTATGGTGTGGGTTGGACGCAGGATGCCTGAGCCCAAGTTGTGTGCCCTAACCAAAACCAGCCAACCAGTCAACCAACCAGTCATGCAGTGTGCCTGTGTTAGCTTAGTGTGTAGAGGTTGGGACACTTAAAGGGCTGTGAGTTCGAGTATTGACTGTTAACTTTTGACTACTGAATTTTGGTCCTCATAAGTTCATTGGTTGGGGACTCATACTAATGACAAGAAGGTTGTGGGCAAGGAGGCAGAAAGCAAAGGGCAGGGGACCATGGTCCTGCTCAAATGTTGGGCATTGACTGGAAAAAATTGACCTGAAATATGTCTTTGCCACCCCCCAACTGTGGAGTTCTCATGCCCCTGGCCATGGTATCCAATTGTGGCAATGCCAGCTCTCATTGTCATGTGGTTTAGATTGAACACTGAATGTCTGAAGCCAAACAGCTGTGCAAACCCAAGTCCAACCCAACCTGACATGTACCAAGTAATGAACCAACCAGTGAGTCATGTGGTGTGCATTGTAGCCAGATGCCTGAGTCCAAATGGCTGTACACCCTTCAGTTATCTTGGTGCACCTTAACCCTAACCAACAAACCACTGATTTGCTGGTTAACCACCATCTATTGTGACAGTGGCTGTGTTAGCTCTGTTAGCTCCATCAGACTTATAATTGCAAGGCTGTGGGCTCAATTTTTGACACCTTGGGGTCTTGACCAGTGACACTGATGGTGTGGATTGCACACTGGATGTCTGAGCCCAAGTGACTATGCTAAGATTCAAACAAAATATCAAGATCTTGCCTCAGACTAGACAAGAACTCAAGTAGCTGCCTGTTGTAACACACAAACAACTTTGTCCATCATGCTAACTGTGTTATCTAGCTTTATACTAACCTGGCCAGAAGAAAAAAACTTGAAATGCAGGAGGGCAGTTGTGAATTTGTGTTGCCATTTTACCCCCTCTAACTGTGCATTGGTTACATGTATGGTGTGGATAAAATGCCAGATTCCAAAGCACAATTGCTGCTGGTCCAGATTTCAAGCCAACTTAAGACCCATCTTGATCTTTTTCATGTGATGCAAAACTGGAAACCTTGTACCTAAGCATGTCCACTTTGCAACATATTTTGACTCTTGTGCCAAATGTTTTCATGTAAAAAGGATACTGCTAATAAGGAATTTTATTTTCTTTGTGCACTTGGCTGCTCAAGTGATTTTTGAGAGTGACAGGTACAATTCTTTCATTCTGATTGTATAGTTAAAAGCTGAAGGAAAAAGTGTGTTAAGATTGGGAAAAATTGGCAGGAATCAACAATTTTTTCATGGGAATGTCCTTGACCAAACATATCTAATATCAGACTCAGATCATACCAGCTCACCTATGCAGCATTAACATCAAGTCATGGAACATTGTTAGGGATCAGAGCTCTCATCTCTGTTAAGCAGAGTATTTTCCATGTATTGCATGGATTCCCTTATGTTTAATCATAAAATTCCAGCAAACAGCTGATTTTGTGGCAAAAGTTTGATGTGGTGCTAAGAGTTTGATGCAACCATGTGGTTATCAGCCTCATCCTTCATTGGGCAGCTACCAGCAAACCCAAATGCTTAATATTGAGCACCAGTATGACTTCCTTTTTTGATGGAATAGGGAGACCAGTGCTCTGCCAATTTGTCTGCTGATTATGGTTGTGTGCAAGAGATCAATGAAGAGTCTGGTGCACCAGAAAGAGTGAAAGTAAATCTTCTTTTTGGCAAACCCTTCCTGTGTAGACATCTCATATGCCTCTTTAAAAAAGTAACCTGAAACAGTTTAACAGAAGAAACAGATCACTGAAGGAAGTGAAACAGACTGGGAGCCCACAGGCCATCCAAGTAGCCTTGTACCCTGTGAACCTTTCATTTCGGGTTATTTTCCCATTGACAGTGACTTAGTACTAATGTGTTATAATGGATGCATGCTTGGTTACAGGTAGTAGTAACCACAACAGACCAACTATGTGTGCTGCAAGGCTTGGTGCCACTTTGATGCACCATACCAGAGCTTTAATATGCTTCATCTCCAGCCTGGGCTGGCAGCATCTCATACTGTCAGTACCAATATGGAAGACACTGTCTGCAGCAAATTGCATTAGCTGCCCGGCAGATCAGCTGGTGAGCAAATGTGCTTTTATATTCAGTGCCCATTGCATGCTTGTGACTTGATTCATTACTGTGTAATAATGAAGCATCTTAGGTGATGTTGACAAGACAAGTGCTTGATGCAGTGGGCACATGCTGTAGTGACCTGTTGACAGATTTTGAGGATAAGGCCAATAAACCCATTAGAGATGCTACTTTCTCACAGTTATAAATAATATCCTGGTCAGGTTAACAAAGTATAAACCTTTTTTTGTACAGATCATCTATTGCCCATGATGGGAAGCATGCAGATGACCTATAGTAGAATGCATTGCAAATGAGTACTAAGTCTTCAAAGCTTAAGGTAAAACTACATTCATCAACTTTGAAAAACTGCATCTCTTCTGACCTGGTCTGGACCATATGTAAAATGGGCCAACACTGAATCAGAGCACTAGTTTGATTGTGGTGATTTCTGCAAAACTCTGTAGGCCATCCTTATGGCTCTGTGGTAACATACTCACTTCATTTGTGCTTCATGATAGGTGCAGGTGTGATATTACCTCACACTTTCATGCCATTAAATGGAGGGAATTGCCTACACCACAGGGAAACCATCTACATTTGATAGTAATTTGAGCTAGATCCCATTGTTGGGATTGGATAAGGCCATGATGTTCAGTGTGTAGTCCAAAACAGAAATTATCATACAGATCACAAGGAATCATTGTCATGACCTGGATGGTACCTGAAAGATCCCTCAATGCATTGAACTTGGCACATGCAAAGTAATTACCCTTTATCTGGTTTTAATTAGGTGGCTAAGTATGGGCCTAGGTGACAGTCCCACATATTGGTTGCTGTATGTTTTGAGTACTGATTCCAGTGCATTCACCCCACATGCTAGGATGATATTTACTGAATAAGAATAAAGACAGCAATGATGCATCCTGGCCACATTCTTTCACCATGTACTGTCTCATTCACTGTTTTTCCCACAAGTGATTATTGAATGGAAATGTTTTTGTGGCCACATCTCTGTGACGAAATCGGGATGGCTGTGTCCGTGTTGCATTTGGGATTCGTTTAAAAAAACATCGCTTTCTTGTCATGCGCCTCTAGCAAAAAAAAAAAGTTTTTCTTTTTTTTTGAAATCCCAGGTTTGGTTTTGGCTGGGTGGTGGAGTCAGGTTGTTCACGACAAGCTCTGCTTCCCTTCTGACCCATCCCGTGACATCATCTCTTCGTATGCTGCAGTCTTTGGCCGCGATGGCAGCGCAGCGGAGTCCCAGCCGTGGACCCGGCTCTGGTGGGCGAGCTGCGCGATCGGCTGGCGTTCGACAGCGAGAAGGAGCTGCGGCTCTACTGGCGGCGCGCCGCCAACCGGCTGGACGGCGCGCGCATCCGCAACGCTCTGCACGTGCTCACCACGCTCGAGAAGGAGGGCGTCTCCATCGAGCGGGTCAAACAGTACCCGGGCCTGCTGAAGATCAGACCAGGTGCGGTGACCGTCTGAGCCCTGTGCCAGGACCGGTTGTTACACTGCATGCACCGACAAATGGCTCCACTTGTCAACCAGTCAGAGGAGAGTTTATTGGTGTAACTGTTACATGGTGTCAGAATATGCTCCAGTTGTGCTGGGTAGTAAGGTCATCCACTAATCAATCAGAACTGGGTTTCGGGTGTATGTGGCGCAACAGCCATTGTTGGAATAGGCTTCGGCTGTTTGTTTTGTTTTTTTTATGCTGCGTTGGAACATCTCGTGTGGGCTGATGCTTTGCCAATTAGTTATGCTCGTCTTCGTGGTGTGGCGCAGTGCTGCATCGTCTGAACTGCTCGCATGTTGCTTCATGGTTTCACTTTGGCCAGGCTGTCCCTATGCTGTGGCATGGTGCCTGTCATTGCCTCCTTTCAGTGTGGTACGTCAAACAACGTCACAATGCGGGAATGCGACATGGCAGCCTCATAGCATTAACAGACATTGTCATGACTCGTGCTGGCACTGCAGTGGACCTGAGATGTACGCCTTCAGTTTAGTTGGCTGGTTGTTGGGCTATTGATCGACGCTGTCGACTGCCGGGATGATTTCGCGTCGTGAGCCCTCACGCGGGCTGTCGCAGCGAAACGTCGCGACTTCCCGACTAGAGCTTTCGGTCGTCGGCCAGTATGATAACCTCTTCGTCACGTCGCCCACTGGTCATTGGGTTTCGTTGTACTTCTCCGGTGTAGGCTGGTATTACGTGCCGAGAGCCGCCAGTGCTGGACAGTCCATGATAAAGATCAACAGCCGCTCGAACATCATTACGGGTGTTTTCATCAGACCGAGAGCCGCTCGGGTTCGTCAAAGCGACTCGTTTCGCTAAAGGGCCCCAACCTTTGTGTGCATGGAGGGAGGGGGCGGGGGTGGTACGATAAGGGACGCACCATTGCACGGTGACGTGGTGGGCGGGACCAGAAGCCGCCCAGCTCCTCCTGCGACCGGACCGCCCCGCCGCCTGCCGGCAGACCGTCTGGCGGTGCAGGTGGGGACGGTGCGCCGGCTGCCGGCTCCACTGTCGGCCGTGTTCCCGCTAGTGCTGCTGCGGCACGGCCAACTGGCGCCGGCCGTCCGCACCGTCTGCTCCGACCACGGCCTCTTCCCGGACTGCGACACCCGGCTCGACTACCTGGCCGGCCAGCTGCAGGTGAGAACTCGGGACGGCGGGCGGTGAGAGACTGTTGGCGGCAGGTTAGAACTCCTGGCGGCCGGAGAGCGAGAAACTGTCAGAGCTGCAGGCGTAAAGGCGACTCTGGCTGATGATGAGACCGTCCGTCAACTAGAAATGAGAGCTCTTGGATTTCTGCCTCCACGAAGGAATGGACAGTAACTTCCATGAGAAAGGAGTGGACAGTAACTTCCATGAGATCACACAGCGGAGTGTGAAGGAAATAAGAATGCTGCTACTTCACAGTTTCACAGACCACATCATTGAGATGCGTGACAGGGTGTATGCGGTGGGCCTCGGAATGCTCTGGCGATGTTCGGCCCCGCTCCGTGTGTGTGGACTGACTGTGAGGCTGGCCGTTCGCCGCGCAGGTGGAACCTCGAGAGGCTGTGCGCCATTTTCCTGAAGAACTCCTCCATTTTGACCGCACCAGCCGACCGGGTCATCGAGATCACCCGACTGCTCATAGGTGAGACACGTCTTCTCCGATGTTATACTGTACCGGTCTCACTAGAGATACTCTTGTGTTTATGTAGGCAAAAATAGAATATTATTGCAAAAGTGAATATCGTCGTCAAGTATTCCTTCTCCCCTCGACCTTTCTGATCGCTTTTCTTTCCTGGACGCTATTCGAGAAAAAACGCAACTTCCCTTTTTGTAATGGCCGCTAAAAGAGGACCAGTTTTGTGGCAGGTGCTAGATGCTTTGCATGGTGATAATTATCACCGACAAACGTCACGAAAACTACTTGATACAATGGATATGATTTTAATCTCTTGTGAGTATTTGTCCTTCGTCGAATATTCATCGTTCTGCTTGAACATAGTCCTTCCTGTCTCGCGCCGAGACAATGTCCGTTTCTGCCGTGATAACCCGCCTCTACCGCCACCGCCGCCGCCGCAGACGGTGGCATCAGCCCGGCGGCCATCTTGGATGACCCCTGGATCTACAAACACAACACGGACGTGATGCGCGAGCGTCTGCGGCGGCTGCAGGAGACCGGACTCCAGCCGCTCCGGCCCTGGATGCTGCGCTGTCCAGAGCACATCCTGCAGGAGTGAGTGACCGGGGGAGACGAATGGGGGGGGGGGGGACGGTTGTGCCGCGGGCGGGTCCAGAGAGGATGCAGCTGTACAGTGTTGTCGGTAACGTGGCTGTTTAATTTTTATCAGGCCAGGTTCGGTTGGTGCTGTTTGGCTGATTGCATTGGTGTTTGAGCGTTGGTGTAGGGATGTAGACCCTGCAGCATGCCATTGCCCTCACTAGTCAGCAGTACAAATTCAAAGCCTGATACATATTTGTGATTGCATCATTGCTTTAACTTTTAAGCTTGTGACTCGAAAACCGGCTGTTTCTGTGTAACTGAACATGAGCGCATTAAGCGCCTCCGCTCACCTGGTTTTCTGAACTCCGGTTATTCGCACCTCATCAGCTCTTCATGAACTCGCGTCACGTGACCACTGTCCGGCCGTGACGTCATCTCCGCTCCACCGTCCGGCAGGCACGTGGACCGGTTCCAGCTGCGCCGGACCATCCTCTCGGAGTACGGCGACGAGGTGGCGTACCTGAGCGAGCGGCTGGGCCTGGGCCGGGCCCAGGTCTCCGCGTTCGAGCACCGCTACCCGGCGGCGCTGCGCGCCAGCGTCATGAAGATGAAGGCCGTGCTGGACGTGCTGCTGGAGTTCGGCTACAACGGCGCCCAGGTGGCCGAGCAGCCGCGCATCATCTGCTACAGCGCGCGCCGCATCCGCGAGCGCTGCGAGCGGCTGCGCGCGGCCGGTCTGCGGCCCGCCAGCCTGCTGGTGCTCTGCAAGACGCCGCGCGACTTCGAGCGCTACATGACGGCGGCGGCCGGACGGCGGGCCGGCCGGGCCGGCGCCGGGGCGGGGTCGGAACAGGAGGGTGAGGCGACGGAGCAGGGAGAGGGGTCGGAACAGGAGGGTGTGGTGACGGAGCAGGGAGAGGGATCGAAACAGGAGAGTGAGGCGACGGAGCAGGAGAGTGTGGCGACGGAGCAGGGAGAGGGGCCTAAACAGGAGAGTGTGGCGACGGAGCAGGGAGAGGGGCCTGAGCAGGAGAGTGTGGGACGGAGCAGAAAGAATGGTCAGAGCAGGAGAATGTGGTGACGGAGGAGGGAGAGGGGTCTGAGCAGGAGAGAGAGGCAGGAAGCGGGCCGTGTGTCTGAGGTGGAGGTGAAGGCGAGCTCTCGACAGCGGCCGGAGTCGCGACCAAACCAGCGGTAACGATCTGGACGGTGGTCGGAGAATGTCAGTCTTCCATGCGGTGATACCGGTGGTCCAGCCGGTGGTCCGCATACCGTTGGGAGCATCGTCAGGGAATGCTTTGGACTGTTTTGCTCAAGAAAGCATGTCAGCGCTAGCTGATGCAAACCATCAACAATATCGGTTAGGACATCAGTCTGAACCACGAATACATCGACATCACGCAGCGCGACAAAAAGTGCACTGCAGTGGCGAAAACGGCGACGATGACGACTTCCGCGCCGTCTTTCCGTCGACTGTGTCTTGCTAGAGCTTTGTGTTGTCGATTGACTTCACCTGAACATAAATGAATTTGCTGGATATGTAGCGCCATTCTAAACTGCGATGAAAACTATTTCAAGATGCGTGCTGTCAGTGGAATGGCTCCTTCGTGAGTATCGCTGCCTTGTATTAAAATGCATGTTCTAGACGTCGCCGTTTTATAAGAGTGGTGCGCCGAAGGATGGTTTGGAATGTGATCCGGTGGAATAGTTAGCTCGTGTCAGGGACAGGCTGACAATGTTCAGCTTACAAGAATTACACTGCATTTGAATGTCGCCAGGCTGGCTTCGTGGCCTCTGGTCCTGGATAAAGGCAGTACGTATCATGTTCGGGTCTGAGTGCGAAGGATGTTGGCTGGTGTGGGATTTGGCTGGCCATGGTCGATTTTGTCATGAGAGTACCTCTGGTTGAGCTGAGGTTTTTGTACTGAGCTTACTTTTGCAGCTGTCATTATGGTTGTGTGCAATATTGTGCTCCTGGGTATTGTTTTGCGCTTCATTCTGGAAAACTACAAGCTTTTATATGAAAGGATCATATTACCAAAACACAGAACATAGTGCATATGGGATGCAAGAAAACATTCAGTGTTCTGGCAAATGGCCGTTGTTCTGATGTGGTCGGACTACTTCCGACTGGATTTCTGCCGCACCGTGACACACCTGCACGCCCTTTTAAGTTTGCTTTAATGTTGCCACTGCTTACTATCGTTACCCATGTCATGCGTGGTCAACAGTACGTTCGGATTTTATATCGCTGTTAGCGCTAGCTAGTATCAAGAATTATAATTTTATATAACTTAAATTATAAAAATAAAAAAAAAATATAATAACAGAAGCATTGATGTGTTCTAGCCAGAGCGTCGAGATGAGATCCTTTGCTTCGCGAGAGTTGATGGGAGTTTGCACATAATCTTGTGTCCGCTGTTATCTACACTGGGGAAGGGGCAAAAGCTGATATCTCCAAAAATTTAAAGGACGGGTGATGCTGTAAGAGGAAGATTTTGAACCAGTTCTTTCCATGCGAGGTCATATCTAACAACACACACACACACACATATATATAAAAATATATATATATATATATATATATATATATATATATATATATATATATATATCATCCTCATTGCTGACACGGAGAGCACGCGCAAGGAAGCACAAATTGGTAACAAGGTATTCACAAATTGCGGCACACTTAGAGTAACATATTCAATTTGATGGGGCACTCCTGTGGGTGTCGAACTGCGCTATTTTCCTTACCTATAAACGATGAGTTCCAGATGTATACATATATGCGTTTGATCAATGTTTTTATCCCTCTCCCCGGCGGCATTTTTTAGCGTATCTTTTCTATATCTTCTATCTTTTGATATCTTTTTATTGCAATAATAAATCACCACTCATCATGAGTTTCCTCCCTGTCCGTCACGTAATTTATGACGGACTCTACACGTGCAAAAAGTGGAATCCAAGAATGTAACAAAGCGGCCCCATTTCGGCCGGAATGCCTCGTCAGGCTACGACAGACTATGACATAGTTTAGTTCCACCAAACCGTGTCGCCTGTCCTAAAATAAACGAATCATTACGCGTGCAATATTAAGCAGGGGCATCCTTTGTATGATTCCGACCACACTTACAATATCTTGACTGACGCAAAGTACGGTAATGCGAACTTGGGCTCACGTGCCAAATCCGATCAGTCGCAAAGCCCGAAACCAGTGCGTAACGCATAAGTGCTGAGCTGCATTTGCATTGCATGACATACAGGTATCATAATGAGTTCCGCGGAGCTGATGCCGCAAAAGACCTCGAGATGACCAAGTCTGGCGAAGAATTATGCGTAACTGACTGCACTTCGACAGAAGCGACACTGGGGGAGGGCAGCCGGGAGGGGGAGGGGGAGGGGGCAGACCGACAGGCTGCTTGGAAAATTACCGCCAAGTGAGTGGTTGCTGGTGAGTTAACCCTCGCCCGTATAGGGCTTTCGGCATAACGCGAACGTATGTGGGGGGGGGTCGGTACGACCCCCGGCCATTTCCACACCATGCGTCCTCGAGCGTCGCGGAAAAAAACAGGGTATTGCGCGTGACGACTGATATCCCTTTTCAAGGCCTCAGGTTGATGGATGACCTTTCAGGTCGGGTTAAATGTCAGACATTGGCAGAAAATGGTACTTTTTCGAGTTTAATCGCAAATGAACGCCAAATAATAAATGATGATGAAACAAAACGAATATCACAATGTTCGTCAATCAATCATGAGCTTATTCGTACACCACATGATTGTATTTTACCCATGGGGTCCGATCTAGGTCATATTAGGTCAATTCTTGTCATGTGGGGTTGTCGGCTTAAATGCCTTGTCGGAGCTGCAGGAACATTTTTGTAGATAATAATAGACACTGAGGTAAAATGTAGCATCTCAGTAAACAAGCACTATTATCGAACAGCCTGTAAAGGTCATCTTAGGTCATCCAAGATTATCTAAAGCCAGTGACCTAGAATGATCTCGGATTAGCTAAAAAATCGTAACTTAGATGCCTTAAAAACGTTTTTCAAGTTGACATCCAACACAAAATCTAATTTTAGCCACGCCGCGGCAGTGGCGGCGGATTGTATTTGATCAAAGCAAAATTTTGAGGCCCTTTGATTCTGGGAGTTCCCCCTTTCCTAAGAAGGGCCCTCATCTCAAAAAAGTCCATGTTTTACTTAATGGGAGTCGTATTTCGCCCGACCGGGTGGGTCCACGATCCCGTCGTGCGTTGTGCGAACTCTGACATTCAACCGCTTAACTAGGCAGGCGCGGCACAGCTTCGTCCCACCGTGAACTCCTGACGTCCACAGCCAGACAACTGGTCGGAAGCTGAGGCAACTGGCGCGGTGGCAACGGAATCCAAACATAATTATCTTACGACTTGATACAAAAATTAAGGAAACGCTTGCATCAATTGAGCACATAACACAATGTTCTTGCGTTAATATATAACGACACATAACACAACAATGTGCTTTATATGCGAACAATGTACTGACCGGGCCCTAAGAGCCATTATGTAGAGGAACCTTCACGAACCAACACAATGCTAAAAAATGGAGGATATGGCAAACAAATCAGCTTCCGCTCTCGGATGGAAGCCGGGGGCCCCCTTGCTCCGAACTCTGTCAGAGGCCTGCCCGGTCCATTCCGCGAGGCACCTTAAAAGCTGTAAGTTCTCGGTCTTTGGGTCACTTTCGAGTGTAATTCGCGCAAGGCCCTTCTTACGGACGGATGCTAGGGCGCCCCCTCCCCCCCCCACTGAGACCCGGAGGGGTTCAGTGAAGGCCTCCTGGGTCTATTTTATGAGGCTTCTCGAAAAACTGTAGGTTCCCGGGCCCTGTTTTGTTTTTGAATGATAATCGGTAAGAGTCCCTCTTTCGGACCTAAGCCGGGGCCCCCTAGCAGGGTTCAAACCAGGGCCTATTTTAAGAGCAAATTACTTCGGGGGGGGGGATTTGGTCGAATTATGGGAAATGTAAATAAAAAATCTGGGTATTTCGCCGACCTTGTTTTTCTTTTTGTCTGAACTCGTCGGAGGTCAGTTTGGATGAGCTGGCATGGCGAGACTAGCGGTTGCAAGTGGCTGAAGCTTGGCCGTCTCAGAGATTTGTTGGCGCAATGCATTACGTTAAATTTTCGGATTTCAGAACGTCGGATTGGACGAAACCCGACGCATTTTCGGAAGACTTAGACCCACGTTGCTCCGCCGCGCACAATCTTGGAAGCTTTATTTCCAGGATGCTTCCATGATGGTTCGCACCGACACAAAACAGGATGCGTTCGACAAAAAATCGACTGGAGAATTGCATCGTATGGAAGAGGCGGAGCCGGCACCGGAACGTGGTACGTGCTGGCCTGGGGAACACAGAAATGCCCGTTTTGCAGGGTTTCAAAATGGCGTTATGATCTCGGAAACCGTTAAAGATACGGACCCGAGGACACTGGCCAACCACAACAAGGTATCGGCAGGAAATTATTTAGCGGAGTCGACCACATCCTCTGTACGGGGTAGCCGCGGCGCGCGCTCAAGGTAGCTTTTACTGTAGTTTCGGATGCAGAAGCGCCAATGACTGACACGACATGGGAACCAACGGAAAGCCCGTTTCTTTTGCCTTCCGATGATGACAAACACTAATTAGGTGTGCCGCTGCCGCTCCGGCCATGCGACGCCATGTGAAGGAATGCAGGGAGTGATTTCGTCCATTTTCATCTCAGCTGGGGAACATTGCCAACCGCCGACACGACGTCCTTCCCGGTGCCTAATCGCCGACCGTGGTTCGCACCGAGACCAAATCTGGTTCGTTCAACAGAGAACCGATTGGAGAACAGCATCATGTACAACACCACGTGCGGGGACCAGCACGTGCCGCGTGCCAGCCATGGGAGCACTACAATGTCCGTTTTGCAAGCTTTTCAAAATATGGTAAGGCTAAATTTAACCTTCCGTTATAACAATTCGGCGCTTATGTAGTCCAGCGTCAGATGGTACTGACTGCATATAATTCCATAGGACCTACCTCGTTCGCCAAATGGGGTAACCGCGGCACGCGCTCAAAGTGGTGGTATTTTCGGTTTTCGGGTTTTTTATGTTTACACTGTGATTGTAGTGGTATGGAGGATGAGATTGATGGTAAAATTAACACCTAATGGAACAAACGGATTTCCGTCGTTTTGACGCTACCATAGCATAATCGTAATTCACCTATCTTTTACCGCTATGGCGCATCAGGTAAACCGATGCAAGTCATAGTTCTGCACAAAATCGACATTTTCCGAGATCTTTGTGTTCGATTAAAGATTGTGGTGACGCCATCAGGAGCATACCGTTAGAAAACTACCACTTTGTTCCCCAATCAGTGGTGAACATGACACTAAAAGCCATTGGTTTTAGGGCAAACGTTCGTATCGCAGAAGTTCGTCGGACAAAAGTTCGTCGTGCAGAAGTTCGTCGTGTTAAAGTTCGTCTAGGGCAAAAGTTTGTCTAGGACAAAAGTTCGTCGTGAAAAGTTCGTCATGAAAAGTTCGTCGAGGACAAAAGTCTGTCTTGCGGAAGTTCGTCTAAGGCAAAAGTTGGTCTAGTACAAAGGTTTCGTCTGGGACAAAAGTTCTTCTCGCAGAAGCTTGTCTCGGACAAAAGTTCGTATAAGGCAAAAACTTTCATGGGAAAGTGTGTCTAGGACAAAAATACGTCATTTTGAATCACCACCATCATCACAGAAATTTGTCTAGGACAAGAGTTCGTCAAGAACAAAAGTTCGTCTCGCTAATGGAAAAGGTTCGCACTACAAAAGGTTCGTATGGAAAAGATTCGTAGGAAAAGATTCGTAAGAGATGAATTCGCAAGAAAAAAGGTTTGAAACCAAAGGTTAGTTAAATTAAAGTTCATATCGGAAAAGGAGCGGACCTAAAATAGTACCCTAGACTAACCTAACCTAACCTCTCTGTTGGACCGAACCAAGTCCGATCGCACCTTTATCAGCCTCCAGTGTCCTATGCCGCCCCTTCTGTGCAAACCTGGAGCGACTCCTTTCCGATACGAACCTTTGTTTACGAACATTTGGTTACAAATATTTTTTCCTTACGAATCTTTTCCCTTACGAACCTTTTTCCCACGAACCTTTTCCATACAAGCCTTTTGCAGCTCAAACTTTTTGCGTCACGAACCTTTCCAGACAAAAGCCCTTTACCATACGAGCCTTTCACCATACGAACCTCGTGTATACGAACCTTAGGCTGCGAGTCTTTTCCATACGAACCCTTGACTTACGAATCTTGGTCCAGTTACCCACTCGCTTGTGACTCGGGCTGGTCAATACGGTGCACAAATACTAAAGCTGGATGTGCACGAGTTTGAATTGGATTAGTTTCAGATCCGGCCATGGGTAGAGCCTCGTTCACCAACACGATTCCATGAACTGTCGTCTGACAGTTGGCAGTTTTTCTTCATTAGACATATACTGCCCTGAGGGACTTTCGTGAGAACCATGTGACACGGACAGTCTTTTTTCCTGAACGAACTTTTCCCTGAACGAACTTTTGGCCCAGACGAACTTTTGTCCTAAACGAACTTTAGCGAGACGAATTTTTGTTCTAAACGAACTCTTGTCCTGGGCGAGCTCTGTCCATGCGAACTTTCGCAAGACGAACTTTTGCCCTAGACGACCTTTTGTCCGACGAACTTTTGTCCTTACGAACTATTGCCCGACGAACTACTGTCCCACAAATTTTAGCCCGACGAACTTCTGCCCGAAAACCTAAGCCATCTATTGTTCTTGCTGTAGCTGGTGCAAAAAAGGTCTGTATGTTACGTTTTTCATCTTTTTCCGATCCCGATTGAAAACCAACTTCTCCTGTTCTTACTTCAAATTTGTACGATTCCATCGAGTTCAGTTTGACCTTGACGCTACCTCTAATTTCGGGATTTCAGATACGTTACAAGACTGAAAATGTCGCCGTCATAGGCATATAGTTTCGGTGAAATTCAGAAGCAGATAGAAAACACAAGCAGGGCTACACAGAGATGGAGAAATATTGAAAGATAGAGTCAAATACAGGGAAGGAGACGAAGACAAAAAAGGACACAGAGATCCATAGAAGCGAGTGACTGTTGGGAACAATGACAGACTTAGTAAATGTGGGGAGACTGAGGGACACCGGGGGGACCGGCAGAGAATGACAGAGATTGTCGGACCGACGGAGATCGACGGAAACCGGTGGAGAGCAGTGGAGACCGGTAAAGACCAAAAGGAGCCGACGGAGACCGACTGAGACAGACAGAAGCCGATGGACATCAAACAAGATTTAGAGAGACCGAAAGACTGATGGGCTGATGGAGACTAAAGGAGACGAACAGAGAATAATGGAGATCGAGCTAGAACGAAGGATATCGACTGAAACGGATGGAGATCCAGGGGCACCGAGGAAGACTTGCTGACACCGAGGGGGACAGACAGAAGGCGAACTATCTTTAGGGAAACTGGGGCGGTGAAAATTGACGAAGATAAAATAAAAAAAACACATTTCGCACCTGTCCAACCCGGGAAAGCTAAAAGAGAGCAGGGATGTGGCAGTGGCTGCTTCAAACCCCAGCGCGCTGCATGAAGGGAAATTAATTGATAAGATCTATAGAAAAAAATCCGACTGAAGTGCACTACGTTTTTTACACGACATTTGAAAAAGACAGCGTGAAGCAGCGTGCTCGAAGCGAACGTACGTCCGAGCGCAGTGTGCGGACAAACGGGAAGACCAAACGGCCGATGCAGTCTGTTTCCATGGAAGCTTGCAGTGCGATTGCAAAACGATACTGTGAGCGGCTGGATGAACCGTTCAACAGTAACCAGACTGAAGCGCACGGGACGATTGTCGAACGATGCTGGAGTGCTGGCGAGGAAATTTTGCGAAGACCAGACTGCCGACATTTGGTGCAACAGACAGAACCCGTTTGTTGGCATTGAAGTGCGCAATGCAGTCCTGGGGCGGTCCCGGGTCAATCTGATCAGCTTTTCGCCCGAAACTTGATTCGAATGAAAAATTCTGACGCGCAAAGGGCTGTAGATGCGCGGCGTGGCAAATGGCCAAAAAAGCGGCCGGTGCGTCCGAGAAAGGCTTGTACGCCTTGTGGCGTGCATCGGCACCAAGAGGAGTCGCGTCTTGGGGTTTTCATGGTTGGGGACAAGCTGGACAAAAGCCGTCGGCTGCCGCTTCTATATCTGATGGCTCCTCCAATTGGATTTGCCGTATTTTTGCGCGATCTGTTTTACCTCGCTTGCGATCGCAGCAGTGCAGGAAATTGAACCAGTCAGAACGGAATCCAGGAGAATTGTCACAAGCATGAAGAGTTCTTCTTGGTCATCGTATATATTATATTCTATATATTATTCTTCCCTAATGTTTGAACTTATCTGTGCTCTACACAAGCACTAAAGAGGCATGAAGGGCCCCTCTTGGTTATCCTCCATATTATATCCTATATAATACCTTTGCCTAATCTCTGCACTTATCCACGACAATCAGATTCACCTGAGGGAATTTGAAACCTGTCTGACGTTTCTCTCCAGAAAAGAAGAAAAAAACGTGCGCTCATTTTCCGTTTTCATCTTTTTATTCACGAACAGCTGCTCCAACATCCATATATGCCAGGCACAGTCTCGCTGAAGCGCGTCAAAGACCTGGTCACTGAGGGGATTTTGCTGTGTACTGGGGGGGGGGATTTGACGGTCACTGGTGGGGAGTTATCCCCCCAGTTAACATGTTAAAATAGTCCCTGGTTCGAACCCCGGCTTAATGCAGACCACCCCGGTTCATTAATTCTGTGAGGACTCCTGAAAACTGTGAGGTCCTGGTCGCTGGACCACCTTTGAGTGTAAACGGTACAAGGCCCTGTCTCGGACCTAAGCCGAGGCCTCCTAACAGGGTTCGAACCCCGGTTCAGCGCAGGCCACCCCGGTCCATTAATTCTGACGACCCTGAAAATTATGAGTTCTGGTCGCTGGACCACCTTTGAGTACAATCAACACGAGGCCCGCTATTGGATGGAAGCCGGGCCCCCTAGCAGGGTCCGAACGATGTGTCGGAGTAGGCCAGCCGGGTCCATTCTGCGATGCCCCTTAAAAATTGTAAGTTCGCGGTCTTAGGCCAGTTTTGGGTCCAACCTGCTCGAGGTCTCTATCGGAAGAAAGCTGAGGCCCCTAACAAAATAAGGCTTGAAAGAATACGCAGGCCATGAGCCTATTTAATTGCCTGCATAGTTGCATTTTTCTTTCTTTTTTTTTGTTTTTTAGTGTTCGTCGCTTTATCTCCATTTTCTTCTCCGTTTAATTTCTTACGAGGTCCTCCAAGATCATAAATGGGTGAGGGGGGGGAGAAGAATCATAGTCTTGCCCCAGACCCATCGCAAAAAGGGGGCAGCTGTCCCCTTGCCCCCAGTTTCGCCGCCCTTGCGCCGTGGTATTGTAGACTCATCACTCCGTGGCCGATGCCGCTCCGCCCGTCGGTGCGGAAATCATGCGTTCGTTGCATTGCTTCCTCTTTTGACGAAATAAGAGAAAAACTGCACCAAATTTGTATCGTTCGATTCCTTACGCCTCAAGAAATCCGAATATATAGATTATTTTGCGGCACCTATTTCCTATCGCATTACCAAAGATAAAAAGTAACGTGTTTTCCGCCGCAGCTCATGACCTCAGTCTATATCCTCGATAATCCCGATAGTGAGCATAAGCTTATTAAATCTTTGTATAGTTTTATAGGACATACAGTTTGGAGTCTATTGATAAATATATCTGATTGTATTTGTGCACTCCAACCGTCTTGCAGTGATATAAAACTGAGACCAATGTAAACCGGCTTCGTCAGCGCGCGAAAACAAAGGATATGGTTCCCGTTATGACGTCACAGCAGGCACGTAGCCAGGATTTTCCGGGGGGAGGGGTAATGCCAGATTTTGCCATATGCCACTGGCATATGGAAAAAAATTATAGGAAAATTCATGTTTTGTTTACAAGAAAAAGCAGCAATTTAATGCAATTTATCTCATTTAACACACAGGAAAACAAATGCTTGTTTTTGCAACATATATATGATCGTTATTCCGTATCCGTGCGAAATCGCCATATATCTAGTGAAAACCGCCTGGCTCAGGGGGGGGGCATGGCCCCCCATGGCCCCTCCCCTGGGCTACGTCCCTGCGTCATAGCTTGTTACCATGGCAATGTAAAAGAATTTTTCACCACAAGATGCGGGAAGGGTACTCCCGAAGATGCACCAAGTTTTAGATGGATTAAACAAACTGTTCACAGGTTGTCCTCGAAAACACCTCAGAGGGGTTACATCAACCCCCCCCCCCCGCATACGGGCGAGGGTCAAACGCCGCGAACAACCTCGCCCCATTAGTTTGGGATTATTTTAATATCATTACGGCCGGATAATTACATAAAGCATTAAGACCCTGATTGTGGAAACACCTAGTGCAGAGGGGCGCAGGGAAAAGCCACCCGTTAATTGGAAAAAAATGTAGCTGGCTTAAAGGTGTTCTATGTAAAGGAAACTTTAAAACCGAGTCCAGCACTGCTCTGCAAATGTTCCGCCACAACTGCCTGGACTCCATCCGAAGTGATGTACGAGTTTCGAGTGCTGCACAGAGGTCGTCGGGAAACTGTTCGTGGACTGCCGCCAGCAGAGAAACAGCTCAGCGTGGGGAATAACGACTCATTGGCTGATGCAATACAATCACCATATCGAACGCAGAATATCTCCTAGAACCAATGGAAAGATCATATACTACATTCCATTCCAGACCTCACTGTTCGCAACTGTTCGCTCGGTCCTTCGCTGTCCGCATCTCCCCTCCCCTGTCCGCTGCTGTCCGCCACTGTTCGCTGCTGACCGTCCCTCCCCCACTGTCCGCCGCCATTGTCCGCTGCTGTCCTGTACTGTCCGCCGCTGTCCGTCTGTCCTCCATGGTGCGTTTCTTCCCACTGTTCACCATCGTCCTCTACTGTCCGTCTGTCCCTCACTGTATTGCCCCTCACTGTCCGCTGCTGTCCACGCTGCTCCGCTGCCCGTCTCTCCCCCACTGTCTGCCGCTGGCCGCCACTATCCGCCGATGTCCACTCTGTCCCCGCTGTCCGCTCTGTCCCTCGCTGTCTGCCACTGACCGCCGCTGTTCCCTGTCCTCCACGGCCTGCCGGCGCCCCGCCTGGTTGCAGGCGGCGCCGCGCGGTGGCGCGACGGTGTCGGTGCTGCGGCGCGCGGCGCACGTGCGCCAGTCATGAAGCTCGCTCTGGTGGCGGCGGTGGTGGCGGTGGCCCTGGCGCTGGCCAGCCCGGCGGACGCCAGGAGCCGCAGGAGGCACCGCCAGGGACACCTCAGGAGCCGCCGCTTCGGGTCAGTGCAGGACGCCGCCGGGCCGCTGTCCGCTGAACTGAGGCGGACGAAATCCGCTGTACGCTGAATTAAAGTAGATAGAACCTCGCTGTCCGCTGAACTGAGACAGCCTGCGCCTCGCTGTCGGCCGAATTGAGGGTGGCTGGGTCCTGCTGTCCTGAGCAGAGGCTGGCCGAATCCCGCTGACCGTGAAATGAGGTAGACAAAATCCCGCTCCAAACTCAGGTTGACCGAGCTTTGCTGCCTGCCGTACTAAGGCCGACTGAGTCTCACTGTCCACTGAATTAGGACTTTCCGGGTCCGTTGTCCACTGGACTGAGGTAGACAGTGTCCCGCTGATTGCCGTTCTGAGGCGATTAGATGCAGCTGCGCATGGCAAGTCCTCTCGTCTCTCCAGGAGCCCAATGATACGGTCTCTCACCTGCCGAATGACTGATGTTTGGTTACGTCTGATGATGCCTTTAAGCGACCTTACCGGAGATGAGGGAACGTTTTTGGAGACAGCGCCAGAATCTCGTGATAGAATAATACTCACGGTCCTAGCGGCCTCCCGTCAAGTTACAACGAAAAACGTTCGGCAGTGAACCTTTAGCATGCTGTGTATCCTTGTGTTCCGCATGCTGTCTGAACGGTCAATGTCACAGAAATAAAATTCAGTATACAGAAATACAGAAAATACTGAAAAAACGGAACTCAGAAAACATACAGAAAACATGCACTTTTTCCGACGAAAGGGGGGCCATGGCTCCGTTGCCCCCCCCTCCCCCGCATCCGCCAGTGCTCAAAATTCTGTGTGTACAGAGTTTCAAAGCGATTTCATATGAACTTCCTCTACGTTTTAATCAACCACGTCCATGCCATGTCCGCATTGTCAGCTGTTGCATGACGTCGCGGACAGCCGCAGGCCAATAAATATTGGCAGAAGACCCGAAATGTGTCGTATCAGCGGATGGCTTCGGAAGATAGGTTGCGATTTTGCATTTTTATGCTTCCAGGGATTTCTTACGAACACGATGCTGAAACGGTGGTCAGCGGGATGTTTCAAAGAAGCCAAAGATTTCATGAAAAGCTTCCGAGGTGTAACATTTCCCGTTCACACCATAACTAGGGATACTGACAGATTCAGGAAAGACCCATCGGGTTATACCCCCCTATCGTTCGAAATACCGGGCGAATACATGTTTTTCCTCCCTGTTCTCCACCAGACTGAAAAATTCTATTCCCGAAATAAAAATGTGTTCATCTAATAGTGAAACAAAGTGACTGAAATCTGGGGAGAAATGAGCGTTTGGGAGTAGATTAGTTTACGCGCCAATGTAATTAGATGATGATGAGATGATAAGATGTTAGTTCAGTGTTTATCTTACAGGTTTATAAAAGTGCTATGCTTTCTTTAAGACATATGTTGCGCAGAATTCGTATTATCGTGTAGCACGGACTAAACACATTATTTGCAAAACAATCATTACTGGAATAGTCTCTTATTGTCCTGCGAATCAAAATAATACAACTTATTAACCACCAATATAACTTAAGGAAAATGTAAATGGCATCAGAATAAAGTGCTTCATCAGTAAGCTACATGTAATGTAATTCATGCAATTTTAAGAACGTAGCTTGCAAAAAATGGAAACTACGCTAAAATAAAAACACTTCATCATTAAGCTATTCATTTGGGCTATTACTGACAAAGGCAAAATCACATCTACTACTGTCGTAATTTACTAGACAAAATCATTCAGCAAGTGCGTCATTATATGTAAAGCACTGAGACGTATGACAAGCGTATGACGGGGATGACTCTGTTTCTTACCAAGCTTTGAAGTGCATTTTAAAAGTTCTTGGACAACTTGTTTTCCCTTTTATGCATTTCATAACACGGATCAGAATGTTTATCAGTCTGTTTTGATGTGCTGCACCCAAAGGATTGTGAGTTTGAACGCCAATCGCGTCCACAATGTTCACTGTCATTACTGCGCGATAAAAATCAAACACGTCCTCAAAACAATCAACAGAAAAACTCTAATAGCGAAACCATCACTTCCGGAATACCAATCGACAAAAAAAACTGTCATGCAACGCGGCACATTGCAAGTGTAAGTAGAAAACGTTTAAAACATTAGGGTCTTTCCCGTGAAAATTTCATGACAGTGCCCATAGGTTGTGCGTTTACCGGCTTGCAGGGAGCGTTATGGCTGGTCGGGCTGGCCACTCTTTTTTCCCCCTGTTGGTCGTGGTAAGACTGGGACGGCACACGGCATTGCTGGTACATGAAAATCCACAAAATGTACGGAAAATCTTTATGGGGTAGCTCAGCTGGGAAAACGCTTTCTGCCCACCGTTGCAAGGTGGGATGGACTCGCTTCGGCGCTTGACATTTGCCCCACGAGTCAGTAGGCACCTGGACAGTTACAGACGGTTACACCAACCATCACGTGGCTGTGTTGTTACCTTTACGGGATGTCATACCTTCGCCACCATATCAACCTTTACGTGAAATTACTCGATCGGATATGGAATTTGGAGCCTTTGGAACACGTTCCACTTATGGCGATCTTTCTTTCAGCATATTCCTTGCAAATTACTGAAATCAAGTCTATATTTGTACAAAAAGCATTCGTGGTCTGTTATCAGGCACAAGAAGCAAATAGAACCGCGGGTTGCGATAAGCTCACATGTGTTTTTACTGCATGGTTGTTTTCAATGCTGACAAGAAGTACAATCAATGACATCATCAACGGAAATTACTGCTGGTAGTTTGCTGACACTTCGGATGTTTGCCGTGGCATATACGACATTGAGTTCATCATTTATTGCAAGTTTATTTTTGAAATTCTGCACAGTACCTGCAGACGCATTCCATTGCTGTAATCACCGTGATAAGATTATTTTGCCAGACAAGTTTTTGTTAACAGGCGAATGTTATTTTCAGTGCTAACGACCTTGGGTTTCTGCCAAAACGTTCTTTCTGTTAACTCTGCTGGACAAGCTAACTCATGACAGGCACAAGGTACTATTTTGTCAGAAAGGACGGGTTCATCTTGGTCTCCGACGTGATTAATTAACAAGTATGTGCTTAGACGCCGTAAATTTCAAGTCTGCCATTAACGAATTCGCAGGCACTTCCACATATAACTATAGCTGCGTCAAAAAACAGGATGGATTTTTCCGCCATTAGAAGGGTCGCACGAAGTTTCACTGACTTCACACGAACGACTGACAAGCTGAAACAGTTCGATTCATCATTGCACGGTGGAAAGAACTCGACATTGGTGATCAATCGGCAACTAAAAGCTCCCACATCGCTGACAAGAATTCCTCGCCTCATGGATGTCAAAACATTTTAAGATTGATACCTTTGGCGCATTTCGAATCTCTGATCCCAAGAGTGGCGACAATATACAATACATGCAGGGAAACGAAGTCGCATTACGTCCTGCTCAGCAGGAATGTGTCGGGAAGGATATTTTTCACCAATCTGATTCTATCGATCATATTAAAACGAAGAGTAGTCATTTCTACACGATATGAAGGCATAACTTTTGTCTTGCGTGCCCCAAAATATTTAGGAAGCCGTTTTCACGAGACCCCGGCAATGAGCTTAATTATAAACACCAGTCCCAAATTGCTTCATGGGGGTGGGCGAACATATGTAAATGGGCATCGAGATGATTTTTGCTCTACAGACACATACACCCGCATATATATTATGTATGTATATATTTTATATATATATATATATATATATATATATATATATATATATATATATATAGTTTCAAGATACTCTGAATACTGGTACCTGTAAGACACCTTGTTGGGCTCATGACAGGCGAAACTTAATGAGTGTGTCTTTCAACCTTGAAGCATATTTTTAATATTATTTAGCACATTGATTTTACGTTGTTGCATTTCGTTTCAGTGATTTGAAACACTGTACTACATGGATTGCTTGGACCGCGCGCAAAATGCGACCGTGTTGCATACGTCTGCTCATACGAAATAACAAGAAACGCATTTCATTTCATTATGATCAACTGTTCACTATCTAATTTTTATTTTCCGGTAGAGAAAAATTAAATCACCTTGAAAAGGAATGACTCAGTGTCTTCACTTAACCGGTGAACCCCATGTCATTATGGCATCACATAGCAGGTTTGGCAGTCAACTGGAGCCAACTGATTATTTCTTTCTGCCAACGACGATTTTTCCGACATGAATGACTTGAGGAAGAAGTGTGGGACCACTGAACTAAGGCAAAATGCGATAACAGTTTTGGCTCACAGAAGACACGAAAAGAGCTGGCTTTACGCCAGTGTAATTGCGGCAATCAGCTTTTTTAGCTATATGTTCAACGTCAGTCCCTTTCCCCTTTCGTTGATTACAAATGCACCAATTGGCACCTTCAAGGATGTAAATGCGATCAGCGGGATGCAAGTATGACCAAGGACGCATTTACTACGGATGCTTCTGAGAATTTACAGTGCGCCAAGAAAACTTCAAAGGGCGCACACGAACTAAACCTCGAACGCAAGAGAACAAAAGTATCCACAGAGGGAATTGAGAAGTCAGCAAATACAAAAAATGCAAAAATACAAAGTATCTAATCGTATAAAGATGTCAGAGCTGCATGAAGTGGCTTGTCGCGCTTAAGAAACGTGCAAAATTTGACAAACCAGATATGGGGAAGTGCACTGTGCGTGCGCAGACATGAAATAACCGAAAAAGAGGGGTTTCAGAGCGGACTTCTTTGAAAAACTCGAGGTACACAAAAACATTTCGTAAATTTGTGCCCTCAGTAGAACGCTTTATACGAGTGGTGGGAGAATTTGCGAACAGACTACAATATGACTTTGCCCCCCTAAGCAGATGATAACTTCTCGCCGCACCGTCTTTTCATCACATATAAAAAAGACTGCGCGTTCCGTGCCAAAAGCTCGCGGCGACTTTTCGTCTTCTTTGGACCGCCGCTGAGAGAGGCCTTGGCCCACAGAGAGGGTCTCGGGGCGCCCCTGGAGGCGTCCACCAGATCTGCGGCCTACATTCACCGCCGCTGACCAGCCGGGGGGGAGGGGAGGGGGAGACGGCGAGGCGACCGAGTCCAGTATGCAGAACTAGGACCGGAGCCCGTTCCTTCCAGATCCGCAGACGGACGGTCGCCCCACGCACTTCTGGGAACTGCGCGTTTTGCAATAACGCCGCGCCGAATAAGGAACGCGTGTACCTGCTGCCCTAGAAGGCGCTGCGGTCGTCTCCGCAGACCCTCGTTGCTGTGATTCTGCGCGTTATAGACATCTGCTGCGCGCAGTCGCTCAGGAGCGCGTGTAGTCCTGCTGCATGGCTGCAAGGGACGCTGGACATGCCGTGCAGCCCGTCCAGCGTAATAGCCAGTTGTAGGCTGTGTGTTTAGTACTCTGTGGGCTTATAAGTGGTGATGAATCCTCCGTCTTTGTCTATATATACCGTCCGCTCTGAAGGTAGCCGCAGTGGTCTATCGCCATGTGTTCCAGTGGCTTTTTAGACGGTCCCTAGTAGTCAGCAGCCCCATCTTTTGGCGTTTTAGTTCTGTGATTCAGTGGTCTTCGGCGATCTGTTGCTGGCTGTGTCCGGTTGGTCAGTTGGTCAGTGGGTGGTCTTCATTAGTCTGTTGCTGAGAGTGGATCTTCAGCAGTCTTCTGCCAGCTGTGTCCGGTCACCAGCAAACCTCAGTAGTCTGTTGCTGGCTGTGTCCGGTTCTCAGCAGTGTTCAGCAGTCTGCTGCTGGCTGTGTCCGGCCCTCAGCGGTCCCAGTAGTCTGCTTTTAACTGTGTCCGGCCTTCAGCAGTGTTCAGTAGCCTTCTGCTTACTGTGTCCGGTCCTCAGCAGTCCTCAGTAGTCTACTTCTGGCTGTGTCCGGCCCCCAACAATCCTCAGTAGTCTGCTGCTGATTGTGCCGGTCCTCAGCAGTATTCAGTAATCTGTTGCTGGCTGTGGCCGGCCATCAGCAATATTCGGCAGTCTGCTGCTGATTGTGTCCGGTTCTCAGCAGTATTCAGTGATCTTCTGCTGGCTGTGTCCGGTAATCAGCAGTCCTCAGTAGTCTGCCCGGCCGGACCTGTGTCGGCCGCCCGGCCGCCCGGCCGCCCGGCTGCAGTGCTGGCGGCTCCGGCTCCAGCGGTTTCGATAAACATTGGAGCCATGTCTGGCCAATATCGGAAATGTCACCATGGCACACCGAACTAGGCCAAAGTGGCGCGCCGCCGCGGCCGGTCACGCCGCGCGCGCGGCCAGCGCCGCCGGCGGCGCGCCGCGCCCCGGGGCCGCCGCCCGAGACACTGTTTATGTTAATTTCACGATCAGCGCCGCGCGATGACGTGATGTGTGGCATTCGGCTGCGATAGCGCGGGTCCCAGCACGGGGCGAGGGTCCGCACTGCACGGGCTCGGCGGCGCTCAAACGCTCAGCTGCTGTCACATTCTCCGAGCTGGGCCGGAGCTTCTCGATCAACGCCAGAGGACGCCAGGTCAAAATTTGGCCAGAGGTGAAGGGCTGTTAGGGTATTGGATTTGGGTGATGCTGTTTACCTGATCTACCTGCCAGCGAGATCCTTAAACCGTCTTGGCGATAGCAGGTGCTCACAAGCGCTTTCTTTTCATTTGTCAAGTGACGGCGGATATCACTAGCTAACGACAGGGTCACGCATGACTAGTTATCTGAATCGACGAAGCATCCATCATTGAGGCTGCTCCGTGCGTACATGTGGCGAAACATGCACCAAGGCAAGGGGTTTGCTGAATGGTGCAATGGCGGCGTTGCACAGCTCCTTGTATAATTAATCGGCCTTTCTGTTGTTTCGAAGTGTAGGGTTTCCCCGACTTCTGATCATCGGCATCGTGCAAATAATATGGCCTATGGTGTTTTGAGGTCATCAAGACGCCGACCGAAGTATGCCGATATCTCTGGGATAAGAAAACCTAACATTATTCATACCACCATGGAAGAAACAGTGTGCGAAAGATCCAAAGGATCCACAAACGGTGCAAAAAGGTGGAACAGCACATTCGATTGAAAACGAACACAGAAAACTGGGAAGTAGAGCCGGATGTCTTATAGGTATCATGTGCATGGGTGCATGTCAAGCATAACTTATGAACTCTCAGTTTAGGTTTAATGGCAAAGAAAAACGAAATTTCCTCCCTGGTCAAGTGACTTTGATGACCCAATATTCCATCGCATATTGCCCCAAGGCATGTTTTTCTTCGCTGCTGTATATACACGAGAGCTCCTTCGCACTATCCTCAGTACGCATTCGTGCTGGTTGAAGGCCAGACATGGGTACTGGCTCCAGTCCAAACACGGACACTGGCCGGAGCAGCTCACAGATCCGCTGGACCTCCGATCTCGGGGGCTCCCGAATCTACGTAGTTAGTGGTCTGGTAAATAGCGACGCAGATCTGAGATGCCTGTGAAACTCGGCCATCAAAGAGCTGCGTCATATGAAATGAACAAAAAGGCTGCAGCTGAGAGGATAAAAACCTTTCATGTATTTTGTCTGTTGTCTGGCGCACCTGTTCTTCGTATGCTGCCTCTCACATTTCCCACAAACACTTGACTTCGCCAACAGAGCTGTGATGAGTGATTTGCATACTTTCCGATATTTATGAAAGGAACTAACTGATGAACCTCAAACGAAGAAGAATCATTGACCCTTGAAAGTTGCGGTCTGCTCGGTTAACCAATAGTTACGCTACAAGCATTTGTGGCATCAGCAGCACTCGTCGTTGATGTGCTTGTGGTACCGTGACCTCGCTGTCATGTCTAGTATTCACCGTGAAACCGCTGTCATGTCCCATGTACACATCGCGGAGTCCGACCGTGTTTTCTGCTTCCGTGAAGTCGCTGTCATGGCTCCTGCACGACCGTGAACATGCCACAGTGCTTGACGCTTTCAAGATACGCTGTGCCTTTTTGCACGTTTCCTTCTTTCGTTGACAAATCTTTCAGTGTTTGTTGTTCCTTTCACTCATACTGTCGTCGCCGATCACCCATTCTCGCTTCCCCGGTTCGTGTTTTTGCCCGGTTTTTGTTCCAGCTTTTCTGAAAGTACTTAATTTCCCGCTTTTTACAAACTTCCTTCTTACTTTTGGCTTGTTTGGTTTGGCTGGAATTCTTCCAACCCATTCGGATCATTTCTGCAGTGTGGGATTGAGGAGAGAGATGTGAGTGGCACATTTCTGGTGGCGGAAAACAGAGCAGATTGGGATGCGGATCATACAGCACGAGGACGAGAGGCCAGAAGGGACATCCCACGGAACTTGCTAGATTCCGTTCCCGCAATAATGTACCATGAGTGCATCTTTGTTCAGAAAGATTGACGATGGCCGTCTCAGCTCCGACGAAGAGCGTCCAGGAAAGTGCCTCGATTTCAAACAGACGAACCAAATAACAACACGCTACCCGTGTTGCCATCCAGCGCACAAACCAGAGCAGGTCGACCCTCTCCGGAGCAGGCCTGATCTCCGTGTTCCTCGTGTCAGGGAGGCTTATGGCGGGCCGATAGTCGTCTGGTGCGCGGTTTGTTTTGCCGCTGTGTCTCGCTGTTTATTATGACTGGTAACGCTGGCCGTCGTATTCCTGTGTGCTCGGGACCTTCCGACCTCTGCCGCTTTATTTCCGCGATTCGTCTGGCCGTCGGCCGCAGATGCGGGCAGTCGCAGGAGTCCCAGTGCTTGTCTCTCAGCATTATTTATGTGGGCGGCTTCCACCGCTTGGTTTGGCCTGTGCCCTGAACAACACAGATCGTCTCCTTTCAGGAGGCATCCGTGCAGCGCGCTGTTCCGACACCGGCTCCAGGTTGGAATCCGTCTCACCTGGTGCAGCACTTCGCGGACTGAGCGCAGGAGGCTCAGCCCGTACCGTATCGGACCTGGTCCTCTGTTACAGACCGAACGTACGGGGCCGCAGCCCGCACTGTATCTGACATAATCCTCTCCGTTACAGGCCGAATGTCTGCGGATCTCGTCAGCGGCCCCACTGCTGTCCGGGGATGGACCGAGAAGCCTGGCACCGACCTCTGCATCCAGCGTGAGTGAACCAGACGCTGACCTCCCGCGAAACGGCCCCAGGCACCGCCTGACCTGACCCGTTGAGGTCAAGCGACATAGTGCTGGCATAGTCGGCCGGCTAGGCTGGTCTGGTCATGTTTGCGACTGGTTTGCGTATGCAAGAGCTTTTGAAAGTATTCAGTGGCCTTTTTGACAAGAAATGTGCTGAAGATGCCCTGTACATTTATGTTCGCTACTGAAAATTGTCCCCTGCGTCGCTCCTTGCAGGCCAAAGTCTTCATTCTTGCATCATGGCAGACTCTTGCTCTCTGCGCTCATTCCTTGCAGCAGAAACGCCAGACTTCTGTATCGACGGGGAGCGGAGAGCCTCAGCCAGGGAAGAGGTTTGCCACACTGGCTCCTAGCCGTGTCCAGGGCGATGCACAAAGCCGAGACGCCCCCTCCCCCTTCGGACCGGACGGCACAGGGCCGTCGAAGAGGGGGGGACTGAGGTGGCCCAGTTTGAGGATGACCTGCGCGTGCCTCCCCCCGACCAGTGCTCGAACCTGAATAGCCGCATAATGCAGAGGAGATTAATCTTGGCCTGCAGCGACTGTCGCGCGCCGGAGCGGCCTGCCCGGAGCTCTTTGTGCAACTCATCCCTGCGTGCGCCTCGCCCGCTCCGATACTGCACCGACCCCATCTGTCAGGTCCACCGGTACCGCACCGACCCCATCTGTCAGGTCCACCGGTACCGCACCGACCCCATCTGTCAGGTCCACCGGTACTGCACCGACCCCGTCTGTCAGGTCCACCGGTATTGCACCGACCCCGTCTGTCAGGTCCACCGGTACCGCACCGATCCCCGCGCCTCGCGACCTCTCTGTCAGGTCCACCGGTCTGCACCTCATCTGTCAGGTCCACCGGTATTGCACAGACCCCGTCTGTCAGGTCCACCGGTACCGCACCGACCCCATCTGTCAGGCCCGCCGGTACTGCGCCGACTCCATCTGTCAGGCCCACCGATACTGCGCCGACCCCGTCTGTCAGGCCCGCCGGTATTGCGCCGACTCCCATCTGTCAGGCCCGCCGGTACTGCTCACTGCGTCCCACCTGGTTAACCATTCATGAAAAATTCTGATAGTTCTCGTCAGACATATTTGTTTGGGTTGGCGTATTCTACATTGCTTTGTCACGTTTCAATATCTTCCTGGCGTTGAGACACGATGGAGCTTATTTGGCGTTGTTTTGCTGTTGACCTTTCCTGATGTCATTGACAAAGTGGCATACTCTTTTTCCTGTGCGAGAACGTGGGGGGAGCAAACCCAGTTTTTGTGGTGACTCGACAAGGCCCGATTGCATGAGTAAAGCTACTACTCACTCAGACGATAGTCTGGAAACCAATGGGAAATCAATAGGATGAGCTCTGGCGTCGCGAACCCTTGTAAATTTAGCGAGAAGGAAACTGATGCTTGTAAAACATCTAAAGCCATCAGCGCACCTCCGCTGATACCTCGCACGTTTTTCAAACGCACGCGATGGCTGCCTTGTGCAGAAGCCAACTGGATGCCTAGTCCTATAAACATCAGTCAAGTGGTCATTCCTGCGTGCAACAGAGGTTGCAAGATGATACCGAACGATCACCCTGACCTCCAGTTTTACATAATTTACATACTACATGCAACATGAGGAGAAGCGAAAGCTTCTGAGAAGTGGTGTCAACAGGAGATAACAGAAATCACGACATCAAGCTTCTGCGGTTTTTCCTAGACCAAAACGCGTAGTGTTTCGCCTAACTTCGGTTGGTTTATGAGTCTATGCTAGACGTTTAGTTGTTGTGGCCAGTTTGGCTCGGAAATGACTTGCATAAGAAAGATGGAGGGGCTGTGAACGATCTCTCCTCTCAACTTCTTACAAGTCTGTGCCGCTGCATGGAAGGAATCCTACGGCGAAAGTTATCTTTGAGTATAAGTTCGACGGGGTCTGTGTCACTCTAATTATAATACATGCTAGTGCTAGTACGACATTATGACCCTACATTCTTTATTGTTTTGATGTTGTGCTGCGTTGTATGCATTTCAGCCAACGTCTGTTGTAAATGGTTCCACCACAACAGAGAGATTATCCAGAAAAACTCATCACCAATTAAACAAAAGTTGACATAGACGGTCTCTGTTCATTTACTCATTGCGCAGTAACTGGCCAAAACCAGGGAATTCCAACATTGCAAGGAGAGATGAAGAAACAAACTGTTGTGACGAAACAAACTATTATGATTAGCTCAGAGACTTATTAGGAAAAACAGTTGATTTTGAGCAGATGCTTTGACTGGTTGCGCTCTCGTTCGAAGCCGTGAAGTGGAATGGGTTGGCGTAGGAATGAGAAATTCCTCTGTTTCTGAAATTCCGTGGTCTTTTTTCTTGCACAGGCGCAGCCAAAGGGGGCGGGGGCGGGTGCTCGCCCCCCCCTAGGCCCGCGCTTTTTGTGAAAAGCATTGTACATTGTCGTCCCGAGAGACAGTTTTCGCATGACTTCAATTCACACTTGGTTCCCCCCTTAAGAAAATCCTGCTGCGCCCCTGTTTTCTTGTCTCTTCTAAGACATCATTTCTGTTTTAACCTATTTCTACCCCCATGCGGTTCCAGTTTCGGCTCCGGATGTTGCGGCAATGTTGATCTTTCTGGCCACCCTTGTTTATTTCCCTCCCTGCCAAACGCCCCAAAAGTCAGCCGACATTTCCTCTTCCTTGTCGCGGCCCGCGCTCCTTCCCACCTCCGGCCCGGAGCCCAGCTCTCGGCCTCCGCCGCGTCGGCGGCGGGCGGCGCGCCGTTGCTCGCCGCCGCGGCGGAAACGCCGCCGCCCGGGTCTCGTTACCGCGGCGGCGGCGCGTGCCGCGCGCGCCTCCGCATGGTAACGGGTCAGCCGGTCGACGCCGGCAAGACGGATGGCGGTGGCGGCGGCGCGCACGCGCTCCGTGCCCGGCCGCCGCTCCGTCATTGTGCGTAGACGGCGCGCGCCCGGAATGGAACGAGCGGTACGCGCGCGCTCGGCCATTGCTCACTGTCCGCGCGACAGTCGGCGGCGGCGACAGGCGGCCGCGCGGCGGCCTGCTCCGGGCCCGGGCGGCGGCGGCGGCAGGGCGCGGCCGAGCCGGGCCGGCGGGCAGGCAAATAGCCGGCTCACCCTCCGCCGGCCGAGCGCAGCTGGTGCCGAGAGATGGATGGGAGGTGGCTGGAAAAGCGAGCCGCCGTCATCGGCTGCCGGTTTTTTGGCAGCAATTCGCAGCGAGCGCTTCGCGGTGATAAAGTGTGATGTGAAAATAGCACTCGGGCGTCGGCGACGGCCGGGGCGGCACTCGACACCTGAAGAAGTCGATCGATGGCGCTGCACGCCGCACGCGGCTCCTGAGCGGGCACCGGTGACGATACGCCGGAAGATCGCCGCCTGCCGCGCCGCCGCGCCGCGCGAGGAAGCCGGACCGTATCGGGGCATCTCCTGCCGGCGGAACCCCGTCCTCTCGCGGTGTCCGATACTCTCAGGTGCGCCCGGCGCGGCGAGTTTCACCACAGCGTCGAGCTCCTGTTTCGGCCCGGCGCCGACACCGCGCCTCCAGAGCGCGCCGCTGACATTATGCGTGTCCCGTATTGCCATCCTTGACACGATCGCCAGTCGTGGGCGGCGGTGACCGCTCGGCGACGGCATTGCAGTGAAAGTGCACGCATGTGCGTGCCCGTTGCGCAAAATTGTCGCCGCAGATTAAGACGCGGCCCGGCGGATTAAGTTGTAAACGGCGTTCATTGTGCGTCAGTGGGGCCGAGGTGTCTGCGACAGCTGGCTGAGGTGTGCCGCCATGACTGAGAAGCGGTCTGGGCAGCTATCCGCCGAGTAAGACAATTAGCCAAGGACGACACCTTCCAGGGGATCAGTCCGACCACCACCGACGGTTCGCTGACGGTGACGCTCATTGCAAACGTTTCGATGGGTTTGTGCAGGCTCCATTGTTGCGCCGGCCAAACGAATCCACGTTGATTTTTGCAACGCGAGCCGGTAACGCGAGTTGGTTTGCTATTTCCCTACGATCGTTTTGAATCGGTCGAATATCGCGCCATTCGGCAACCTAAAGATCTGTGCTAACGTTTGTCAACAGTCGAAGTGTCGGCAATATCGGCAAAATTCCCCGAATGTCTCAACAGGAGCCCTCTGTTATGCTACATCGTAAGACAACTAAGGCTTAAAAAGGCAAAGCAACTCAATTACCAATGTCACTGTTTGGATCCTGCGATATTCATGGGATAAAAAGTGAACGTTAATAATAAGGCACCTTTATTGTCGACATCAAGATAACAAAACCGCTGCCCTTAGTAAACATTCCGGTGTCTCAAGAAGCTGTGAAAAGCCCACGAAGAGCGTGACATAGAATATCGAGGCATCGGATGTTGATTCAGTGCGATTAGAGTGTCGTCCTCCACAGAGTCGTGTAGGGGTCTGTTTCAATTGCATTGAGTACTCGAGCAACTGGAACAAAGAATAATGAGTGACAATCCTTGCTACCTACTGCGCAGATCGTGCGGAGATCGGTGAGAAATCCCTACTACTTATCGCACTGGCGCAGGAGAGCGACAAGAGAGCTGCCGGTCACCAGCACCAGCAGAGGCGGGCCCAACCAACACTGCAGGAGAGTTAAACCATTTTACATCTCTCTGTGGTGGGGATCAAACATGTGTGTTTATGTGACACATGCGTCAAGCTAGGCAAAGCGGAATTATATGCACCTAAAGCTTTGAAATGCGACTCATTGCCACTTTTGCCCAGCATAAAGAAGTTTCCCACATAATTCGGCTCCGGGACCATCTCATACGCCGCTCTACAAACATCCTTCACCCTCATCGACACTCATCACAGCACACCCCATTCATCACACGGGGCGCAGCCTCACAGACTGCTGCCGCCGCTCCACACCTGCGGAACTCATCCCACCCCTGACCGCCGGGCGGGCGGAGGACCCCGCCACCCGCAACCCCGCACATCCCGGCCGACCGGCTCCATGCATATTCATAGTCGGCCTGGTCGCCTAGCGGTGGACACACGTCGGTCGTCTGTTCATATGCAAAGCAGACGCGGCCAGGGCGCGCGCGGCGCGCGCGCAGTGTGTGCGCGAGCACGGGACGCCGGCGCTCGGTGGGGGCGCCGCGCCGCGCGCGCCGCCGCCGCTGCAACCAGGGACGAGCTATTGTGCGCGGCGGGGCGCGCGGCTCGCCATTGTCCGACAGCGAGCGCTGTGTGTCGTGCGACCGGCCACTCCTGAACGCGGCCGGAGGTGTGGGTTTCTCCTGCGTGTCGCGCTCACGGGGGCTGCGGCTGGACGGCAGGAGAACTGTGGGATCTTCGGGCTGGCGTAGCCGTGTCGTCCTGAGCCGGAGGGCGACGCCGTTCTTGACTCTGGGTTCCCGGGCCCTTGAAAATGGATTAGAGACGCGGACGCGTCAAATATGATTGCCTGGCTGGAGTCATTTGACGTCTTACAAAGTTTCCGTTTCCACCCAACATCAAGGACGAATGACGAAGTGACGTTGGACGAATGAGACAGTGCCAGACGTTCAAAAAACGCACTCTGGCTGGATTCAGCCCACTGTCACAAGGCCCACATTTTGTATTCTAAGTGAACCGGAGGGAATCCCAGTCTAACCCATCGTTTAAGAATGACGTTACCCTCGGCTCCTGTCGTCAAGCGGCTCAGACTCGCCTCAGCTGTCGTCGTGACTCCGGCGATCAATCGTCAGCTGATCTATGCTGCGAACCGGACGTGCGCGGCCATCGGGCGCAGTTCATTCAATGCAGCGTCAGCGGCTCCGCCTCGCTGACCGCACAGCTTCAGTTCAGCATGCCTGCATTTCTGGACGCGATGTTTCTCACGGCGGCTGCGTCTGCCACCGTTTGTCCAGATCCGCTGCATGGCGCCCGGCAGCCTTCAGGGGCGTCCCTGCGCGGTGCGTCGGCCTCCCTTCCCGCAGCGAGAGGTGGGCCCGTTTGCACCTGGCAGTCCACTGCTCTGTCAGCATCCATCGTCGGAGTATCCGTCACTGTCCGAAAGGCGGCGGATGAGCGACGCGGGCGGTCCCCCGGAGGCGTCGGCGGTCGGCTGGATTGCCGAGGGCTCGCCGGCTTGGAAGCCGCACCGGACGTTCAGTGGAGCCGCTGTGGGCATGCCGCGCACCTGAGGTAACAGAGCGTGAGTTTGAGGCGGCTCTGAGTCAATCACTCTGCGGCAACGAAACACAGAATAGAACTTGTGGGGGCCTCTGGAGTATGCGAAGCGGCTGTAAATGGCCACATGAACGACATAAATGATATCAAATGCGGAACCTGAGAATTCGACGGTGAGGCCAGCCGGCGCTGGCTAGATCCGCAAGTTTTCGTGGTCGAAGGATCAGCTCGCTTCTGGGTGCCCCCGGTGACAAACACCCGGCCGCCCCCATTCTCGGAGCGGTATCTCCCTGACCCCGGAGGTGGGTGTCCGTCCGCCTGGCGCCGCCAGCGTCTGCGTCGGCGGCCGAGGGCGGCGGCAGACGGCTGTTATCGGGCGGCGCGGACGCGGCCGACGCCGCGGCCGCCGTCTGGACAGCATCAGGCGGACCGCCCCCGCCGCCGCCGCCGCCCCGCCCCGACGCAGAGCCGTGACGGCGCCGTGACCGCCGGTCGCCCCCGTCCTCGGCGGCGCGTCACATTCTGCCGTGACGCTGCGTGCCGGGAGAGGCCGGGCGGGCTCGGACTGCACGGCGCTACGGTCCGGACGGCGGGGTGGCCGGTCATGAAAGTGGTGATACGACCGCCGAGCAGCAGGGGCCGGATTGCAGTGCTGTACGCGAGATGCAACGTATGTCCAGAGGCTCTGATTGACAGCAGGGTCCTCTCATTCAAAGAGTGCTGGAACAATACACGCCAGGCTTGAGATGCGATATCCTTACGCGGTGAAGGCGCATGAGCTGCTGGAATATTTCCCACAACCGGAACGATGATTGCAGATCTTTTTAAAAACGTGGTCCCAAGTCAGGGAGCTTGAACATGGGCGCCCTCACATGTTGGTTGTAGTTCCTAACAGCCCTAAGTGGTAGCCAGTTGCGTGGACATTCAAAGGTTTTTGACCTAGGCATTGCGGTTGCAGCTGTCGCGTGCCGGTGGCGGGAAGTGGCAGCTGGCAACTACTCATTAATTTTCGCTTTCTGACCAGCCAATCCCTTCTGTGGCTGGCGGCAGGCCAGGAGAGACGCCCACATTTAGGCACTAGAACCTCTGAACCGATCCCTATGTGGCACAAATGTCCGAAAAATGCAACGCTTTAGTGTGAAATATATGTGCGATGTTTGAGGATGAAAACAGTGTCCTTGCCAATGCTGGTGTGTCGGATCATCCCCGATGGGTCCGCCGAGACGGCGCATTCTCACCATTCTGTGATGCCGCCGCGTCACCCTGTCACTCCGCGACATCGCCCCTCGGCCCTGTCGCCCCGTGACGCCACCCAGTCACTCCGTCACGCCGAGGCGATGCCCCAGTGACCTTGCCGGGCTCGTCTGGAGATTTCAGCCGACCAGAGTTTACAAAATAAGATAAGAAGATTTAAGATAAGGACGGCCATGACTAATGCTTACATTCCGTCGGTTCGAATGTTTCGCCATCGGAATTTGTAACGTCATTCGCGACAGAGAATAAGAGGACTTGGTGGAATGGTTTAACGCAATCTGCCTTTCCAAAAACACCTAAAACGTCAACGCCTCAGTCATGCAATGCGCCATGTTCTGGGAGGTGGACCACGCTTTCCGAGGAAGAATAACTGCCAGCCATTTTTTCATCAAATCACAATCTTCCATCAGACACGACCATGATCAAGTCTGCTTACAAGTAAACGAGGTTGTTTTCTCTTGGTTTTCCCGTTTTCAAAGTTTTCCATACCACTTGTTGTGGTATGGAAATATCACTACCTTAAATACCACTTGTTGTGAGGCATTCCGACGAACAAAAGTTAGCTGTTTGGATTTCAGGGCGTTTCAGACCACCGTTCTTCCTGTGTAAGCATTGGACTCCCGTAAAGAAAAAAAAACAATCAAAATGAGAAAGCCGAGTGCATTGGTACGATCAATGATGGATGTTCGGGAACAACATGCAAGTTAAAACAGCATATGCTAATACTTTGTCATATAAAGCAGCTAATGCTGACACACTACCTCACATAACATACTAACAATACAAGAAACGTGAACAGCTGTTTCCTAAATGAGGCAACTTCGCCAATCCGTTCTTCCCACTGCTCTCAATTCCCAGCCCTTGCGCCGTGCTGGAGGGCGTCAGCCGTCGGCAGCAGGTGACGCCAGGCAGCAGCTTCCACGGGCTGCGTCGGCGGCGGCGGTGCCGTCGCCTGATATACAATGGCGATCCATGGACTCTGACGCAATCGGCGGCGTGCCGCGGCGCGACCGGCGCACGAGCGGCCGCAGATCCGGCGGCCGAACGGAATACTGATGGCGCAGCGGCCGAATCCGCCGATGACCATTCCCGGAGCCGCCGCCGCCGCCGCCGACGCCGCCGGGCACCACGCGCCGCGCCGTTTACGTATTCATCAATGCAATGTGGCCGGCGCAGATGCCATCTGGGCGGCCAAACATGGCGCGTCGGTCGCGCCGCGGTTCACGGACGCCGTCAGAAGGCCGCGGCCGTCAGTCGGCGCCGGCCGAGGGACGCACGCACGTCCGCAGTCAGGAGAGATATTTGGAGACTAACGTACGTCCGCGGCCAGGCGGCCAGGAGAGACGACAGGGGACTCACGCACGTCCGCGGTCAGGAGAGACGACAGAGAGCTCACGCATGTCCGCAGTCAGGAGAGATATTTGGAGACTAACGCACGTCCGCGGCCAGGAGAGACGACAGGGGACTGTCGCACGTCCGCAGTCAGGAGAGACGACAGAGAGCTCACGCACGTCTGCAGTCATGAGAGACGATAGAGAGCTCACGCACGTCCGCGGTCAGGAAGGACCTCTGGAGACTCACGCACGTCCGCGGCCAGGGAGACGACAGGGGACTCACGCACGTCCGCAGTCAGGAGAGACGACAGAGAGTTCACGCACGTCCGCGGCCAGGAGAGACGACAGGGAACTCTCGCACATCCGCAGTCAGGAGACACGACGGTGGACTCACATTCGTCCGCAGTCAGGAGAGACGACGGGAGACTAACTCACATCCGCAGTCAGGGGAGACGACAGGGGACTCTCACGCACGTCCGCGGTCATGAGAAACTACAGAAGGAAATGATGGAAAAATGAGCCTCGCCATCAGCATAGACCTTAGGGGAGGCAGTACGTTCGTCGTCAGGAGTGATGAGGACGAGATGCACTCACGCCAGATATCACAATCAATGACGGAGTCAAGATGTCTGCACGTGCGGTATCAGAACCGATGACTGGTGCCAGACGCACGCACACCCGCCGTCTGGACGTGTCCTGCGAAGGCTGACCGGGCCTGAGGTACGCCCATAGTCTTTCTCTCCACACGTCTTATATGGAGAGATGTTGAATATTAGAGTGGCTGCTTTGTTTTGTTTTCCTGTTTTCGTTTTTTTTGTATTGTTTTTTTTTCGTATGGATATGGTTTGTTGTAGACTGCTGTGAGGGCCTGGTGCGGGGATGCTCTGCTGCGCTGGCGTGGGTTAGGATAACAAGGCGGTTATGCTGTGAAAAAGTATATTGCCTTCAGCATGGAGCGATCTGTGTGAGTAACGCTAAAGTCGAGAAACTTTTTCAGTCTTCCCACCGATCAGCATAGACAGGTCGAAATATCTGTATACTGCACTGAATAAAAAAAGTAATGGATGGAGCATGTCCATACACATTTAAATCTTGTTGAGATATGGGAGAACCGTTGTAAAGATCATGCTTGGGTTTTTCAATGGCGCTGAGTACACGTGTGGCAAGGTGCCTACCTCGAAGCAAAAATAATGCTTTTCCATGGTGTTCGCGTCTGAAGATTGAAAAATATGGAGCACGATGCATTGCTTCAAATTTTTGGACTGTGCTAAAGTGCATGAGAACAGCATTGTCATTCTAATAATTTCCAACATCACAAACGTAGAAAGAATTAGTCAAGTTAATATCTTTCCCCCAAAATGTGTCATAGGCTAAAGCCTTTGCTTGAAGTTCCAAGTCGCGCTCGACTCTTTGTCTTCTTACAAACAAAAGAACTATTTCGTCATCAACGACAGGATTGCGGGGTTCACAGCAGAAGACTAAGACACACTTACCCACCTTATACGAACATAGTCGCACGAGGACAGCGCAAAGGCATCTGCGACCACTTTTCGCTGCACTGAGCAAACGCCTCTAATCTGCCCTCGTCGAAAGACCAAACAGCTATTTTCGTGTTCGGCATCGCCCACTGCAGTCCCAGAGAGCAACATCCCCCCCGTCTCCCGGCTCCACGTGCCGACACCACACCCACGGCCGGCGCCACTTCAGAGAACTCCGCCCACCGGGCCGAGTTCCCGAGCCTGTTCCGAAAATCGGCCCTCATCTCCGGCGTCCGCCTCGCCTTATAAGACGCGGCCTTCCAGCGCCGCCGTCAGGCGACGCGACCGACCCCTGACTCAGCCGGCCGGCTATCGGTCCATCCAGCCGGGAAACGACGCTCGGCGCACTTGGTATTCGCGGTACTCCCGGCAGCAGGTCAGGTGACGCCGGGTGACATCACGGCCCTGACGGCCGCCGGCCACCGGCGTCAGGGCGGCGCCGGGCTCCGAATACAGAGTCCGGCCGCCGCCGCCGCCGCCGCCGCCGCCGGCCGTTCCGTCCGCGCCGGCGCGGCTGGCAGACGGTGAGACGGTCCAGTCGGCGGCTGTGCAGACCAGAGCCCTGCTCAGATCCCGCTGACGCAGGAGGATGTCATTGTTCAGCGAGCTATGGGGGAAGGTTTGCACAAAGGCGTAGTCAGGGCCGCTTTGGGAACGTCCTTGCTCGGGCGGACGCATGACCAGCATTCCTGAACGTTCATGAAATAAGATCTGGGACGCTGAACACACAGCCGTACCATTACCGTCACGGAGGCGTGGCACAGGACTCTGGGTTCATCATTGGGTCCAAAAGTGAGAGTTGTGTCCTTTGAGAGTTGTGGAGATCATGGACGCCCAATTTCTAGCATCAGTTGGAAACGTATGCATGTATGTGCGCTTCAGGCATGACTTAAACCCGACTCGTCAATGGAAATAAAAAGCGTAATCAACATGACATCATTTTCCTCTCCAGTTAAGTAAATGTAGTGCCAAAATGTTCCCAAAAACAGCAGGTGTAATCTGTTTGGAAAAAATTAAAAGCCCAAACAAACTGAGACGGTCCTCAAACCGAGGCCAGTTGAGGGAGACAGCAATTAGCCGATACAGACACCGATCAATTGCTATAGGCAATCGGCTTATACAGACAACAATGAGCAAATGCAGCCAGCGATCACTCGAGAATGACAGTGGCCAGGTGATGCAGACAACGGTCATTTGATGCATAAAACTGTTGCACGAGGCTGGCAGTGGTCAGCTGTTGCAGGTAGCGATCGCTCGAGGATGACAGTGGTCGGCTGACGCGGACAACGGTCATTTGATGCAGACAGCCGTCGCTCGAGGCTGACGGGGGTCAGCTGATGCAGGCGGCGGTCAGTTGAAACAGACGGATGCTATTTTCGGCAGACAATGGCAGACGGCGGTCACCTGAGACGGACACCGTCTGTCGCAAGCATTAGTCAGCCGATGCCGAAAAGATCAGCTGATGCAGAAAAGCCAGCTGACCGCTCCAGCTGGCGCGGTCGGCGGTCAGCTGGTGCGGCGGCGGCCGTCAGGACCGCGGACCGTTCGGACCGTTGATTAGCCGTCAGCATTGACAGGACACGGACGGAGCTCGTTTACACAGAATGGTGCAGCGGCTGCCGGCCGTCCGCCGCCGGCCTGACGACCGACTGACGTAATGCCAGCCTCCGTACCGGACACCGCCGGCGGCCTTCCCACAGAGCTGGCTCCCGAGCTGCAGCAGAAACAGACGCCGAACGGGGGACGCACCCGAGACATTCTGCTGCAGTGTCCGCGAAAAGCCCGGCTGATTTAGAAGTCGCCAGCAGCAGAAAAAGGGAGAACACTACTCGAGACTACACACTGGTAGTCACTGCAGAAGATTACCACCTTTCGGAGATTTAAACATTAGTCCGGTGACAACGACTGGAAAGAAACGGCCTACGATCCTGTTGACACCCACCGCATACTTTTCGGAGACCTTCAATCAATGAGAAGAGTCACCTCAAATAGCAAGAACCAAAAACCGAAAGCTAAATCCGCTCCCAGGATGTGTGCCAAGCATAAATGTTTAAAACAGTTAAACGCTGCAATAAATACTTCGTGAAATAGGAAACTTTTTCTATTGCTCGAAATGTTCTGCAGGGTTCCGATATCCCTGAGAGTTTGTACACCATACGTTTTGTCCATTCTCTCGGGAAGACACGAATATTGACGTCCGACCCGTTCGAGCTTCTGTGCGATGGTTTCGACACTCATCGGTCCAGCTGGCTCTGTGCGGCTTCACGTGCCGGCCGCCGGTGAGCGTGGGAGGCTGAGCGGGCCGGGCCGGGCCGCTGTCGAAGTCTGCACGGGGGAGACAGATTAGAGCTGCCAACCCCGCTCCGGAAGAAAGCCTCTAACGGATCGAGCTGGCGCTCGCAGCCATGGTGATTGATTGAGGTCCGCGCAGAAGCGGGCGGGAACGGGGCGACGACCATCCCTGCGTCAGATCTTAGCGGAATGAACGATAGAGAGGGAACGTGCTCGCGCGTGACTCGGCACGTGCGTGTGCGTGGGTGCGTGCACGTGCGCGTTCGTGTGGGGGCGAACCAACTCGTGCCAGCACATCGATTCGCGTGGCCGTGTGCGTGGCTGAAGGCTGCGTTACCTAGAATAAACATCACTGAATGCGACTGACTTCATGAAAAGTGCAAATGCCTGTTCAGCTTAGAAAATGCATAATGGCACAGCCGTGTCCGTTGAAAATTGAATCCTGCGTTTCCGGCTTTCAGTACTCCCAACCTTGTACATTCGGACTGGAATTGCCTTCGTGTATCGTCTGGATGGCGCTGTATTTAGTCTGCCCCCCGCGAACGACTGCTGTACAGGGTGTCGGTCGGTGAAATATTGGACACACGATCTCCTCACCGCGCGCTGCTCCGGTAGTCGTGCCGGCTGCGACGGTGGCGGCACCAGGCGGACCACAACTGACCGCCAGGTGTCTCTGTTTCAGCCGTGTGCAACCGGCGCTGCGGCAAAGGGCGCTGCGTCAGGCCAAACCTGTGCAAATGTGAGAGGGGAGACTTGTCGGCGGCATGCACCTCCTCGCAAGGTCAGAGACAGAGCAAGTTGATCTGGTGATACCATGCATTGCTAGGCGAGCCTAAATGCTGGTTGCGTTGCAGCGGAAAATGCGCGCTGAGCTATGAAGGGTCCTCGAAAGTAAAACGCATGTTGGTAGCGGTGGTGTTGATTGAAGCCCTTTCGACCAAGTCTGGTCGCTTCCGTTCCCCGTTTCGCGGGGGATTTCAGAGTCCGCTGGACTGCGGCAGTGACCGTGCCGCCCTGTTCCAGCCGAGGAGCAGCGGGTCTCCTCCTGCCAGGCCATGTGCCTGAACGGCGGCAGCTGCATCGGCGACAAGTGCGTCTGCAGGAGCGGATACCGCGGCGACTTCTGCAACGAACGTACGTTCTGGCTAAGCCGGTACCGGAACAGGTGCTGGGCAAACAGCGCTGGAGCGTGTGTGTGGGACGTTTTGGACAAGACAACCCGTGGAGGCAGCGTTTCGGTCTAATGGTGTCGGTCTTACGTTTTATGATCTAATGGTGTCCTTGGTGTGACCCTGAACTGGCTCGTCGCAGGCCCATGCGTGGTGGTCCGAATTGCCTACTGTCCGTCACTCCGTCTTGACTTTGCCATTCGTTGCGTCCGCTTGTCAGTGCTAACGTCGACCCGAGAACTGGTGCGCCATTACCGCCATTAAACCCCGTAACATCGTCTCGTTGTGGGTCGTTTGAGCCTTCACGCTGGCATTCTGACGGTCATATTCTTCCCACGGCAATGCGACCGCCCTTAAAGAGATCCGCGTCTGCCACCTCAGCTGTCTGCACGGAGCCCTGCTCAAACGGAGGTCGGTGTATCGGGCCGGACCGCTGCGCCTGCGTCTACGGCTTCACCGGGCGGCGATGCGAAGCAGGTGAGCGTTTGCGGTCACCTGGCGAAGAAGTGAAGCAGGTGAGCGTTTACGGCCTCGCCGGGAAGCGATGAGAGACGGACGAGCGACTGTCCCCAAGTGCGGATATGTGTATGCTGACGCCTGCCGAAGGGAATGAACAGGTGAGCTTTGTCACCTTACTTTGGTATGCATTGCACGTGGCCAGAGAGGTAGCCAGGGGGGGGGGGGTTATGGGGGTCATGGCCCCCCCCTGAGCCAAGCGGTCCACACTAGATATATAGCGATTCTGCAAGAACACGGAATAGTGATCATATATATATGATGCAAAAGTAAACATTATATGTTTTCTTGTGCGTACGATATGAGATAAATTGCATAAAATTCCTGCGTTTTCGTATAAATTTCGTCATACGCCAGTAGCGTATGACGAAACTTGACATTTGGCCCCATCTGAGGAAAATCCTGGCTGTGTGTCTACACGTGACGATGCTTATGGTCGTAGGAACGTTTACATGGCTGGTAGAGGCAGAGTCATTTCGAGCTTATTTCTGTTGATGTTAGTAACACAGTAATGCAGTAATACAGTAATACATTACCTGCCAAATGGGCTGCTCTAGTCGAGCCGATGTTGCTGCGAATGTCTGAAATGTTTCCGTGGTTTTACGGTGTTAACAAATCGTTAAGGCAAACGTTCGACTAAACAATAAATCATGCATTGGCCATGATTATGTGAACGATAATAACAGCGAAAAAAATTCAAGAATGGTCCGAATTTAATTAGAAAACAATGGCATACCGTGTATTGCAACGTGGATCATATATTGTCCATGAAAATATGAGAGATGGAAACGCCGTAAAATGACAGGAAAAGACCGACTCTAGCGAACAAAACAATGGCCGACCATCAGACAAGCCACCGTCCGCTTCAGATTACCGGACGGGACCGTGTTTCACCGAGGTGAACAACGACATGTGCCAGTCGCAGCTGCCGGGCGTCATCTGCACCAAGCAGCTGTGCTGCGCCACCGTCGGCAAGGCCTGGGGCCACCCGTGCGAGCACTGCCCGGCCACCCTGCCCTGCGAGACCGGCTTCCTGAAGAACATCCACAGCGGCGAGTGTGTCGGTCAGTGGCCCGGGAGGGCGCGGCGGGGGAGGGGGGCTGTTCCAGCCGTCTGAGGGACGTCTGGGGATGGGCGATTGCGCTGTTGTGCCTCGGTGATCGGTTGCAGAACAAACGCGTCTGTTGTTACTGACGTGTGAGATAATTATAGAAAACAAGAGCATCGTTGATGCAACAAGCAAGCATTTGTACGAGAGTGAATTAACGAGAGCGCCGGTAGTGATTTTGCCTTTACTGATTGTCTGCTAGCGCGCCGGCTCTAAAACGACGCTTTTCAAGTGTGCCAATTCAGCTCCGTGTGTACTTGAATTAGCCTTTTTTGAACATGGCTCAGTGATCGTTACGCACCTCCTCCTCGGGCCTCATATGGCAACGTTCGGCAGCTTGACAGACATGCTGAGTCAATATTGATTTACTGACTAGTTAAATTATCGCCGGTGTAATGCGGCTTCCCAACGGGATAAGTGATGAACGTGCCGCATCACATTCCTACATCACCTGGGCTAGTTCCTACCGAGAAACTTCGATAACCCGCCTGTCGAGTCAACTGCCGTCGTGCTCGCTATAACTTTAACCTGGCACTACCTAGCATTACCTGGCACTATCTAGCACCACCTCTGTCACCGGCAGACATTGACGAATGCCAGGCGATCCCGGGCCTGTGCGAGGGCGGCAAGTGCATCAACACGGCTGGCTCGTTCCGCTGCGAGTGCCCTCCGGGCCAGGTGCGCTCCGAGGCCACCAACCAGTGTGTCGACGCCGACGAGTGCGGTCAGCCGGGCGTCTGCGACAACGGCGTCTGCGTCAACGTCGAGGGCGGCTACTACTGCAGCTGCAATCCCGGTTACATCTCCAGCCAGGACCGGAAGTCCTGCCTGGGTGGGTGACGGAAGCGGCACGCTCGGCTCAGTTCGGGGACTGTTTAATTTTTGTGAGACGTTTTGGGAGCGTTTATGATCGGAGGAATCATTTCCGTCACACGTAGGAAGATGTCGTCCTTTTGCGACTTTGTAATGATACGCTACAGATGCCGCCGACGCCAAGAATAGGATCCTCGCACTTGAATGACCTTGAGTTGTAAACTAAGCCCGTCTACAATGAACTCTGGTTTCTTTGAACCCTGACCCGAACGTTTCCAAGCATTCGGGCCACGCGAACACAAACAAATACGCTCTTTGCCGTCGGCATCTTTCCCGCTACAGTCATTTAATCTATCTCCCGTTCGAGCTCATCCGATTCGCCAAGACCCCGTCATTTCACGCCTCCACAAGATGGCGGCCGTCCGGTCCTGCCCGCCGACCGCGCATTGACAGAGCCGACTTCGCTGCCGCAGACACGCGCCAGGGCACCTGCTACATGGAGTACTCGGCCGGCCAGTGCAGCGGGGCCTTCCCCCACCTGCTGGCGCGCGTCGACTGCTGCTGCGACGAGCGGCTCGGCAAGGCCTGGGGCGTCGACGACTGCCAGCGCTGCCCCCAGCCCGGCTCCAGTGAGTGGGCGGGGCCGATAGAAGGTAGAAGGTAGAAGACAGAAATGCATCTGTCGGAGCCGGCTCACGGTCGGCGACTGTGGGAGTGTGTGAGGGGGGAGGGGGAAGGAAGCGTGCCCACAGTGTAGCGGAAATTGGATTTCGAGGGCATGAACGCCGTGCAGAAATATTTCGGTGTTGAACCTCATTACGAACAAGGACATTATAACCCGCACTTTTAAACCGCGACCCGGGAAGCGGAACGCGAATCATCCTGGCATTCTGCCGCAGCCTTTCTCCCCCGAGCCCCTGCGGCTTTGCGGCTAACTCTGAGCGCCTCCCTCAGGCGAGCACAAGAGCCTGTGCTCGCGGCCGAGCGTGCTGCGTCTGAACGAGTGCGCCGTGAGGCCCGAGATCTGCGGCCACGGCAAGTGCGTGGACACGGCCGGCTCCTACCGCTGCGAGTGCGACCCCGGCTATGAGGTCGACCAGCGCACCGCCCGCTGTGAAGGTCAGTGACGAGGAGGCCACGGCCCGCTGTGAAGGTCAGTGGCGAGGTCACAGACCGCAGTGAAGGTCGATGACGAGGTCGCGGCTCATTGCTCAACCTCACCGCTCTCTGTTCACCCACGTGGTGTCAGGATCACGTGGATGGTATCACATTCAAGTCAGGCTCCTGACCGTTACACCGAATGCCGAAAGGTGGTATCGAGGTCATCGCCAGCAGTAAATACTTGCGTTTAATGTTCACGCAGATCGTAAGGCTCGACTTATGACTCGTGAGCTTAATGTGATTGTGACCGTAGACTTGTGAGCGTAAGTCCTGGTAGCACATGTAACCTAATATCTCAACCGTCTACCTTAATATAACTTTTTCAGCCTTTGCAAATATTGGCTAACTCCGTTGAAACCCGTGAACATGCGCTCTCATGAATCGTGTACTCCAGGTACTTAGCTGTAACTGTAACACCGCTACATCATTACGGTCAGCAGCGAGTCCGACCGCCGGCGGCTGACGCTGTCTCCGTCTGCAGACATTGACGAATGCCGGCAAAGGGAAGTCTGCCAGGGCGGACAGTGCATCAACACGGAGGGCTCCTTACCGCTGCCAGTGTCCGCCGGGCTTCGACATGTCCTCGGACGGCCGCCACTGCATCGGTGAGACTTGTAGTTCACCGGCGAGACATGTAGTTCACCGGTGAGACATGTAGTTCATGGGTGAGACGCGTAAGACATGTCGGCGCCAGTGGCGGCTTGGCTGATGTACATATGTAAAGAGGGTTGAGGAAGGCCTAAATGCAAAAGGAGATATGAATTCGTGATCATCTGATGCCTGTTGGGCTAATGGACCAGGCAGAACAGCCATTAACTGAGGATAACTGTTTGGCATGGTTTCCGTTTTCGGAATGCCCTCCTGTTGATTGCGTTGTTCGCAGCGACTTTGTCAACGCGGTTCATGCCATCAGATAAAAACTTGTATGGTGTTCAATAAAGTTGTCAAACGCGTGCCATGCTGCCAAATGCCATCTGCCACAGACCAATCTCGAAACGGACAAACATCACAGTTGCCAGGTCTGAGTCACTTGCCATGTTCTTCTAACCACGCAAGCTGTCCGCCTGTCTGTGTGTCTGTTTACCTGACTGTTGGATGAGGCTGTAATGAGTCCGGACGTGACACTCGACTGACCGGCCCTCGGCAGACCACGACGAGTGCCAGTCGCGCGGCATGTGCGCCAACGGCCGCTGCATCAACATGGACGGCAGCTTCAAGTGCGAGTGCGAGCCGGGCTTCGTCCTGTCAGCCACCGGCTTCTCCTGCATCGGTGAGCGGCTCTGGTCGATACTGGCACGTGCTCTCACTCTAGCCACTTTGAGCTGATTAGCATATTTGACAACCGACTTTTGTGGGAGCTCATGGGCATTTCACACAGTTTTGGTATTTTTTACAGGTATTCGTGTAGACTGCAACTTTTCTATCCTTCACAATTTTTTTCAATTGTTTTTGGTGCATCTCTGAGAGTCCATGTTGATTTGATCCGTCCATATCGTTTCTGGTCGTTTTCGACGCATCTGCGGTCTGGGGTCGTCTCCGGTGGCCTCTGCTCGCGGCCAACCAACTCCCCCCCGCCAGACATGGACGAGTGCCTGGAGAACTCGCGCATCTGCCTGAACGGCCGCTGCGACAACATCCCCGGCTCGTACCGGTGCGTGTGCGAGCGCGGCTTCACGCACTCCTCGGACGGCACGTTCTGCACCGACCTGGACGAGTGCCGCCAGGGCAACGTCTGCCAGAACGGCAAGTGCGTCAACACCGAGGGCGGCTTCCAGTGCATCTGCCACGCCGGTTACGTGCTGAGCAGGGACGGCACCACGTGCGTCGGTGAGTGACAACTCTGCAGGGCGGTGGGACCGTGAGGTACTGGCCCTATCGTTCCTGAGGGCCGTTAGACCCCAGCGGAACTGGCTGTGGTTTTGCCTGCTGACACCTGATTTGCTTTTGAGAGACGGCTGAATGTGAAGTAGATTCCCTTTTTGATGCGTCGTGGTATTTCACGCCTTCTTTCTCTCGATTGGTTTTCATGTATACTGCGCCATCTGATTAGTTGCTTCGTAATGATCAGCTTCGTGCCTTTTGCTAAACTGCTCTAAATGGTGCATCCCCAGCACCCTGAATTTTCCCTTACTTCCATAAGCAGAAGAGCACTCCATCACCCACACGCACTGACGACGCCTGTCCTCTCCGCCGTCAGACATTGACGAGTGCGCCCTGCCGGACACCTGTCGCGGCGGACAGTGCGTCAACGGACAGGGCAGCTTCCGGTGTCAGTGTCCGCCCGGCTTCACCCTCGGCCTGGACGGCCGACAGTGTGTCGGTACGTCGAACGAGAATATTTGTGTTTCATTGTGGTGTGGGCTGTCATTGTCTCATTCTGATACTTCATATACGCATACAGACCAGTGGCGTCCTGTGCAATACGGTTCAACCAGGGCCGATGATGTAGCAGGACGATCAACGATCCTGGGCGCAGGGGGTAAATGTGATGGTTGTCAAAGGCCAGCCAAATTTTGCCGTTTCTGCGCTTTCATGGTGATGATGGTGATGAAATGCAACTATTGACATGCAATGTAGAATTAGGGAACGGTAGTCGTTATCGTGGCTGTGGTCACAGCCGGAGCACAGCTGCCGTGGTTTTACCTGTGCCAGGTGAGCCACTTTCCTGACTGAATATCTGGTCGTGACCGCTGAGGGGTTGGTTTCAGACTCGCGGCGGGACTACTGTTTCGCCATGTTCCGGGACGGCCAGTGCCTGAACCCGAGCACCACGCCCGTGACCAAATCGCAGTGCTGCTGCTGCACCGTGGTGGTGAACCAGCCGATGGCCTGGGGCACCCCGTGCCAGCAATGTCCCGTGCCCGGCACCGACGAATTTAACCGGCTGTGCCCCTTCGGTCCGGGCATGACCCATGAGGGAAGCGGTGAGTTGCCGGTGGTTGTGTGCTGACAGCTGACACGAGCACCGCACATTTTGCGTTTTTTAGTATCACCTTTCATATGTACTGGACCACCTTGCCACTGTTCACTGCTTTCTCTTGCACGCATTTTGTTTAGTGTGACTCCTCGGATCTCGAAAAACAAAGCATGAAAACTTCTTGAGATCACCACTACAGGGGCATGAAGTTGGTCTCTATAGGACACTGTCCACTCCTCGCTTCTTCGGCGAAGACGCCATCTCGGCTCTGACCATATCGCACAATTCATCAGCCCCTCTAACCGCCTCCTGCCGCAGACATCAACGAGTGCGCTCAGACGCCGGGCATCTGCGCCAACGGCGCGTGCGAGAACCTGGACGGCGCGTACCGGTGCATCTGCAACCCCGGCTACCGGGCCGACGAGACGGGCAAGCTGTGCGTCGACGAGGACGAGTGCGCCCGCGACCCGCTGCTCTGCGACGGCGGCCAGTGCCGCAACATCCCCGGCGGCTTCCAGGTGAGGGGCCGACGGCGGACGTCACCGCCGGCCGCCGACGGGCGGGGAACGGGAGGGGGGTCGTCTGAGCGGGGTGGGGGGCAGTGAGCCGTGGATGCTGGTCTCGGAGGGCTGCGGCCGTCGGAGGCGGAAGACTGGTCAGTTTAGCATGAATTCACCGCCGCATTGGATGCACTTTGTTTAGTGATGATCCAGTCCATATGGTGTGTGTGTGTGTGTGTGTGTGTGTGTGTGTGTGTGTAAAACGGCGCCACGTGGAACAACCGTTCAGCGGTGACTGTTCCTGCTTTAAACCTGCCGGCGCCATGCAACACCCTCCATTCAGCGGCGACTCGATCTGTGGTTAAAACCTCCGCTGCCGTGTGGTTCTCTCCACCCAGCGATGACTCTGTCCGTGTCGGCAGTGTATCTGCCCGCCGGGCACCGAGCTGAACCCGTCCACGGACCGCTGCGACGACATCGACGAGTGCCAGCGGATGGGCCCCGAGGCCTGCGTCAACGGCCGCTGCCTCAACACGCTGGCCAGCTTCGAGTGTGTCTGCCCCGAGGGCATGGTGCTGGACAGCACCCAGCGCATCTGTATCGGTGAGCGTCACTGCTGTCTGCGATCATCTGTGCATCTGTGCTGTTCTTGTACTCTGTCTTTTCTCCTGTCATTTCTGCAACATCGCATTTTAGATGCCTGCAAACTTTCGTTCTCAGGTCGCAGGCGCTCGTGCCGGAGAGTAGCATGCATGTTTCAAATAGTGATCGTTATCATTGTTAGATTAATACAAACATTGGTGTAGAATTGAGGACACATGTTAGTACGGAAAATAAATCATGGAGTTCTAGAATGTGGCACTGATAACGTATTACAGTGATGTATTTTATAAAACAAGAAAACATATCGATGGGACAAGACAGTGACGTGGAATTTCATACCAATTTTTTCCTTTGGTATGGAAAACTTCATACCAAAGGTATACAAAGTTACTCCCCTGAGCACAGACATAGAAATGGCATACACATGAACGCATCTTTCATGGCAATGTCCCCCTTCACCATGCCACACCGCTACATCTCCGGGCCGAAGTGACCTCCTGCGACGGTACCCGTTCTATGCACCCTCAGACAGTCGGCGAGGTTCGTGCTGGACCAAAGTGCGCGGTGGTCGGTGTGAGGTCGACCTGCCCGGCGCCATTCTCAAGTCTGAGTGCTGCTGCTCGGTCGGCCTCGCCTGGGGCAGCCCGTGTGAAATATGCAACACCAACGAGTGCGAGTGCGGCATCGGCTACGCCAAGGTGGGTGCAATGACGTAGGTGCTTTTAGACGAGGCTGCGGGTCGGATGCGACAGCGTTCCGCTTCGAAATAAATGAAGTCGGTAGTTGAGACGTCTCCTTGAAAAAGACTTTCTGTGAAACATAATTTCGAACAGACGACGGTCATCCAGGCAGGAATATGAATGTTGGTGCATTCTCGAAGCATATAATGGCATACTTTTGGAAATGATTTTAGGAACCTAAATTTCTGCCAAGTCACTGTCCAGTGGTCTCATCACAGGAAGAACAAAAAAACCGAGTAGGCCCCCATAACAGCCACTCTCGCTCGGGACCACAAACGGAGCGCCTCACGTGGCCGGACGGCCAGATGCCTCCCCCCCCCCACCTCTGACCCCCTTCCTGCCGCAGCTGGACGGCAAGACGTGCACGGACATCAACGAGTGCCTGCTGAGCCCGGACATCTGCGAGGGGGGCGGCGTGTGCGTCAACACGGAGGGCTCGTTCACCTGCGACTGCCCGCCGGGCCTGACGCTCGACTCGTCGCGCACCAAGTGCGTCGACCTGCGCGAGGAGACGTGCTACCTGCAGTACCGCAGCGGCGAGTGCTCGCAGCCGCTCACCGGCCGCTACAAGAAGGCCATGTGCTGCTGCGCCATGGGCGCCGCCTGGGGCGACGAAAGGTTAGGCGACCGCGCTCTGCCGGTCGGTCGGGAAACCCGGCGGTGATTTGGTCACAAAGTGGATGGATGGCCCGTTTCTTTTTTTGGAGAGGGGCATTTGGATGGGCGTTGTTCATCCGATTACCAATACGCATTGTCTCTTTTTTTCGATACAGAAATTGTCTACGCTCAATGGAGTAAGCAAATAAATAGCACTTATGCTCCTGACAGTACCCTAACACCGACCCACTGGGTTGAACATAAATGCTCTCCCCCGCCCCAAATTCTCCCTTAGAATAACTAAAAAACTGAAGGTTTCGTGTGACCGTCGTTCCTCCTGTGCCGAGCCGAGACCTCCGTCGCCAGGTGCGAGCAGTGCCCTCCGCAGGGCTCCAGCGCCTTCAACGAGCTCTGCCCCAAGGGCGCCGGCTTCCTCCAGCGCAAGGACATCAACGAGTGCACCGAGTTCGCCGACATCTGCCTCAACGGCCGCTGCAGGAACAGCATCGGCAGCTTCCAGTGCCGCTGCAACCAGGGCTACTCGCTGGACGAGTCCGGTGTCACGTGCTTGGGTAGGCGGCTGGGTCGGGGCTCTCTTGCTCTCAGCAGAAATTCGAAGGCGTGACCGTGACATGGTCGGTACCGTTACCGTCAAGTTAGGATGTGGTTTTACAGCTGGCTTCGGTTGGAAGACTGGTTGGATGTAAGTGGACACAATTTATTACTGACGAATGTTTGGCATTCTGCCAAGTCGAAACCTGCCTTAGCCACACTTATACCGCTGAAACATTGTTTTCATCAGTCACCGATGCATGATGGCTGATCTCTGATTGGCGTAGTGTCCTCAGTCGTCATACCGGTCCTTTCCTTCGGTACGTTTCAGACATCGACGAGTGTAACATTATGAGGGGCGTGTGCGGCAACGGTACTTGCCAGAACACTCCTGGAAGCTTTGTATGCGACTGCAATGAGGGATTCGAGTCGACGATGATGATGCAAGTCTGTATGGGTGAGCGACGAAATGATCTATCACTGCTGCGTGTCGTTCTTAAGACAACCCCACTCTGCATACGCCTTTGAACCATTTTGGCGTTGTTCGAGACAGCCAGCCTTTCCATAAAAACTGGATCATTTTTAAGCCAACAGTCCGTCTAAGACCTTATGCGCAACCATGCCCATATCGCTTATTTTCACGTTTAAGTACGGGGAAAATGACAAACACATACCTACCCTATAACGTAAGCCGTTATGGCGTAGCTGGCTGGGTCCGCCATCCCCTGCTCCAGCTGACCTGAAGGTCTAACCGCGCTCTGTACGCGGTACAGTGTCAGCCACCCGCCTGTTTTTCCAGATGTGGACGAGTGTGCCCGCACGCCCGGTCTGTGCAGGGGCGGCAGGTGCATCAACACCCCGGGCAGCTTCCGCTGCGAGTGTCCGCCCGGACACCAGGTGGCGCCCAACGGCAGGTCCTGCAAAGGTGCGCTTCTCGGCCGGCTGGACTCTGATGACCGCCGACTGGCTACTGCGAACTGTGCATGCCTATTTGACCATTTATTCCGATGCCCCATTCGCATAAGTAGCATAGAAATCATATTTAAAAGATTCCAGTTATGAATTAATCAGCTACCTCTACTGAGTACCATAGATGTCGCAAAACATGATACTTGGGAGCAAGGTTTTTGACTTCGACTTACATACATCTGTTGGGGGGTGAGGTGGGGATTGCTTTTAGTTTTCCTGTCGTGGTAAACCCGTATCCCGGGATTAAAACCATTCGTTGTTGCCCGCAGACATTGACGAGTGCTCGCAGACCTCCGGCATCTGCAGCAACGGCGTCTGCGAGAACATGATGGGCGCCTACCAGTGCGTCTGCGACAACGGCTACCAGCAGACTTCGCAGGGCGCGCACTGCGAGGGTCAGTCACGCGGTCAGCCGCCGCCTGGCAGCTATGCTATCCCGCTGAGCTGCGAGCGCTGGCCTCCCACAACCCCTTGCCGCCGTCAGCGGCTTTATGTGTCATAAGCGAAGTCATTGGTAAATGAGCACTCACATGACGAAGAAAAAAGCGTTTTCAGGGGCTCAATGATTCATGTGGATGTTTATGTCGGCCATGTTAAACACTGCTACAAGTTTTAGATCCGTCGGAGTTTTTACCGACTCAATGGTACCATCATACTTGTATCTCGTATATTATTTTATATTGCACATATTAAGTTTGCATCGTTTGTTACAGATCAGGACGAGTGCGGAGTGAACAACGGGGGCTGCAGCCACATCTGCAACAACAACATCGGCAGCTTTTCTTGCTCTTGCCACCCGGGGTAAAGCCTACCTGGGAACTCATTTTCCTGATTTGAGTGTTCCATTATAGACGGCATACAATTTTGTAATGAATGGTGCTGTCCTTTTTGCAGCCTTATTTTTATCATTTCTAAAAAAGACGTAGTGCCGAAACGTTGAGTCGAATATTACTAAGCATATATCTTTTACCTGCAAAACTCAGCTTCTTCTGACTTAAAAGAGGCTGTTTGTGTTCATAATCATGCCAAACGCGCAGGCCGATGAAGACTGTTTTTGAAAATGACTTTCGCCATCGCCGTATTTAATTCCACGCTGATGTTTTGGCGGTGTGTGAACGTCCGCCCCGACCGACGGCCGGTGGCGGCCGACCCTTGACCGCCGCCCGGCCGTGACCGACCTATGACCGGAGCGGCCGCCGTCGTCGCTGCAGGTACCGGCTGCTGGGCGACGGCCGCAGCTGCGTCGACGTCGACGAGTGCAAGAAGGGCGACGACGTCTGCAACGGCGGCATCTGCGTCAACGTGCCGGGCAGCTACCGGTGCACGTGCGAGGGCGGACTCAAGTACGCCGAGGAGGGAGAGGCGTGCGAAGGTAAGCTGTTGTATACTGTGCGGCGTACGGGGTACCGTGGACGCAATGACGGGCCTCCGAAAATCGGGGTTTTAATTTCATTCAGGACGATTACGTAGTGAGCAGGATCGTTTGATTAGTGGTTGTGTGCTCCCGTACACACAAACGTCGAAACAAATACCTCTCAATTTACCCGCTGGTTGTCACAATGGCTTAACGGACCAAGGATGGGCATTCCCTTCTGGATGTGACTGAGCGTGTTGCAGCCTTGTCAGTCTTCAGCAGGTGTGATTTGAGGGACGCCATGGCTCGATGGGTCGAACTTTCGCTGCCACTCACTGCCTCCTGCCTCTCCCCACCCGGCAGACGTGGACGAGTGCACGCTGGACCCGCTGCTGTGCGAGAACGGCGAGTGCGAGAACTCGCTGGGCTCGTTCGTGTGCCACTGCGACGCCGGCTACCGACAGTCGGAGGACCGGCCCGGCTGCGAGGACGTGGACGAGTGCTCCGACGGCACCTGCGACTGCGACATCAACGCCGACTGCTTCAACACGCCGGTCAGTGGCGCATCCCCACCCCTCCCACCCCGTCGCGGGGATCTGCGACACTGGAGAGAGGCTGTCTCGTCTTGCTCACCGACTTTTCACTTTTGCCGCCTTATAATTGAATACGTTTCCATATTCTGGAAGACTGAGAATCTCGTTCGTTTTATGACTCTTGAAGCTGTTATGAATAGATTTCTTTCATACCAAAGTCAAGTTTAAAACCGCGATATCAACTGATGGAAAATGGAAATGACAGAAGTATGTTTAGAAATAACTGTCATAGTAATATTGTATCTTCAGAACAGGCGGGTTATTTTCCATTCAACTACCTAAAAAGATGAACGACCCGAGCCAATCTAATCAGTCTAACTGAGATGTTGTCTTTACCGTCCTGCGTTTTCTGTTTTGATTCGGCATGGTTGGATCCACAGAGGAATGAAAACGTTTCACACAATTCCGTGTTACGTTTCACATGTTTCACGTTTCTTTTGAAGGACACATATTCCATCGGTAATCTGAGGTGAAATAAAGTGGCCGGCAAACCTACTGTGAGACAAAAGAGATGAGACAGAATAACAGAAGAGCGGTCAAAAAGTTGTGCTCTGACGGGCCGCCGTTCATATTGCAGGGCAGCTACGAGTGCACCTGCAAGGACGGCTTCACTGGCAACGGCATCACCTGCATGGACGTGAACGAGTGCCTTGTGAACAACGGCGGCTGCTCCCAGGACGCCCAGTGCATCAACACAGAAGGATCGTTCAAGGTCAGACACGCCCCCCCCCCATTACGATTGGTCACCTTTTGTTTGATCGCATACGATTGGTCCATTTCTCACGTGATCTGTGACAAGCTTTTCACGCTGAATAGCCTGTGAGTGACGACGTCGGTGGTTTTCGAGGATTGCGGTTCGTCCAAGGATTAACAGGATATGGCGCATTAAACTGAGGTAAACGCTTCGGAAACACACTGTTGCGCAAGAACAATTCGAGCAAGTCAGGGATTGGGCCGATAGGTCACAAAATAGGTTCGCCTCTAAAGGCTTATATTTGTTACATGTTTCATTAATCATATCACTAATTATCTGGAGCGTTGTTTACTAGGCCACTGTACGCTTGTTTTGTTCCTTTGCTCCTTTTTAATAATAGTTAAGAATCGCATTAGTCAACATTCTAACATTTATTAACCCTTTAACATAGCATTAGCATAAGTTTCGCTGCGTAATGCTCCGTTTTGAAATTGTTTCCAAGAATGGTAACTGCGGTTTTTACCTCTGTCCTCCGGCGCTGACGCTACACAAATGCTCCTAGTTCGGTGAACGTTCCGTTCCAGTGCGTCTGCGACGTGGGCTTCAGCGGCGACGGCCGGACGTGTTCCGACATTGACGAGTGCGCCGACGACCCGAGCCTGTGCGAGAACGGCCACTGCCTCAACTACCCGGGCTCGTTCCGCTGCGACTGCGAGATGGGCTTCATGCACCCGGACATGTCCAACGAGATGGCCTGCGTCGGTACGTTGGTGCAACGGGCCGCTGCACTGGTCACTGCCGATGTTCAGCTGAGGCCGCATGACAAATACCATTGGTTACGAAATATATGCAGGTGGAAACTTTCCCGAGTGTTTTGACCAAGAAAGCTTAAGTTGGCAAGGTCTTCGCTTTTGCTTTAAACGTATACCCCAACTCTGCAATTGTAGTGCAAGTAAAACCGTCGGTTTGTGTATAATTACTTTTATATGTGAAAACAACGAAATGCCCAACGTTTCTTATCTAATACGTATCTGCTGCGACTTCAAGCATTTCAGACTTGTGACTTCACTTCCGCAGATATCAACGAGTGCACGATGTTCAACAACCTTTGCGTGTTTGGCCGCTGTGAGAACATTTACGGCATGTTCCGCTGCATTTGCGACGAGGGCTATCAGCTGGACAAGACAGGCGGCAACTGTACGGACGTAGACGAATGCACTAATCCCCAGGTGGGCAAATCTCTTGTCACGCCAGACGCCCCAGAATATGCTTCCCAGCCACTTAATGGAACATCCGATCCAATCTTCGCGGATTTAGACAGTACTCGTTCGCTCCTGGTGAAAACAGTGGTAATGGCTGTTGCGCAACAAATCTCGCAGCTGTTGAGTGATTTTGGTCGTGACATACCTCTGGAACTACCTAACGGTTGCCTTTGGCTCAACCTTGTGTCGACACTTAGGCGTGTTTGGGGTTCCAGGCGTGCCTGTTTGGAACGTGCATCAACACCCAGGGCGGCTACGTGTGCAAGTGCCCACCGAACTATGAACTGATCGAGTCTGGCAACGGATGCGTCGGTAGGGAGAAAATGCAAGAGCAGATGAACACAACTGGATGAAACCAATTGATTACCCACGCAAATTCGACTTAGATGTGGAGACGTGGAGCTCTTGAGAACAAGTTACAGAGACCCAAGTGATATTTTAGCCTTTGACTGCTTCAGTAGAGCAAGAAAAAGAAACTCTCGGCATGATTAGTCTATATGCTTTAAAAACATATGTCCAGATCTCTTAAAAGCCTCTTAACAACCTAACAGGACTTGACACTGGCTGATGCAATGGCCCACTCTCGTTCCTCGCCTGTGTCTTATGGCATACCTCCCCCGACCGGCACGTTAACAGTATTTTACTCCTCCTCGTACCTGTGTCTCACGGCACACCGGCCCCAGGCCAGCGCATATCGCATCGTCGCACCCCTCTCCGTGTTTATGTCTCACGGCACGCCTGTCCCCAGACCGGCGCGTGGCGCAGTGTTTCGTCGACGTGGAGGAGATCCGCGGCCGAAACGTCTGCAGCATGATGACGGGCCAGCAGGTGACGCGCGCCACCTGCTGCTGCTCGGTCGGCAAGGCCTGGGGGCCCAACTGCCAGCTGTGTCCGCAGCCCAACACGCCCGAGTACGACGAGCTCTGCCCGAACGGGCCCGGCTACCGGCCAAACGAAATCACGGTAAGCCATCAGGACTCTGGGTCAGCCTGACCACAAAGTGATGGCCATGTCCTGAGGCTGCTCTAGATCTCTTCTCGCAAAGCTCACAGACAGGTATTTGTGAAGAATCGACTGCGGGACAATGTGAACCCTATGTCGCGAAAGGTGGGAACAGTGCACAGATGTTATTCGATTTCGGAATGCGATTTATATACCAAGATATCTTTCCGAGCTGTTTGTTTGTTTATTTACTGCAGGTTTCGTATTTCTAGCCTAAAAACATTTGGATATTCCAGAAAAAATGTAATTTGATGGTCTAAACTGCCTCATATCGGACGCCGTTTAATTAAAACTCGCATTAGAGCGACTCCGGTATTGGGAACATGGCTCCATAGACGTGGAACGTGCTATCGGAGAAACCGTGCGCCTGGTTTTGGAAGTTTCGAACATAAAGTTAAGCCTCTGGCGTTGCACGGAAAGTTATCTAAAAAAACATGTTACTGAGCCCTTTTTCCTTGACTCCTACGTTTGCGTTTGATTTAGATGAGTGTTTTTTAACTTTGAACTACGGACACTCCCTTCCCGTCCAGTGTAGCCACTGCCGCTCTCACCAGCGCACCTTCTACCCCGTCTGTCCAGGTCGTTGTGGAGGACATGAACGAGTGCGAGGAGATGGAGAATCTCTGCATGAACGGCCGCTGCACCAACACCTTCGGCTCCTTCATGTGCACCTGCTACGACGGCTACACTTTGAACGAAGCGGGCACTACCTGCGTGGGTGAGTGCCTTGCATTCTAACGCTCCATGTGCCACGGGCGTAGTCACCAGGATCTCCCTTCGGACCAGTCTGTCATTGGTCTATCGAAGGCAGTAAGAACATCCGCAACAATCGTGCGGTTTTCAACTAATCAATGATTGGTAGTAGTTGGTTACTGACAGCGAATAAAAACTTCCACATGAAATATGCCGCACTTGTCGAAGAGTGGCGCACGTTCCAGACTATTTCACCTTACCGTCTCTTTCGGTCCGTGCCGGAGCGGAGATTCACTCAGTTGCCTGAGCACGCCCGCCTTGTGCCGCAGACGTGGACGAGTGCGTCGACAAGCCGGGCATCTGCGGCATCGGCACCTGCTCCAACACGCAGGGCTCCTTCATCTGCGTCTGCCCGGACGGCTACATGCTGATGCCGAACGGGCGGGACTGCGTCGACATGCGCAAGGAGCCGTGCTACATGAACTTCGAGGAGGGCGTCTGCTCACAGCCGATGCGTAGCGACGAGACGCGCATGCAGTGCTGCTGCTCCATGGGCGCCGCCTGGGGGCTGGACTGCAAGGCCTGCCCGGTCAAGGAGACAGGTAGGTCACGTCCCGGGGGGGGGGGGGCTCAGGGTGCATTGGACTCTTTAGAGTTTCAAAAGATCCGGATCGCTCGTCGCAAAGACGAGAGTTACATCGATCGACGGCCGGCAGTGTGTCGTTAATAATATCCTCATGAAAGCCGTTTAATAGATGTTTTGCTGTTGTAGTGGTAAGCGATGTCAGTCAGTCGACATCAGCATCCCGATGTTGTAGACGTGGTGGATGTTGTTCGTGGTCTCTTTGACAGCGCTTTACGTTCGCGGTAAGCCGACGTTTGGCCCGGACAGTCACATTGTAGCGCGGCGTCAGAGCCTTCCCCTGTCTCACCCTGACCTGTCCAGTGCCTCAGCCGGCCACCGGGAGCGGTATCTCACCTGACTTGTCTCATGCCTCAGCTGACCACTGGAAGCTGTGTCTCAGCTGACCTATCTGATCCCTCAGCCGACAGCCGGGAGCTGTGTCTCACCTGACGTTTCTCATTCCTCAGCCGACTACCGAGAACTGTGCGGAATCTCGGCGCCGGGCCTGTTCGTCGATCCGATGACCGGCATGAAGGAGGAGATCGACGAGTGCGTCATGATGCCGGGCATGTGCAAGCACGGCACCTGCGTCAACACGCTGGGCAGCTTCCACTGCGAGTGCGACCCCGGCTACCGCTACGACGAGGCCTCCCACTCGTGCCTGGGTGAGAGCGGGCGGCGGTGACGGGCGGGTCTGCCGTCAGATGCAGTCAGTGGTGTGCGCTGACTGGTCAACGCAAACCCACGCCGACAATGACGCTGGTGTAAAGGCTTCGCTGCGAGGAGCAGACTCTTGTGCTCGATGTTTTTTTGTAGATAACACCAAGCTGTGGTCTCAGATTCTCATGCTGTGGTCAGAAGCTCGTTTTTTTCCGCTTCGTCCAAAATGGCAGCCTGATGCATTTTATGAGATGTGGCTTCAGTTTTAACGTCACCCTTCTTCTTTCTTTATCTTCTTGATGCGAGCGTATTTACCTACACATCAATTTGTAGTTTTTCAATGCACTTGTGTTAATCGTATCTGCATTTAACCACACAAACTTAAGTGTTCCATCGACTCGTCTGTTAACAATTCATCGTGCGTCCCTATCTGTATCGCCCCCACCGCCGGACCGCCGCCGGCCGACACTCAGTGACCTGATGCTGACCCGGGTCGCGGCGCTCTCCAGACAAGGACGAGTGCGCCCAGACACCATACCCCTGCCGCGGCAACGCCCAGTGCGAGAACACGGCCGGCAGTTTCCGCTGCACCTGCCCGGCCGGCTACCGGCTGGCCGTCAGCGGGCTCGACTGCCTCGACATCAACGAGTGTATCGACCGGCCCGGCATCTGCAACAACGGGCAGTGCAACAACATGCAGGCGAGTGGCGCCGGCGGCGGCAGAAGAGTCACCGGGCGCCGGTCGATCTGGCATTATCTGTGGCCTCTGACCAGTGGGGTCGTTCTGCGGCGTCGCTGGCTTGGGGCTGCAAGCAGTTGGCGTATGGGGCACTTTTCCGCGCTACGAAATGGTGAAATGGCGCTGGAAAGAATCACACGTTGCATTTGAGCGTGCATGCAGAAACGTCTGTTTCGTGTAGGAAAATGCAATTGTGTTGTAAGCAAAAGCATGGTTAAATGTCAGACCTATTCTGAAATCATTTTGCCTCTTATCACTACAAATTTTATACTTCTTCACAATTTCTCCTGATTCCCAAAGGACGCAGCTGCGTAACCGCACCTTCCGGCCTCCGCAGGGCAGCTTCCAGTGCATCTGTAACCCAGGCTTCAGCCTGTCACCGTCGGGAGACTCCTGCATCGACATCGACGAGTGCGCGCGCAACCCCAACATCTGCAACAACGGCATCTGCATGAACACGCTGGGCTCGTACAAATGCAGTTGCGACCCTGGCTTCCGGCTGTCGCCGCAGGGAGACTGCGAGGGTGAGGCTGTGGGGCGCCCCTTCCTGAAGGGCATCTTGAGGAGCGGACTGGAGGCGATGTCCACCGTGTTGCTGTCGTCTCGTGGTCTCAGCGTGTGCCAATGCTCGCCGCGTTTGACTAACTCCTGTGGAAATATTCCGACTAGGTAGTCGGTAGCACGCTATCTGCTTATCATGACGTCTTGTCCGAAATCGTCCAACTCCGTAAATGGTCGTCTGATTTTCCCAACCAATTGCGAGACATGCCTTGTACGCCACATAATTAACATGACACGGGAGAACATAGTGGCGTACATTTTTTCTCCCTATCCAACCGTCTCTCTCTCTCTCTCTCTCTCTCTCTCTCTGTGTGTGTGTGTTCCTCCCTCCCCCTTTTTCTCTGTCTCTGTCTGTCTGTCTGTCTGTCTGTCTGTTTGTCTCCCCCCTCTCTCTCCCTCTCTCTCTCTCTCTTTCTCTCTCTCTGTCTTCCTCCCTCCCCCTTTCTCTCTCTAACCTTTCCCTGACGCCCCCGGGCCGCCGCAGACGTGGATGAGTGCCGCACGCGGCTGGGCATCTGCCGCAACGGCCGCTGCCGCAACACGGCCGGCTCGTTCGTCTGCGAGTGCGCCGACGGCTACAAACTCTCCGGGGACGGCACCACGTGCCAGGACGTGGACGAGTGCGTGGAGACGCCCGGCTTCTGCCCGCCGCCCGGCGACTGCCGCAACCTGATCGGCGCCGTCCAGTGCGTCTGCCCCGAGGGCTTCACGCTGTCCGACGACGGCTCGCTCTGCGTCGGTGAGAGCAGCTGCGGGGGAGAGTTGGTGGCCGAGTGGCAGCGGGTGGTGGCCGCCGGGAGTGGTGGAATCCGATTTGTTGGTGGCGCTGAAGCGGCTGGCCGGAACGTTTTTGTACCATCAGAAAGTGGCATTCACGTGGCGTGTACACTGTACAAATTACAAGACGTAACGGTGCGTCGGTTCTTCGGACACCGATATAGAATCAGGCTAGGGCGCCGCTGCTGAATGCGTCTGCATCTTTTGAGGAGCCGAGCTGTAACGAAATCACAGTTCAACACTGCCTCTCACCTACCGCGTCCACCGTTCCCCAGACGTGGACGAGTGCGCTCCGGGGCACCTCTGCAGCGGCGGCGACTGCGTCAACGAGCTGGGCAGCTTCCGCTGCGTCTGTCCGCCCGGCTTCGAGCTCACCGAGGACAGCATGCTCTGCAAGGACGTGCGCGAGGAGCCGTGCTTCGACGAGTGGCAGCCGAACGCCTGCTCGCGGCCGCGGCTGATGCAGATCACGCGCGCCCAGTGCTGCTGCTCCACCGGCGCCGCCTGGGGGCTCAACTGCAAGCCGTGCCCCGACCAGCGGTCATCCGAGTTCGCCGAGCTATGTCCGGGTGAGCGATGGTGTTTTTAGAGAGTTGGATGTCTTCTTAAGTTTGATAGTTGGATATCTTAAGTTTCCTGTTAGTTTTCTCATTGTGGGATATAAGAATGTGTTATCAGCAGACTCCATGTGCATGATGAATAATATGTATGACGTTTAAGACAACATCTCCTAATGTCTTCCACTCAGTCTGTGGCGTGTTGGAGTCTTGCTAGCGCGTGACGGGCCTCATACGCGTCTTTCGCGCGTGACGCTAACCCCGAGTGCGTCAGAGCGTGACCCCGCCTGTGCCCCAGGCGGTCCGGGTCGCGGGCCGGACGCTGAGGACCTGAACGAGTGCGAAATCATGACGGACGTCTGCGTCGGAGGCGAGTGCATCAACACGGACGGCTCCTTCCGCTGCGCCTGTCCCATGGGCTACCAGCTGGACGACTCCGGCCACAACTGCATCGGTCAGTTCGCCCGTCCTGAGCGTCAGCCCAATACAGCTGGCGAGTGCGTGGGCCTCAAGCGAGGTGCTTCTAGCGCGAGGGGGTTCACGGCCCAGATGGAAGCACGTGGTCGTTTTGCACTTGTAGTCGCCGCGTCGTCGACTTTTCTATCATTTTTTTTGTGTCGGCACCCTGGGAAATTCATTGGGATGTGAAAGGAGAAGCAGCCGGTAAGAAGAACGGTATTATCTCGAAACGCAGTCTTTGCTGTTTTACATAGGATATTACTTGTTTCTACCATTCTTCAAGGCTATGTGTTGTTTCATTTTTTTGGATTTCTCTTCGGCCGATTGATTCAAACATGGGCTTTTCACCTGAAGCCAGGCTTCTTTTCCATGTCCTGACTTTGATCATGGTCTGCGACGAATGACAAAGACTTCAAGACCTTCCGACGCCTCTTCAGACGAGAACGAGTGCATCACGCGGCCGGGCATCTGCGGCAACGGCACGTGCACCAACACCGAGGGCAGCTTCGAGTGCGACTGCCAGCCGGGCTTCGCACCGGGGCCGATGCAGGTCTGCGACGACGTGGACGAGTGCCGGGAACTCGGCCACCTGTGCGCCTTCCGCTGCCACAACACTCTCGGATCGTTCCGCTGCATCTGCCCTTACGGTTACATGCTGGCGGCCGACGGACAACACTGTCTGGGTACGTGGCCGACAATGGGGAGAGGAAAGGGGGAGGAAGCGAGGTGAAATTTATCTGGAAAGCCAATGGTGTTTGATGGTGTTTGACTGATGAGGATCACAATGAAGACTCCACTGCTTGGTGTGGTCGTACTTTTTCTCGAGTTTGACTTTTATGTGCCTTTATGTTAACTTTCCGACATTTCAGCTGGAGAGTCTAAATCATCCAGTGTTGTCCTTGTTCAGAAAAATGATGCACATATGCAACGGGTGAAGCGAGAATGTATCATGTGCATTTCCCAGCATTTATTTAAGGTGAAATTAGTCACACTCAGCAGGCAGACTGAGGGGCGCGAAAATTCTTTCCTCAGTTGGGGGAGGGGGGATTGGAGGGAAGGGCAAAGAAGCATTCTGGGTCAACTCTTTCCAGTCAACTCCCATGGGGACAATGCTAAATGTCAGAAAAGTTGGGGAGCTGCCCCCTCCCGCCTCCTGCGCCCTTGGACAGGCTTTGCAGAACCCTGACTGATGCCAGCCCAGTATCGTTGCCTTGTCTTGTGAAAATCTTGCCACAGTGTTCCCAATTTGTGGTTTCAGATGTGGACGAATGTGCGACGCCGGCCAACAATTGCCGGTTCCAGTGCAAGAACCTGATCGGCACGTTCATGTGCGTCTGCCCCGAGGGCTATCAGAAGATTGGCATCGGTGACAACTGCCAGGTGCGGTTTAGGGCCACTCAAGAGGGTGGAACATGGAAAGGAAAAATTGACTTGAAAAGAAAGAAAAGAAAAAATGGACTTGTTGCGAAATCTGACAGCGGTAAAATTTACAATGGTATTGTCTGAGGGTCGGTCAGACCTCTGCCAATGTAGATAAACAATTTTATTTTTTAAGACAGCGCCCATTTGTAATTCATGTGGCAGTGGTTTTAGTCCTTAAAATGATAATTGTCATTGACATATTTATCCAGGGGATGGTTCGTGGGCCAAACGTTAGAAGAAGCACTGGTACCCTGAAATGCGTTTACCTTTGTATTTTTATCGGCTTAGTGTTAAATTGTGGAAACTATAGTAAATGTTTCCCGTGAAACAACCCTTGATGACATGCTACGTAATTCGCACTGCCACAGGATATCAATGAGTGCGCAATTAACCAAGACATATGCCGAAACGGCTACTGCATCAACACCAAGGGCGGCTACCGTTGCGACTGCAAAGAGGGCTACGTGACCTCTCCCGACGGAACAGAGTGTATCGGTAAGTCCCTTGACGCCAGGAAACCTTAAAAACGTAAACGATGAACATTCAACTGACGTTACTGGCGACGCAAGTTCGTGGAACGTTGGCCGTGGTAAAACTAAACCAGCTGAACATGAGAAGTGAACGACATTATCTGCGTGTCGTGCGCTGACCTGACGCCGTTCCGCCACAGACCAGCGCGTGGGCTACTGCTTCCGCCACCTGGTGGGCGGCCGGTGCAGCTCGCAGGGCGCCGACCAGCTGATGAAGGTCACCAAGGCCGACTGCTGCTGCACCATGGGCACCGCCTGGGGGCCCGAGTGCGAACACTGCCCCGGCCGGTATTCGCGCCAGTACGAGCAGCTCTGCCTCGAGGCTGGGTACTCGATCGACGGCTCAGGTCAGCAGACGGCCGACGCGGCGCGGTGGAGCGAGGTCAGCTCCCCGACGCCGCTCTCAGCTGCAGCGGCGTGCGCGAAAACTGATGGACAATGTCCACTTTTATTTAGGGGATACTTTACAGCCAAGCTTTTCAACACTTTGTTTTATCAGCGCGGTGTCCATCATCTTGGACAACGGCAGATGTTCATCACTCTTGAAACCGCTAACATACGCAGTGTCGATAGCGCGGCAACGTTGCGTTACAGTAGCTCAGACCCACTCGCATGTCAACAGTCAGTCACCCTCGCACCTACTTATCTGCCTTGACGACCTCCCAGGCCCTATACGCAGCAGTATTCTGGTATGTCACCAAGCAGTAAGACGAGGAATCAAATACTCGACGAACCGAATGGAACGAGAGCACTGAACCATTTCACAAACCATCCGATTTGTCGAACCAATAGATCACTCCGTCTCCAAAACTCGCGATGTCCCCCCGCCTGCTACAAAACAGCCTGCCCGACGGCCGATTGGCCCGTTTCAGACATCGACGAGTGCAGGACGATCCCGGGCCTGTGCAAGAACGGCAGGTGCATCAACACGCTCGGCTCGTACCGGTGCATGTGCAACCGCGGCTACCGGCCCGACCACACCGGCATGCACTGTGTCGGTGAGTGAGCACCACCTGGCAGAGAGTCGTGTGGACCGCCGTGCTCTGTCCTGGTGAACTTTCCTGGAGACATGGTGTGAGTGGGGTCATCTTACTTCATCATCCTGCACATCGGACTAAAAGCGAAACCCGTGGCGATCAGAATTTAGAATATGCATTAGTTCATAAATGAATGTCTTCATATTACAGCAGGACGAAAAGCCCTGGATTTGTAAAAGGTATACATTTTTACGTGTAACCCTCATGGAAAATATTTTAACCATTGCTAAACATATAATGGAGTGGTACTAAAATATCTTAAACTTTGCTCTTTCTAGTTAGGTTGTACCATTACATAGCTTTAAAATATTTGGACTGGCTTCCAAAAGCTGTTTTTCGAGAACTACATGCAAACAAGACTTACCACATGATCAACACATCCCTGCTGCTTGCTTTACGCTGCCATCTACCGGGCAGATGTGAACGAGTGTGTCCAGTCGCCGCCGCCATGCCGCTACGACTGCGAGAACTCGGAGGGATCGTACCGGTGCCTCTGCCCGACCGGCTTCGTGCTGGACCTGGACGGCAGCAGCTGCAAGGACCTGGACGAGTGTGCCACCGGGCAGCACATGTGCCAGCACGAGTGCACCAACACGCAGGGCTCGTACCGCTGCTCCTGCCCGGACGGCTTCCGCCAGCTGGGCGACCAGTGCATGGGTGAGCCGACCGAACGCGGCGTTGGCAGCGGCGTCTGGCGAGATGCGTGTGCAACCGCGGCTAGTTTTATTAAAGGCTAGGAATCGAGTTGATTGGTATGGTGTTAATTTTCGTGAACACTTACGATCGGGAAGAGAGTCTTGTGAAGAGCGGAGCGAAGTTTCATGAAAACTGAAGGAACGGTTCCTAACTTGCACTTTCTTGTAAACTCATGGTTTACTGCATCGATTTCAACCTAAACCCATGCTTTATTCTACCTATCTGGCCATGATAGTTACTATAATCGCCTTATAGGCACTATAAGGTGGAAAATAGGCTGATACACATGCTCGGTTGGAATGACGTCCGTACGAATGGTTACAATGGGATACCACTGGACACCGCTACCACTCATTCCACCACTGTGCCCGCTCAGGCCCACAATCCATGCTCCGGTCATCTGTAGGTTGGTCCACACTTGCCCTCCTCTGTTCGTCCCAGTGAACCGCGGGACAGTCGGCCGACACCGCTTCACCTTCCTCCAGACGCCAGCCACGGGACAACCGACGGACATCGTGTCACCTTCCTCCAGACGTGAACCACGGACGTCCGGCTGACACCTTATCACCTTATCCAGCCGTGAACTACGGGACACACGTGGTTTATCCTGCTCGAGAGGTGAACCACAAGACCGTGGTTCGTGCCACCTTTCTCCAACCGTGAACCACGGGACACACATGATCCACCACACATGGACAACCACGGGCACATGGTTCACCTTGGTCCGGACGTGGCCACGGCACACCCGGCTGACCCCGTGTCACCCTCCTCCAGACGTGAACGAGTGTCTGGAGACGCCGACCATCTGCGGCCCGCTGGGCGCCTGCTCCAACGTGCCGGGCAGCTTCCGCTGCGTCTGCCCGGATGGCTACCGGCTGGACGAGGCTGGCGCCGTGTGCGTCCAGGACGAGATCGACTACTCCGACTACGACTGCGGCCAGGACTACTGCGACGAAGACGTGACGCAGAGCTGTCGGGTACGGCTCTCGCTGCGTCCTGGCGGGCACACACAAGCCGGCTGTGGGGCAGGGGAACCTGGGAAATGGTAGGGCCTAAAACTCCAACTATTCGGAGATGTTAACAAGAGATCCAGTCATTGACTGGCTGATCGGAGATCCAATCATTGGCTACGACAATGACTGGATATGGGTTGACTGGAAATGATATGATTGGATATGATATGGCAATGATTGGATATGAGTTTGTACCTCCACTTAATTGCCGTAAGAGTTGTTGCTGGTTTCCTTTAAACCAGATTAAAACTGCAGCTCTTCACGTTGCTGAAGAGCGATAGCCAGTGGAAAAAATACGGACAAAATTCCAACACAGTGGTCCGTCCTCAGCCGCAGCAGCTAACGCGGCCAAGTGTGGGGCGTCGTTTGCCACTGTGTCGCCCCCCTCCTCCCCATATCGCTGCGGCCTGCGCTAACAGCGGGCGGCGGCCGCGCAGGAGGTCTTCGGCCGAACCAGCTGCACCTGCCCGGAGGGCTACATCCAGAGCTTCCGCACGGGCCAGTGCATGGACGAGGACGAGTGCAGCCGGCGGCCGTGCGGCTCGGCCTCGTGCCAGAACACGGTCGGCAGCTATCGGTGCCAGTGCCCGTCCGGCTACCAGTTCAACGTGCAGATGCTGATCTGCGTCCAGGTGGGGTGCTCAGTGACGGCGCAGCGGACGGCAGCGGCTGGGGCCGACAATGAGCCGCCGTGTGGGGTGGGTCCTCACGGAGGCAGCTGGCGAATTTTTCGCTCGAATAAGGTGGTTTGGAGATGCTGTGGTTGATAGAATTGAGGTACAAAATATTCCTAAGCTTAAGGTTAGGCTTCACCCTCAAAATACGAAATTTCTCCAAAAATCTCAAATTTTCAATTTTGGTATGATAATATGGATTTATTATCAATCTTTCCACCTGCAAACTTACAGTGCTTGAAAACACTTAAAACTGTTGTAATTATGATGTACAATTAGGGTCCTAAATGGCGATCTTTTGTTTACGTGAGCTCATTAATTATGCACCTGAAAAATTTATTCTACAGTACACTGGATTTTTAGGGGATGACGATGGTAAGAGCTACCCCAGAGTTGCAAATGCTGATCCACCCATCTACCCTGGTAAGGAGATCAGAAAATTGGAGTGCTGTGGACATGTTCAAAAGAGGATTCACAACAGAATGAAAAAGGATGTCAGTGACAACAAGAAGGTGAAGTTCCATTACAATGGAAAAACTTATACTGGGATCTCTGGTAAACGTCGCCTCACAGACAAAAAGATTAAGATTATTCAGGGGCATTATGGGGCTGCAGTGAGAAGCTATCCAAGAGATGTCCCAGCCATGAAGAAGACCATTTGGGCCATATTTCATCATAGGAATGGACAGCATCAAGACTGTCCTGACTGGTGTCCATTTACCAAGTCTGGTGACCTGGAGAAGGCAAACAAGAACTGTCTTCCACAATTTGGTATGAAGAACATAAGGCCCGTGTTTGAAGAACTATCTTCAGACGATCTCCTGGAAAGGTGTAAGCACGGCGGTACTCAAAACGCCAATGAGGCCTATCACCACGTTATATGGCAGAGGTGTCCAAAAAGTACATTTGTTGGACGAAAACGGTTCGAAATAGCCGTCGCTAATACCACACTTGTGTATAATGGAGGAGAGAGTGCGAGACAAATTGTGCATGACATTCTTGGACTGAATTGTGGAGTGTATACAGAATATGTGCACTCTGTACTTCACAGCCTCCGCTTAAAGAATTCGGTAGAGGCCGGCTGTGCAGATAGAAGGGAAGCTAGGCAGCAAAAATCCATCAAAATGTCAAAGACAATTGATTGTACTGACTCTAAGTATGTTCCTGGGGGTTTTCAAGTTATATCCTTGTTGATAGTCACTTCCTCTAGCTCATGGCACTACCTCAAAAACTTTAAACAGGATTTTCTGGAATCTTGATTTTTAGAGACTGTACTTGGTGTAAAGCCAAATTTCTCATTCAGTTTTCGTCCAAATCGTTTGAAATTTTGCAGGATTCCTCTTAAGAGATCAGGAAAGGTTTTGACCGGACAGTTTTTTTTATATGTGCTACTATGATGGAGTGCTGGTCGATCGAATTCGTACTTTCCGTGCCTTAATCCATAATTTTCAAGCATCAGACTTAAATACCGCAAAATTTCATTTGTAGTTCGTTTTATAAAAATCCCTTTGGTCAAAACACGTCTTCAGATGTGTTCTTTGTGTGTGCAAAGTTTGGATGGTGTACCTTCATTCTTTTTTAAAATATTTAGATTTATAAAAAATAAATTTTTTTTTTTTTGGGCAATTTTTAAAAAAAAAAAAAAAAAATTTGGGGAAAATTTTTTTTTTCATAAACTTTTACTTTATGAGTACATGTATGCAAATTTTAGTTTGATTTGAGCTGTATCAAGGATTTTAGAAATTAAGGGAAAAAAAAACCTTAAAAACAACAAAAGGAGCAGTCTTCTGCAGCGTAAACAAACAAACAAAAAAGCACATTGGCTACTTGTTTATGACGATTATGACAGCTAGTCTAAATTTCGCCTGTTAACTGGAGTTTCAGGTGAGTTCACGCGGTTGGTGCACCTCCTAACACAATAGTCGTCTCTCTCTCCCGCAGATGGCGCCGGCGTGCGTTTCCAGCTCGTGCTCGTTTGGCTGCCAGCCGTCTGGTCCCGGCGGCGGTGTTAGCTGCGGCTGTCCCCAGGGCTATCAGAGCTTCGGACAGGTCAGTAGAAGCGGAGATACCAGCTGTGGCTTTTCACGGAGCTTTGCAGAGGTCAGCGCTGGAGATATTAGTGCCGCTGAATGATTGGTGCATTTGTCAGGGCTGAACTTCTTTCTGGAGTGAGATAGTGGGAAACTGAGGGCATTCGTGTCTTGTAACGATAGTTTTTCAAATCATATCATGGAATTTGTCGACGCTAAACTTCTTTGGTGTCTGAACAAGGTACACACCTGAGGTACACGGGTCATAACGGCTCTCTCCAAGCTCTGTTTTGACGGAGAACATTATACCTATAGTTGATGCAACACTCGTATCACCACAAACGTGCCACATTGGCGCTATCAGCGCAATTCATTGTGACGAGCCTGACACCTTACGCGAAATGTCCCGGTGCTTCATGACCAGTGGAACTAATAAAATCTGAGACCAAATGGATAAGCGGCTAAATCCTGTTACACGCGTACACTAACGGTCTCTTTACGAATAAATCACTGGCCTTTTCGTGCTGCATGCGCCCCTCACATACTCATGACTGAAACGAATAATAATAACTGATAATAACAGATTTACAGACTGACAAACATCGTATGTGAAAAAGCAGCCGCTTTTTGACGATTATTACGAATGAATCAATAACCAAGTGAGCGTCGACCGGCGTGTTGCTGCCTCACCAGGGCCACTGCATCTCGACAATCAGCCCGGCGGGAAGCGGCTGGGGCTCCCACCAGAGCTCGTACGGCCTGACCACGCAGACGGACACCAGCAACGTCATCAGCACCGAGGGCTGCTTCTCGTGCAAGGTCAGCCCTGCGGCGGTTTGCGGTGGCCGATGTCACGAGGACGGGGATTCTGGGCAGAAGGGGATTTTCCCGCGATGTTTGGTTGGACGGAAAATAGTGTTTCGTTTCGTTCAGTCGATGCAACACTGGGCTGTTGTTCTCGGCAAAAGGGCCGCCAACAGGTGGATGTATGTAACGAATGGGAATGTCGTGTGGGGTAGACGCCGCTGCCAATGAAGCCGCCCGTGGTGCAGTTGGGACGGCGGCGTTCCAACCTTGAGTTTTGGCACGCGTCCTATGGTGTCTCGCGGAACTAAATGGCTTCAGACTGTCTCTGGTCTCAGTATCTTTACCACCGCCGCTGCTCTCACGCTCCTGCTATAAACTCGTGCAGTCATCTGCAGAACTGCCCATGCCCGTACGTGTCAGCTGCAGAGCGCCGCCTGGCCGCCCGTCCCGGCTCCAACCAGCCCCTGTCGCTGCCCTCAGGTGAATGGACAGAAGCCGCGCGGGAAACGCAGCACGCCCGCCCTGGACGTGGTCCGTCAGCTGCTGCGACTGAACGGCACGTACGACAGCGTCGAGATCAACGAGGTGGGTCCGGCTGGTCCCGGCCGTGTGGAACAGAGGCGAGCGCGCGACGCGCAGGGACTGCGCGCTGTCGTGGGAAACTCCGCGGTCGGTGATGTGCAGGAATGTGCAGGGGTGTGTCTTGGCCATGTATGGCTGGGAACGTCGGAAAGGAATGTTATGGTGACATTTGGATATATGGATATATTTGTTTGTGAGATTCGATACGATGGCAAGCTTTGTAGTATACCTTCTGCTGTTTTTGTTTTGATTCATATTTATTTGTATACGTCTGCACCACTGCGGCATTGGTGATCAGATGGCACAGTTTGTTTCCAGTGAAACAACACTAAAGACAGACTCGAAAGCCGTCGATGGCGAATCCCAATCATTTTGCTTCAGATTGACGTGGGCCCCGATCACCACAAGAACCCCCACCACAAGCACCACCACAAGAAACACCACCACAAGAAGCATTCTGGTAAGCAGGTGAAGCTGCATTCCCGGTCTGATGAGACCCAAGATGCGCTGCTGATCGAAATCCAGCTGGCTCAGACCAAGAAGAAGACAAAGATCATTCGTCTTCAGCCGGCTCTTACATACCTCCAGGTCAGTCTCCATTCTGCCGTCGTTTAAGGGTCACTCTTATGCGAATCGTTTTGCATGTGCTCGTGTCTGAAATGTGTAGCAGTTTTTTTCATTGCAAAGTTGAAACCACAGCGGTAGAGGGAATGATTCACTTTCATCCGGATAGCTACTGCAATATGAGAAAAATTACAGAAACAACGTATCTATAAAATACGATACACATTTCATGAGATGCGTTAAGACCACCTATGAGATAAATTAAGAAACCTAGACGACAAAAAGATGATCTAAGACTTAAAACATAGACACAAAGCATCTGAATGAATCCCGGGAAATCATTGCCGGTTTTCGGTTTGCGGTTTGCGGCTCATTTCGTGGCGTCAGCAATGACGGCCACACAAGTGAAATGCTGCTGTGTTGCACATGTTCAAATACACGCATGCGAGCATGCGGACATCGACAGTCATTGATCACTTAAAAGGCGAATCATTTCGGGTGCGGCGGATGTTTGAAAACGTTCGGTGCGCGCAAAAGGCATTGGGCGAATAGGCCACGCCGCGGACGTCAGGGCGTGGCACGGGGAAACGAAGGGTGGCGAAAGGTTACTGCATTCCACCTCGCTCGCGCCGACGGCGAAGCTCTCAAACATAGAGCGATCTCTGGTGCTAAGCGCCGCCAAACCGAGAGCATCGTTGTTATGAAATGTACCAAATAGATTGGAAGACGATTACCTTTCGAGGAAGAAGTCGAAAAAAATTTCCATAGATACGTCGTTTTGTCCTTCCTTGGCAACAATCACGGCATCAGAAAGGAAACAAAGAATGCAGGGATCAGGATGGCGATAACCAAACGCACTGCCATGTGAAAGAGAAACAAGCCAAACGCACCACGTGTGCAAACACGGTAGCCCGTCGGCAAATCTCTCGTCTTCTTATTAACCCTGTATGCAGCCTGGAAACCTGTAACAGCCCTCTCCGCCCTCCGCAGCACAACGTCCACTACTCGATCGCCTCGGGCAACGAATCGGGCCGCTTCCTGCTGCTGACGCGCAACGACATCACGTCCCTGCACTTCGTGCACCGCCAGCACCGGCCGGGCCAGTACGATCTGTTGCTGACCGGGAAGCCCATTCACAGGGTGACCGGCCACCAAGATCGGGCGCCTTTCCGCCTGCCCGTGCGGATCCGGGTGGTCGAGTAGCGCGCGACCGTAGCGTCACCTTTAGCGATGCCGACGGCGCAGTGCTGCCGTCTGGCGGCGACCGACCGGGGGGGCGTGCGAGCCGGGGCCGGCCTGCGAGAGGGGTGAGCCGCGGAGGGGCGTCGTGCCGAAGAAGGTGTGCGCGAGTGCGAGTGGTCCGCGCCATGTCATCTCGGGTGTTCGTGGATGAGGGTACACGTGAGGAATGGGCAAATACTTGTCAGACAGCGTCAGATGTTGTACGACATTGCCAGAGGTACGAAACGGCTGCGTGTCTGAGCGTTCGAGTGTTGTAAAGCGTCTGCCCACATCAGACGTACGGAAAGCTGACGTGAAAGTCTAATTGAGTGAACGGCTTTGGATGCCACGGCTGGCTTTGTTTGCTAGTAGCTCGCGGGCGGGCGAAAGATGAAGCGTGTGTGCCAAGATAGAGCTCGATTCCACTGCCAGTATATACCAGTGCCATAGCGCGCTTAACTTCACTGTAACTTGCCATTGCTTCTCTTCAGTAACTCAAGCTGTAGCATGATATCACGCGAAATCACTTAGTTGGAAACTGTGCCGAGGTTGCGTTTTTCTACGAAAGGAATTGACTGCGAGCTGGACTGAAAATCAGTAATGGACCAATAATGAGTATCATAAAAGATATTTTCCTGCGTCAATATAGCCGCACTTTTGCAGAGGTCCTGTAAGGGCATTTTGAGGTCGACTGGGTTAAGTGACTGTCTGTCGCTCTTGAGATGCCCTTTTGAGAAGTCTAGCTAGTTCTAGTCGGATAAACTACACATGTCTTTATCGTCCGTGTTTTATTTTCCCAAACGTCGGCTTTTAACCCTAGCAGGATCGTTGAACTGTTACTAATAAACTTTGTTTTAAATACTTGCCGCTTGTAAAAACAGGACGACTTATTACATGGCGAGTTCGCGCAACGGTAATGCCGACTTTACTAGCCGCCCAGCGGTAATGGCGAATTCAGAAGCAGAGGGAGCGTTCTGAAGGACAAGGTAGCGGAGGTCGGGTCGCAGGCGATTGACAGATGCTGACGTCACCGTCTATGTTTTGAACACTACAAAGTCTGCAAAGTGGAGTCTCCGTTGGGTGAGGGCTTTAGACTTCTTCTGAAATTTTGCTGCAAAACTGGCTACGGATTTGGAGGAATGTTGGCGTCTCCTCACCAGCCCTGTGAGACGATCAAAATCAGAATCAGAATTGATTCTGATTCTCTGACTCTTTTTGTAAATCATACTGAGAATCGATTCACCATTATCATTTGACCATTGTAAATACGATCGGAATCATTGCTTTGCGCCAGGAATCAGGACCGAATCGATTTTCAAATTTGTTGGGAGTCGATTCCCAAATGCTCTTATTTCAGTGCATGTTTTGTTTACACAATAAAAGACCATTTCATATCATTAGAGTAGAACTAAATGACAGTATGCAATGAAAAACCCAGTTATGACTTGTGATACACTGGAAAATGAAATATTACCTTTACTGTTGCCATAGCTGAGTGCATTCCAGCTATGGCAACACTTAATGAATGCTTGGGCCTGAAATTAAAACTTAATCCGATGCTAATTTGTGTTTGCAATTTTCTGCTCAAATTCTTACGAATAGGAACAGGGAACATATTCTAAATACCAACTACGATTCCATATTTTGGGTATGGTTTTTCAGTTTATTGCCTAATGCCATCCTACAACCTGAAGTACGCCTTAAGGTGACATGAGACTCAGGACTTGTCTGTTGGACTTCAACAAAAAATATACAGGGTTTTTTGTGTTTTCACATGGAACTGAGAGGAGAACGTGAAACACGGAAACCGAATTGATTCACTGCAGTTAAAACGGCATTTGAATCAGAATCGAATCGATTCTCAGTTCTTCATTGTTAGTCAGAATCAGGATCAGAATCACCTTCTAGGGCCGTCAATCAGAATCAAATCGATTACCAAATCCTGAATCGCTAACAAGTCTGCTCATCACCAGTCCTTGTACATACATGGGAAAAGACAAGACGGCCGGTGGGAAACGTGCTGATAAAACGCTCGGCAAATACCTCAAAACCTGGGGCTGAATGGATGTCATGGCGGTTTTGGACAAGCTGGATGATATTTCCAGTTAATTTGGATCGCGCCAATTTGATTGTATGGCGTCGGACCGCATTCCATGTCCTGGGCATCTCGGACTTCCCGAAGGAAATCCTGGACGGGATTGGAGCCGTCGAACGTGGGATGATGAGTGCGATGACATGCATGCACATCGCCCGGGCTGAGACGCTGCCTTGACTACTCACCTCCGCTCCCATTAATATCGTCGTCCACCTTCCTGCTCTGTCCTTATCGCTCCCAACATCCGGCCTCATAGTCCGACATTGTATTGAATAGAAACGGGAATTTATATACACAAGGACACAAGGTACACAACGACAGATCCAGACCATGAGCTTGGAGGTGAGCGTTGGCAAGGGGCAAATCTTCATTCGTGTAACCTAACCCACCCCAAACGCCGAATTTTTCCTGGGTTTTGGGCACTTCGTTTTGCCATCTTCGAAAATTGCATCTATGTAAAAAAAAAACATTCGAAAACCAAATAATTACACCTCCGTCGGAAAATGGGTTATATTGTCATTCCGTCCGTCAAAAGACATGGTCACCCCCTTTCCGACGAAAGGAGGTCTATGGCCCCGGCGCCCTCCCCCCTGCAACCACCAGTCGGTGTACAACTGACTAGCCGCGCAGCTATCTTCAGCCGCGCGGCGGGAGCGGTTTCGAGGTTGACGGACGGCGCGAAAGTTGAAACGTGACAGTAGACAGCGCGGATATAACGCGAGATTGTCTGGTGGTGCGACGAGTGCTACATCAGCTATAAGCATGATATGCGCCGTTATGCTGAAGGTGGGTGAGAAGCGTTATGACTCATGTGACACTCTGTGCCCTTCTTAAAGCAGAAAAGAGCTTCAGCCAAATCAGGGACGTAGCCAAGGGGGACCATGGGGGCATGCTCCCCTCCTAAGCCAAACGGTCTACACTAGATATAAGGCGATTTCGCACAAATACGGGATAAGTGGTCATATATATGTTGCAAAAGCAAATATTATATATTTTCCTGTGCTTAAATATGACGTAAATTACACAAAACTGTTGCTTTTTATAAATTTTGTCATGCGCCAGAGGCATATAACGAAATTTGATAGTTGCCCCCCCCCCCCCAAGGAAAATCCTGGTTACGTACTTGAGCCAAATCATCACATGACGTGATCAATGCCACCGTAAGAAATCGATACCTTAAGTTTCCTACTCAGGCACATAGCCGGGATTGTCCTCAGGGCGGGGGGATGGCAAATGCCAAATTTTGTCATATGGCGCCGGCATTTGACGAAATTTTTAGGAAAAACCAGCTTTGTGTAACTGATTTCATATTTAACCCACAGGAATACATATAATGTTTGCTTTTGCAACATATATGTGGCCACTAACCCATATTCGTCCGAAATTATTTTATATCTAGTGTCGACCGCTTGGCTCAGGAAGGGGCCATGGCCTCCATGGCCCCCTTGGCTACGTCCCTGTTCCCACTACCCCACCTCAGAGAGCAGTTCAGCCCTGGTAAGCACGACTTTTCTACGACACATTTAGACTGCCGCGGGTGAAAAAACGTTTACTGAAGGGCCACCTTGGACGGAATTGTCGCAGAGAAACGCCCGCAAGATCGGTGTCCGGCTGGACCAGACCGTCACAAACACGGGAGCCCGCGCCTGAGCTCGCGCCAGCCCCTGTTCAAGCAGCCAGAGGCCTGGCAGGCTCCCGGCGCGTGAGGCGTGGCCGGTCGACCGAGGTCTCCTCCAGCACTCGGCGTCAAGCGCGTCCGCCAAGAGGCGCGCCCAGCCGGCACGACGGCCAAAACGGCGTGCGCGACGGCAGCCGTCAGAGGCCTGTTCAGAGTCGACTCGGGGCCCTGCCACGAGCGAGGAGCGGCCGGACAAGCTTCGCGTCGACCGTGGCCCTTGGGGTGGCCCGCAGCCCATGGCCAGGGCATAGCACAGGCCATGGGTGGCTAGTCAATGAAAGCGGCGTTCATCTTTCTAAAATGGAACACACAGGAAAAACGACGAAAAACAATCAACAAAGACCCATTACTAAAGGAACAAACAAGGACTGGAAGTCAGTACTGCAGGCGGTGAAACAAAACGATGATAAACAATCAACAAAATCCCACTACCAAAGGAGCAAACAAGGAGTCGAGACCAGCGTTTCAAACCGCTAAACCATGACGAAAAAATAAGTAGATCAGAATACGTATGCCGACAAACGAAGACGTAGAGCTCGTACTCACCGCATGCGATGCCCGCAGGGCCACACTTATCTGGGTGGAACCGGCGGACTCATCTTTTACTACTGTGCCCGCCAGCCCTAGCAGGGTGGCGTCCCGAAGCTGATAGAGGTTTAACCCAGGACCACGTTAGGAAGGCGGGCGAATTCGGTGCCGCCATCGCGGAATGGCGTCAGGGCATGTCCCGAGCCCCACCTGGTCTGGAGTCACACGGGTGCCGCACAAGTCCACGGTGAATCTTATCTCCGAGACAGCCCGCCAGAAAGACTCTCTTAGTAGTGTGCTATATTTTGTGGAGTGACCTGGTAACAGGGTGGGCGATTCTGTGAAGTCTGGAGTGTGTGGGGTCATGTAATGTCGATTTCGAGTCTGTAGAGATGATAACACTATTTTGTCATGAAATCATCATTTGACAATCGAATTTGTCTACAGTTTTACATATCGATTTCGTTTATGTACCAAATACCAAATTCCATGAATAATCAGGGGCTGGCTGTATTTGAATGGACTGGTAGGGCATGTCAGTATCGGTACGTTTGCCAGGTAGAGTCGGCCAATCAAATCAATCAAAATCGATTTGTTTTCTTTAAAAAAAAACAAAACAAAACAAAGAAAACATCTGTGGCGATCGGTGCACGTGCACACATGCATATTATGAGGCACCTCTCGCAGACAAACAGAACAATCACCGGCGCAGCCAAAGGGGGACCGCCCTCGCTTAGGCCTGCATTTTTTAGTAAAATCCATTGCGCATCGTCTTCCCAGCAGGTGATTTTCGTACAATTTCAATTCTCACTGAGCTGCCCCCCCCCCCCTCCCCGTAAGAAAGTCTCGACTGCGCCCCTGAGAACAATCCTAGTAGGCTCTTCAATCCTTTCGACAATCCTTTCGACCACCTCCCGGAAGTTCGCCATTCCCACCGTCGGTCTGGTCGCGGTAATGCCGTCCGGTGCCGCCAGACCTGTGGTGCTGAATTTTGTGGGTACTGAGTAGTAAATCGTTTCGCATTAAAAAGAAACTTAGAAACAGCCTGTCACCCTGGCGCTGTCGCTTGTATTGAGGTCTGTTCCGTGTTTCAGGATGTCCAATTGAGTATCAACAGCACAGACGCAGCCAAGGGGGTTCCGGGGGCCGGGCCCCTTAGAACCGCGTTTTTGTGCAAACCATGACACATCGTCTTCCCGGCAGGCAATTTCCGTATGATTTCAGTTCACGTTGAGTTCCGCCCCCCCCCCCTTTAAGAAAATCCTGGCTGCGTCCCTGATCAGAGGGGAGTTGAATGGGTTTGAACAGGTAGCTCAAATCTGGTTTGTGGCGCAAGATACTGTCCTGCAGTTTTTCGATTATAGGCCACGGCTAACGAGTAAACTATCTTCTCAGACGCGAGAACTATCAACGAGCTCAGCATGCCCCCCAGGGCTATCATGAAAATGTTCTTCAAGTTCCACTCGTCCAGCTGAATCTTCTGGAGCGCCGTCTGCGTCCGTCGGGCAGATGATGTCTGCCGATGCCCTCGGGCTCCACTTACGCAGCATGCGTTTGACTGCGCCGCTCTCGAGCAGACGCAAGATGCCTTTGTTCACCAGCCGGACGTGGGGGAAGTTGGGTCGAAATGCCATCGAGAGCGGGAACTTGAGGACGCTACCGGCGAACATACAGACAGGGCAACTCGTCTTCCTGCGGCGGCCCTGGCTGCGTGCAGTTGAACTCGACGTCGGCGACGTCTCCGGTGGTCATGTAAAGGTTCCTGCCGTGGAGCGGCGAGCTGCGAGTCAGCGGCAGCTGGTCAAAAGCCCTCCCGAGGAGGGGCCGCACTATCATCTCGCGGACTGCCAGGCTAGGGCTGTCGTTCGTGACGCGCCAGCCGTCGTGCAGCGCCTCCTGCAGGCTCTGAAACGGCTGCTGACGGTGCACGATCGCCATGCCGGCCAGTAAGTTGAACGAGTAGTGGATCGAGACGACCAGCCCGAGCAGGTAGAGCGCGCCGACGGCCAGCCGGTAGGAGGGCGCGCCATCCGCGCGCACGGCCGCCCCTTGGTGGCACAACGCGCCCAGCACGATCAACGCCCAGAACGAGGGCGACGCGTCGTCCGGCGGCGGGCCGGCCGGCGCCGTTTCGCGCATGCGCAGCTGGCAGCTGGCGATCAGCAAAAGAACCACGATGGCCGCCAACTGGGTGGCCAGCAGCGCGCGCCACACGTCCGTACCCAGCGGCCCCGTCACGCGGAACTCCTGGAACGACCGCGTGAAGCCCACGTCCAGCACGGCTCCGCCCATCTCGGACAGAATCGGTACCGAGAAGTCGACCAGGCCGTGGCGCTCCGGGGTGAGGTATATTACGTCAACCAGCATGTCGGCCTTGCCGGTGTGTAGCTCCCGCACGGCACTGTCCCAGCCGCTCACGTTGCCGACTGCGCGCACAGCACGCAGCGAGCAGTCGAAGCCGAGCATCTCCTGCAGCAGCAGCACCACCTCGCCCATCACGCCGCCGGTGATGGTGCCGTTACGGTGGGCGAGTTTGGTGGAGTACGGCGCCGGCTCGACGATGATCAGGTTCAGCCGGAGGCCGGCCATGGCGCGCCGGCCGGCGACCGCGTCCTTTGGCAGGCGGTCGTAGCGCGCGCCGCGGCACCGGGCGCGCGGTCTCTCGCCGCTGTGGAAGCCGCGGCCGCTGTAGGAGCGCGCCAAGCCGTTCTCCGAGACCATATAGCCGTGGTGCGGCGCGAAGTTGCCGAGGAAGTGGGCGCTCCTCCGGCCGGAGAGCGGCACCAGCAGCCACCGGTGCATGTCGTCGCCGCGCACGCGCTCGAACATGCGCCGTCCGGCGGCGGAGGCGCCGTCCGCCGGCAGCCAGATCACCTGGGCCGGCCAGGCGGAGGCGTCTCGGGCCTCCAGCAGGGGCGCGGGACTCGACCGCGAGATCCTGGCGAAAATGCGGCGAGCGGAGAGCAGCAGCAGCAGCAGCGCCGCCTCCCCATCTGCCGCCAGTGGGGTCTTGTTAGCCCTCGCCAATACAGAGCGCCGGTGCAACCCCCTGAGGTTTTTTCACAAGCTGACAGACAACGACTGGTCGGATTGATCTGAAGTTTTGCATGCCTGAGTTCAAAACCTTTTTGACGCACCCTCTAAAACTCTTCAGTCAGTGACCTTGACACGAGTGTCACGAGTGCAGTAGTCAGAGCGTCGCTTTAGTCGTGTGTTGCGACACTGTGAAATGAAGGAAAACATGCATGACTTATGCATCAGTAGGTGTCTTTAATAATAAAACTGCCTTAAGCTGTCACCAGTTTCGTAGATCCCTGAAAAAAATGTTAAGAATTACTCACACGCGTCTTGATTTGATGAGATTTTAGTCAGTCATGAAGGCTTTTACCTACAAATGCGGAAAAAATTCCGGGTCGCGTTTCTGACAACCACGTGACCCGTCTATGAGCGAAAAAGTATTCCTGACGGCGGTCAGCTGATGGCGCCAGTGGGCTGAATATATGCCAGGGGCGCAAAAAAGAAACGCGTGACGAGGCCTAAAACTGCTTCTAAACCGAAGAAATGTGGTTCATGATGTTTTTTGACGAAATGGCAATGTTTAAATAGTGAAAGATAGTAATAATATCAAGAAAATGAGAACCCAAATGTAGGAAATAGCCACAATGCTGCTGGACCATTGCATCGTTCGTTTTTTTTAAGACTTGAACAGTGGACATGAAAACTTTTGGATTTGATTACTGGTGGTGTCTAAGGGCAGCGGCGCGCCCAGGATTTCCCTAAGGGGGGTTAAGCCTTGTACCGGGTCTTGCCGTCGGTCGTGCAGCGCCCTGTCCGTGGGGCGACGAAGCCCCGGCCGGCCGGTCCGACCGGTCTGCGCCGGCGGTCCGTCACATCTCACCAGACCCGGCCGACCATCTATGTTTGCGCCGCCTTTGTTCCGCGTGGGGCCGCGACGCCTCGGACGACCGGCCGGCCGCCCTGCGCAGGCGGTTTCGCGCGTCTCGCCGGACCGTAAGGGCCACCTCTATTTGCTTTTACCGTTTGTTCTGTCCCCAAAATACGTCTCCCCTGTATCTCGTGACCTCTTTCGCTCGCACTATATAAGCTTGGCGTAAACACTTCCTCGTGCTCTTCCTGTATGGTGCTCAAATTGTTCGGACGTCTCCTCAATACAGAAATTCGTTGTCAGTGATGGTGTGCGGCAGTGCAGTGATGTGAAGTGGCGTATAGCAGAAAAATGATAGTCCGCGAGGCTCGGGAATTTCCTTTTGCCCTCTCCATGGCCTCTTCAATGGGAGGTCTTCTTGCTGGCTGAATTGCTACTCTGGAAATTAGTTCATTCCTATTCCAGCGCGCCTGTATTGGAGCGTTCCTTGTGCTCTTGAACTGGAGTTCATGCCTCACCTATAGCAGCTTGAATTTGCTGGTTCTTCCTTTCGTGCTGCTGAATTGTAGCATTCTCGGTTAGGAGCCGTATGCCGTCTTGAACTGGATGGTTTTCCTCTTATGATGCTGAATTGTAGCATTCTCAGTTAGGACCGTATACCATCTTGAATTGGATGGTTTTCCTTTCATGCTGCTGAACTGTAGCATTCTGAGCCTGCTTCCCCTGAATTTTCCCACCTATTCCTCCTTACTTTTTTCCTGAGCCGAGCGTAGCCCATTTAAGTGTCGCGGACCTCTAGTGTCCATAAAACATACAGTCCACACCAGAGAGTCTTTAGACGGACGCTAGCGACACCGTGGTTTCCTACTTCAGGGGCCTCCTCGGTCCGCAGCATGCACTACGTCAACTAGAAGATTCATATATATATATATATATATATATATATATATATATATATATATATAGCACATACATAGAGAGCATTATGACATGTAAAAAGGGGCCCGGGCTGTTTGTAGCCCAGCAGATGCTCCTTATCGGGAAAGGGCCCTGCACTGCAAGGTGGAGGCCACTTTACGGGGCAATATGGGCCTCTTTTCAGGCCTGCAGTTTCAAGGTCTCCTTTACAGACGTGCAGAGGCCCCTTTAGAGGCCAGCTCAGGGGACTTTACAGAGCTGCAGGGTCTACAAGCCTGTCTTCAGGCCTGCAGAGGTCGATCTACAGGCCGGCGGCAGAGGCTCCTTTTACAGCACAACCGAGGACCACTATACGGGCCGGCAGGTTGTCCCTCTGCAGGCTAACGGTGCGTCCCGTTGGCCTGTAGAGCCGGCAGCAAGGTCCCCTTTAGAGGCCAGCAGTGGGCCATCTAAATGCCCGCAGGCGCCTCCGTTCCAGGTTAGCACGGCACCTTCAGAGGCCAACAGCCGCGGTAACGTGGTTACATTTTCCTCCTCTCCTTCGGAAACGCCGGATTGAAACCCAGCTCGGCATTGCCGTTTGGTGACCGTGGCGGAGCCGCAGCCGCCGCTCCACGAGCCGCGGAGGCTCCGTGACCGCTCGGCCGTTCCCTTTCCCATTTTCACCCAGGGCCGTGAACACGGGCGGGTTTAAGAAACTGGACGTCGCGAGCGAGCTCCCTGCCGACAGATAATGTCATGTGGCTGCCACAAGGACAATGCCGATCGGCTGGACGAAAAATCACAAGCGCCAAGGCCGGCAGCTCACAGCAGTGATCATCCGTTAGGGTCGGCGGCAGGCAGCCCCGCTCTGTGGCCGAGGGAAGCGGCCGTCGGCTGGTCGAGCGGACGATTTTTCCCGCGAACTAAGCTGCTGCGGAGGCCCTGCCGGACGGGTGACGTCACAAGGGGCACGTGACAAATGGGAAATTCTCGGCTCAAATACTCTTCTTTATATAAGCACCATGGACCACTGATTTGTAGAGAACCTCTAGCCAAGTCAGCAGACCTATTTTTTCTAGCCCATTTTTTTCACCTAAGTGGTTGTTTGCCACTGGATTCGGTAATTAAAGCTAGACTTGGAAGTAAACCACGGCCCAAAGAACCTCTGTATTGCACAGTAGGGGAAGCTGCCCAATTTGCGTAACGTTCTCGAAAAACGGGTGCTGTGACTATGATATGGGAAAATTGCTTTATTTCTTTCTCATATATGTTATCTGGTCTTTTGGCCACCATAATATTCGGTATTTTACAACTTCGACCTTTGCCTAGTACTTATTACGTAATTTCTAGCAAGACTCTGCAAAAGGTACAGTTAAAGCAACCCTGCCATATTTGCGCCACATGATGTGTCTAACTGCGCCACCATGGAAATCATACGGAGTTCCAGGTGCTTTTCCGGCGGCAAAATGTATAGTGAACCAGTAACTGGCATATTATGAACAGTTTCATTTTTACTCTTCTTGCTAATACTTGCAAGCAGGCGGGAGAGATGCTCAGATCCTGACAAGATTCTGAGAAGCCCCATGGAGGTGACTACATAGGCGCATCCAGGGTGTTTGGGTCCATACTCCTCTTGTGATCCGAAAATGTTTCCCTCTTAAATCCGAGAATACAACATTCCTGTACTTCCTAAATGTCAAAATAAGACCACCGAAATCAAAAGGGTTGTTGGTTATGAAAAGGTGCATTTTCCCCCTCGGGGTTCATTTTAGCATGTCAATTAGGGAGCAAATTCCTGCAGAGGCAGATTAATTCCTAAATGGAGAAGGGCACAGTGAGGCCACCTAGCTCCTAAGGGCACGGTGAGTGTGGTCAGAGACGAACTACCTGCTCTAAATGCATTGACTAAAATCTGAAGCACATTTACCAGCAAGACTGACAGGAGGTCCTCGTTCATGGGGTGTCACCAGGAGTCTCGGTCTGGGGGCTACCCGCGAGACTTGGGGCGCTGATTATATGGTGAATGAGAAAAAATGATGTTTTACATTAACTTCAATGGACAATAAACGTCGGTGGCTGAACGGGCTCCGCGAGGGGGGAGAGGGCTTAGCGCAACAGCCCTTCCAGAAAGGCTCTGACGACATTTCTGCCTCTTTCTCAGCGTCCCCTCCGCAGCCGAAACCCCCCCGTGATTATTGCTTTAACTGGGTCCCAGAAGCGTGCGAAACACTGGAACAACCATCAGCACGCAGTTAGTCAGTCCACCCCGACTGTGCTATTGGCGCAGTAAGCCTGGTGAATGGTGGCGCAAAAAGGGCAATGACTCTAACATAATAAAACTCGCCGCGGATAAACAGTGCGCGAACGTATCATCCCTGTACCGGTCAAATGGGAAGAGTAATTCCGCAACGGAGGCAGTGTATAGGAACAATTTTGCTTGATGGTATCGATAGCACAGCTATACACGGGTAACACGACGCAGAAAATTATTTCATACCTCCACTGAAGCTTCACGGACCCATCACATGTCTGTACTGCTAATAGAAAGGAAGAGGAAATGGACAAATCTGCATGCATGCCGTCTCCTGCAGAAAATATCCTTTATCTGCCAATTATCTGTCTCAATTAAGAGATAATGGGGGGTGGCGCAATTAGGCAAGGTGGCACCCATTGGGCAGCTTCCGCTATCGGTTATGTTCGTATCGGTTTTGTAGTTCAGTCCTTGGTTCGTGTGTCGGACACAGGGAAATATTTCTCTGTCGTGATTAGTGTTACTCCTGGTTCGGCGTTAGAATTGTCACCGACCTAACTAAGGTACAGGAACGTATAGGAACGTGTAGGAAGGTATATTCCAATCGTAGGTGTAGTTGACTTGAACACCACACCTGTCGACGTTGCATCGAAAGACTAACCATCAGACAACAACGTTCCCGATCTCACATTATACATTGAACTGATAGAATCTTCGTTCAAACACGAACAGTACTTACCAGTCAAAGATGTCTCGATGAAAATTTCGACGGTGAGCTGTCCCTTGCGGTGAAGATATTCCGCCATGCAGCTCAGGTGATCGGCGATGACGTCAGTGCGCGGCGGCGGGCGGCCGGCGGCTGGGACCAGCACAAGCGCAGGCAGCAGCGTCAGCAGCGTCAGCAGCCAGCCGGAGCAGCAGCCCATGGCTGCCGAGCTCACGAGACCACGCATCAGCAGGCAGCCAGCACCGACTGCCGACTCTTCGCTGCCGTCTTCTCACGGGAAACGACACCGTGGCCTCCCGAGTCCCTCCCCTCCTCTCACTCACAATGTCTGCCTCTTCGCTCCACGATCGGACAAATGACGCCCTGACGTGGATGACGTGAATACAATGGACAAGGAACGCCCTTTCGCCTTTGCTGCCTGGGTCTTCCCCGACGCCTGGCCACGTGCTGCAAGCCTCTTCACTTGCCAAAGGTTTGCAATGCTGGATGAAAACCAGGTTTATAGATTACGTGTCAGAGCAGTGGCATGAGATCCCAATAATCGATGAAATCTACTATAATGCCTAAATGGGATCCAAAAATTGTCCTGAGAAGGCTTTAGGGCGCTGCCTTAGTGGGACGATTTTACGCTGCATGCATTAGGTGCAGCATTCAAACACGAATCGGGCGGAAAGTGGTGACGTGACATCCATCAAGTTGGCTTGCGTCGTACGTTCGGTGGACAGTAAAATCAATAAGCCTCAGTTCCTCCCGAACGGCTGATCTCATTGTCTGTCCTAAAGAGTCGGTGCAACGCAGATTATTTCTTAACGCTGCAATAAATGAGCCAGTGGTGTGCATTCTTTTCATTGATCTAGACTTCATGTCACAGCAATAAAACATATATGGTGAGCGCAACGCATAGTTGCATTTTGGCCTTTTATTTAAAATCGATGTAAAGCTACCAAAAGGCGTTATACAGCTTGGCGTCCCAAAATGCCCGATGTGCATGGTTCGGTGACCATGCACATCGATCTTCTCGAATCTTCAGCCCGATACGGAGCTGCTGGGGTCTAAGTCTATGCAGCAAGCTATTCTTAGGACGGATTTTGATCTCTAACATTACCCCAGCAGTCAATGGATCAAATTTGAAGAGGAGAAAATTGCGCCGCTTGCCTCGGAGTATCAGGTGATCCCATGGTAACGTTCGCATGAAAATCGGAAAGATGAATACATTAAGCACCAATCGTTCTGTAGGTTCTCTCATCTATGGTAAAAAACGAATGAATAAATAGACGAATCCATAAATGAATGCATGTATCATTCAATAAATACGCCTAGAACTAAATGCATTACATTCATGTTAACATGGTCATCATTCGAGAACCAGGATGTGAAATTTTGTTGGCTAACTTGCTCTAATCTGAGTGCGGTATGGGACAGACTTGTTATGGTTGCTCGATGTCCTCTGCTTTCTCTTGTTTAGCAGCGTGAGTTTTGACGGTCACAGGGTTGTGCCTACCAAGGAGAGTTACAATTCCTTGGCGTATGGCGCAAAATCGGATAGAAATCGTGATTTGGAGTGCTAAACTATTTCATCCTGGTTTCCGTCCAAATATAACGATTTAGTGATACTGGCTCAGTCATTGAGCCAAAAAAGGTTTGTTTTATCTTTTGTCAGTTTTTTTTGGCAGAGTGGAAAAAACAGCGAATCTTCCAGCGATTTCCTGGTACATGGCATACTCAAATGTATATTCACCTACAGGTCGATTAGGATCAATATCCTGCAAACGGAAAAGCCAGTGGAACGAGGCCCCACTGACTTTCAAAATACCAAAACGTGACTTTTTATTCAAAGAAACATCTTAAATCACGACAGCAAGGGATTTATCTCATGATGAACGTGTATAGCTAAAATCAGGTCAGCAAAGCTTGTGTGGGGTGTCAGTGGGTCGCCGTTGTCTTCCCAATAATCCGAACGATATGACACCGGCCTTTTAATTTACTTTCTTTCGCCCGTGGACACACGACCTCAGGGACGGATCCAAAAGGAAGGGCGGGGAAGGACGAGCAAGGCGGCTGCCCCACTTGGCTCCAAGGGGCAGTGTATTTTCGCCATCCCCCTGCCCACCCCTGGCATTTTGGCGTCCGTGCCCGCCGAAGACGGATAAGGGCGCCAAACACAAAGCCCATAGCTGTAGAAGACGGCGATTGAGCATGGGCGCCCCTGCGATTGAGTGTGAGCACCCCGTTATCTAAAATACGCCCCTGTGACACCAGGGAGATACCTTAAGGATGGTGTTTGGGAGCAACGTCGTTCAAACGCTGACCCTGCGACACCAAGGAGATGGCCCTGCGATGGTGTATAGGTGCCGTGTTGGTCAAAAAGCTGCCCTGTGGCACCAAGGAGACGGCGATGATGATGGGTGCCGTTTTGGTCAAGGCGGTCCAAGAAGTGCCCTTGGGATGGAATATGGGTGCGTTTCCGTTTAAAAGATACCCCTTCACCGCAAAGGGATTATTAATGTTAGGACTATATATGAAATGATGATACACACGGATATTGTTTTATATTGTATGGACATCTCGCCTTTAATCGCATTCGAATAAAGAACCTGCATGAGTCCTTTTGATTCCACTCGTCACGTACAATTGAACGTTTTGCGTGACTGAGCGTTATTACGACTGAACTTGGTGTCCTTGCAGCGCAATTTTCTCGCCCTTCCGCATCGATTTTGGGGCCTCCACAATACCCCGCCACCCTTTGGCAATATCCTGGATCCTTCCATGCACGAGCTACATCCTTCACTCTCCAGTCACGCTCCGTGATCTTGCAACAGAATCTCTCCGCCTGTGGCACGTGCGCGCGCGCCCAGGAGCCCTTCCCCGTCTGCAGCGACTCCGGAGTCTCAGCGTAACCGGTACTGGTCGGTGCGAGCCCCCCCCCCCCTCCGTCTGCCGTGGTTTCGAGTCCGGCTCGAGGCACCGATGACCGTCAGCTGACCTGGCTCCGCCCGGCCGGGACAGCCTCTGGCTGCGGCAGCCTCCCGGGCGTCGCCAGTCGAAGCTCGGAAGCGTGCGGCAGCAGTCGACAAGCTGCCAGCTGCAGGGAACGGCCGCAGAGCGAGGTCATGGGCCGCCCACTGGTCAGGTACGAACTGAGGCGTCCCGCTGGTAGCTCTGTCGTTGTGAGGTGCACGTTCGCGGATATTTCGGGCGTGTTTAAGTGTGCTTAGTTCCACAGTACGGCTATAAACTGTTTGTTGGGATTTTTGCAGTTCCTTTCGTAGTTTGTGGCATATATCGTGAGCAGAAATTCCTCAGTCGTCCCTCCTATGCCGGCTTCGGGTGGCAAGGTTCAGCTATAAGAAATGCTTGCTTTGGGTGCTTGCGCAAAGCTTTGGACTTGTCTCAGGGATCATCAGGCATCTGACATCTGGCTTAGGGGACGTCAGAAAAGGTCAAACCCAGCTGATCTTCTGAACCTTTTTTATAATCAGTTTCTTTCCACGCAATGATGTAGGATCTTTCAGCTGAGTTCCACATTTAATAAACTTTATGAAGACGGTTCTAATTCACAGATAACAACGTAAATGATGGAACTAAGCGCCCTTGCCGATTTCCAAGAAAGCTGGTCTTATTCATATACCCCGTTTACTTGAACATTCGCAGTAAATTCAGATCAAGGACGGATCGTGCGCCGCGCCGTTCGGCGGGGCCGTTTGCATGGGCAGTTCGAATTACGATCGCAGTTACATGGCGATGAATGCGTGGCTGAAATCGAAAGATGTCTCATCATTTCTTCTGTGCCACGCACTTCAGGCTTCTGTCAGCGTAGCACCTCCTTCTGCCGAACGAGTTGCCGATAGCTGCAATAAGCCTTGTAAAATATGTCTCCCCCTAATGAAGACCTTGTTTGAAGTCTGTCGTGGGCCATCCTACCGTTCGCTCATGAGCATCACAAGCGTGTAAGTGCCGGCACTGAAGTTTGGTGCTACCACCATTCGAAGTATGCTGCATTTCATCTTGCGGTGCCCCCCCCCCCCCATCATGTTGCCTTTGTGACCAATGCGCCGAGTATGTATGTGAGTCACTGACTTAAAACGAAGCTTGTCTGCTCAGAAAATATGTTCCAGTAACGTTAGTTTTATAAGCTGGTCACACCGGCTTCGTTCGGTATATTTCGGTAGAAGCAGGATAACACTACACATCATTTGCACTATATTTGATCATTTCAGAGCACACAGCTATTGATGCGAAATTAGTTCATGTTTTTCTTGGAGACATGTTGAAGGAAACGGCCACGAGGCGTACTTTTGGGCCAAAATGGTCCCCACAGTATTTAAAGCATGAGCCACGCTATCGGTAACTGATGCTGGAAGGCGTCAGCCGACAAGTAGACACCGATCCTCAACGTCCTTTGCCGTCAGCCGCTTGCAGACGCCGACATATCCAGGTAGACGGCTTGCGATAAGCAGCACTGGGGTCAGTCTTCCCGTCTACGAACAACCTGGGTTGTTGGTCAGCGTGGACACGGCCTTGGGCTGGGCGCCGTCGTCTGTTCAATGTTCTGTCTTAACCACTGGAGGGAGAATGCTGGCACTCGGTGCTGCTGGGTGCTAGAGACACGAGCGTGGCGCTTGTGCCAGCCTCTAGAAGCGGGAGACGCGCCGCGTTCCTTTGCTATCTTCAGTAGCAGGGGATAGCTGCCAGCGACGGGATGTCTGCTTCTTCTTTTTTCGATCTTTTCATAGCGCTCGTTTATCCCCCCCCCCCCCCCCACCAACTTGATACCCAAAGAATCATCTCACTAAACCTTTTGTGATATCTTACATTTCACCTTAATATGTGCGTCACCGAGGCATAACACTCCTGCACGAGGTATATCGCACGACGATTTTATCTCAAGCGCGTGCGTGATGTTAGGAGACGAAGGAGTAGTAGATGTTAAGGATGATGGATGTGAGGAGGAGTATCATTTCATGTCCTTTATTGAAGTAAAGTATGAAGGCTTTTGAAGAGCATTTTTCCGTTGTACAGGTTACACATTTAAGCATAGCCGACAATATCCCTTGTTTCCCGAGAGCCAGACAAGGTATCGTGCTTTAGATGTTCCACAACGGCTTGATGGAAAATGTACCTGAAACGGTGAATGAGTTAACAGAAAAATTTGTATGCTTTTATGTTTCTTTTATTCGAATATTTTACCAGGCATTGAATGATGTCTTGAACGAATACCGTGCATCTCAATGAAGCATAAACTGAATGGCCTGTTTTCCCACTACTTGCAGGATGTTGCTACGATGCTTTCCGACACTGTATAGACTTTGCCAGCATAAGTCTGCGTTTTTTTGCAATGACGTTACCTTCCTGGTGGTGACAAAGAGGGTGAATCTAATGCTCCAGTGAAATATCACTTCTATTCTCATGAAATACGGAACAATGAGAAGCCTGAAACTGGGCATTTCTAGCGACATTTCACATTTTTGTACCATGCATTTGCCGCTTTGAAGGAATCATACGCATTTATATGACATAAAGTAGCGGTTTTTCTTATCTCATTGTTGGAGGAAAATCACATCCATTTACATACCTTTTAATAGCTCAGACATTTTGTTGTCCATGGTATTGGCACACTACGAGCAAAGTAGGAATTCTTTTTACCTGCGTCTTTGTAGCGGTAAAAACATGGTAATTCCGTCACCGAAATATCCCTTGGAAAAAATGGCAAATTTTAATCCCTTGGAACCTTTAAACCAGCATTATGCTTAACTGTTGTGTCATGCGCAAGGTTCCCTTGTGCCCCAGGACATGGCTGCAGTGCGTATGGACCGGATTGAGCAGGATCGTGAGACATGAGTCGATGTAGACCGGTCACGTGTGAAGCTGATACTAAACAGCCAGGAAAGGGGGGAGGGTACTGCCGCGGCACCGGCCGGCCGCTGCTGTTTGACATATGATCCACAGACGCTGACGTCTGTACCGGACCTGCTCGTGCACGGTGGGCTGATGCACCTTAGCTGTGGCCTCTCGGTATTTTCATGAAATACTGAGCCCGCTTTAGCGGCGGAGTTGATCTCAAGGCTCAGTGACAAGTTCGAGTAGTGTTCAGTATGAGTTATCGGTTCTGTTGTTTTGTTTTTGGGCTTCCCACCAAAACGTTCGGGAGTCATGGATGCGTTGAAAAAGGCAGCAGCAAAACGGATCGCCCTAATTTAACTACTGTTGGAGCTTATGAGGCGCGAGGTGAACCTTAAACCTAGGACCAAAGAACTGTTTCGAAGTACCCTATTTTTAACCCATTAATGATCATTAATGACATAGACATAGCGATAAAATGCTCTCTTTCAGCGGTAAAACTGTGTTCGGCCGACCCACTGAGTGTGTTTTAGTCGGAGAATTTAAAATCTTGATGGATGCAGTTTATGCAACAGTGCGTCCCATAAATTGGACGCTAAGCGCGATTAGGTACTTGTAACTTGTATAACGTAGTAAAACCCGTGAGATGTGAAAACATGAGAAAACTCAATATGAATCAACTGCCGCGGCACCGGCCGGCCGCTGCTGTTTGACATATGATCCACAGACGCTGACGTCTGTACCGGACCTGCTCAATATGAACAGCCAACTGTCCGTGCAGAATGAATTTATAGAAATTCTTTGCAGGTCAGATGTCACGACACAACTATTTACGCCGCGAAATGAACCTGCTTGTGACTGGGATCTCCATTTATGTACGGACATTTTCCTGATAAGATGCTAGTGGACATCAGAACAGCATGGCACTTTGGTAGAAAACCTCCTCGTAATCTCACGTGCCATTCCGTCACCATGAGGGTACGATTATATGCTGTCGACATAATCATTTTTTTGGTCTTGTATTCGACCCTATATCGTGTCGAAGCCCTCAGAACAGGGCAGGCGCAACCTTGCGACAACTGAACATGGATTTTCTGAGGCTCAGTAGGATGCTGAGCTCATGAACTCAGTGGAGGGCCATTGAAAAATCATCGCGGATGCCTCATGGGTCTGGTTCATCGCACCACGTTTTTATACAAGGTGAATGCCCAACACGTATCGGAAAAGCTCAATACCTAATACTCCGAAATAACGTCAACTTCCTCTTTGTGAAATTATTTATGGATATGCGTATATGGGGACAAAATTTCGTGTAGTCGCAAACAATCAAGCAGCCTTTTGAAGGTACCACCGTAAGTTTTTTGGTGCCCGGAGCCCGTAAACGCAAAGGAAACACCACCCATCTCTAGGATGTGTGTGAGTGAGTGATTCTTTTTCGGCACTGTGAGGAGGTCCCGCTGGTCGTGACGGACTTGGTCCAGCACTCTCAAGTATGCTTAAAATAGGGACTTTTGCACTTACTCCAAAGTGCCAATCTGCAGGCTTACATTATGTTTACGTGGCGATTTCCATAAAAAAACTCCGGCACCTCCGGACACACGCCTTTTCTGCGGTAGAGAAGCCAAGCGTTTTGAGCTACTCTGTCCCTGATATCAATAAACAGCGGGCACCACTACTCTTCGATCGGGATGGTCAACGACACCCGTGCTGTGGTTGCATTTTTTCCCCTTTTTGGACCATTTGCCAATATGCATGTGGATGAAGTCTCTCCCAGATGGACATCAATGGCACGACACTATTGCTCGTGGCACCTTACAAGCAATGCCGCACTGGCTTGATCGCATTATACGACGCCGCATCTCCTTTTCATTTTCTCCAGCGCAGTGGGTACTTCAGAGGCACCTCAATAACCAGGATCTTCTCATGGGAAGGATCCTCGATGAGTCTCCATGACTACCTAAAACAGTCTCGGAAGCCCTGCTAAAGCAGCCCCTGAAACCTCATCAAAGTGGCTTTCGAGACATCTTCAAAAAGATTCTGAGGCTTCTCTGAAAAGGCCCGCGAGATCTTTCGAAAGGACCTCCGAAACCTCTGGGCCTTTTCCAAAGAAACCTCGACACCTCCCTAAACGACCTCCGAGGCCTTGTCGTGGGGCCTTAGAAGAATCGGAAACGGCCATCGAGACCTCCCGGGCGAACTTCGAGACCTGCTTTTTGGAAGCTTTTCAAGAGGCGTCTCAGAGGCCAGAACCCATCAAACGAAGAAAACCTCCACGAATTCTCCGCGATGAGGTTCCGTTGGGCCCAACGGGGGTGTATGACATAGAACCCGCTCTCCGACTGGCTGTGTTGCTGATCAAAGGTCATGAGAAAACGTCCAGAGAAAACACGAAATGCTACTTTAGATAACACATTAGCTTCTAAAAGGACATGCAATTTACGCGGGGCCATTTGCTCCTGGCATCGTATAAATGGGACGCGAAGAAAATCAATTTCCGGAAAAGCGGCATATGAACCGAATTGACACTGAATGGTCTGGTGCTACCACCATTCGAAGTATGCTGCATTTCATCTTGCGGTGCCCCCCCCCCCCCCATCATGTTGCCTTTGTGACCAATGCGCCGAGTATGTATGTGAGTCACTGACTTAAAACGAAGCTTGTCTGCTCAGAAAATATGTTCCAGTAACGTTAGTTTTATAAGCTGGTCACACCGGCTTCGTTCGGTATATTTCGGTAGAAGCAGGATAACACTACACATCATTTGCACTATATTTGATCATTTCAGAGCACACAGCTATTGATGCGAAATTAGTTCATGTTTTTCTTGGAGACATGTTGAAGGAAACGGCCACGAGGCGTACTTTTGGGCCAAAATGGTCCCCACAGTATTTAAAGCATGAGCCACGCTATCGGTAACTGATGCTGGAAGGCGTCAGCCGACAAGTAGACACCGATCCTCAACGTCCTTTGCCGTCAGCCGCTTGCAGACGCCGACATATCCAGGTAGACGGCTTGCGATAAGCAGCACTGGGGTCAGTCTTCCCGTCTACGAACAACCTGGGTTGTTGGTCAGCGTGGACACGGCCTTGGGCTGGGCGCCGTCGTCTGTTCAATGTTCTGTCTTAACCACTGGAGGGAGAATGCTGGCACTCGGTGCTGCTGGGTGCTAGAGACACGAGCGTGGCGCTTGTGCCAGCCTCTAGAAGCGGGAGACGCGCCGCGTTCCTTTGCTATCTTCAGTAGCAGGGGATAGCTGCCAGCGACGGGATGTCTGCTTCTTCTTTTTTCGATCTTTTCATAGCGCTCGTTTATCCCCCCCCCCACCAACTTGATACCCAAAGAATCATCTCACTAAACCTTTTGTGATATCTTACATTTCACCTTAATATGTGCGTCACCGAGGCATAACACTCCTGCACGAGGTATATCGCACGACGATTTTATCTCAAGCGCGTGCGTGATGTTAGGAGACGAAGGAGTAGTAGATGTTAAGGATGATGGATGTGAGGAGGAGTATCATTTCATGTCCTTTATTGAAGTAAAGTATGAAGGCTTTTGAAGAGCATTTTTCCGTTGTACAGGTTACACATTTAAGCATAGCCGACAATATCCCTTGTTTCCCGAGAGCCAGACAAGGTATCGTGCTTTAGATGTTCCACAACGGCTTGATGGAAAATGTACCTGAAACGGTGAATGAGTTAACAGAAACATTTGTATGCTTTTATGTTTCTTTTATTCGAATATTTTACCAGGCATTGAATGATGTCTTGAACGAATACCGTGCATCTCAATGAAGCATAAACTGAATGGCCTGTTTTCCCACTACTTGCAGGATGTTGCTACGATGCTTTCCGACACTGTATAGACTTTGCCAGCATAAGTCTGCGTTTTTTTGCAATGACGTTACCTTCCTGGTGGTGACAAAGAGGGTGAATCTAATGCTCCAGTGAAATATCACTTCTATTCTCATGAAATACGGAACAATGAGAAGCCTGAAACTGGGCATTTCTAGCGACATTTCACATTTTTGTACCATGCATTTGCCGCTTTGAAGGAATCATACGCATTTATATGACATAAAGTAGCGGTTTTTCTTATCTCATTGTTGGAGGAAAATCACATCCATTTACATACCTTTTAATAGCTCAGACATTTTGTTGTCCATGGTATTGGCACACTACGAGCAAAGTAGGAATTCTTTTTACCTGCGTCTTTGTAGCGGTAAAAACATGGTAATTCCGTCACCGAAATATCCCTTGGAAAAAATGGCAAATTTTAATCCCTTGGAACCTTTAAACCAGCATTATGCTTAACTGTTGTGTCATGCGCAAGGTTCCCTTGTGCCCCAGGACATGGCTGCAGTGCGTATGGACCGGATTGAGCAGGATCGTGAGACATGAGTCGATGTAGACCGGTCACGTGTGAAGCTGATACTAAACAGCCAGGAAAGGGGGAGGGTACTGCCGCGGCACCGGCCGGCCGCTGCTGTTTGACATATGATCCACAGACGCTGACGTCTGTACCGGACCTGCTCGTGCACGGTGGGCTGATGCACCTTAGCTGTGGCCTCTCGGTATTTTCATGAAATACTGAGCCCGCTTTAGCGGCGGAGTTGATCTCAAGGCTCAGTGACAAGTTCGAGTAGTGTTCAGTATGAGTTATCGGTTCTGTTGTTTTGTTTTTGGGCTTCCCACCAAAACGTTCGGGAGTCATGGATGCGTTGAAAAAGGCAGCAGCAAAACGGATCGCCCTAATTTAACTACTGTTGGAGCTTATGAGGCGCGAGGTGAACCTTAAACCTAGGACCAAAGAACTGTTTCGAAGTACCCTATTTTTAACCCATTAATGATCATTAATGACATAGACATAGCGATAAAATGCTCTCTTTCAGCGGTAAAACTGTGTTCGGCCGACCCACTGAGTGTGTTTTAGTCGGAGAATTTAAAATCTTGATGGATGCAGTTTATGCAACAGTGCGTCCCATAAATTGGACGCTAAGCGCGATTAGGTACTTGTAACTTGTATAACGTAGTAAAACCCGTGAGATGTGAAAACATGAGAAAACTCAATATGAATCAACTGCCGCGGCACCGGCCGGCCGCTGCTGTTTGACATATGATCCACAGACGCTGACGTCTGTACCGGACCTGCTCAATATGAACAGCCAACTGTCCGTGCAGAATGAATTTATAGAAATTCTTTGCAGGTCAGATGTCACGACACAACTATTTACGCCGCGAAATGAACCTGCTTGTGACTGGGATCTCCATTTATGTACGGACATTTTCCTGATAAGATGCTAGTGGACATCAGAACAGCATGGCACTTTGGTAGAAAACCTCCTCGTAATCTCACGTGCCATTCCGTCACCATGAGGGTACGATTATATGCTGTCGACATAATCATTTTTTTGGTCTTGTATTCGACCCTATATCGTGTCGAAGCCCTCAGAACAGGGCAGGCGCAACCTTGCGACAACTGAACATGGATTTTCTGAGGCTCAGTAGGATGCTGAGCTCATGAACTCAGTGGAGGGCCATTGAAAAATCATCGCGGATGCCTCATGGGTCTGGTTCATCGCACCACGTTTTTATACAAGGTGAATGCCCAACACGTATCGGAAAAGCTCAATACCTAATACTCCGAAATAACGTCAACTTCCTCTTTGTGAAATTATTTATGGATATGCGTATATGGGGACAAAATTTCGTGTAGTCGCAAACAATCAAGCAGCCTTTTGAAGGTACCACCGTAAGTTTTTTGGTGCCCGGAGCCCGTAAACGCAAAGGAAACACCACCCATCTCTAGGATGTGTGTGAGTGAGTGATTCTTTTTCGGCACTGTGAGGAGGTCCCGCTGGTCGTGACGGACTTGGTCCAGCACTCTCAAGTATGCTTAAAATAGGGACTTTTGCACTTACTCCAAAGTGCCAATCTGCAGGCTTACATTATGTTTACGTGGCGATTTCCATAAAAAAACTCCGGCACCTCCGGACACACGCCTTTTCTGCGGTAGAGAAGCCAAGCGTTTTGAGCTACTCTGTCCCTGATATCAATAAACAGCGGGCACCACTACTCTTCGATCGGGATGGTCAACGACACCCGTGCTGTGGTTGCATTTTTTCCCCTTTTTGGACCATTTGCCAATATGCATGTGGATGAAGTCTCTCCCAGATGGACATCAATGGCACGACACTATTGCTCGTGGCACCTTACAAGCAATGCCGCACTGGCTTGATCGCATTATACGACGCCGCATCTCCTTTTCATTTTCTCCAGCGCAGTGGGTACTTCAGAGGCACCTCAATAACCAGGATCTTCTCATGGGAAGGATCCTCGATGAGTCTCCATGACTACCTAAAACAGTCTCGGAAGCCCTGCTAAAGCAGCCCCTGAAACCTCATCAAAGTGGCTTTCGAGACATCTTCAAAAAGATTCTGAGGCTTCTCTGAAAAGGCCCGCGAGATCTTTCGAAAGGACCTCCGAAACCTCTGGGCCTTTTCCAAAGAAACCTCGACACCTCCCTAAACGACCTCCGAGGCCTTGTCGTGGGGCCTTAGAAGAATCGGAAACGGCCATCGAGACCTCCCGGGCGAACTTCGAGACCTGCTTTTTGGAAGCTTTTCAAGAGGCGTCTCAGAGGCCAGAACCCATCAAACGAAGAAAACCTCCACGAATTCTCCGCGATGAGGTTCCGTTGGGCCCAACGGGGGTGTATGACATAGAACCCGCTCTCCGACTGGCTGTGTTGCTGATCAAAGGTCATGAGAAAACGTCCAGAGAAAACACGAAATGCTACTTTAGATAACACATTAGCTTCTAAAAGGACATGCAATTTACGCGGGGCCATTTGCTCCTGGCATCGTATAAATGGGACGCGAAGAAAATCAATTTCCGGAAAAGCGGCATATGAACCGAATTGACACTGAATGGTAGTGAGCTCATTAGTGGTACAAGAAGGAGTGAAGGTCCGTTTCTTCTACCTCCATACTTACTCTATATACAAAAATCACCTGTCTTCAAGGCAATTTCATAATGTCCCAAAACACCGGATTTCCATGTCACATACATCACAACTGATGTTGCCTAGATCACCCATTTTGCACGATTTATTGTTCTGGCTATCCTCTGGCTCCCCAGGTATTCATGGCACTACAGGTATAAAGCGAGCGAGATAGAGGACCTAAGCTCGTTTTGCAATACGGACATAAAGGTGCCTACAAGGTCCTTACAACCCACGAGAAGAAAATCGAAACACAATGGTTTGCAGTTCTGGTTGTGGTGAATGCAGCATCAGTCGACTTGGATACATCTCAGCTCCAACAAATAAGCAGATCATAAGCTTCCGACAACACATTCTCCTTTAGCTTAAGTCCTGGCTTTCTCCCGAAATCCTGCAATTTCTCCGAGAGGCCATTGCGCTTGGCCACCAGTATCGAATGAACTCTGCCCATCCGTGTTCACCTTTAAGAATGCCCGAACGCAGCCGGCTGGCCGCACTTTACTCGGTCACGTTCTTGCATCAGCCGCCAATATGTGTAGCGCCGTACGTGCTGACCACATCTCCTGCTGAGCAGAGGCCAGTTGGGACAGTGGTGTCTGTGTCAGCGCGCCCAGGCCAGCGGGGGGGGGGGGAGCGGGCCTGTCCGGGACTGACGACGTCGCTTCATTCAGCACCGCGCCGCGGCGCTCACGCCACAGTCCAGACAGCCGCCGGCGGCGGTGGCTGACGTGTCAGACGCGGCTGATAACGACTTGCATCACGTGCCGCTGTCATCAGCGGGCCGGACCAGTGGGCGCCACCAGATCCCACCCACACCAGGGGCGCCCGGTCTCGCCCAAGCACCCGCCATGAATGGCGATGCGCCGGTTTGACGCAACTGCCAGCGAGACAGTTCGGATGGAGTGACGCTTTTAGGCCTGCAGACGAAACATTCGCGTCGCCGCATCCCTGCAGCTAGTAGGGTGCGTCCCATTGTCTGTCAGTGCGACATGAGAAAATTCCTGAGATATGAAATCCCTCGGAATCCTTATGCACGCCAGCAGAAGTATCAACCAAGCAATGAATTCTATTCCGATATCTTTAGCATTCGACGCAAAAGCAAGCATATGTGGATGGAATATTGCAGAAGCGAGCCTCATGGATCATGCCCAATTGCCATTTTCTGCCATTTTCTGTCATCGTGATACTCATAATGTTGTCCTCTCTTTGGTCTGGAAGAGCTTTGTTAGGGCGTGCTGTTTACACAAAGCAGCCTTAGCAAAATTATGTTGTCAACCTTTTCGTTAACATTTATTTTCCGCCTTTCCTGCAATGGTTCAGTCGCATGATCATCGATCCAAGGGGGTATCTCCTTCCTCCCGTTATTACAATGCCGGTTATTTATGCTTAATTCCTCCTACATTTTCTACAATCCACTGTAGCAAAGCCCGTGCATTTGCATGTTTCTAAAGTTTGGTACGAGCATAAAGGCTACAATTCTGCTCAGGGTTGGAATATCTGAAAAGTTAGGAAGAGTGTCATGGATTCATTAGTACGGCTCTGTTATGGCGTATCTTATGTTTCGTTTTTCCATTGTTCCATACTCCCTTGCAGTAAAATGCAATTTGTTTTCATCCTAGATGCTAATCATACTGTCCCCATTTGTGACGGCTCGTCATATGAAGAAACTGAGGAAGTGTGCCACCAAAAATATCGGGAAATGTGGGATTAAAATCACATATTCTATGCGTAATAATACCGTGTATGAAGTGGAATGCACGAGTAAGTGGAATACTGTGTTCATTTTGTCCCCCACCCATCAAGATGGTGGGGAACATGCCCGCAAAGACGCCCCATGCCGCGCCCCATCCCCACACCCGCTGTCCTCGCAAGCATACGGCGCAAGGCCACTCGCCCCAACCAGCGCTAGAATCCAGTGCAATACAGCGTCCCAGGTGAGCATCCGCGAAACTGCACGTCGGCCGTCGCCGACTCAGGTGAAAGACCCCCTGTGAGGCGACACGTGGTACCGCCTCTGACCGCCGCCGTCACGGTGCCACCGTCGGACTCAACGACGAAGGATGCTCGACTGCACTGGCAAGAATCAATGGCGGAGAAAGAAGTGTGTTGGTAGGGTAACTATTGATTAAAATATTGCGCATTTACGTTTCGAATTAATCCAGAATGTTAGATATACGTTTTGAAACTGTGTACAAATGATCCGATAGTATGACGGTATGCCTCCAAGTGTGACTTTATCCGCCTTTGAAATGGGAGAAAAGCTTCCGCTTTGAGCACTGGACGCAAGCGTATTCTGATTGCCTTCGTTACGCGCATTGGAGTGGATGCTCAATTTGCTCTAGCTTTCTTTGCAGATACAGACGAAACACGGACAGTGATGCGCCATGTAACATTTCGCTTCTTTTTTATACGTCGATCTGTACAGGGTCCGATATCATATACGTTTTAATAGTCAGGCAACGTATATAAGAAAGACAGCCGTATATAACACAGTTTGGTACTACACTTGCGCGGTGCCTCAGACATTTGTGAGACCACTGGTCTAACAAACACGTGACGCATCATTTTCGGTGTTCCGTCAGTATCTGCAAAAGAAATGTGTAAGTACTACGTCCCTGCTACGACAAATCCTCACGATACAACGCTCGCGTCCACCGTCCCAGGCGGAAAGGTTTGCTTATCATCACTTTTGTCTTCATTTTGCACCATCTCTTCATCTTCACCACCATTGTTTTCATCAGTTATTCATCATTTATCCACATCATTCATTCAGCCATCATTCCTGCACAGTTCCAAAACATGAATCTCGCATTTTAAACTGATACATGACATATATGGCATATACAACATGTCGTGTATAAATATCGCATATATATAATGTTGCAGATATATGAACATATGCGACATATGTATCAAATGTAAGTAAACTGTAATCAATAGCTGCCCTGCAAACACACTCCTTTCTCCACCACCGATGCTAGCTCGTGCAGTCGAGCATCCTTCAGCGATGAGCCGAAGGTAGCGCCGTGACGGCGGCGGCCAGAGGCAGTAGTACTTCTCGCCTACAGGGGCTCGTCAGCTGCGTTGGAGGCGGCCGACGTGCAGTTTCGCGGACGCTCACCTGAGGCGTTGCATTACATCGGATTCTAGCGTTGGCTGAGGCGGGTGAGCAGGCTGCCTTTATGGCCTTGCGCCGTATGCTTGTTTGGGTAGGGTGATACGACGTGGCATGGGGCTTCTTTGTGGGCATGTTCCCTGCTATGTTGATGGATGCGGAAGCAAAATGAACATGTTATTCCAGTTTAATCATACATTTAGTCTTATAAACGATGCTATTAACATACATTACTTATGATCTTGATTCCCCATTTTCCGATTTTTTTTTGGTGAGGCCCTGCCTCAGCTTCCTCTAATGATCAGCCGCCACTGTTGTCCACATGTTCATACATGCCTACCCCTCCTTCACCCTAAAAAATGGCTATTTAAAGCTGTGGCGCATTGTTGTTGATTTCGAAGAACGTCTGATTAAAATGAGCAAGGACATGCTTTGAAATGCAAGTCTTTCACGTTAAGCATACATTTAATGGCTGCTCCGATATGATCTTACTCGTTCTCTGCTGCTTTAAGTTACACACTTTTGGGGTATTTCTTATTATGTCACGCTGTCATGTTAGTTGTTGCATACCATCCGAGGGTAAAGTGCACGTTGACGCTGTTCTCAGTCAACACGAAGTTTCTCGTCGTGCAAGAAAAAATTGGAGAAACTGGCCCTGCCAAATAGCGCATCTGGTGATTACTAAAAAAAAAATAAGTAGGCTGCTTTTTACATTTCAAAGATCGCTGTTTTCCACACAAATAGTTTGTGAGAAAAGGAAATTTCTGAAAGCATCTGATTAAAACTGGGATCAATTGATCCCTTCTGGCTACGCTGCTGGACGTCATGGTCCGCCTCAGTGCTTGAAAACGGAGAAGATGACGCCTGACTTTCCGCTCATTTCACCCTCAGATGTCATCTGCTGTTTCTGGCACCAGTTCTGATGCTGGTGGAAGGCGCGCTCCTTCCTTCAGTGGCCCGGCAACCAGCGTCCGTCCCACGTCGTCCGTTGTCACCAGTAGCAATTGCGTCACCTCTGGCGACGGCCAGCGAAAACAGCGCGGTAAAGAGGACGCTGCCGTCGCTGCCCTTTCCGGCAGCCGGCTGCGCGGCGGTAAAGATGGCGCTGGCGGCGCCCGCGAGGTCGGCCGGCCGCCACCACGCCGTGCGGCGGGCGCTGGCGCTGCTGCGGCCCCGGCCCCTGGACGCGGCCGACGCCGGTCAGCCGGTGCCACGCGAGCTGCGGGAGCACCGGCAACGGGCGCCGGCCGTCATCAGGATGCGGTTCGGCCGGCGGTAGCGGCTGCGGGCGCCGGCCGAGCCGGGTCTGGGCGGGGCGGGCGGCACAGCGTGACCTGACGCGGACAGCGGCGCCTCTGCAGCAGGGTCCAGCCCGGTCCGCCCCCGCATATGCACCGTGTGAATCGCCTGAGGCGCGCGATTACTACTACATGTCGACTAAAGGTTCCGTTAAATGCTTTTGGGCGCAGCAATCACTATTTTCGAAATACTGAGCCATCCTTCATAGACCTTTTCGTGGGGTGTTTCATGTGTAAGCTTTGGCTGTATTTGTCTTGTTGTGTCTCTGCGCACATACTTTACAAATGTCGACTATGTTATTTAGCATCTGAGTCACGTGGGTGTATGCATATGTCTCGATGCTTCGCTTTCCATTTTCGTCACGACTTGGGTTACACGGGTTTGTATTCATTGGTACGGTCATCCGTTGCGTCCGTGTACTTTTTAGCACTAGTTTTCATAAACGCCGGACATGATTATCAGTTGGAACTGTAGCGTAGATATTTCATTGCCTCAGTGCGAATCTCCTCCTTTTTACAATGTTTGCGAGCTGGCATATTGTGTAAATACCAGTGCACAACACTCGGTGCTGTCTGCTTGGTTTCCAGTGATACTCGCAGCAAACTTTCTAAGGCCTAACATAAATTTCAGACTTGTCACCATTTTATCCTGGACGGAGCGGAAGATCTGACGATTCTAAATGGAACACACCCTTAAGAACGTGGTCTGGAGGCCCGCTCCCCCCTTCTCACCTGCCAGGCGGGCTCGGTTCACCCCCCGCAGTCCCCAGCGTTCCCCGGTTTTCCCAAGGTTCGGAACCGGCCGGCTGGCCGGGATACACCGCACGTTTCCCGGGCGCCGTCCGACGGTAAGGCCGACCTCAGCCGCCACCTCTGCCCTGATTGGCAGATAAGCGGACGGAGCCGGCACGGGTTCACTCCAACATCAGCCTCTCTGTCGGCAGACGACACAAAACTAGACACAAAACTTGACACAAAACTAGTCGGCTTCCGACTACGACGCCAACGGTGAAGCCAGACTGATGCGCTGAAAAAGAAGCCGGAAAACAAGCAAACACACAAACAGATCTCTCCGTCGAGCCGCTTCTGTTCGTGCCTCGGGCGAGAATCGTGACTTTGGTCTTTCTGGACAGGGAACGGGGAGCCTGTAGGGAAGGAAATGCCTCGGAGTCTCTGGAATTTCCAGGTTTCGCGATGTGCAGGAGCTATAATGCGCCATGTTTTGAGTCATGACGGTTCGTCTGAATCGTCTTTTTTCAGTCGTACTTTGGAAACTGATATCAGTAAGATTTATTCCCGCGATTTACACACATTGAGTCCAAAGGGAAAGGAAAAAACTTAATGCACGGAGGTCAGTCAAATCGACACGATGCTTTTCAGCCAAAGGCACGGAAGGGGCGGTAGCCAGGACTTCATTAAGGAGGGGGCCAGGATAAAATCAACCCCTTCAAAACTGGAGACTCCTCGGATTTTGGCCTCTTCACTTTCGAGTTCTGGAAGTTATTATTTATGTTCGGTTTTGTGCGTAAAGCACCGCCTCCAACAGGGGATCTGGCCCTCTTGGCCCACCTTGACTACGCCCCCGTGGCGTAGGAACATTTGCGTAATGTTTAATTTATGTAAACTTGGCTTTGTAAAAGATCGGTATACAGTTTTGCTCAGCAAGCCGTGCCTTTGGCAAGTAATTATTTGGCAACAGCTTGAAGTTCTGTATCAATATTCACGATGCATGAAACACTATTTGGGTTTTGCCGACAGCTGGCAGAGGTAATTGTTTCCTACCACTCGGATTCAATGACCAGGAAAACAATCCGAAACGAAAGCTTCTGCGGCAGTCAATGAAAGGAGCCACCCAAGTTTTCAGTACTCCAGCTTATCTGTTGAGTAAGTTCGCTATTCTTTCTCTGGCAGAAACGGAATCGATTCCGGAGTCCATTCTAATTACGATGAAATCGAGCACAAGCCTGCAGCAAACCAAAGGTGTAACTCTGCGTCTTTGTGGGTGCACATGCACCCACAAGCCAGATTTGTGCATCCACAAACATGGCCTGTACACCCACAGGCCAAAAAACGGTTTATCACCCAGAAGCAAAACTTGCACACTTTCACAACACGAAAAGGACCCGCATCTTGATGTATATACAGAGAAAGCAGGTATACACATATGTGCAGGCATTGACTATGACTAAAAAACGCAGCACAGAAATGCACCCATAGACGCATCCAAAGGGCACCAGCCGCCTTTCAGCTACCAAATATCGATTTTTTACCTCCGTCCCCCTTCCCCCAAAAATCCAGAATGTTCGGTATATCGAAATAAAGTGGTCTGAATCCTAAGAGTTTTTTATTTCCGGGGGTTAAGGGCTGCAATTGCCCCCCCCCCCTTACATGAATTTTGGTGCCTGAATGCTACCATATAGAGTTTCGGAAAATTATACTCTTGAGGTAAACCAAGGATTCTGTTCGGCTGTATGTTTGAAATTAGCTGGAGTATTCAGCTGCAGTAGCCGACACACGTCATAAGCTCCTGCTCTAGTTAACTGTCTGGGTGCAGAGTACATTACATGGCTGATAATGGCAGAGTCCGAAACCCGGAGGTCACGGAACTCACGTTATTTTACGGAGACGCTTACTCAGGTGGCCACAGCTTTTCGTTCTGTTTAAGGAGCCGTCTATTTTGGACCGTATGACTCGCAGCACTGCTCGAACAATTACGTTACTGTGCTGCATAAACCAGCGTCCTTGTGCACTTCACCTAGTGTCACCAGAAAACAGGCAAATGGATAGGTTGGTGCGGATCGATTTCGTCCACAGAGTGTTTCCAGAAAAGGACAAGTCATGCTTTCACGCTGCACCGCTCAAGCATGCTTTAACCATCATTATGATCCCTGTAATTGCATTAAATTGCCCCAGATATTTGGGTGTGATGGCCGGTAAGCATGTGTCTAAGTGGTTTCACTTTTATTAATGGTGTTATTTCAGTGCCGTCATCGTTGACGGTTGGACTTCCGGCTTCATCAACACCAACCGACGCACAAACCCTCCTAAGTGGAATCACGGTTCAGCGCACGATCGTAGTCAAAGGCATACAGCAAGGCGAGATATGGGGCATGGAAAAGTTTTTTTTTTAACGCAAGACTTTTAAAACACTCAAATACGGAGTCTTTCCCTGGTAATCTAAGCTCAGCATGGTAGAGCTATGTATTTTCTCAGTATTCAGTGGTCCCAGGCACGGCTACCACAATCCCTAACTAAACTTGACTAAGAAAAGGACTAAAGCTTGCCATGTGGAAGGGATGAGTTTCAACCCTTGCCATAACGTAAGGATTTTCACCTGCGCGCCCGGCGAGAGGGGGATGTTGCCCCCCCCGCTCATTTTGCTCCCCATTGAGACAGAGCGACGAAAAATGCGGACATATGGCACGTCATCGTGTAATTTTAATGGCATCAAGGTTATTATGTCGTCATCATAGAAGATTTTTAGCTGAAGTGCGTACAAGCCACGCCTTTGTAGCGACTTGGTTTTGAAAATGTTGAACTCTTGTATCCAGTGAGTGTTTGTGTTTCTCCGGACCAAAGTCAGATCAACGAGAGGTAAATATCCTTATCGTGTTATCTGCGGTAGTTCGTGTCATTTGCGGGCATCAAAAACTGATCTCCTATGCGACCAGACTCCCGAGAAAGAAACTAAAACGCAGCTTAGATCCAGAAATCGTTTTGGAAGATCGCCAGAATAACGTCGTAACTTGGTGAACTCACATAACCTGGTAATTTCCCCCTTTTCAACAGCGGAAATAATTTAAATACGGCCATCGCATACTGCAGGCTCTTATCGAGGCTCGTTCGCCGGCAGGCCCAGAAAAACATCGTCAGGTGATGGCAACCACCCCCTCGTCTGAAAAAGGCTCCAGAGACTGTTTCTCCGTATCACGTGTTTTGAATTAAGATAGCAAGTAGTCCGTAATCTTACAAACAGGTCTGTATTATATATCACGTCTCACAGCCAGGAACGGAAGTTTCTCAAAATGATTGGCGTTTTTGAACAACTCAACAACTTGGGGTAGGCATGGGGAAGTGCTTCCCTAAAAGCATGCGAAGTTACAATTTCGCATGCTTTTAGGGATCCTCTTTACAACTCCTTACAGCATCCTCCTTACAACTCGACACTTTCGGAAGTCTAGAACGACTGCACACGATGATCCCGAATATATCCTCCTCCGTCCTATCACGTCGCGGGCCGGTGCAGGGCCGCACTGCGTCGTGTCGGCGGATAAGTGCAGAACACAGTTCTTCGTGAATCACGCTTCCTGCGCCTGTAGCATTTTTCGGTCATGTTAGCACTGAAATCGTCGTCAGGTCCATTTTCAGACCAACAAAGTCTATTTATGAAAAGCCGGCCAAAGTAGAGTTTTCCTTAACTGCTAGACGGCAAAACTCCGCGATACTGGTCTCATATCCGCATGCACGCGCCTTGACTTTGAATGAAATGGTCAACAGGTAGTCTTGTAGACGTGGTTTTCAATCAACACACCATGGTCCACATTACGATAGCTGCACAATAAATGCGTTTTCATGATGACAATGCTTGTTCCAATGCCAGAGAAGACAAAAGAGTTTCTCGTTGTCGTGAGTTCGCGTGCCCGCGACTTTTTGTCCAGCCCTTAAAAGCGTGGTTTCCCGTGCTCCTGAGCTCCCCTGCCCTCGCTCCTGTCCCGAACAGCCTGCCGCCGGTCGGCGTGCAGTGCGCGTACAGGCGTTTTTCAGTCCCCTCGCCGACAGCTGCTGCAGTCATCTGCGGCCGCGCAGCCAAACGCGGAGCGCCGGCCAGCAGCGCGGCGAGCCCGGCGCATTTTTGGCGGCGGCGTTCGGCGGGGTCGGCGCGCGCGGTCGGACGGTGCTGCCGACATATGGCAACATCGAGCGACGTTCTTGCGGTGGGGCACGAGCCCCGGCCGACTGCAGTAAATGCCACGACAAGTAGTGCTAGCGTGCACTGCTGCCGTCGCCGTCGCGATGCCGCCTTGTGGAGGCGCTGCAATCTCCGATATAGCAATGCCAACGAAACTTGTCTTTGCCTGAATTTTGTCAGTCTCACGGCGAAATGATCTGGCCTCTTCTGTTTTCTCAGTTATGTAAGATCCACAATGAACTTTGTTCTGTTTTTACGAGAGTGCTTTTAAAGAAGTTATGATCGTTTATGTATGACAAATAAGCTGTTCTTCTCTATCTTGATTTATGTGCTCGCATGTAAACATCCCAGGGTTCCGTTATGGCTCGACACCTGTTTTCCATACGCTAAAATTCCAGTTTGCATTTTTGTATCTTTATGATCCATGGACCATCTGTTGCATAACACTACCATGAGCTGGTTTTTCGCTAGTCGGGTGGGGTCACTTGGGCCGCCCCACGCCATGTCCTCATCAGCGAATGTTTGCTGGACTTTCACATATGGGTGTATCGCATGCCATTCCAATGAAAATTTCCTGACATTCTAAGCAATGCTGCACACAGTGACATTGGCCGCCGACGAAAAATGAAAATGGCCTTCGCATATGGAAACATGAACGACCCATTTATTTCTCAGGTATATCCAAACGCTGTAGCAGTTCAATGACTGTCATTAAAGAACCCATATGGAGACGGCGCTTGTTGGCACCGTCTCCATATGGGTTGTGCCATGTGCTAGGAATCAGGCGATGTCCAGCGAACGTGCCCCCGGCTGAATTCAGTTCTCCCGGGCTGTAAATGACATCAGCGCTCACTGGCCTTTTGGAGACAGCCGCAGTGCTGGCGTTCGGGCCCCGATCAGACTTGTGACGTCACGACGGACGAAGAGATAGCACCAATCCATGAAGTTCACTCCACGAGACGTTTTTTAATATCACCCAGCGTGACTGCTGGGAAGCCACGTATGGAATTCGGAACAGAACTGCTGTGAACAAACACGCACGCACTCGTCTATCATGACTTCTCCCGTGCCTTGCGATCCCGTTTACGCCTTTCTTGTTTTTTCCTTCGTCTCTCGGAGAGGACCGCGTTTACGACGTTTCTGGCCGTCCATACATGTGGAGTCCAGATGTTACACCACTCGTCCGGGCGAGCCTGCGTGGGAAACTAGTCTGTCACTCCCGTTTCCGCTTCCTTCCCTATATTCCACGCTGGAACGTCGTAAGGTGCTTTTGATCTCCATTCATAATTCCTGCATTTGTTTGTCACCATTTGTATGCTACCTGCTGTTTTCCCTTGTACTGTTTCCCGGCTGATGTTCCCTGTCATTGCCGTGGATCTCTGACGGGGAGGGAGGGGAGGGAGGGGAGGGGAGGGGAGGGGGTTAACCTGCAAATTTTACTTTCTTGAACAGATTTGATCGCAATGGATGCTCCTTCATGCCAATAATGCACAAATGATTAAGCGTGCAGTTTAAATGACATTGGGTAACCAAGAGACAAAACGCGATAAAGTTCTCACGTCTTTCACAGCAGGTGTCAAAGCCATAGCAATTAATACCCCAGCAGTGAGTCTATTTTAGCCAGCATGATGCGAAAATTGTGCAACCGGGCTTAATGCGAGCCTTTATCATCCCTCAGTAACTAATGCAGAATTGATGTCTGGGATGCAGCCATTGGTAGGTGTAGTTTTTCCCAAGGGGTTCCCACGTTTCGTCACGAATATCGCAGCGTCGTTTGTTTTACTGAGTGATTTGTTGCCAATGCAGCGTTCCGAGCCATCATCAAACGTGGCGCCCACTGCCGTGCCTGAACGACCTGGCTTACTTTGCGGACAGGTCGGCTCTTCACCTATGGTGTGGAATTACAGGACTATACTTACAGCGTATTAGATTGTGACAGATATTGTAGTGTTGTAACCACTCGTCCTCGCGTGGCTCACGCCATCGAAAATGGCATAGCGAGCTCGTAAATTGCTCCGCCCCGCGAACGCATATATATATTTTGTTTTTGAGTCAAGCTACTGCGAAAGGAAATTAAAATATGGTTCCCCGATGCCGACCGCAAATGTCAGAAAATTCAGATGTCAGAGAAACGTCTTCGCGGCAGACAATGACATTATTGCGTGTAGAGCTGCCGGAGCTAGCCATTTCTGACGTCTTTTGCCGGTTCGCTGCGGTTTGTCGTCTCTGTTATATTTTGCTTTTTTGCCACATCCGGCAGCTACCGGGCCGGACTGCCAGTAGTTTCGTTAGGCTACAGCTCAGTCGATTGTGATGGACGATGCACAAGTAGATTACTTAAGTGCCGGAAACTAGTCCACCCCGGCCCAGCCCGACCTGGCCTCGCTACGGGCATATCAGCGGCCAGGTTTCGCAACCATCCTCGCCGCCAACATAGCGACAACTGAGGCGATGAAACGTAGAGAAATTCGCACTCACGTCTGTGGATTTTACCTTGGGAGTAAACGTTTGCTATTTTCCAGAATGTGAAAAATAAAAGGCTGATTGGTTGATAAACATGATTATAATTGTTCTGAAAAGGAAAACTATATAAAAAGGCTATAGTGGTTATTACGCACGAAAAAGGTCTCACGATATCTTTTATGTCAAAGCCAATGTTCCCAAAAACTCTTTTTTTTGTCACGCAGTGAATTAAGCGAGCACTCATGGAGAAAATTGAGACCATTTACCCAACTACCTTAGCCCTGTAGGAAATTGCTGGTCATTGCCACAAGATAGCTTGCCTCAAAAATTATGAAGTAAGCAATATTGAATGCTCTAGAAAATGACGCTTCTTTGCTAAGCAGCTTATTTCCAACTGGTATACATTTGCAGGTACACCACCCAGTACATAAGTTATTCAGCAGATGCCTTTAACTCGAGAACAATAGGTAGTAATTTCCTAAAGCAATCTAAGGAAGTCGTTATTTTGAGAAGCATTACTTCGCACGTGTTTGGTATTTTTCCTTGACCATGAGGTCTTAAAATTGCTTGTTAGGCCAAGGGTTCGTGACAGAAGCCATTCCACCTTAAAACAAATAGGTTTTCGCCAATTATTGTCTTAATACTTCTGTTTCTGGCATAGCTTCATTAGGGTAATACAACGAACGTCTAGCGTGATCCGAAATGCACGAAGTTGCTCCCATACAACAGGAACTGGGTTTTTCCCATTTGCCTTTGCAAGAGCTTTCCAAAATGGTGCGGCACGACGTACTATGAGCAACTCTCACCTTGCCGCAAATCAGTTGAAAGTCTGCCATATTTTTAAGCTCCCGCCGACACCACGCTTGCTCGCTTGCAACGCTTTACTCTGACTGGCTGATGTGCGCAGATGTTAGGTTTGGTTGCCAGGAGGTCACCACTGTGACTCGCGCCATCAGCACTAGACCTGGAGTCGCCAACGAAGCAGGAGGGCGATAATACACTCCTCATTTGTAGACCGCGGGGCCGTACATTATCACCGCAGTGACATGAACAGGGACCGATCCAAGGCTGGAGATCGATAAAGGTTTTTTGTTTTTATCGGTCAACGACACAGTTTTGCCCTGTTAATCGATTGTTGGTAAATGCATCGGTAAGGTGGGGTATATTACAGATTTTACATGATACCTTCATGATGGGGATGAGGGCGAGGTAGAGCGGTGGTATGTGGAGAACTCATAAACCTATAAAATAATTACATCCCCTTAATCAGCGGGATTCAGAAGACATGTCAGACCCATTCTCATGCTATTTTAAAGAAAAGGGATATGAAGTTCCGTAGTTCATTAGAAATGAGCTTTCAAGAAACATAGACACGGTTTTTCCAAATTTCGTCATCACCGACGCTCCGCCAGTAGTCATAGAAACTTTGCCGCTATCCATGGACAGTCTGAACTCCAACGGAATTCCTCACGACTCCCACAGTTGTTTTGGCACCCATGCTACTCACGATTCTTACCATAACCATGTTCCAATCTTAGTTTTGTTCGTGGACATGAATGTTCATACATTGTTTGTTCCTCTGACTAGTATACTCATCAATGGACGAGGAAATCCACTTACCGGTCCTCAGTTTCTTTCTCAACTCCTTAGTAATATCTCTCTTCGCTTCAGCATTATATTTCAGCACAAGCTGGGTAACGGTCCCATGATCCTCAGGCATAACGAAACCTCGATCTGCTACGGTAGACCGAATAAAAGAGTTATTTGTAATTGCGTTGAAACCAAAACCGTCTAAAACCACTACTTTTGCTAGCATTTCCCCAGACGTTTCTTACCCTGAGAATGTTTCTGTCTTTGGATGGCTGCTACTTGCCTTCGCTACCTTGAAACTTGGCCCGTCTGTGTCCGTATTACGAATCAAAACGTGCAAGATAATATCAAGTTCAGAAACACTTCTACAGAGCTCCGTTATCATTTGCGGAACAAACATAAGGTTCAGATCGGTGATGCAGATACAGACGGACCAAGTTCCGAGAGAGCGAAGACAAGTGGTAGCCCGGCTTTGGTTTCAGCGCTGCTATAAACAGCTCCTTTAATCGGTCTGTCGTAGGAGAGCGAGGTCTCATTGCGCCTGAGGATCATGAAACTGTGACCCAGCTTATGCTGAAATATAATGCTAAAGTAAAGGAGGATGTTACCAAGGAGTTGAAGGAGAAGCTGAAGACCGTTAAGCGGGTTTCCTTGTACATCGATGAGTACACTAGTCAGAGGAAAAGACAATAATGAACATTCATGTTCACGAACAAGTCCAAGAGTGGGACTATGGTAAGAATCCTGGGTAGCATTAATACTAAAACAGGTGTGGGAGCAGGAACACAGCCAGGGTTTTCTTAAGAGTGGGCCCGGGGCTCAGTGTTAACTTAAATCACACGAATACCGCCTGCTGGGAAGACGATGTGCAATGGTTTTCACGAACAATGCGGGCCTAAGGGTGAAGCCGTGCCCACCCCCCCCCCCACCCCCCTTGGCTACGCCGGTGTGAGAGAGTTGCGAAAATTCAGTAGGAGCTCAGACCGTCCATGGATGATATAGTTTCTATGACTGCTGACGGAGTGTCGGTGATGACGAAGTTTGGAAAAAACCCTGTCTTACTTCTTGAAAGCTCATTTCAAATAAACTATGTGAACTCAAATCCCTTTTTCCTAAAATAACATTAGAATAGGTCTGACGTGTCTTCTGAGTCCCACTGATCGAAAGAACGTAACTGTTTCTTGAGTTTGTGAGTTCTCCACGTACCCCCGCTTTAACCCCTCCTCACTCATCCCCACTCGTTAAAGTATGACGCAAAATCTATAATAAACCCCACATTATCGAGGCATTTATCGATAAGTGACAAGCAGGGTAAAATTCTATTGTTTACCAATAAAAACAGAAACCTTCATCGATTTCCAGCCTTAGAATGGAACCTGTTGATGCAACTGAAGTGATAATGCGACGGCCCCATTCCGCGCGGTCTACAGCTGAGAAGTGATTTATCATCGACCCCCTGCTCCATTGTCGACTCTAGGTCTAATGTTGATGGCGCGAGTCACATCGGCGACCTCCTGGCAACCGAACCTAACTGCGCACAGCAGCCAATCAGAGTATGACGTTGCAAGCGCGCGCACGCACGAAAACGTAGCGCCGACGGGAACTTCAAATTATAGCAGAACTTCAGCTGATTTGCGGTAAGGTGGAAGTTGCTCAGACTATGTCGTGTCGCATCATTTTGGAAAGCTTTTACAGAGGGCAATGGAAAAAACCCGGTTCCCGCTGTATTGGAGCAGCTTCGTGCAATCGGACCATCCTAATGAATGTCGTACACCTTGTCTTTAGTGACCAGAAGTGCAGGACCGCGAAGAAGAGGGCGCCATGGGCCCATGCCTCTTCACTTTTATTCAGATTTCAGCATTATCCCTGCGGCTGCATTGCATTCGCCTCAAAATCCACGCCCACCCCACTTGCATTTTTCCGTGTGCTTCCAACTACGACGGTGGCAGATTAAATTTCCCTGGCAGCCGCTAATCTGACCAGCCGACCCGCGGCGTAATGTCTGTCGCAATTGCGTCATTTCAGCCACAGTTCACTCCCGTGCCGCTCGCGTGCCTCGGGATCGAGAGCAGCCCAGTGACTCCGGTCGTGCCGCTCGGGTGATTCTCACGAAGTAAATAAACAAATAACTCGCGGCGACAGCGGCGGCAGCTGCGCCGGCGGCGGCGGCAGCTGTCGGCTACTGCGCGGACGCCGTCTGGCCGGCCGCGCGCCGCCGCCGCCCGGTCCCACCGCGTCGGGCGTCCACGGCCGTGATTAACGCCGGCCGACCGCCGCAAATGCGTCCAAATGGCCGCGATCCATCACCGCCGGCCGAGCGGCTCCGACAGATGGCCGTGACGTCACCGGCGGGCCGGCGTGACGTCACGGCGGGAGGAGTGCGGCGCCAGGTCGGTAGGCGGTCCGAGTCATCCGTGCAACTGGACGGTCTCGAGAATCGACGTCCTGAAGTTCACTGACGCGTTCCAGCATAACTAAAGTATGACTATAATCGCCTCAACTCTCAGAAAGATCGCCTTAAAACAGTCAACCAGCTCAACCAACAATACTCAATCATTCCCTCGATTTTCTTGTGACCCGCATTGAGGGACAACCTGGCAGCAGTAGACGCCGGAATGGTGAATGAGGCTTTTGACTCACGTTTCGTCTCCATATATTATTAAAACCAACCATATGATTAATGGCTGTTGGCTTGTTCAGCACCACGGGTAGCCTATTGCTGAAAGTATCAGCAATATCAGCAACAGCCCATTAACTGCCTTCATCGTCACGATTTATATATATCTATATATTTGGAATGATCACGAAGCATGGGGATGCGTCACAATTCATATTCAAGCATGGGACAGCATAATGTGCAAAATAAATCCTATTGTCTTAAGAGATGAATAAATATTATCATATGTCGGACACAGCAAAGGTGTCCGTTAGTTCAATGACCACAGACGCTCTACACACGCTCCATATGGTCAACCAAGGACGCTTCACACTCAATGACACGAGTGCAGCTTCAGATCATGACCAAGACAACTTTCAGAATCCCAGCCTCTCCAAAAAAGTGGCCGGTCGACACGAGTCTCTCACACGCTTCACCCGCCAACGTCTTTCCTAATTCGATTTCCCGGTCGAGACGCCCGCATCCAAGCCGATCGCGTGCCACTCCGGTCAAAACAAAGCGCAAGCGTACGAGCATCTGCACAGCGGCACGCGCAAACGCACTGCAAACTAGCGTTGGCCGGTGGGGAAGGCGCTAGCCTCGCATCACTTCCGGAGACGTCGCCGTGTCGAGAAGAGAGGCACTGACAAGGCCCGAGTTTCACCGCTGCGGACTGACCACGGCCTCTGCCGGCGATCAGGACCGGTCTCTCGCATCAGCAACAGCTGGCCGCCTGACCACCGGCTCGGAGGCCTCTGTCCACCGCTGGCGCCTGTCTCCGCTCCCGACCTCCCCTCGGCTCGCGGCCCGCGGCCGTCTGGTCCCACCGCAAGCCTCCGATCCACTCAACAACTCCGGAGCCGGGGACCGGCTGAGACCGCGGGCCCGGCCGCCCTCGCGCGGACCGGACCACCATCGGGACCCACCGCTGCCGGCGAGGCCTCCTCCCCGCCGGCCGCCCCACCCCGGCGGCGGCGGACGCCGTCAGCACGGCCTCCAGATGATGGAGCCGTCGCCGGCGCTCTGCCGGCTCGGGTACGGCGCCTCCGCCTCCAGCTTCAGCGGCTCCTGCTGCTGCTGGTGGTGGTAGCTGAGCCAGTCGGCCAGGCCGGCGCCGCCGTACGGCGCCTCGCCGGCGCGCTCGTCGGCCGCGCTCGCCGGGCCCGGGTACGGCGGGTACGCCAGCGGCGCGGCCAGGTACGGCGCCGGGTACGGCGCCGGCTGGTAGCCGCCGGCCGGCTCCGGCCGCGTCAGCAGCGCGAAGCCGTCGGAGCGCGGCGGCGACGCCGGCTCCAGCTCGCCGCGGCCCAGCAAGGCGTACCCGTCCGAGCGCGGCGGCGACGGCGCGCCCGCCTGCCCCCGCCCCATCAGCTGGTAGCCGTCCGACCGCGGCGGCGACGGCGCGCCGACCGCGCCCCTCGCCATCAGCTGGTACCCGTCCGAGCGCGGCGGCGACGGCGCGCTGCCGCCTGCCTCGGCGCGCGCCATCAGCGGGTGGTAGCCGTCCGGGCGGGGCGGGGAGGGCGCTCCGATCTCCGGGCGCCCCATCAGCCGGTAGCCGTCCGAGCCGGGCGGCGAGGGCGCTGCGCAGCCGCCCCCCGGCTCGCTCGCCTCCGGGTCAGAGCGGTAGCCGGGCGGCGTGTACTCGGCCGAGCTGGACGTCAGCGACGTCAGCGATGACGTCGCCGGCGGCTGGTGGGTCGGCTCCGGCAGCACTGCGGCGGGAGGCGTGACGTCAGTGGACCATGACGGAAACGTCGCACACGAAAAGGTTGACGTGGAGGAAGCTCAGAAAGTCGTCTCCACACGTTCAAACATTAATGTTTTGGCCAATGCAAACGACAGCGGAGTTCGCAGCCTCACCAGTGACATGCGCCACAAAAAACAGCAACGCAACGAAACAATGATGCATTTGAATCACATAAGGGTGCGCTTCTGCTAGAAACGAACTTGATCAGCTTGCTTGAGCGAACGTTCCGCGCAAAGAGGGAACGCTGCAGAAATGGCACCAACACTCGAGGCGTTACGCCCTGCTCTATGCAAGAGATGGACCAGACAACATTGCCTTGCTTGCGACTTTTGGTATGCTCGCCAATAGCGTGAACAGTCGGGAGCCATGGCAAGACCCGGCACCTCATTCCATGCACCGGAAATCCGAACGCTCTGAGTTCCGCCTAATGAAACAGCACTCCGCGAGCTCGGCAAAGTACCCGCCTTCTGGTCACGTTCTCGCGTATCACCAGTCATCTTCTAAATGTTCACACAATGTGCAGGTAATGGCCTGGTGGCGCTATGAGCTATTACCCCAACATAAAGAACGAATAGTCAGGCAAGCAGTCAGGCAATGTGCAGGCACTGCCTGGCCACAAGGCGAAGGCAAACAACTTTTCGCCGTTTGGTGGCGTTTCTCAAGGTCCTTTCTCTCGTTTACGGTTCGTTAGCCTGGGACATTCCGCTGCAGACCGCGTACCCGCTGACCAGAGCCTGCCAGTATTTGTCGGCCGGGATCATCTCACCCGCCGGCAGATGAGGGTTCCCGTCGCCCTGCAGAACAGCCTGGTGCCCGGACGTGTGGTAGGCGAGCGCGCCGCCGAAGCCGGCCCCCTGCAGCGGCGTCATGTTGCTCGACACGCTGCCTGAAAATAGAGCGCCGATGTCGATTGGAAAAGTCGAGATGGAGTAGTCCGAGACGCTGCGACAGTGACAACCCCTTCTGGCGGCATTTATTTTGACGCGCCCATTACACGGAAACCGTTCACTTTGAGAGGGAGGGGAAGGCAGGGAGAGGGGGAGGGAGGGGGGAAGAGAGGAGAGGAAAAGGGAGAAAGAAAGGAAGAGAGGAAGTTTGCTTTTGTTGTCTGCTTCTGTGTACATCTTGAATCCAAGGACAGGAAAATACCTGTTCTAAGAACTTTTCTCATTGCGAAGAAGCACATACAAGGCCTTCTTTCCATGACACCTAACAACAAATACAAAGTGGGGCGGTGCAAATATGCACTTGTATATGCATCGGAATCTCTGTAAACATCAAATAAACAACAAAATGTCCAGGGAAAAAACCCACGGCATCGGCATCACATGCAAAATATGACTGCACGGATCGCGTGACGAGCCAGTGGCCCCGCGTGTTGTTCAGAAGCTCCACACGCTCCTGTGAACTTACTGGGCAGATATGTATACGGGGAAGGTGCATATCCACTCCAAGGCCCTGTGTCTTGCAGTAACTGGCCGTGATCTGGAACAAACAGGAATACAAGACTTAAAACATTTGTTTCCATCGGCATGATTGGGTGCGATTTAGCATCAAGAGTTCCACGAAAAGAAAGTGAATTTGGCTTATTTGGGTTATTATGTAAGTGTTCAGCAGCACAAGAGACGGCTGTAGATAAGAAGTGCACATGAAGGTCGATTCTTGCAATACTTACGTGCATTCACGCCGCACGCGAAACAAGTGAAATCAGATCGTACTTCCTACAAAAGCAACCTAACCCAAAAAGGGCAGGTGCACTTCCTGACCTTTCCTCTCCAGCAAAACGACACCACGAGAGGTACCTGATACAACCGGAACAGATAGTCAGTACCAGCATCTTGCACTTGAACTGCACTAACGAGCCAGGTGCCGGATGTCGTCTTAAGTGAATCAGAGTTTGGACATTCCACCCTCCCGGTGATTCAGGATCGGAGCGGTCTACTCATGTTCTGCATATTCTCGCCGGGAAAGAGTCAGTTATTCATTTCGCCCACCAGTTCGCCGGAGCCACCAACTCTCCCCAGAAGGGCGGCTCGTGCCGGCGAAGCCCGAATCACGACCCCTGGCGGCGGTTCGCGCCCACGCGCAGCGTCGCGCGCACACTTCCGGCGGCATTTCCTGCGCCGCCTGCCGGGAGCTGGCCCGGGCCGGTCGCCCGGCGCCAGGCCGGCGTCCGCCAGCCGGCCGGCCGGCTCGAAACCGTCCGGCCGGCGGCATTTCCTGCAGGAAAGGCCGCTCGGGAACTCCCGTGCAGAGCCGAGCCGGCCGCCGCGCCGCCGCCCGGCGACCCTGAGCCGAGCCGGTCGGCGGCCGGCACTCTCGCCGGCGGTCCGCACCTGGAGCGGGCCGGAAACCCCGCCCCTAGGCGCCAGTGCGTGCCGCCGCGCCGCGCCGCCGAGATGGCCAGTCGGCTCGGGCCTGGCCTTCTCGCTAGTTCAGTGGACTCGTATTCATAATGGCATGGTTGCGGTTTGGAATCTCGACGCCGCCGGCCCTCGATCGGTGACACGTGTGATGAGGATTGGACACCAGGCGTTTGATCCCGAATGGTTGTGCACCCTGACCCACAGACAACCATCCATTGCCTAGGGCGTCCGCTGCAGTGTCATCGACGTTGCAACATCGACCGGAACGGCCATCGACCGAGAGGATCAAACAAAACCGCACTGCAATAACGGCAGGACTATTAGCCTAGGCCCCTCTACAGCCGTGATGCTCTGGGCACCTCACAACCGCGGCTGGGGATTTCCGAAAATTATTGGGGGATTTGCAGTCACTGCCACAGGCCTGATGTTAAGAACTCTGAATATTGGGGTCCGGACCCCCCCTATCGCCAGCTATGCTCACAACTCAGAATCGCGGGACGTCTTTGTAAGCATTCCATGCGTCGTTTGCTTCAAAAAACCGTGCGTGAGATGGATGTGGAAGAGCAACGGGCTTGGTCCTCCGATGACGACTTCCTGTCTGTCGGAATGGTCGTCTAGAATGCGCGTCTCTGTTTCTCTGTACGTGGCTTTTTGAAAAGCTTGCTTGGAGGTAAATGCAGCACTATGGTGAGTTCTGAGCAGGGCACAGATGCGATGAGATGTTGCGATAGATAATAGCCTCTCAAGCTTGGTGCGAGATCCGATCTGAAACGTCGCTGTGTCAGCCTGCAACTACGCAGTAAAATATTTCTGCCGTTCGGAGCAGTGCCGAATTCCGGACTGCCAAGCCCTGGACGCGAGCCCGACTGGTCGTGACACATTCCAGAGATCAAGATTTCACATTTCACAGGCAGCAAAAAGGCATCCGGTTATGAGTGCCCCTCTTGAGTCAGAGTCTTCGGACATGAACTAACGACTGTGATATCACGTTTCCAGAAACCGCGTCAGCACAAGGGGTGTTTGCTGACGCTGCAGAAAGTCCGGTTCCCGGCTACGGCCCGTCCTGCCGGCTCCTCCTGTTGCAGCCACGCGCAGCAGGTAGGGCATGTGGGAATTTTTCATTGCGAGTTCATATCTTTCTTTCCTTTGATGTTTGCGAAACACGTGTGGCTTTGTAAAAAAAAAACAAACAAAAAACGCGCATGCACATACGGTGAATGCTCACAAACGACTTCAGTCAGACTGAGTTATGAGACACGTTGAAGTAGCAATAAATCTCGTCTGTAAATACGCAGTAAGCCTTAAAAGTGGAAGATACGCAGTAAGGCTTAAAAGTCACACAAGTTGGAGCTTTTGCATGAACATATATGCCGCTGCTATCGTGGTCTTCTCGAGGTCCTCTCCAGGCCTCTTGCAGCAGCATTACTTGGGCCGGCTCTACGTTGGGCGGGTTGAGTGAGGGCAGGCTCACCAGTCTGATAACCTACATGGTAAAAATGTGGATGTCTAGAAGCGTATTATGTCGTATATTATACAGTAACACATTGCAGTAATAAAACCGCTTCAGCTTAACATTTTTGAGGCATACATTACACTTGCACAGACAGAAAACTTCATCATTCCGACTGCCATAGCCAAAGGACCTAGGCCTCCACACATCCTCGCCTGCGATCTTCCGTGACAAAAATCGTAGCCGGCCTCCGCCGGACACCTGTGATGCATGCACGGCAGCTGTCGGCTCGGTAACCTTTGAGCAGCACGTCATCGCCGGCGTTACTACGCGACCTTTGAAAGCCACAGCGACGCCGCAGAAAAAAAACACATTCAGCCAACGTTACTGTACGTGCCGGCCGCTGTCAAGGAAGCTATTCAGTGAGTTCTCTGTACTTTTTTTTCGTGCCCCGCTGTTCAGCGAACTACGGCGTCTTCTCAGACGGACAGAGGTCAGGCCGAGCACGCGTTGGCCTGGCCCACTGATGCCGTCCTCCGGCCGCTACCGTTTCCCGGAAACGCTTATCTCGCGCTTCGGAGGACGCTGGCGTCAGAGCGCCGCCGTGACGTCACAGAAGACGACCGCTGCTGGACGGAGCGGAATACGCCGGGCGGATGGCGGGAAAGGAAGACGAGCGGCGCGCCTCAGCGCTGCCTTGTGTCGGGCGGCCGGACACTGGCGGCGGCAGCACTGAGAGCCTCGGCCCGGTGGTCGCTCACGAGGCCACACGGACCGAGGCGGACATAATGCGCGACAGTCTTGCGAGGACTCCGACTTTCGATGGCATGGTGCCTTAGAGCAATCGGTAATGACATTATCGTGGAGTGGTAGCAGCAGATTTACGTCATGGGGCCTGGTGAAAACGTCGTTTTCAAAGCAGGTCACTTGAAAAGAACTGGATCATTTCATAAAGTCATCTGACGATGCATACCAAACAAGGGAGACTCTCAAGTTAGGGAGATACCAGTTAATTAAAATGAATTGTAAAAATCGCCCCCCGTATTGGGAGCTTCTTTCAATAGGCTCCTGACATTTCATGGGTTGTAGCGGAAGCGGCATTCCTAGCACAGATTTCCTTCACTAACCGTTGCGAGTTGGCGGCGAGATTCCGACATAAATCAGCTGAATTTCTGGGGAGTCCTGGGAGTTGCCGTGCAATCTGTACGGACCCCTGTCCCGTGTTTACTTTAACCTTCGGTAATGAAGCATTTTGGCGAGACCGGCCGGTGGCCGGTGGTGTTCTCATGATTTTACGAAAAGGCTCTATGACAGACGTCATAGGGCCGTGGTTTTCTGAGGGTCGTCTTCCCCAGGAATCGCCCTTATCTACTCGTTCACGCCGTGCAAAACGCCATAAAGCAACGACCCCTGGCATTTTGATGCAAAAGGTTGCCCCGGTTCAGTATGATTTTTTACATTAAAAAATAGCCAGAAGGTCATAGAAAACCAAATAGCCACGCCGTCACGTTTTCAGGTCTAAGATCAACCGACCAATGCATGCATTACGTATAAGGGAATGCGGCTTGCAGGAAAGTCTACTTATGATCTTAATTTAGTAAAATGATACGCAGAAAGGCACCACATCCCCTTTACAGGCCATCTGCCTACCACGACGGAATAAATAGTATGACAACCAGACTTTAAATCCTGGTGTAACAGGATGGATAAACAAATGGCACCACATCACTGGCGGATGTTTTATAACGGAGCCCTTCTGAAACCGATTCTGCAAATTCCACGCGCATCCTTGCTGCGGGCAACTTCCGGTATATCCCGGCTTCCAGAAAGACAAAGCCTTGGTACTGCACGCTGGGAAAGACCTGCGGCCTGCCCACAGGACGTCGATGCGCCACTTCCGCCACAGATCGGCAGCCGCCAGCCTACGTCCGCCGCGCGTTCCGGCTTAGCACCCACCGAACGACGCAGTGGCGCGCATTCCGGCGACAGGCAGCGGCCGCGCGCGGCGCGCACGGACAATTAATTAGACTGGACATCTTATTAGTAGCGCCCGTTACCGGACAGGAGCCGATTAAACGCGCCGCGTTCTGACGTAACGAGCGCTCCGAACCAGCGCCCAGGTGGGGCTGCACGGTAATTGGCTCACGCTCAGGAAACGCCGACATCGTTATTGACAATTGACCTCGCCGAAAGCGGCCCGGCCGAGCCGCGACGTCCCTTTGTCCGCTCAGTCAAAGGCATCTGAGGTCAGGGAGACCGCCTGCTGTCTCCGGCGAAACGGCGGCGAGAAGAAAGAAAGAAAGAAGGAAAACGGAGAGCATCACTGCTCTCCGCTGTCGCTGAATAATCAACATCTAGTCTGTACATGTCTTACTGATTCCAACTTAGCCTATCATTGGTCGGCAATACGTGACCGCTGGCAATACGTGTTAACAAACATAAACATAAATACAACAGCTTGGCTGCCAGTGGACTCTCAAGCATAGCAAGTATCGGGCCGGGGGAACCATCGTCATGGCGACAGGTCGCGGGGATAAGGAGAAGCCACGCTCAGAGCGGAGCAGGAGACAAAGGTGAATTGTGAGGGCTTTCCGGTTTTTTGATAGACAGCACCTACCTAAAAATAATGTCTGAGCGCTGGACAAACAAAAAACGAAGCGGATGTGTCTCCTGCATGCTACTGATTAACATTTCTGTAAGGATTTGCAGCCGTATAAGTGAAAGAGAGCTGGAGCGGAGCCGGCTAGTATAGATCGAAATAAACGAGCCGAACCGACAAGTGCACGATTTTGCAGGGATTTGTGTCTTAGCTATTTCTAGCAAAGAACGTCAGGATTTTCATCTGAGCAGTTTTCCGCGGAGCACGTAGTTAGTCTTGATGATGCAGATAAAAAGCTTTCACTCTGTAAAGATGAAAGGATTCTTAGACATATTACGGAAATGCGGCGCCGCCAAGTTCTTGTTGTTCAAAGTGAATGTCAGTCAATATGTCCAACATCCATATCCTATGATGTTGCTTTCTCTCGGCCTGCGGTGCAATCTACAAGTCCTGCTGCCACGATGACGAGCATTTATGCACCGAGGAAGAGGTGAGCAACGACTTCATACTCTCGCACACAAGACTGTGTCTCAAGCAGATTTTGTGATGGGATGCGATTGTAATGTGTCTCGAGCCGAACACCTGCCTGATGCGCTATCTGCTACGGCTACAGCACGAACCGAAATAGAACCCGGACAAACACTCGTGACAAGCCCGGGCCTGATAAAAACACGGTGTCGGACTGAGGCAATTAGCGACAGTGGCAGCCAGCTGGCGGCGACCGCAGCGATTAGTGAGTGTCGCGCAGCCCAGCCGAGAGAGTCAGCGCCAGCTGGCGTAGAGGAAACGCAGACGAAACCGCGTGTAAAAACGTTCACAGCACTCTGCCGACGAACGAGGCCCAATTTGTCGCCAGTCGGCGGCGAGCGACATTGTCGGGTTACAGACGACGCCGCTTTGCGGGTGGACTGAGTTCCAAGCAGTCGATTTGTTTTTTGTGCAGATTACGAACGAAAATAACGGTAGGTAACAACAACATAAATCTGGATGAACTGCAAACGCGACAAAGGCAGACTGAACAGACAACGAAAGCGATGATTGTGCAAAGAACAGAAAAAGAAAAAGCTGCACCTAGACGCTCAGAAGTAGTTTACTGATCCCCGCATTGGCTGGGAGAAGGTCCACCTCACAGGCCTGTCTCACGGCTTACTTTGTGGCGTCTTATACGGGTCTGAGGCGGGTTAGTAGGCGACACGAGGCACCTCGGCCCAGGGAGTGCAAGATGTGGGAGAAATACCAGGGAGACATCTCACAGTCACGAAGAGTCGTCGGCAATGCACCGGAACAAAGCGGCGGCGACGAACGGCCGAAGGAAACGGCGGAAAAGAACGGCTAGACGAAATGGCAAAACGGAGTAGCCGCAAACCCGCTGCAGGAACGGTACTTACAATGCTCAAGGACGCCCAATGACAGCTTAAGATGCATTATATCTGACAACTATGTCGGAGTATTAATGTGAAGGAACTGCGAGGCAAGCGGTAGCTGTCCTTATTACATATCCTCGTTGTCAGAGGTAATCACTTGAGCAATGATATCATCTCGTGCTCTTTGGGCTCCTGTTTCATCCGCACCTGTTTATGCCAGTTTGTATTTGGCGGCGGGAGGATTGCGGTGCAACTAAGGTGGTCTAACAGGATGCCGCGTCTTGGTGCCGGCCACAAGGCTGCCAGCCCTTATGGGGAGGCCGCCTGGCAGGTGACGATGAGACGAGCTCACAGAAGCCTTCGTCTTTCCGAGGCTGTCAACAGGCGACTACCAGTGTCTGAGAGTCCCAACACACCGACTGACCACGAAGTCAGTCTCCGTGCGCTGGTGGTTTGAAGACTTATGTCTGGCGTGAGCGTTGGCCCGACGGACACCGCATTTACACCACGCACGGCCCGACGAACCGACAATCAGCTCCCACGTCGCGGTGTCGTCATCACCGGAAGGTGGCGTCACCAGCCGACCCTTCCGCCGGTCTCGGGCGGCGCCGACCGGCGCTGACGTAGTGCACTGACCTGAAGCCGTCATGGCCGAGCCGGGCGTCTTCAGGTTGAGGCCGTCCGACTTCCTGCGCAGATGATCCAGCTCCCTGAGCGGGTCCGAGAATCTGCTGTCAAGGTAGGGGCGTTGGCCGAAGCCGTACGCCCGATACTGGTTCTGACCTGCGAACATAAGCACCGGTGTCACGCTAGCGGCGGCCCGGGCGAAGACCGTTTATTAAGCGCGTGTAGCTACTGAACAGCGATGCCGGCTCTACTACAGGGTGCATGTACATTTCGTACCTCTTCGTCAATTTAGACATGCAGATCATGTGTCCGGAGATGCAATGGGATGCAACCATGGACATGTTCATGTGCCTCGAGGTTCCAGTCTGTCGTCGCGTCATCCGCATCGACGTGCCTGACGAAGCCTCGATCAGCGAGAGCAAATCTGCATCTGCCCTCAATCTCGAGGCCACATCCCGACAGCTGACTGATGGCCGCTGCAGCCGGAGGTGGCGCGGGTTCCAGGCGGCGGCCGGCCAGACCCGGTCCGGCCGGCGGCCCGGGCGGCGGCGGCGCGCAGCTGGGCTTACCCGGCCGCTGAGTCAGCCGGCAACGGCCCCGCCAAGGCCGGCACCGGCACCGGCACCGGCGCCGCCTCGGGTCGGCGGCGGCGGGGGAGTCGGAACGAAGCCGGGACCGGCGGTCGGCAGACTCCGGCCGCGGGATGGAGAGCAGGTTCGGGCGGGTCGGACCGCGGAAGGGCGGTCTGGCAACAGGTCGGCGCTGATCCGGGGCGCGTCAGAGGCTCCGTCCCGGCGAGGGTGGAGCGACCCGTTACGGCGTTCCGGGACGCTCGGTCACGGGAAGAATGGAGACGGCGTGCTCCAGGGCACGTGGAGCATACCGGACAGTGCGAGTGCTGTATCGAGGGCGGCACTGATAAAGCCGACCGCCATGCAACGCCCCGGGTGTCATCAGCAGCCCGGGATGGCCAAGGACCGGAGACTGACGTGGAGCGCTGGGGGCCAGAGCCGCCAGGAGTGCTCGGAGAGTGCTCGTCATGGTGCTCCCTTCCACTCGAATAACCGGTCTGCCTCGGGTGGCATTCGCAGAGGCTTAGTCAGAGGCTGACTGATCTCCTGCAATGCCTTCAGGCGGCATCGCTTGAATTCCGAACACGCCAGGAATGCAGTGATTGGTGCTTTTACAGAGACGATGTCAAATGGCCAGTGCTAACCTTGAGATGATAGCTATTGGACCTGGAAAATACTGGACCTTCGTGCTCGCAGACTGTGCGCGCATTGCAATGGCTTCCTCATAGATGACGCCTGGCGGAATACAGCATTTCAACAAGTCACACTCACTTGACATACTTTTATTTTCCGGAAGACGTTACTTATGGATAAACTTCCTTGAGTTTCCATGCATGTGACGCCGCCTACAACCAAAAATGATTCGGTAGTCATGCAGTAACTCTATGGCAGAACAGGTGGGCTTGTGGACGTCACGAACATATGCTTCCTTGGCGAACATTGGGTCCATCGAGCAGCTGCATTTTTAACTTAGCGTGTCTGACGAAAGGAAGTTTACTTTTACGGATACAGGGATTGGTGTCGGTGAAAGGAGGAGCAAACCAGGGCCCCTAATCTTGATATTACACGTTGCACTGGGCGGACAGCTGCCCTTCTGAGCTCCTTTGAGCCGAAGATGCGGCCGCTGCACAGATGTTGCACAAACTTCTGGTTTTTAATGGCTGGTCATCAGAGCTGAACCTTTTCAGCATCGCAGAAACAGAGCTGCAGTCCATCCAAGTCGGCTTTGCTCACACCCACGACATCGCCGACTGGGAACATCCCAAAGCTACGGCTGAGGCCGATGACGCTGTAATGCACGACTGCGCGATGTTATCCCCCGGATTAAAAAATGACAACAAAGTGTGGGACGACCTGCTCCGCGGCCGGTCAGTGCGATGCAGGTGGTGCGCAGCAGTCCACGGGAGGCACCGGCAGCGAAATGCTCATCCGGTCAGATAAGGCGAGCTTATTTCGGTGCGGGGGTTCATCGCTCCCCGGGTCCCCGAACTGGCAGGGCCCCCGAGTTCGCCGACCAACGACTGGTCCAGGAGGGGCACTCCGGCGTCCGACGCCGGACCAACAAATAAAGGTGACCCGGCAAAGCCGCGGAAGAAACGGACGATGTCGGCGTTTTTTTCCGCTTATGTAAGCACAGATCAAATGTGATCTCAAAACCGCAAGAGGCGTACCTCTTTGCGCGATGATATCACGTAGTAAACTGAAACCAGCGTGGCTGAAACCTTAGGAGATTTCGCTAAGTAATGCTGAGATTGCATAGAAGCTGACACTGGCGAATTCAATTCGAAGAACACCTGACGACAGCACGTAAGCCTGAAACTGAACAAATCCGTACAGACAGCTGAAGAGATACGAATCATTGGAAGCTACGACGTTATCAGAGTCCACCATCATAGAATGTGTCAACAGGCTGTCATTGAGCACCCTGCGCCTTGTGGAGAAGAAGAAAACGCGAGGCAAACCTCTTCGGCGAACATTGCAATCCAACATTTATCATTCGCCCACACATCCGAGGCCCTCAGTCTTCATGGATTCACGCGATCTCCGGCTGAAATGTCGGTCACCTTCGGGCGTCCCTTGCAATGCAGTAGTAACGGGCCTCCGGCCACGCGCAGGGCTTCCCACACGGCGCCGGCCTTGTGCAGAGATGTGCTCATCAGACAAGAGCACCCGTCGACCAGGGCGCCCCGCCTCCCCACTCCGGCCGAACCGGGAGGTTCTCGAAAACGGCGGCGGACGCGGCGCGGAAAATACCAGTGACTGGACGCAATCGGCGTTTCGCAACAGCGTCCGCGGTGCCATGCTCTGTCTGCGGAGCCGACGGCGCCTTCCGCCGTCGGGAGCGTGACGCATCCGCCGCCCGGAGACCGGCCTCCTGAGCCGTGACGTCACCGTCAGTGACGTCAGAACGGGACCGGCGCGAGGCAGTGCAGCGGCCGGCGGGCCTCGTCCTTCAGCAGGGCTTGCGGCGGAGGTGGCGTGGTCGTCCGTTAGCTCCGTGCAGGTCCGTGGTGAGGCAGGGTCAGCAGCCGGCTGGTCCGGGACCCGTCCTTCAGAAGGGCTTGCGGCGGAGGTGGCGCGCTGGGCCGCTAGTTCCGTAAGGGCCCGGCCCGAGGCGGGTCGGAAGCTGTGGCCCGGCTGGAGTCAGCGACCAGGAGAGTGGCTGACGCGGCCGGCCGCAATGATACGTCACGTTTCGGTGATGCAATGGTGTTTGGAGACGCGGGTATGACTTGTTTCCCATGTAGCATCCATACATATACGACACTTATCAGCAATTATGATTATTCGGGAAGGCCAAGAGATAACAGAATATCGAGCATACAAGACGTCAAAAAACAGAGCCTGTCTACCAGGACTGGAGAAACCGGGGGAGAGGGCGGAGTCCGGACCCCCTCTTTGGGCCCCGCTACTGTCTGATTACGAAAGTCCGGGGGTCCAGGTGCTTTGAGGAGATGGGCTCTTTTGACGTTTGAAAAATACCATTTGACTTAATGACAACATTCTTCACGGGCATTTAGCAAACCGGTCTGGCTCCTTAACAGCAAGCAAGAGCTTCTGCGTGTGGCTGCTTCACTCGTTGACTTGACACCATGAGCGACTGCAGAGCGATGCTGTCTCAACAAATGCAGCAAATGCCTGACGTGAAACATGCTATTGCCTTTTTGGATTTAAAGGAAGGAGTTAAGTTGTTTATTACAAACACCAAGATCTATCGGTCCTTATAAAATTTTAAAGACCGTATATATATATATATATATATATATATATATATATATATATATATATCACATATATATATATATATATATATATATATATATCACAAAATACAATTCTGGGTCATTTTGGGGGATATGGGCCCTTTCGGCCAGGGGTCTCTCTAGGCTTGGACCCCCCACTCCTCAAAACATTTCTCCAGCCTTGCTGTCTGCCGTTTAGGCACGGCTGGGCGTAGAGTAAATAGCATAGCAGACAGATGGTAGAAATCACAGCATACAAAACAACGAAGATCGGAGATGTGGACACAATCATAAAATGCTATCTCGTACCGAGGAAAATCAAGGGCACACAAGCACCCAAATAACTAAACAAACGTGGACGGTGCGACAAAGCCGAGCAAAGCACCAGATTTACCATTTCTTAATTGTTGCTCTGTTCTACCCTTACAAGAAATACTAAATACTTTCAGTCAATGGCGTGTTATGGTTTTCCTTTACAAGGATATCTCAAAGAAATCGATCCTCTTGACGCAAAGGCTAGGAATGCGGTACAAATAGACTAACATTAGGATTAAAACCAGGCCGAGTGAATGCTCGGAAACTCGACGTCATGAAATCACGTGAAGTGAAAGGCTGCATGCTGAACCCAGAGCGGGCGCTCCAGACGAAAAGTGGGATTCAGACGCAGACGGCTTCTCAGAAACCTCGTCCATGCAATGGCACATGCTTTTTGTGAAACTCTTCTCCCAAAATGAGAAATAATTAAATGAAACTTGAACAAGGAAATCCCAGGTCGGCTACTGCTTCACTGCGTAGATCGCTGGTCGATGTTATTACGGATCTCCGCTTGTTTTCTACAAACTTTCGTAGTTTTTACCAATGTTGATAGCGCCAATAATGAGTCTTGGTATTATTAGACATGTGATTCCCAGTCCCAAGCACGAAATGTATTTCTTCATTCGAGCATATGGGGCCTCCATAAAGAAGCAAATAATACCACTAGTGGAACAAACAGTTTCTCAGCTATGAATCAAATGTTTACTGGCGCTTAAAAAAACACCGCTTCTACGTATGTAGTTCTACGTAAACAGCATCGTAACGGCAGTACCTCAGCCGTCACGGTACGGTCTGGGTTCGCTGGCGGCCGGTACGGTGCCGTCTGGGTCCGCAGACGTGACCGGCACCAGCCGACTGACCCGACTCGTTCCGGCAGGCGGCGCCGGCGCGTTGGGAAACATCGGCGCCGGGCGCGAACCGTGACCGGGCCGCGCCGAACCACCCGCCGCCGCCGACGGCACCGTGTCAGAGCCAGGTGCCGCTGCCTCACTGTCAGGCGCCGCCCACGGACGGACGGCAGCGTGTCAGGGCCAGCAGCCGCCGCGTCACTGTCAGACACCGCCCACGGACGGACGGCAGCGTGTCAGGGCCAGCAGTCGCCGCATCACTGTCAGACATCGCCCACAGACGAACCGGACAGCGTATCAGACCCAGAGACCGGCAACGAATGGACAGTCCAGTGTCAGTGTCATATTCCGACAGCGGACTGACAACAGCGTGTCGGTGTCAGACAGCGGCAACGGACGGACGGTCAGGTGCCAGTGTCAGACTTCGACAGCGGACTGACGGTTAGTGGCTGGCCGTTTCTTGGTGTGAGCACCACCAGCAGGCTCAGTAACGAACGATGCTGCAGGACGCTGTCCACAGACCACCAGGTGGCTTCAGCATCAAACTTCAGGAAAAGACCGACCGTACCGCACCGCTGCTAGCTAGCCAAAAACAGAAACACTTTAAATCTGGTCATTCCACCTGTATTGCATTCCATCTACGTAATTATAAAAAACAACCGGGAATGTGTTTGCTAATGTAGCAGTAATTACGCTCGCGTCCTCTGGAATGGCGTGACCAGTCTAAATAAAAAACGGAACTGCATAATGGCTCGAGAAGGCCGGCTGCGGACTGGCAATGCACTCGCCTGTTTTGGGGTCCTCTAAATTTAGGCCTACTCGCTTTCGAGCAGCCAAACTCCTGGACCAGGTAAGTAACCACGGCCGCAGATTGTTATCGCCGCCAGCGCCGACGCGAACCGCGCGTGCGGAGGGCTGCTCTGTCCCTGGGCCGCTCACAAAGGTGCTCAATGGACCTGAGCTGGGAAAACCGCGGTGGAAACGCCGGTCCGGCACCGCCCGCAAACACAGACGGTCATGCGTTCACTGGAGAACCGGGTAAGCTTTCACGAACACGCTCAGGCATGCAGCCGACACCATCTGTGCATGGACCACGCTGCCCGAGTGAAACAAAACGAAGGAAAGGACCAGAACTGGCCCATTTATCTGCCACATGAGCATGAGGCAGTCACCATTTCCGAGAAGACTGCGGTCTGGGCAAGAATCAAAATTTCTGATTATGGCAGTCGACAGGTATTCTCTGAAAGCCGCGCACACATGCTAGTTTCAAATAATATTTTCCAGACATCCTTACCGTCGCGTTTTTAGACACAGGCTCGCGTGGCTCCTGCGTGGTGTGGAAACTAGTTGGCGGGCTCATATCGCAAGAGACAAGCCAGTCCAGGCTCTCACCAGAGCCGCATTCTAGCCAAGACACTCCCAGCACCCCGCATGATGCTCTGACCGGCATCAACAGGATCGGCCGTCTTATCATTCTTCCGTCTCCCGCCAGGGATGACTAGCTGAATCGGGACGATGCTTAACTCACTCAGCCACTCCTGATAGGCACGCAATGCAAATCTCAAACCAGGAAGTATCAGGTAGCAAAACCACGAGACAAGAATGCAGGAAGCATCATTATCCAACACAGGAAGCGCAACGAACTTCTAAGACGATCATCAACGGGAGAAAAAAGCAAACATGCGGTTTGAAATCAAGTTGGACGTGACTACACGACTGTTTCAACTTTTATTGTGACAAGAACGCACCATCTGGTCCCTAATAACAGTTTCAGTGGTGTGTAATTTGGTGGCGGCGAGGTGCCTTTTTGTCAGATCTCCATAGTTTTCCCACAGTGGCCACAAACGCATATGGGGTGGACATGGCACTGCCGTTGGCACTAAAATCTCTGGCCAACTAAGATGACTGTTACTGTGTGGGAACTGACACCTAACTTTCGATGCAACGTGGTGAAATCAGCTTGTAAAAAAATGCGGAACAAGTACAGCGGAATAAGTACATGGGTAACGTGGCCAACAAACGTAATAAGACGAGGCACTTGAGATAAGACCGTAACGAGCAACACAAGGGATAAGAAACCTTCTTTGGCCGAAAATAATGACTTTTCTCAACGAAAAGACGCGATGTTGTTTAGGAGCCTGGTTTCTACTCTTTGTACCTGAAATGATCTGGATACGTCACAGGACTTCGTTGCAGGTGAACTCTCTGAACACTTTTTAAATGGTGCCTCGCATGAACATGTTCGCAGTTATACTGGTTGTTACACGTGCGCATATCTGTACCTTGCGCTGTGAACTAAGTGATAAAGACGTATAGCCTGGGAGCTCACGCAACGCAGCCATGCCGTAATCGTTCACAGCAAGTCGTGCTATGTGGGATTTAATTACAACTCAAGCCTCTTCAGAGCAGAAGCAAGTCATTTTGCCCGAAATTCGCACCACGTCCAGTTAACTTAACGTCGTTGTTGCCTCGCGCAGGGTCCAGATCGCGAAGTCTCTGACTCAAACAAGGCGAAAATCGCTGCACCTTGAAGTCATTCCCTGCAATGGGTGGCAATTTTCATGCTGGCTCAAATAAGTTCACGATTGCCAGGGAGTCAAGTGCAAGCTGTCATGCAAGCACGGCCGCAAATCAGGCTTTATCGGGCGAAATTTCTGCCAATGGCACGACATAAGAGCATCGTACTCGGCGTTTTCATACCTTGCTGATTATGGGCCAATGACGGCTATGGAAGTGGTAAAAGGGTTGGCTTTTTATCAGTCAGACAGTTTCTGAGAGAGCGGAATGCTGGAAGGCAAAAACAAAGTTAGAAATAAAACATACGAAAAACTTTGCTTTACTATGTCCACTTGAAATTAAGATTATGACATTTTGAATCAATCATCTCGCCGCAGGTAGCAAAATTCCTATCGCTTTGAGAACTTCGAAAAACAGATCACTTCAGACTATGTTAATTCTTCTTATGTCCCGCTTCGTAGGAGTATATGCTTCGTCGACTCTAAGTAAACGATCGATCCAGTCCCGTACTTGGTCGGCAACGAAAGATAACGGATTGAAAGCCCTCACTATCTCCCCTCCCCTCTCCCTCGCCCTTCTTCCCCTTCTCCCACTCTATCTGACTCCCTCGCATGTCTGTTTCCTCTGTAGCCGGGAAAAAAAGAGTCGGCTGTCGCCTGTTCCGTTTCCGTTCCGGCGGCCCCGGCAGCTTATCGGCAGACGACCCCGTGTCGCCACGTCTGGGCCTGGCTGTCTGGCGCCACGCCGTCGGCACCGGTTTGGCGCACCGAGCCAGTGCAGCGGCCGGTCCCGACCAGGTGCGAGCCGGCGGGCCGCGCCCACCGCGGCCGGGGACTGCATGGAAAGGCGCGCCGCTAACACCGGCGGCATCGGCCGCGGCGACCGACCGGCGCACGTTGGAGTACAGCGGCAGTCCGCCTGCCCTTACAAACAGGGGCGGCCCACCTACCACGCGATGACCTTTTTTAAGCCGCATCAGAAACGGTGTATCGCGAGGAAATCGGCGGGGGATTCCCGCCAGGCAGCGAGGCGTGGCGTTAGCCCATGCCACGAGGCAAAAGGCGCGGTGACATTGCGCAAAGGTGAAAGTCGATCAGTTCCTGGCAGGAAAAGCACTGTCTGAGCTGAATCAGGACCACCCCAGGACTTTAGAAATAACGACTGATCATGTGTGTTTGCTATTTCCTGATAACGTGATAACCTGTGCCTGTTCCGACAATATGATGTGATATCTGTTTCGTGTATCTTTTGTAACGAATTTATCGCAACTTTCATAGCGATGTAGTGTATGACTAAATCCAGAGGAACCATGCAAAACATGAAGAAGCAATGCTTCCGATATGTTTCATCTGTTTTAAAGGGTCGCACTGGATGTCGACTATATGTAAGAAAGTAGAGTATTTTGTGTTGTTAAAACAAATGTGAGGCACTCGGCGCTGCGCGGGGCTCGGCAGGTGTCTGGCGGCTTCTCTGACTTAATCATTAGCCGTGATTAAGTCAGAGGCAGTATGGAGAGACGATGGGCTGGGAGGTTGGAAGGGATAGGGTGGGCTGTGCGTCAGAAACACGCAGCTGTGGGCTGAGGGCTTATCTAGATTAATGCTGTGCCAGAAAAATCGTAATGATGCATAATGAGGTGTATTGCGGTGTTGTGCCTGATGCGCGTGCAGTGTGTTCCAGTCGCTTCTTTGCATTGCGTTGCCATGAGTAAACGTCCATTCATGGAAAAACAGGTGCGAACACCCAGGGTCTGGTGAAGAGAGTACCACCATTGTGCAGATTCCATCAGAGTATCTGACATTCTGAGGAAAGGTGCACAACCGAAAACGTCATTGGAGAGGCATAGTGGGGATTTTGGCCTCCACTGAATCAATTTAGTATTAAATTCCCAACGCTCAACGCCAATTTCACGAACATTGGGAAGGCTCGGAGTGTCCTGGGCTTCACCCGTATCCCCAAAACGTCAGGCGCGTCCTTCACAGACGCTGTACTCACGGGTCTTGCTCCTGGGCTCTCGTGGTCCGTCGACGGTCACCTTCATGCACTTGCTGTAGGACACGATCTGGGGCGGCGTGGTCGATACCTGGATCGTCAGGTTAAAACTCTTCCCTGGAAGCAACGACTCCTGTCAACTACTCGGTATAAGATAATGGGACAGCAGACCGACGACCCAAATTTCGCATTGCTAGAACCGCGAACTATTCTGGTCGCTCCAGCTAACGGATACAGATCCCAATGCTACGTTTCATAGTTATCACTTCAACGTCCAGAGGTTCAACGACGATTGCTGAGTGTTTGATGCATGCATTGAATTGCTTGCAAGGAAGAATTAAATTTAAAATTTGCGAATGACAGAAGCCGTCCAATCTGTTGTGATCAGCGGCAGGTTGTGAAGCAAAAATGGTTGCTGCAAATACCTTATGTGTATATTTTCAACGTTCTAGGTTTGAACAATGATTACAAACACGTCGCTAAGTAGATCTGAAATGTTTGGAATCCTTCTAATCTGATGTTCGGCGAGCAGCGGAGAAATGTTGACACGGCAGATGCTGAAGTAATAACGTACTTTTAATGACACTGGCGGCAACTTTGCGGATTTGGGAGAAAACATGACACTTAAAAACATCTCATGACGCTGAAAGATGCTGTCAGTAACTTTTCAGTCATAGGGTCATTGTAAATGACGTGGTTAAATCATAGAGGAATCGTCCTTCTCACATGCCTGACTAATTGCAGTAAAATATAAACAGTGCCCTTGGGTAAACGAATGGCATTGTTTTTTATGATGGATCACTGCAGCATAACCGAAGTCGTTTAGTTATTCCTTACGTTTTTCAAAATATCTCCAAAGCCGTTTTTGTGGCCATTTCTTTCAGATTGGCTTTGAAATTGCTTGTTATGGAGGCCTGCCATATGGTTTATGCATCATGCAATCCCTCCAGAAGACAAAATCGGACTAAAATATTTCCTTATCACGCTTCATGCATGCGCTCATCTCAGTATTCCTCTCCCTGAGAAAGTCTGAAGTCTACGCAGTCTACGGTAATCTACGCAGCAAATTACCAAAACAGATTTTAATGCGTTCTGCCATAGATTCGCTCTCCGATGCTGATTTTATTGCGTGTTAGGAAACCCAAATAATATAACAAGATATAAGATAACGAAGAATTCAGAATTCTTCCCTAACACGGTGTATTGCTCCCCTGTTTTAAAATTAAGGCTACATTGTTGGAGAAAGAGCTGAGCTTGAACGACCCCAGCTTTAATGAAGTCACTAGTCAATATCAGCAAACGTTACGTGGAATTATGAAAATCGCCGAGTAAAGAAGACATAATCACATTCCAGTGCCCGGACACAAGCCAAACTGTGGTAAAAACGCGAACTATACAATATTTATGCCATGTCCGAACGAATTTCTGTTTTACGTTTCTGTGCTATAAAGGACGATCGAAGCTATGCTTTGTCAATCAACGTTTAGCCAAACAGACTTCAACGCACCATTTTGGGGGGACTGTAAGGAACCGAAAGAAGCGTGTTCCATGTGAGCTAGATAAAGCCTAACTCAGATCAGGCACGTTTCCATGGACAGGCATCCACCTATGAGCCACCAGGCCCTCTTCGCCCGGCCTATCCCCCTCACTTCGAGCCCCACCGACCACGAGCTCACCTCTGCCGCTGCGCCCGATGAACCTGAGATCGTTGAACTTGGCCACCTGGTTTTTGATGAGCGCCACATTGTTTCTGAGCTCGCCGCAGGGGTTCTCGTCATTGCCGACGCGCAGCGTCACGGCCGTGCCGTCGGCGACGTCGCCGAGCGCCACCACCTTGAAGGCGGTCGGCAGCGCCTTGTTGGAGCGCCAGTGAGACGGCAGTCCGGTGCAGACGAAGCAGGGCGAGCCGGTGCGCACCAACTCGGGGCCGTGCTCGCTGGCCGCCTGTCGGCACGAGCGCTCGGCGAGCAGCAGCTCGGCGGCGGCGGCCGCCGGCCGGCCGCCGCAGGCGCCGCTCGCCGGGTCCATCGTCAGGTGCATGGCGCCCTGCGAGGTCTGCAGCAGGGCGCCGCTCCTCCGGGCAGGCTCCTGCGGAGACGTGGTGGCGCCGCGCGCCGGCCCTCCGGACGTCGCGGCTGTCGCGCTCTGGCCGGCGCCGGCGGACGACGGCGGGGGCGGGCTGGCGCCTCGGCGGTCCACAGCTGCCGGCCGCGCCGCGTCGCTCGTCGTGCCGGGCTCCGTGCTCCGCCGACGACGCCGAGTCGCCGCTACACGAGCCGACCGTCGACCGCCCGGCGCACGCGCTGACCGTCGGACGGAGCGGACACCGCGGGTTGCCCGGCACGCGTCACCTCTCGAGCGCGAGTAAGCCGCCGCTGCGCGGGCGGCCGACCGCCGCCGCCAGCGCGCATGCGCCGCGGCGCCGCGGCGGCGCGCGCTGCCAAACGCCAGGCATTCTCGGCAGTGGTTTACACGCCCGGCCCACTAATTGCCGGGTATGAATGGACTCGGTAGCGCCGTTCGCCTGCGGGTAACGACTGGTCTGGGGATGACACCAGTTGGGTTGGGCCATAGTGATTGAGCACACCGCGCCCGCCACGCTTCCGAGCGCCTGAGGTCGGTCAGGAGTGCGGGTAGCTGCGAGGCAGCCACATGGCCATTGGGCATTCGCGCATGGTTGTGAAGGTACCATCCTGTGTTTAAGACGGACATCACAACCAAATAGAATGCAATGTGTATCTATAGTCAGAAATGACTTGCTGAAGCACCTCGGTTTTTCCTACGCTCGCTCGATTCCTTACTTCCACACATACATGAGTTATAGGGGTTAAACGTTTTGAAAATGACGGAGCAAGGGGACAATTTCGGCTATGTGGCTGTTTCAGAGGTACGCCGGGGACGACCAGGGATGGGTCTGACCTCATAAGAAGTCCATTCATATTCATATCGTTGGAAATTTGTCGTCGACAGCGAGAGCCAAAGCAAAATTGATAATTTCTATCCGAAATATTTTGCTCTCCTGCAGTTCGTGTAAGCTCGTGCCGATGTGAAATACGCCAAGGAATGCAATTTGCGACGGTACAGTTCACAGCTCATGTTTCCAAATGACATACGACCTCCAGACTATTTTAACAGCGTAATGGTATGACCTCCAGATTGTTCCAACAACATAATTTAGGTGCAAAATGTGCAAAAGACCATTTTTTGAAATGCCTACTACATGTACCATATCATCCGCTGCATTCAGGAAGTATAAACGGATTTGGCGCTTTGCAGATCGAGGAATGTCATTTTCCCACTTCTTATTTTTTCGTCTGTTCGCAAAGACTCTCCACGTGACATCTTTCAAATTGCACCACGTCTCCCAATTTTCCGTTGAGTGCTTTGTCGTGTGAACACACCTCTCAACTGGTCAAACATTCTCCTCGCCTACTGCAAATGTAGACGGGCTGCATCGTGGGAATGAGACATCCGCTTCTTAATGCACAGCTCGATGCAGTTCGGGCATGGCAGCTTTGTTTTGCCGGCCGGAGTAGCCGAAAGACCGACGCTGACTTGCAGCCGTAAAAACGCGGGATTTACGATGACTTTGACGGCCGAATCGGCGGCGTCCGCTGCAGGGGCCCCGGCAGGCCGGAACCGCCTGCAGGGTCACTGTTCGATTACCGGCCGGCCGGCCCATTAAACTCGGCTAATCGGCCACCCGGCCGCCAGCCATGATCACATCCTGGAACCGGGCAGGCCGACCTGTCCCTGATTATGCGGCACGTCGGGGCTCTCGGCGCCTCGGCGAGCCCAGGCCGCGGCGGGCGCAATCGGACGAGGCTACGCCGCTCGAAACTGGGCAGACGCGGTCGTGCGACTCAGCGCGGTTCGTGGGTCCGGTGTGCCTCCCCGGCCGTAACACAGAGCTTGTTTGAGAAGGAGACAGGGAAGGAGCAGTCGAGGAAGCAGTCAGCGCTCTGTTTGCGCCGCCCGTTTTCCGGTGGTAGGTCGTCTCCCCGTGCTGTCGCTGCCTGTTTTCCGAGACTGGCACCGGAAAACGCCGACGCGTGCTTGACTCATCAGTACGTCGCCGTCTGCCGTGACATCACCAGCGTCGGGTCTTTGTGTGCTCCCCCCCCCCGGCCTCGCCCTCTGGAGATAGCGCTCGTAAAGGGCGACCAAGCTCGCGTTTCTCCATGCTGTTCGCGACAAGGAAGGTGAACCGTGCTGTCATGCAGGCGCCTGCGAACGTGAGTGATATTTGCATGTTGCCTCAATATTTTGTCAGCCGACCGGACTGATTGTTGAGTATGACATGTCTAGAAAAGCTGTTTTTCGTAAATAAATAACCATTTCTTGCGTGACTCAGCAAAACTCGTGGGTGTGTGACGCACCCGCGGTTCAGAAAACACCGGCTTATCTCTGGCGGCTATGGGTTTTGCCAGCCTTCTATAGATAGCCTGCTTCGCATTAGCGAAAATCTGAGCTGGCGTAATATATTGTAGGTTCCGTGTTTGACACATTAGGAAGTGCAGGGTCAGTCCTCGTTCAAATATGACTGAAATTTCTAGTCCAGTGCTAAACTCCATGGCTCATGGCGGTTTGTCATGAGAGAGGCAGTGTAGATTCCTGGTTCGTTTGCCTCATAAGGACAGCACAGGCCCGCAGCATGAGTCCAAGAAAACTGCACAGGGCGCTACAGATCCTCGGCCCGTGCCAACGTGGGTCGCTGGTCCGATATGAAGACATTGAGTGAAAACCGTCCAGATCTTGACCACTTTGAGGAGTTTGCATATCCTCGGTCCGTGCCTGAGGACAATGAAGATCATTGGTTCTTGCTTGGAGACAATGGTAGGTCGTGGGACGGGTCAGATACTTAGTCCGTGTCCAGGACAAGCCAGACCCCTGTCTGGGACAGCTCTGATCCTTGACCCGCATCTGGAACAGTTCGGGTTCCCGGCCTATGTCCGGATTCCTGATCTGCGTCCAGGACAGTTTAGGTACCTGCTCCATGTCCGGGACAGTTCGTGCCCCGACCTCTGTCCGGGGCAGCTCAGGTCCCTGGTCCATGTCCGGAGCAGTTCGTATCCCTGGCCCGTGACTAACATAGTTCAGGTCCCTGACTCGTGTCCGGTACAGCTCAGATTCATCACCTTTCGCGGGAGAGTTAGGACCCCTGACTCGTGTCCTGGACAGCTCAGGTACCTCGTCCATGTCCGGGCCAGTTCAAGTATCTGACCCTTGTCCGAAACAGCTCAGGCCCCTGGCCCCTGTCAGGGACAGTGAACATCCCTGACCGGTGTCCGGTACGGTTCAGATCCCTGACCCGTGTCCGGGAGGGGTGGGACGGGTGACAGCCCCTGCCGTCGGACGGCCTTACGCAAGCTTCGCTGAGCCGCGGGCCGGCGCAGACCGCAACGGCCGTTACGCCAGAGGGCCGGACCCCCCTCCCCTTCCCCCTCCGGCCCTGACCCGGCCGGCCGGGTCGCCCCTGTGCATGACCGCTAATCCCTGGTGGCGCTCGTAATCCCCGCCAGAGAGCGGAGCCGGCGCCGAAGCAGACCCCGCCGGTTCCCCGCGCCAGGATCTTAGATTTTTTTCAGGACGGACACCAGACAGGCATTTGGCCAATCCGTCGTTTACTGATAAAGCAGAGATAATTTGTTTTGTTATCGTGTTGGATTACACCTTACGCCTTTTTGTCCATTGAACATCTGCCCCGACCCCATGGCTGATGATGAGATGAGAAATGTTGAATGAGAAGAAATGAAAATGAGAAGAAAGAAAGAAATCAGAAAGAATGAAGAAACGAAAAATGTCAAAAAAGAAGCGATGAGAAAATCGTATGAAAACGGGTGTGCATGTATGCAAAACGAAGAAAATGCTTTTTCGGAGCTTGCGGCGCATAACGCAACTGCCCGCACCAGTACAGCGGATGTTAGTTTTCATCAGCCACACTGCAGGCCAAACAAGTTCTGCTTCAACAAACAGAAATGGAGACAAATTGAGCGGCCCGGCTCGGTCTGGCCCAGGCGTAACGTTTTGTTGGGACTAAGAACTTCGTCGCCGGAACCTGACCCAATTCTTTATTTTCCGTTTTCTTTCACAGTATGTTGGTCCGCGTGATTTCTTGTCCTCGTAACTTTTTTCGAAAGTGGTGTTTTCGTATTTCGACGATTTTTTGACGTTTTTGGTCGACTCCTCATTGATAACTAACAATAAAAGAACGCACGTGACGTTTCAGCCATCGATTCTTCGGTGGGGGAGGGGGAGGAAGAGCTTGGTAGATATCCGTTTATACTATAAAGTGAAAAACGACAAAATGAGTGCTCCATTGTTCAGAAATATGCTACCAAATACCCACCAAAAAATGCAGCAGGCTTCGGTCCTCAAGCGATCTACTCATAAGATGTTTTGTAATCTGCAGCCTAACAATTTACAGATATTGTTGGTTTTAATAGATCAATTTATATCTCAAAAGTCACCGCGCATACCATAAGTTACAACTTATATGGGTTTATTATACAAACAACTTATATGGCTTCGTGTAACATGGTACGTAATATATCTAACTTCTGGTAGGTCAAGACGATCTGGTGTGGAAAGGGGCACATCTTCTTTCCGTATACCCTACATTACCACGAACGTTGGCTTCTCCTCAGCTTTGCACCGCTACATTCTGGAAACAAATCCTGGATGTTCTATAAATTCAGTGTACCTATCAACTCACCTAACTCTATAGCGTTTCACAGATCAGCCTGTGCCAGCTGTGACGCATACGCGGCCGGGATATTCCAGCGACATCTTTCTGGGAATTGCTCGCACAACACCTGCAGTTTGTAGAACCTAGTTGCTTGAGACGTGGAGCATTTTTGCGAATGTGATAAAACTCGTCTCAGACTCCGACCCTGAACGGTCTCCTCTCCAATGTCCACGACCACATGCAGGCCACGATTTCCGCCGGCCATGGGGACCATGTGGACTGACCACACCGGCTGCAGGCTCTTTCAGGAGGGTGAAGGGGATGTTGTTACGGCAAAACAAAGTAACGTTCTTGGCTGGGCCCCTCATACGATCCGGCTCAGATATTCAACTGATTGGCAATCTTAGACAACTGGCAAGACGGCAACCTGAAAATATCCATTGTGGACTAGCAATAAAGGAACAGGCGTCCTGATTGAACATTGCATGGCATAGCTGTTGAAGATGATGCGCGCTTGGATACCCATGGGCTTCCATTTTCGATGGAATTGTTCATGGCCTCTGGGTGCTGAATGGAAAGAACCTCAGGAGCAAAAGCGAAACAGCAGTGGAAACTAAAAACTAACAAGACTCAGCAATCGGCCCGAGTGATCTTTCCCTATGCTTCTTGCTGTGTGAACGCTGAGACGATAAAAGGTTGCCAGTTCGATAAGTGACCTGCACGACATACACACATACACATACACACACACACACGCACACACACACACACACACATATATATATATATATATATATATGTATATATCTATATCTATTCGTAAACTGAAGCAGATTATTTGTGACACATTGTTTGTTGAATGTCACAGTAGACTGCGCGTTTACGATCTTTTGGGAACTTTTTGCAATGGACCTCAGTCGGTTTTTAACTGCATAATTGTGTCCGCTTAAAATCGTACCAGTGCTTATAGACAATAGGCAAAGAAAGTAGATACTAATTTATTTGTCTATTGCCTATGATAAGCATCGGTACGATTTCAAACGAACACGATTACGAAGCCAAAAACCTGCTGCGATCCATCAAAAAAAAACACCCAAAAAGATCATAGACGCTTAGGTTGCCTTGACACTCAGCAATATATATATATATATATATATATATATATATATATATATATATTAAATACATAACGCAAACGCGCTTTAATCAAGAGCCTCGCGGAATTTCACAACATGGCGCTGAAAAATCATCATCAAAAATACCGCCCAGCCCCGGCCGACCGGTGTGACAACACTGATGGGTAACTGGGCATCCCGTGCAGAGCAATTACCGGAGCTGTCCCCAACTGCAGGCCTGCAAACTCCCAAGATCGGTCATCCCAGCCGGGTTCCTCCTGCTCAGGAGGCACTGACTCCTGTCTGGCACATGTTGCTGCATTCCTAGCTCGCTGCTCAGCGCAGCAAAGCCGACAGGACGACAAGGCGAATCGCCAGTCACCTCAGAACAGTGAAGAATTGTATTCGTTGCTCAAAAATCACGTGAAACGAAGAGATATGAAAAACTTTTCAAACTTGAAGGATCTCGTGTTTTTGGAAAGCAACGAGTTTGACGCGAAGGCCGGCTTTAATTACGAAGAATAAACGTGACTCTTCGCAGAGCAGGTGCCGTTTCTCGTTTGACGATTTTCGATGTCTAGATCAGCCTGATGAAATCTCTCAAAATTTTAGAAAAAGGAACAGCGCGTATGTTCAGGATGACTACAGTAAGACAACAGAGAAAAGCTCTGGGTGGATGTTTGGCCAGTGCCGTGTGGAAAATCCCAATCTATCGTGGTGAGATGCATGAAAGTTCTCAGGAACTGTATGAGGTATCTTTCCCCTTTCCTGACCGACAACAAAGCGACTGGATATCATTATGCTGAGAAACCACATCGAACAGGAAACATACAGAGTACGGTGCGGTGAACGAATCGTGCATGTTAATATGGGAAAGGAATCTGGAGATCGTTTAATGCGTGCTCAGATACTTCTGAGCGAGTGGTCATCGCTGGGGTAGGGATGGAGACTACGTCTGCTAAGATTTTCTTGCGGATCTTGCAGCCTTGGATGATTAGATGATGCTCACATCAGGGGTGTTATATAAGTTCCTCAAAGTTCCGGGTTCTTTCCTACCTGACAAAAATTAACAGGCCATTGAATTGACAACATGCCATGGTCTCCAGATGTGATGTGGACGTGAAGTCATATTGGTTGTAACTTGCAACCATTGGATACCATATTTTTTGTAATTAACGGGATGGAAAGACGACTTTTTAATCGATGTAGTCGGGGCAACTAAATATCTACATGTTGAACTGTATAATACATATTACTGCAGCTGCCGCTACCCTTCATAACTGTCAGGGCTGTTAGTTATTACCTCATTTTTATTTAAAAATAGCCATTTTGCATCATGAGGTCTTCATAGCAAGTGAAGTCAATGGATCAACCTAACTTTAGTTCCAGACTTCCAGAAAGATTATAGCACGACCTTAAACACATGTAGGGACAGTTTGTAAGACCTCAAATACGAGAAGAAAAGCGTTATTTAATGAAAGTAGCTTGGTGACGAAGGATGGTGTAAGGTGTGAAGAACAAACAGCACCAGTTTTTGTACAATGGAAGTGCCTGACCATTTTCTTTTGAATCCATTTGTTTTGCTGCTAGCAATGAACAGCCATATATCCTGTCTTAAGAAGGTTCCCAAACATCAGTTTACGAGCAGAAAGTTTCACGATTCTTCAGCATGGACGAATAAGTAGCCTACTTACTCTCACGTTACTAACGCTGGCCAAGGCGGAACTAAGCCCAATTCTGCAGTCTCGAGCCACTCGGTTTCCTAACCACCTTTGTGGGAAGACATGAAATCACTACCTGGTGGACAATTTATTGCCACACTTGTGCTCATGCACGACAAACAATGTTTGTTGTATTAAACGTCATCCGTGATTATGACGAAAGCCGTAAGAACAACGGCGTGACTGTCTTCCGGGTAAAGAGGAAAGGGAAGAGGAAAAGCGCTGGCCACAGTAGCATCAGCCAGGGGCGTCGATTTCTGTTAATGATTGGGGGGCCGAGCCGAGGGCCCGATTACCTTCCCTCCCCCCAAATGTAGGTTTCTCAACGGATTTAGCTCACTTTATTTTGGCCAACGCAAATTAATGAATTTTTTGTTACCATTTACCAAATTAAAAATTGACTTATCCCCACTATTTTATATATATATATATATATATATATATATATATATGTACACATATATAGATGATAAAAAGATAGATAGTTACATTGCTTTATTCTTTACTTTCTGCGTATCTATTATCTATTGCGGCCGATTTTTCGCTACTCTTGCTCATTTCCCTTCAAAGACGGCAGGAAATACTGGGTAGGCCCAAACCAACATTGGGTGGGCCCAAATGAACATTGGGTGGGCTAAGGCCCTCTTAAAGAAATATAAATCGACAACCCTGGCATCAGAACAGGAAGGATTACACAGTCTTTGAAGTCTCGCATATAGGAGAGAGGTTTCACCTTTCTCAGAATGTTTGAAATGCCTCGATTGTATGGGCAAGCATTGCTGTAGATTGCTTAGGAAATCATGGCCATGCCATAATCACTTGTCTCTGTGTGTTGCACTAAATGCGCATTTGAAACAATGTGTTAGTGACACCTTCCCAGAAGTACCACAAGTCAGAAATACGTAATGGACGTAAGCAAGCACTAATGGGAGCTCATTACTGGTAGGTCATGATATTATTTATCTCTTGGCGATCACTAAGGCCAGCATCACTGACACGCTCGCATGAGCCGAGATCAAACACAACTGACGGTGCTATTCCCGTCTTCGAGGCGTTATTACAGTTAAGGACAATGGAGGCAAACACAATCGACATGAACGTCTCGACGTTTCAAACGAACACGATTTGCCTCGGCACGTGTCTAAGCCCTGTCCCTGTGACATGCTTCATGCAGATCTACCTCAGCAAAGAACACTGCGCCTCGATCACCCTGGCCTGACCCATGGCAGCCTAATTCCTGAGGCCGTGGGAATCGGCAGCATGCCCCGTCACTTTCTCTATAAACAGGCAGCGCCCGGCCGGATTAGCCCCAAGTTCTGCAAAAAACACCGCCTTCTTACACGCCACCGTAGAAAGCCCCATAGCAAGCCGTCCTCCTTGAGACCAGATCGAAGGCGGCGTGTCCAGGAAAGGCCTTCCGTTGTGAGGTCAAACTTCGGGCAGGGACGCTGTGTACCTACTCCTAAGATGGCCACAACGCAGGCAGACCTGCTTGAAGAGGTCCGACGCCATTCCAAACGACAGAAAGTCTGCTTAAGGGCAGCGCACGCCTGTGATTGGCTTCGTACGGAGGTTGGTTAGGAATCTATACAACGCCTAATCCGGAGGTTGATGAGTCAAATGGGGACGCATTCTTTAACCGCAGACTTGGCAAGATGTTACACAGCGAACTTGGCCGACGATTTCAGGAGAAGCCAAATAGTTTTGGAACAAAATCGAAATGGGGGTATATGTTATTTGAATTTTTGGAATAAGGCACAAAATGCACCAAATATTTCGCCTTATTTCTTCCTTTTCTGGCACGTCGCAACATTGTTTTGCGAAGGTAAATGTGGAAAACCTTTTGCATAACAACGCGGTAAGCAAACAAATAACTAGCTTTTTGACTTCCTTTTCGGAGTTTGCTCATGTTTCTTTTTCTTAAATTTCGCTTTTTCGCCATGATAAACGTGTGTCAGAAACGCGCAAAAGGGCAACGGACATTTTCTCGCATAAAATTTTGTTTTCCAGCTTTGTCACACGAGTTCGCCATTCAACCTATGATCTGGATGCTATCGTTTTTAGTAGACTTACATGATGGGCACATCAACAGGCGCGCTTGCCTTCGTGCGATCTTTCCCCATGGCGGTTTTATTATTGCTGTATATTGAGATTAGCTCTCAAGTTCCATCCAGGGCTGTCAATTTGTATTCTTTTGAAAGGGCCCTGGTCCACCGAATGTTGATTTGGGGCCCTCCAATGTTAGTTTGGGCCCCTCCAATATTTTCTGCCAGTTTTAAAGGGAAATGGGCAAAGTAACGAAAAAACGGCCGCAAGAGATAAAAGATAGGCAGAAGGTATAGAATGAGGTATGAAGTGATGTATCTATCTTTCTATTTTCGATCTATCTATTTATCCACCCATATATATATATATATATATATATATATATATATATATATATATATATATATGGTAATGTACGGATTTTTTTACTTGGAAGAATAGTAACAAAAAGCTTATAAATTTCCACTGATAAAAATAAAGTGGGCCAAATCTGCGAAGAAACCCACATTTGGCGGGAGGCTAGGTTGTCGGGCCTTCGGTTCGGCCCATCCAATCATTTACAGAAATTGGCGCCGCTTGGTTCCATCACGTCAAGGATCCACTTGACTGGAAACTAGCGTTATCCTGCACGTCACGCGTAGACGTAACAAGCTTCGTCACTGCTGTGGGAAGCCTGCCTCTCTGCTCTGCGCCAGTAACGCTTCCCGACATTGCCGGCTGTCACGTCAGTTTTGCTGCTTTCTTGCCTCGTTCCAGCCGACGTGACCGGTCCGGCAGGACAGGCTGGTCGGTCTCGTGGTAAAGCTCCAGCAGCGTCTCCCCGACTGACGGCAGCTGGCCCGTAACGCCTTTTTGGATTTCTTTTTGCAGTACTTGGATGAACCTTTTTCTGGACTGCTCTAACCGGGCTGTCAAATTCCGCGTTGCGGCTCCGAGAACATCAGAGCTGTGGAGAAACATTAAAAGACATCTTCCACTTTGTGCGTCTTTTCATTAAAAAGTCTGGATAATCTGGCAAATGCTCAAAGATAACGCTTACAGTACTCATTTTCCTGAACAAATATAAGCCTCCGAAATTGTAATGAAATATCAACTATCTTCTGCAGCCATTCGCCGATATCATGCAGTACGGACTTACCGAGGCCAACGGACGAGAGCGCGCAATGGTATGCGCCCCATCTTGACGTCAGAAAGCAGCTGTAAATGGGACAAGGCCAAATATCATTCGGACAAACGTAGGGAAAACTACGGAATCCTCTCTTAAAGTTCAGAACTTTGACACATAGCACTTCGTACAGACTGGCGTTTAACCCTACCGATAGGAGCTTGACTTCCATCTCAACCTTGTCGCGTTCTAAGGTTGCGTGCATTTCACGAAACTTGTGCATAAAGAAATTGTGCGTAACTCTAAGAGCGACGCCGATCAGCCCATTAAAATGTTTCTTTAGCCAATCATGCCGCTGTGGCATTGTGATGACCATGGATCACCTCCAGATAAAGCCAGACGAAGAAACCGATATCGCGTGCTGTCACGCTCACGTGTCGAAGCTTTGTTTGTTTTGTCCCAAGCTCTTCGCCGAGTGAGAAAAGGCCGGCCGCAGCTTGTGATGACCATTTACTTACTGTGTAAGCCGCTGCTGGTGCATATAAGTAAGCAGGATTCGATAAAGGTTCACTGACACGCAATCGGGAGACTGAGAGCTGCTGAACGTCATCAGCAGCCTGTGAGACTGGTGGCCGTCCTAAGCTCGAACGACCTATGGGAGAATTTCAGTCTTTATTTTGAATGCGGTGCGTGCTCCACGTCGCGAAAACGCCTTTATACCTATAAAAACGATGAACTTGAAAACGACATTTGAGTCCAGAAAAGAAAAGAATCGAGGAGTCCCGCCACAGGGCAGCCTGACGGACGTCACAAAGGCCTCTTCTCGACCGGCGCTGCGCCGCCGGAGGCGGCCAAAGCGGCGCACACAGCGGCGTCCGGCCCCCGCCTCTGTCCCGGCGCATAACGGCCGCCCCGCGGCCATTCGGCTTAACCCCAGCACAAATTAACGGCGCTCAATGATTTACGCGCGCCGTCCGTCGAGCGTAATTGGCGAGGAGCGGCGCGAGGTGTGCGCCACCGCCACTCCGGCACTCCAAGAGCGGTCTGCTGGGACCACCGCTGAGAGCCACCAGGAAGACAGCGCCGAGCTGCACCTCACGAGCGGATCACGCCGCCGAGGGCGGCCATGCGGAACAGGCGGGTCCGCTCACACTCAGGCGTTGAACCTGATCTTTGTGTTCGCCAGGTGAGGATACCAAGGCTTGGAGTGCACCAGAGTGGGAAATACGCGAGCTGATAGAATCTAGCGTTTGCAGAGGCACACCCCTCAGTACCGCAGAATTTCCGGACTGTTCCTCATTGTGGTAGGGTTGCGTGTCGTCCTGTCATGGTCCACATCTTGTTCGAGTTCCGTAAGAGTGTCGTTGCTTAGCTGTGCGAAGAAGAATCTTGTCAGCTAAGTCGCATCTGTTTAGGGCACGGTTTAACCTGGCCAGTCATGGCGCTGTTGCCCGCACGCGCCGTCATGGGGGGCAGTTTGACCCCCTCCTTAAATCCAAACTAATGGTGAGTAAAGACCGACAATGGCACCATTGAATAGTCTCGTTCTTAGTCGTTCTAAAACCACCCTGTATGGACTACTTTGTGCATTACATCTTGGGTCAGTTCAGGTCAAATGGAGTCTTGTTATGGCTTATGTTATAGTTTTGGTGACCCCCATTTTTTGTCGGTTTGGAGGCTTTGGGTGTCTCAGAAACTCGAATATGGTTTATTTATTAATTTCATGCTTTTTGATACGACGTCAAGCGAAAGGCACCCAAACATCATCTGAAGTCATGTCAGGTCACGGTTTTCGCAGGTGGTTAAGCTCTTTTCGACGCGCTACGGGACGACGACCACCGAATTTTTACCTTAATATCTCAGAAAGTTATGGTCCGACAAAAAATAAACAAAGTAGGAACAAAAATAAGTGAAATAAATAAAAGTAAAACAGCTTTTGAACACTGACCATTTTTGAAAAGGGCTGAGTTTCAATTATGTAAGCTGAATTGTCCGAAAAATATTCAAGATAAACTAACTTGGAGAACGAAGTTGACCCCCATGATGGGATGAGTTAAGGCACATTATGGGTGCAAGACATATCTAGACCTCCTTCGCAAAATCATAAGTCGCGTTACGAAGTTATTCGACAACAGACCGCCGCAGTCCATTGCACAATCTCGAGACTTGCATTGCAGTGCAACCCTTCAATGCTCGTTGCTGTCGCCACAAATGCCGTTGTTCTAAACGGCGTCGGTCCGGTTCTTCGCTGTGGCGGCGCACGCTAAAAAAGCGTTCGAGGGCAAAGTTAAAAAAAAACGGCCCCGCTGTTAACGATGCACTTCTTAAAACTGAAAGAGCGAGGCATCATGGGGTTTTTCACGACAACCAGAATCTGGAACGTCCTTTACCCTTTCTTAGATATATGTGAGCACTGTTCACGGCAAGACCAGTTCCAGACGGTGAAAAGCTGGAAGGAAAAACCTGTCAGAAAATATAGGGGAGCAGTGTCGGTGTTAACAGTGAGCAGTGAGCAGTGTTACTCATAAGTTAAATGCGGACGGAACCTGCGCCTTGCGCGACAGCATTTTGCACTGAAAAAATAAAACTTCGTATCGTCAATAATCATCACACCCACACCATGTTGTTGAGGACCATGCACTTCTTGAATATTTTATGTTCAGTGCCAAATGTCCTGCATTTGCAGTATTCGTGTTTTTGAGAGGCTGACACTGTATTCGACAGAGATTCAGATATCAATCAAGCCTTTATATCACATTTCACAAATCTGTATAGAAGGCGAATGATTTGTCATTAGTTGGATGTCCGAACCGTTCGGTCGGCAATGTCAGCAATTTTTTTGCCTTCTGGTCTGTTCTGCTCGGTAGTTTACTGCCCATTAAAGAATTGTTCATCCTGAATTCATCGATACGTCACACTTGGCGACAATATTGAAAAAGAATTCGGTTGCACGGAGGTGAAACCGAACTTGTCCACTCGGCAAATGAGACAGTGAAGTGGATCAGCTGGTATCTGGCCTATTTTTGTGCTGAAACGAGGCCGCTCAGGAACGACTTATCTGTGCCAGGTCAAGTATTCTTCCACAGGCATTGGAATGGGGAAATGAAAAGCGGGCAAGGGGTCGTCAGATAGGGGCGATTCTTTAAGTTTCTAAGCATTTACACAGAGAGATTACCAAAAAAATGAAGAAAGTTGAGGCCGGGCAAACACTCGGCAGTATACAGGTACGGTCTGACGAACTGAGTTTGCGCAAGCCACTGACATTATATACCAGGAGAACACGGGTTGTCCGCAATAGGCCCACTCTGTGGTGAGAGCGCCCCCTCACCCCACCCACACACACACGGGCCACAGCGTCAAGACCGCGTCAGGTCCGCGATGGTATAACAGCACGTCCATGCCTGCTTGGATCTGCAATAACGGTGTCAGTTTGCACACATCTTCCATGGAGAGTGCCCTGTTTGTTGCTTATCAAGCAGCGTGTGGTTCCTTGCTGGACTGGGTTCCGAACTCCTCACATTGGACATGGGTGCTTCGTTGATTATACTGCCCAGAGTGGAGCGGCCCACAGGACAGGCACGGCCATGGTCGGCGACCCTACTGGCTTGAGACAATTTTAACCCAAATCATTTGGTGTGGCATGAAAAGGTTTCTAAACGGTCACCACAACACCACCTAAAAACTTCAGAAACTGTTCTAAGGCAGTGTGGTAGGATCTAGGCTAGGTCTAGTACCTGGACTTCCTTTTGAAGGATATAACATTGGCCGTGAAAGGATGTTTCAGACGAAGATTTTTGCATTGTCATCCATGGTCATACTAGTCTTGAAAAACATAGATGAGTTAGTCTTGAAAAACACAGATGAAAAACACAAGTGGTGTCAATTGGTGAGGGTAGCCGACACTAAGCGGGGTCATGGCGAAGGTTGGTGGGAACCTGAGCGAAGGTTGCCTGGCGTCTGCGTGAGAGTTGGTGCGGTCAGGATGAGGGTCAGCATAACCCGGGTCACAATCGGGTATCAGGATGATGTTATACGAAATCAGGGTGACGATCAATGGAGACTGGTTGAGGGTCAACAGGGTAAGATGAGGGCTGGTGAAGTACAATGAGAGGTCAGGGTGAGCCTCAGTGTGTTAAGGTTCAGGGTCGATAGGGTCAGGGTAAAGGTCGGTAAGGGTTGGTGGGGTGCCGTGCGGATAGCTGGGATCACGGTGAGGATTGGCCGCGTCATGGCACTGTCGTGGTCATATCGCTGATCAAGACACAAGGAGACGGTCGGTGATGTTCAGTGGGGTCACGGCGCGGACTTGTGAGCTCAAGGTTCAGTTTGGTTGCGCCAGTGTATCCAGACTATCCGGAACAGCAACAGCACAAACAACTGACCGCTTTATCTCTCCCCGGCCCCCCCCCCCGCACACACACATGCGAACGTAATCGAACATGACAATACTGCATCATTACTCTGACTATTTTGTTGGTCTCAGGGCTTAAATGCGACGGCCCACGCATTACGCTCTCCGTAAGCCCGTGTGTAATAAACGCTTTCCATCCATAGCAAAAGTGGCGTGTGTGTGGGATGACGGAGAGAAAACGATTGTCTTAACTTTACTCATGTTCTCACCTGTTGATGTTTGTATTTTTTTTAATAATTCTTAAATTAACATATGAAAGATTGTCACAAAAACTTGTAGCTCAAATTCAAACTGTAATTTTTTGATTTTATTTGTTTAAAGCAATTTAGCTGGATTTTATATCAAAGCTGTATACACACTGACCAAAATTGTACACCGCAAGGGATAGTAGTAGACTGAAGAATATTTCCTTGCTGTTTGGAACGTAATCTTGTGTTTATCGAGATACCAGGCGATCCGAGAAAGGTATCTTGGGTCCGAGACTCTTTAAATTAGGTCCACGCGCGCGATCTTTCCTCTGAGAACAGGCTTTCCTTGGTAGGAGGAGGCATTGGATACTTTGTGGAGATTTTTTTTACTAGATGGAGTGAGAAGGTAGTTTATTTCTGAAGCAGGCGTATTTCACAGTCGAGAAGTGCTTACATGGTTGGATTGTGTGGTTGGCTGAAGTCCTTACCCGAATTTTGGTGAACCATGCCCAAGAACAAAGGTATGTCTCATTCTGACATGTTTCAGATCTGCCCTATTTTTGCTGAAGATAATTATAATGCAAATTGAGGAGCAATGGATTTGGTGGTGCTTTTATGCCTGGTTTGAATTATGAATGACACTTGGCTTTCTTGTTAGTAGGGGTGGATCCAAAACAGATGAAAGCAGTCTGGTGTGAATGTGCTGTGTAATGTGTGTGCACTTTATTTGTTCATCTTGTAGCATCCATCCCACCATTGATGTCTTAAACTATAGAACCATCTACAGATGGATGGGAAGGTCAGATTTGTGGCATTAGAGTCATTTTTTAATTTCAATACAGAATAGTAGACAGTTAGTTCTGTTTCATTTTGTCTTGTTTTTTGATAAAGTATTAGAGGATTTTTGAAAAAGAGTGGGATGGAAGTTAATTCCAAGTTACAAGTTATTATTACAAGTTATTAGCTACAAGTGGGATGGAATGTTAATATACATCACAGGTGCATGTGTCCCTCAAGTCGCAGAGATTTAAGGTAGATCATGCAGGCATTGACTGGAAAGAAGGGGTTTCAAAACCACAACTATACCCATGCTCCATAATCATTTTCAAAAAGTTTCATCTTTGGCAGTAAGCATTCTTGGGAGTGGCAGGTAAAAGCTCATTGAGTATTTGGCATCAAGTTGCAGCATGTTAGTTGACCAGGGGTGTTGATTTCTGTAAGCGATAAGGGGGGCTAAGCCAAGGGTTCAACAATTAACCTCCACCCAAATATGGGTTTCTCATTGGATTTAGCCTGCTTTGTTTTGACCAGTGAAAATTTGTAAGTTTTTTTGTTACTGATTATCATTAAAAATGCATGTGTCCCATGTATACACACACACACACACACACGCACACGCACACGCACACACACACGCACACGCACACGCACACGCACACGCACACACACACACACACACAGATATATATATATATATATATATTGACAGGAGATAAAAATAGATAGATACATCACTTAAGACTTGACTCTTTACTCACTGCCTATCTGTTGTCTGCTGTGGCCATTCTTCTTCTTATTATTACTCATTTTCCTTTAAAACTGACAAAAAACATTGGGGGCCCAAACCAACATTAAGGTGCCCAAGTCAGTTTTGTGCAGGCCATGGCCCTCTCAAAAGAATACAAATTGACATCCTTGAAGTTGACTCAGACTGCTGTTCTGTTTTAATGGCATGTTTCATGTATGCACTGGTTTGGTTAATGCTCTTTAATTCTCAACTTTTTACAAGATTTTGTACTGATACATTCATTTTGAATTGCTCATCAGGTGATATGGATGTAATTGCACTTTGTACATTTCAGGAAAGGGAGGAAAAAACAGGAGAAGAGGAAAAAATGAAAATGATGCAGACAAAAGGGAGTTGGTGTTCAAAGAGGATGGTCAAGGTATTGCAGTATGGCTCAAATTACTGTGACATAGCCAGAGGCTTTTTGTATAACTAAATTTAAATGTATTTCTGTTGATTACACCCTTGCTTACTTTTTCAGTTTGGCCTAATTTATGGGACTAGGACTCATTCTGAGCAGAAACAGTACATCTGCATTCCCATATTGTGGAGGCAGTAACTGTCACTCATTTCCCAACTGGACCCAAATCTGGAACAGTTTTATCCCCAGAACAAAGTCTGTGCTGGTCTTTTACATGCTTTGAAGGCCATGATGTCTGGGTGCCCCACACTTGTGCAGTGGTGTGGGCAACTCGTTTTTTACCGTGATTATTCATCATGATGATTATCAGAACATGGTATTAACTGCACATTAGAATTGAGCCAAATGTATTACTTCAGACCTTACAGAATGGCATAACTATGAGGATGATTTTATCATCCATTTCATGGTCTACTAGCACATTGTTCAGGGCTGCACTATTTCAGATATTCAGTTCATCATATTATTGTTTTAATATCAAAGTTTACTATATCCAGCAGAAATGCCATGTGCATTGTTGGAATGCATATTGATTATTGTGAGGCAATTTGGGGTATGTCTGGCTATGGTCTGATGTCCCAGGGTCAGGAGACAAGTTTTGGTTGTGGTCATGAATCTCCAAATAATGGTGGAGGCTCAGATGAGATAGTTATGCTTGACTGGTTTCTCTGACTGCTCTGTGTCATAACCCACCAGGTGCTGTGTTGCAGAGTACGCTCAGGTGGCAAAAATGCTGGGTAACGGCCGCCTGGAGGCCATGTGCTTCGACGGTGTGAAGCGTCTCTGCCACATCCGCGGCAAGCTGCGCAAGAAGGTCTGGATCAACCAGGGCGACATCGTGCTGGTGGGCCTGCGCGAGTTCCAGGACCAGAAGGCCGACGTCATCCTCAAGTACAACGACGACGAGGCGCGCAACCTGAAGACGTACGGCGAGATCCCCGATTCGGTCCAGATCACCGAGGCCGGCACCTTCGTCGGCGACGGCAGGGACGACGACATCCAGTTCAACGACGTCGGCGCCGACGACTCGGACTCGGACGACGACATCGACAAGGTGAGTGGGCGGCCGGTGCGGGCGGACGACAGGGGAGGGCAATGCCAGGAGCTGGCTTTTCGTTGATTGCCTGCATTGTAGTTTTTAGATGGGAGGTTGGGTGCTCACTTATCAAATGATACGGATGAATGTGCTATACATGGAATTTGTCCCTTCTTTGAAGTAACGGGGCCAAACTCTTTTTGCACTGGGTGCCAGATTTAGCAAAGAAAACCAAAAGATGTAAATATTTCATTGACCATTGCAAGAATAAAGGCCACTGATGGCCACAATGCTCAAAAATGTATGTCTGGTTAGATAACAGGTAGATGTTCAGATGTTATTATTTCCTTGTGTCAGATAGATCTATTTTCTTGGTTAGAAAATAGATAGATCCATTTTCCACCCAAAATTGCAAATCTGGCCATACTGCTTCAAAGAGCTCTCAAAGCTCAGCAGGGGTTTCAGCATAGTATGCATTGAGGGGTTGTTGGAGGTAAATGCTGTTTTTAGGTTTTAAGATCTGTGTTTGACATTCGAACATGGAAGGGATGTGCTGCATGAAATTTCCAGTTTTGCGGTTTGCTGTTTGCAGATGTTTGTATTGATATTTAAACCTTTTGATTTAGTTTAACTCACCATTTGGCTGAGATTGGTAAATTGAGGTAAATCTACAGATATGAAATGTTAATATGTTACTACACTGTTGCCAACAACTAAACATAATATCCTGGAGACGATTGTTGATTGACAAATGGAAACATCTTTTTAGACAGCCGTGTTTTCCTTTGTAGCATTATCGAGAAGCGTGGTTTTATAATGCTACGAAGGAAAACAGCTGTCTAATATATATATATATATATATATATATATATATATATATATATATATATATATATATATATGAGCATGGGCTAGAAAAAGTCGTCTTAAAATCGTGATTGGCTCCAGTAAATTGGGAAACTTTTAGTCTAGATCCATGTGATCATCGCATCCATTACGCATCGCATCGCATCACAGACTCGATAACGACGTGAAGAGATGTAAGAACAGTCTATTTTGTGTATTCTTAACTCGTTCTGGATACTTAAGTACGAATGCCATAAAGAATATTGATTCTGTTTCGTCGACGGCTTTTCGATGGGAAAACTGAAAAAGATTCCGCATTTGTAACAAAAAAAGGTGTTTGCTCCTACCACATTGAGCCATTTTAACCTCATTCAGGTAGTTCTCGAACGGATTTTGTGCGCAAATTTTGGAATTCTTTACCCTCGCCACCATAGGAGAGACGGCTCCCCCCGAGATTTCTTCCAAGTTGTGCAATGATTGCTGTGACTGCGCTGATATTTGACCTCGCCGAGTTTGGGATATTTTGACCTGAAAATGCGCCCGCACAATTGTTGCACCGTTCTTGAGACATCTGTGGAAGTTTTTTTGGTCGTTGGTTTTGGGATGCTGTGGGCCCTGTAATGATCCCGAGTTATAGTTTGTCCAAATTCATTTTGCATTACCAGTCAAGGTGTGAGAAAAATCCAGAGATGTTTTTTTTTGTATCGGGGAATAAAGCAAATGTTCCACAACGATGTGCGATCACATATAATGCATCTTGTTCTTATTATCAGAAATACCTGTAATTTAGTGTTCATTAGAGTCACAAACACAAAATGTTGTGTCAAGTGCTTGCTATGCCTGTACACTATATGTACCGCAACACCATGAGAGGAAGGAAAGGCTGGTCTCCATGTAAGCTATTTTGACATCCCCACCGCTAAATCGTGCTGCTAATAAAGATTGATATTGCGCGAAATTACGCTTTACTGCATCCATAGGATACAGCATCTTGCATGGGAAATGTGCTGCGTAATTCATGTGACTTAGCTAGAAATTTTTGAAAGCAGCATATGTTTCTCTACCTGGTTAGGTGTCGTTTTCGACCCAAATATGCGAATCTGGGCACTTTGCCCAGTTACGTATCTGCATTGCATGACAAGCGGAATGAGCTGCTCGTTATTCTGTTTTACTGATATCATGTTTGGTTTCTGACAGTAACGACATTTTGGACGTAAGGTCTTTGCTTGGGGACTGCTGTTCTGCGGTGTTGTTGCCACGTGTGTAATTCCAGTTTTTCTTTTCAGATCTGATTCACATAGGTATCTTGAAGCATTTCTCTTCCAATGTGATCCGTTGCACGAGAAGCTGCCAGGCCAAGCGAGAGTGCTGCGTTGGTGCTTCTCTCTGGATAACCAGGTTATATGCAGGTGGAAACAAGGAGTGACGTTGAGCAGACTTATTTTATGTGGTGCATTTTCCCATGATGCCGAATGCACCGGCGCGGTGGCGCTCGAGTAGCGGCGCAGCGCAGAAACCAGACTTCTGAACTGTCCGCGAGATGTCAGCAGCTGTTCATGCGTTGGTGCTCTGTGGAGTGGTGATGGGTTTGTCACCACGTGTTGTTGCATTTAGAAAGCTGAGTCAGAGTATTGTGATATACTGGAATCGTCAGAATATGCCCGTAAATTGCTGTGTCGACGTATTGTTTGGCTATTGCAATTTGTTGTACCCACTTGTGCTGTTTTAATAATAAAATTGAGAGAACGCTGCAGCGTCGATTCCGTGCAGTTGGAGCTCCCCATACTCTGAAAGCATTGCCAGTTGTCATGAAATGTTTGAAGGTGCACTAAAGTCAGCATAGATGGCTGCAGCTTCGAGGTACTTCATTCCAAGTGGCGCTGAGAAGTTTGCTTTCACGTTGCTGCAAACAAGAATAAATGTAAATGTTTCAGATCAAGCATTATCACATGTGAGTTTCAAGGCGGCAGCCTTTGTGACGCTTATCTCAGAACCTCTTTCGTAAGGTTCTAATGACACTTGCATTGTTGTCTGGAATACACGTGTTGTCTTGTCTGCCTTAGGCACGCCAGGAAACGCACCTCAGAATATTACAGGGAGGTGAACTCCACGACAAAATTGAAGCATTTTTCGGTGTTTTTTTCCAATGAAGGCAAAGTTTTTGCGGCATCAGCATGTTCGGACGTCTTCGAACACAACAGAAGTAATAAGTTTTCCGTTATAACATTTACACCAGGCTAGGAAAACGTAGTTTGACCATCACGCCTGCCGTGAATGTTCTGATCTGTTCAAACAGTAAGCGAGCTGTGTTGGTTTATGGATAAGTCAATATACCGGCCCAGAAAACCGATCCGCGAATCACAAACCCATCTTGTCTGCGGCCACAGAACTAGGACTGTCAGGCCCGGACCAATGCTGAATGCTCCCATGTCTTCCAGAGCCTAGGTTCTCCGCCCAGTGTTGGTACGGCGATGACAAAGGCCATTTTTAGGTAGGGTCTTCTTCACGAAGCGCTGTGGGATCAATGCTAAATCGCCAGATCTAAACATAGCTCTACGAATTTGCCCATCAGGCCACCGTTCTAGTTTGTGTTGATTCCATGCGCACGTTGCTGCGGCTGCACGCCACACCCAGCCGTTCGCCAGATTCCCTGCGCCCCACCGAGTCCCACGCAGGCTCTCAGATCTGCCCGCCCCCGGAGGCGTTCCTCCTCGCGTGTGGTGCCGGCCCGCGGCCAACCACCAGCATCCCGTCCGACGCCGGCGTTCGTTCTCGTGCCGGCCCGCCCAGGTCACGTGACTGACAGGCGCCGGGGCCCGCCCCCGGTCGGCGGCCGCCGCTGATTGGCTGTCGGCGCCGCCGTCGGCGGCCGCTCGGGGGGACGAACGGCGTCGAGAGCGTTTCGTGAAGGGAGACTCTGATCACGTCAAGGCGCGGGCGGTTTTTCGTGCCGCAGTCGGGTTTCGTGACGGGTGTCGTCGGTTTGTGTTGCGGTGGTTCGACCGCCACTGCCAGGCGGAGGCGGCGCTGGGGGCTCGACCGGTCGCTTCCCCAAGGGGCCGTCGCTGACTGCGCCCCTGCGGCTCGCCCCACGTGGACGCTGTCAGCAACCCACCACGATCAGTGTGTCGCTGGCGATGTCGGAGGTACGGGTGGCGCATGCGTTCGGGAGCAAACGCGGTCCGTGAAGCGTGTGTGCTGACAGTGTGCGAGATTAAAAGAAGAAAGTCGAGCGTGACTTGCGAGGGGACGATCCCCTTTGATTTCACGGCTCCCCGCTAAGACTGTGGGATATCGGTGCGTGACCTGTGGACCTCGAGGGAACCTCTAAGGTCCCTTGGCTGTCAGTCACCTAGTTGGATCTGACAGACGCACTCTCGCACTCGACTCAGCCGTCACTCCCGCTGCCTGGCCAGGCGGCAGTAACGTCCAGGCGCCCGTAGAGCTGACCCGCCATCTGACCAGCCAGCTGGCCTCGACCTGAGCCGTTCCCAGTGTTTGACCGACGCCCGGGCGGCCGCCATGCTGCTGCCGGGGCAGGCGGGCGGCGCCGGCTGGAGCCCGCCGCTCGGCGGCGGCGGCGGCCGCGGCCCGGAGGCGGCCGCCGACGCCGGCCGGCTCGTGGCCACCGGGCTCGCCGGACCTGCTCTGCACGCCGCTGCCGGCGCACTGGCGCGCCAACAAGACGATGCCGGTCGCGTTCCGCGTGGTCTCGCTGGCGCCCGTCGACGACGGCACCGTCGTCACCGTGCTGGCCGGCAACGACGACAACTGCTGCGCCGAGCTGCGCAACAACGCGGCCGTCATGCGCGACCGCGTGGCCCGCTTCAGCGACCTGCGCTTCGTCGGCCGCAGCGGCAGGGGTGAGCGCTGCCGGCCGGCGACAGGGCCGCTCAGAGCGAGCGGTGGGGCGCGGGGCTGCCTGCCGCGGCTGGCCTGAGGATCTTTAAGAGCCTGTATCGAGTGCTGTACGCCGCCTTCTTGAGCTGTCGCCAGGCCAGGAGAAAATCCGCAGGGTGCAATTTTCTTTTAGTGTTGGGAGACAGTGTTGTCGTGTTTAATTCAGTTAGTAGTAATTTCGTTTGATTTAGTTAATTAAAACGTTCCAACTGGCGTTGGGAAGATGGCCTGGATCTATTTCCTCTTTTGCAAACGGGGCGACAAAATATGTTTTTTGCAATACGATTGTGATAAGTTTCGTGACGCAAATCCATGTTGAATGTCCTGTTCAGAGGACAGGTTAACGCCTCACCGGAAGAGCGGTGCGCCCTTCATGTTTTTTGTGTTTCCATTGAATGATGAATGTTCTGCGAAAACGGCTCGAGAACAATTTGAAACTAAAAACGAGACGTTTAAGTTGCTTCAGCTCATCCGATGTATGGGGACGCTTGTGTCGCCATATACGTTCGTCGCTATCATTGTTAAAACGACGTAACTGTCTGTATGCAGGTGGAGGCTTATAAGTGCATCAAGCCAGTAATTCGGTGAAGATGGGTACTCACTGTTCCTCCTTTTTATTGTGACATCGGTGCACCCGAGTGAGTTTGCGCTAACTGTGCCAACATGCTGGTGGTACTTGACATTGTTGTGCACGACTCGCTGTTCTACAGGCAATGCCAAACTCTATCGCCTCGCCGTTCTAGTGGCAGCACCGCTGGGCCAGCTACACCATATTCCACGAAAACGTGGCATTAGCTTAATGGCACCGCGTGAATAGAGGCGACTTAAAATGGCTTTTTCCCGCCGCAATCTCCGGCGCCAGTGCGTAAAACCCTCAACTACGACTGACTGATTGCAGCACTCTGTCATTGGCGGGTGACGAGCGCGCCTAATGGCTTCGAAATAGGCGGCTGTCTGTCCGATCAAACCGCTGGAAGTGCTGAAAGCTGCTGGGCCCCCGCAGAGGACGTTGCCGTTGCCGTATGTCGCGTTTCGCTAGCTCTCCGGGAGTCAGGCGCTTCGGCCACCAGTGTTGTTTGGCCACGCGAGCTAAATTACTCGAAACGACCGCCGCCGCTTTTACCGCAATTACCCGGCAGGAAGTGCTCGAATACTTCTGCCATATGGGCAGTTAAAAAGTCCCCTATCTATCAGCGAACAGGGGCAAATTATCGCTAAATGGTGCCTAACTTTCCTCGACTGCCCGATGCTGCCGAACCGTCGATTCCGCATTGTCATCACCGCCGGCTGCTCGGTCGGCTCTAATGGTCAGGAATGCAAACAGTGCGGTTGCAAAATAAAACTCATTTTACAACATGGGTCGTATTAGAGTGCCTGGGTCGTAGGGGCATTCCAGTCCGTAAAACTGGCCATACTAATGGCGCGGCTTGCGAGCCTGTTGACTTGGAAATGAAGGTAGCTGCCGTTGATGCCAGGGCCGCATCCTCAGGAAAGTCCCTGACGGTCACCATCATCATCTCTTCACGGCCGGCGAGGGTGACTGTCTACAACAAGGCTATCAAAGTCACCGTGGACGGCCCGCGAGAGCCACGCAACAAGTCCAGTAAGTCCCCTGGTCCCTCAGGCCGACACAGTCTAGCTGATGAGCTGTTTCAGGGCGTGAGATTCACGGTGTGTTGACTATGTTGAGGCTGAATAGTCACTTGCCAACATTTTTGCTTCAGTCAATCGGCTCACTTCTTTGTCCAGCTATATCAAACGTTCCAAATACCTTGGGTGCTTTGGAGCCATGAGAAAGTTGGCAATGCTAGAAAGGATTTAAAGTCTGTATTTAGATGTGTTTTGCGTCGTTCGCAGTATTACGATGGCTTTCTTCGCCGTGGCACCATGCACCCGGACGTTTCCAGTTCTCATTGTCATAGGCTCATGGGAAAGGCAAATCTCACTCGTACGGCAATTTTCTCCTTTTTTAAGACGTGTATGAGCTCGCCGTGGTGCGTATCAGCTTTCTGACTCTGCTTATCCGCCTGCCGCTCTCAGAACACTACCCGCTGTCGTACCAGATGGGGCACCAGCGTCTGTTCCTGCCCCACCTGGCAGGACTGGACCAGCTGGGACGAGACCAGGTGGCGGCCGGCCTCCTGAAGCTGCCTCCGCTCCAGTGTCACGGTCAGTGGCCGGGGCCAGACGTCTGGTGTGAACTGGAGCTGGCTCGTCTCCAGTGTGTGGACGGTCAGTGTGCGTCGAGGCTAGGATTTGTCCTTCATGAGCCCTCCTACTCGTGGTCAGAGGTGGAGTGCTGACCTGCAGTTTATGTCCAAGACAACTGAGTGTCGTGCTACATGAAGACAAATCTGAATGCCTAGCGTGGACTATTTTGGGCAATGGGTAATTCGTGAACAGATAAGCAGTCAGTATCTTCATCTTGTCACCGCCACGCATATCAAGCAGCACACGCTGTTTCCCTGCGTTCAGCCCGCTGTTCAGTTGAATTTTTTAAGGATGTGGCACACATCCGGCCGCCAGGTCACGCGTGAGCTGGGCCTGTGTCGCGCATTCGCGGGCCCTAATGAAGTCTTAATGTTCCCGAGGAACTATTAGCCCGCACTGCGGAATGGGTCACTGCATTTTAGAGCATAATGACCACGTGATATTTGCATCATTGTGACGCAGCCTGGCCCTCGGGCGTGCGCTCAAGTGCTGATTAAATGGACAAATTTGTCCTGACCGCTGGCCGGCCGGAAGGCGTATGCAGCACCGGTCCCGGCGCGCACAACTTACGAGTCGGCGGCGACACCCACAGTCGGCGGGAGCCCTGATTTTCAATGGCACGCGGCATGAATCATGCAGGCCACATTCTGGGCGCACTGCGCCGTCGTAAATTTCCGCTAATTGGCCACGCTTGCTCGTAATTACGACGACCACGGCCGGCGCGGAGGCGGCGGCGGCGGCACGGTTGGGGCGTGCGCCGCGTGCTCGTTCGGTGACCGCTGCGGCCACCGGCCGACCGCCATTGACCGGCGGCGGGCGCTGCGGCCGGCGGCGGGGCTCGGGGCTGGCGGCGGCCGCTGGAGCTGGAGCCGCCAGTCGGCACCGCGAATTGCGCCGACCCGCGGGCTGCACGGTAAACCACATCAGAGCGGCCGCGGACGAGTTGTCCGGGATGTTAATGGCCTAGTTTGGACGTGTCGACTGGCGAAAACCTGACTCCATCGGTTTGGATTGGTAATTGTTGAGTGGCCGATACATGCTTTAGGTCACTGGACTATTCAACGGATCTAGGCCGCACGGTCGTCTTTTTTGTCTCTAAGCTGTCCGATTTGTTATGCCTGAATACCTCCCATCCCTCACACTTCCGAATTTCTTCACCCGTGTGACTTGTGTATGCGACTGTAGGTTTCGTGGCCGCTGGCTAACTTGCACACCTCGGGTTCGCCGTCTCTGAGTCCGAGATGTCCCGTTTGTCCGCAAACGTTTGCTAACACCGACGTTTACAGGAGGTGCAGAAAACCTGCGAAACAAGATGAATCCAATTTTAGTTTCTTGGAAATGGCTTACGAAAATTTGTTATGGAAATTGCAATTTCGTATGGAAATGGCATCCCGAAGTCGAGGAAGGATCGCATGACGCTTCCACAGATTCACAGGCTCCCCGACATGCAATTATCATAGCCTGCATGACTTTCCAGATGGGCAGGCCTTTTGCCTAGTCGGTCAGTCGAATTGCCGTACCGGTGAGACGACAGCAATGCGCAAAACTCTCCCTGCTCAGTCTCCTCAAAGAGCTGAATGTAGTAAAAACACGTTGGCTCAGAGAACCAATGGCTCCGTCGATATCTGTCCCACTGAGACGTTGAAATGAGGGCGTAATCATCTGGCCAGGGGCCCGTACTGGCGGGGAACAAAGAAACGGGGATCGGATTTGGATCGAAACCAGGCTCCTTTGTGCTCTTTGATGAGCGAAGAATATGAAAAACACCGTTGGGTGCAGCGCTGGTCTCGGAAAATAGCCCGCGCCGGAATGTTAGGCCTGCCCTCTATTAGGGGATTGTTGTTGGCATGTCATGTGGGTATTCAGCAGGCTGAGGGTACTATAATGCGAACGTGAGACAAACACCCACTCGACAGTTGCGGTGCATTTAACCCATTTAATCATATAGTAATGTGTAATATAAATAGTAAATGTGTTGCGTTGTGTTGTATTGTATGGTAAATAAAAGCAGTAATTGAGGGGTCATCAGAATGTACTGTAGCTCACCATTTTTTTGCGAATGTTCTGCTGTAGAAGCAGCCGGAGTGATAAAGATCGACATGGATGAATGTTATCCGATAATGTATGTTGTAACCTGAAGGAAGGACTGTTGCAACAGACGACTGTCAACAGACTGTTGAGTAGATGCATTCCTAATGATCTGAAGTCGGAGCGATGCATTTCAGACACCACTCTTTTTCAGCTGTTGTTTTTATCCTGTCCTTATTCTTAGGAAAGAAAATTACCAAAACCACACTGGGTGGCTATAGTGTGCGACGTAGAGCGCCACTGTTGTATTTATAAACCGCCAATGAAATCAAACAATACTCGGAATTTAAACTCACACCGGCCCTCAGCATTTGGCCTGCGGTCAGATTGCATCTGGGGAGGAGAGGGCCATCCTGACTGCCGCGTGGCTGTGTCGCAACCCTGACGATGCGTTCAAATTTCGCCATAAAATTCGATTGTTGATCTGACATTTCTCGATGGGGTGTGAAGTTCAATGAGCGCCGCGTACCACGAGCTGTGTCCCACATACGAGCGTAGAAAGGTTTATCCATTGCGAATTCATTCTTCCACCTTCAATAAGTCTGATTTCGTTATGAATGGTCACAACTACGCTCGAATAATGGTGACAGGGCTAAACGAGTTGTCAGTTATTTGATAAGGAGCAAATTAAGTGAGACGCAGTAGGAAAGTCTGGCATCAAGACGTTGACCTCACAAGGCACTGTCCGTCGGCGCGAGTTCATGACGTCATTTCCGCCGCTCGCCCGCCTTCGACGTGCGAGAATTTCCCTGGCGGACGGTCCGGCCGGTGTCGGACGGCAGGAGACCGGGACGCCGGACCTGACCGCTGCCTCCTGACCCGCAGGCCTGCCGGTGGTCCCGGCCGACTGGTGGTCTCAGGCGGCGGCCGGCTACCCTGACCTGGCCAAGCTGTCCGGCCAGGCGCCCCTGGGACTGTCGGCCGCCGAGCTGTCGACCCAGCTGATGGCACTGGCCGGCGGCCCGCCCAGCGACCTCTCCAGTTCAGGTGAGAGGCTCGACAGACGGCCCCATCAACAACTATGTCGTCATCTGGAGCAGTTCCCACTTTTTACCACGTCTTCCTTAATCAGAGGGAACTGCCTTAAAGGTCATGCTCGAGACCGGCAACCAGGAAGGTGTGATTGCTGGAAACAGAAATGCTTCGTCGTATCCTTTTTCCGTTGCGTGCTTTTTGTGTCGATGTCTTTGGCCCTAGTGGACGGACAGCCACCCACACCACGATCACAAAGAGTGACAATTTGTGCGAAGATACAGTGAAAACAGGTAGAAGATGCATGAGGCCGGTGTGCAATGGTGCAGGACTTTTTGAGTTGGTAGGGCGAGGGTATTTTGAGGTTATCTTTTGGTGTAACGCCAAAACGGTATTTTTGGCCATGTAGGAATTCTCTGAAAATGATAGGGCTGTTGCCCATTCAGGGACGTAGCCAAGCGGGTGCCATGGGGGCCGTGGCCACCATAGTATGGATCCACACTAGATATAAAGCGATGTCACAGGAATACGGAGTAATGATCATGTGTATGTTGCAAAAGCAATCGCAAACATGTTATGTTCTCGTGTGGGTTAAATATAGGGTAAGTCACATAAAACTGCCGTTTTTTCCCAAAAATTCCGCTACATACCAGTCGAGTGTGGCAGAATTTGACATTTGGCCCGAGGAAAATCCTACGTGCCTGGCCCCCACTTGACCTATGACCTGCCACATCCATGCCTGCGAGGGTAGCCTGATGCAGTGACGCCAGCTTGATACATAAAAAACACAAAAATTGCCGGAATTCGCGTGACCTTTCTGTCACGCCTTTTCAAATGCCAGCGGCTTAAAATCAAACCTTATACGGCTTAAAATCGAACCTTAAAATCAAACCTTACTCTAAAGAAGGCCATTGCGAGAGATACTTTGTGGTGTCGAATACACGTAGGTGTGGTTTGCACGATATTGTGGGAGCATTGCCGTGATCACCCAAACTGGACGTGGACGTCATACATGTTTTGTTTATCTGCCTGCGAATTTCCATCATTGGGATCAACTTTTTCTCCGCTTGAGGGCGCTTTACATGATAACCGTCGCTGCCGTTCGCAAGCATGTTTGGGCGTTCTAAATAAGCCTACGAGCAGCATAATCGGTAACCTTGTGTTGAGCTGATTCGGTGCTGTTCTCGGGAACAAGTTTCCACTAAATTTGATGCTTTTCTTTACAAGAATAAATCCACCAACATCACGAACAGAGAAGACTCAAGTCGAATTCGGTCCTGTTCCCTGGCCCACGCCGCTGGCCCGTCATCTGGCCCCTGTCTGCTCGCCTGGCCGCCAGCCGTCTGCGCTGGCGGCCTCCTGGACGTCGCGCGGGGCCGGCGAGGTGGCGTGCGGCTTAGCACCTTTGTCACCCTGCCATAAAGTGACCCGTCACAGGCCGTTACGGCGGCGCTGGTCAATACGGCGCGGGCAGGGGCCGGCCGGCGCCAGCGGCGGCCTTTGTACGGTCTGCGGTAACGACCACGGCCGCCGCCTGCCGGGCCCGCCCGCGCCGCCATTGTAGACCCATGGGAACCGAATCACGTGGGGCGTCACGGCCTGGCCCGGCGCTGCTGTGCATTCCGGCGGTCTGTCAACTGGGGTCACGCATGACACGGCGCGGCGCCGCAGGCGGCGGGCGGTCACGCCTCCCTTCCAGCCTCCTCTCCTCCCTTCAGGGGTCCTGGCTCCCGGACGATTGCGTTGGTGCGGGCATAGCTTATTGCAGACCGTGCATGTAAGACGTTAGCAACCAATATCGATACAACGGGAAACATCGTATCTTGTAAAAAGTCTTTGGCGACCGATATTGCATGGGCGCTGAATGACCCTGCAGTCGGTGCGCCCCTAAGCCCCAATAACCAACCAACCAACCGACCGATATTGCATCTCTGTCGCCATAATGAAATAGTGCCCGATGGCATTGACTTGTATGTACTGATTACTGACCCATTAATTGCACGGAGTTAAGCAGAGATAAGCTGGACAACCAGCATGCCAAGTGTCGCGCGATTCAAAACCCATGCAGACTACAGTCGTACCACGTCTGACCCGACACGCAGTATTCGCTTCGGCCTTCCCGAACCGGTGGTATCGGCCGCCTATCCCGGCCGGACTTGAACAGCTGAACCCAGCGACCGCCGTCGCTGTCTGGCGCTGCGACTCACGACGGCGTGCCTTTCCAGCGTCAGGCCTGGGCTCGGCTCGGCCGCCCGGCTGCTCCTCGCGCCTGGCGCAGGACTACGACCAGCGGCTGTCGTCGCTGGCGTCGGCGCTGGCGACCAGCGCCGGGCCGCCGGAGCCGGCGCCGGCGCTGGCGCTGGCGCTGTATCCGCCCGCGCTGCAACTCTACTCGCAGCTGTGCCGGCCGGCGCCGGCTCCGTCCGCCGCCGACCTGCTGCGGCTGGCCCAGCGGCAGGAGCCGGACGGGCCCGCGCCGGGGCCCGCGGGACCCGCGGGACCCGGCCTGGCGCCCGGGTCCGGCCAGGAAGAGGCGGGCCCCGACCAGGAGCCGGCGGCGCCGGGTCGGTCCCCGTCCGTCGGCCCGGCCGCGGCGCCGGCCCGGCTCGCCGGCGCGTCGGAGCCGACGGCTGCCGGCCGACAGACGGTCTGGCGGCCCTACTGACCGGACCGTCAGGATCGGGACCGCCAGGACCGCAATGTCAGGGCTGGACCTTCAGGTCCGAACCGTCAGACTGTACTGGCTGGACTCCCCAGACCGAGCCGCCGGGACCGCCACTCGGTACCGACTGCACCGCTCAGCTGTACTGACTGTACGCCCGGCCTTTGACGGGCCAGGGCGTCCAGTGTCGGTGTCCGGCGCCTTCTGAGTTCCTACCGTAACAGCGCGTTACCAGGCCGTGAAGACGAAAGCCACGTCCACCGTGCAGTGAAGCGTAGTGTTCTGCACGGGTCCTGAAACGATGCGTGGCGAGGTTTGCGTCTTTGGCGAGGTTCCCGTTGGATCACAGCATTGTGCCGTGTGTTTCAATATCATGTCACATTCAGCGCTGGTCTTCATGACGCACGGTCTTTTTAAGCCTTGCGGTCTTGCGAAGTCAAAACGTATGGTGGCACTGCTAAGGATGTTCGTGAATAAAGAAATGGCAGCGTGTTATCCGAAGCCGGTACGGTGCCTGAGTCCACTGCGCCACAGACAGAAAATGTATTGTATTGCCATGATCTCATCATAAATCACTGTTGCTTGTGTGATACTCACTAAGCTGATATAAAACGCTAATAACGTGACACGTTCATTTCGACGGACTACGTCCCAATGATCTCATGCGTGCTGACTGCGCCTCTTTCGCTCTTTGGCCATTGTTCTCCGATGGCTCGCTGTTGTACATACGCATGGCTATTGTAGAGGAGATTGACTAGACGCAGTACTTTGTTGCCGATTTTTACCACAAGCATTTCACTCAGGAATCGCAGCTAATCAGGGCAGAAACTGCATCTGCTTTTAAAATAAGTTGATGTAATTTTCCTTATTGTGTGCATTACGATTACGCCTAACCGCAAATATTTTTTTGCAGCCGTTACCCTGCGTGTTTTTGTTTGTAGCCTGCTTCGTTGCATATAATGTGCGCATAGGATGGTGTGGAACTTGGCTGTTTGCATCTGGTCAGATCCAGACATGAGTTCTGCGCATATCCTTGTCTTCAATAACCATTTAATTCGAAGCCAATGTAAGAACGATCGCTTTGTATGCCTGCTTGATCGATTTCATAGCTGATCGATTTGTAGCCTGCTTCGTTGCATATATGGTGCGCATAGGATGGTGTGGAACTTGGCTGTTTGCATCTGGTCAGATCCAGACATGAGTTCTGCGCATATCCTTGTCTTCAATAACCATTTAATTCGGAGCCAATGTAAGAACGATCGCGCCGAACCCAGGCTTCGCTCATTGCACATGCATAACGGGCCGTCTCCTCAAGCGGACTGCCTTGTTCGACGAAGCCTTGTGCACTGAATACAGCTGCCTTCCTGTCCCTTCAGCCGTTTTCGAAGTGGGGCGGTCGTGTCGTGGGTGCCGGGTCAGTCTCGACCACTTTCTTCCAGCTATTTTTCTCGGCCGTCGCTGCGCGTTGTGGTCGCCTATCTGAGGCCGAGGAGGCAGCCACGGACGCCGGGTAAGCGGGACGCGACCCGTCGTAAATAACCCCTGACGTCAGGGACAAAGCCCGCCTCCGCCGGGCGTCCAAGCCGCGGGCCCCGTTCCCGAACAAGGCCGGACCTCGCCGCTGCAGTCCGGTCCAAGCACCCACCGGGGAGGCCAACGGCGGAAACGAAAACACGACCACGTGACGGCTCACTTTGCGACGCGGGGCGCCGCCGGTTACGGCAAACCTCACCGATCGACGCCCTGTGAGGGCGATCGGCCGCCGTGTTGACGGCGGTTCGCCGAACCTGTCCCCGCCGAAACGACCTCCGCGGCGGCGGCGGCGGCGGCGGCGGCGGAGGGGACCATTTGACGGTGTGCGCCGTCGGCGAATGCCCATCCGCAGTTGAAGGGCGGCCGAGGGCGGCACGGTGTGACGCGGTGAACGTCGCGGTGCGATCGCCGCTAACGTCACAGCCGCGGCGAGATTGGTGACGCAGAGCGAGCGGGTCATAGGCTGTCTGGCTGTTGAGGAAGGTTGGCGATCGACTTCAATTTAATTGTGAGGGATGTTTTGTCAGGCGATAAACGTCCGATCGGTTTCGGGTCAGATCCTGTGGTTTTCTTGCAACAAAATGCGCTTCGTTGGTTTTGGAAGCGGAAATAACTGAGAATGACAATTGGTAACAAATAATAATATAACTTACAATAAAAACCAACATGATAACTGACAATAATAATAATAAGCAGCTGGCAAGGTCAAAAGTTCATCGATTTTTATTCTAGGTTTACGCAAAAGTCACGTGAAGCGAAGAACGCAGGTACATGCTTTCAAGGCAAACGCCGGCAATCGTCAAAGACATTGTCGTTGCTTATGCAGCCGAAGGCAAATGGCAAACCTCCACGCACGTTCTCCGTTCTGGTCCAGTGCATGAGTCCAACTTCTCTGGAACTATAACTGGAAGGGGGGACGCAGATATTTCCCTCAGGAACACTACACGCAGTGGGACACCTTCGCACCAGAGTCGTCTGGCGCCGCCGTCTTTTCGTAATGCCAGCAATTACGGCGCGCGCCGCCGGCCCACCGCGTGTTAAGCGCGGCAATGGCGCGCTAACGCGCCGGAAACGCCGCCGGCTGTCACATTTCGGCCGGCGCGTCGACGGCGACGATCACGCCCGTCGGCGGTTCCGCGGCTGGCCGAGCGAGGCGGGACGCCAACGACGTTGGCCGCAGCCGTTGCGAGCCGCGGCTGCGGCCGACGGCGGTGTCATGGCGGCCGGCCACGCGAGCGCCGACCGCAGCTGGCTGGGCCGCGGTTGGAATGACTGGTGTCCGGTGACGGCGGCGGCGGCGGCGGCGACCGCGGCCGAACAGCGCCGGCCACCCGCAGTACAACGGCCTTGCATCGGCAGTAATTTCCAACTGGGGCGACGTCTTCGTGCGTGCTGCGTCACAAGAACGTTCTTGGTATCTCTCGACTGTCAGGCAGTATACAATGTATGGGGAATCGCTCCGGTCAGGCCCGCAAATTTCAGTTTCATGTCGCACGTAATGCAGGGAAAGGCCCCCATTGACGCACGGCACCTTATGGCGCACTGCCACAAGGAAAATGGGTGTAGATGTCGCCAAAACTGCATTCATGTCAGCTGATAAGACCTTGGCTGGCTCGCTTTTGTTTGCTGCAAAACGCAGGAAGTGCTCCGGCGTCGTTAGTAAATTTCAAAGGATGGCTATCGTCATTGATTTTGTAAAAGCAATTTCAAAACCTCTTAGCGGAAACACGCTCGATGTTTTCCGTCATGACCTTTGCCGCAACGACGCTGCGACAGGTTTTCTAGAGCACGTTTTTGTTTTCATCCAAACATACGTGATTAGCGCGGTGCTTCAGTGGCGTGCCAGCAGAGCCATTGGAGCCTTGGGTGCATAATGGCACACTGCATAAGTGTCATCCTGGCGCTCAATTTGAAGCGTCGGTGGCCGAATGAATGCTTCCACGACGTCGACTGCCGAGTTCTTTTATCGTCAAGGGCTTTATGGCCAAGGTTAATTACCATCATGACTTCGAGCCGGTTCTTCGCTATCGTGGTACGAGTTGCCATTTACAGGGGTTATCACCCCGAAGGAGCCTTGGGATCATATTGCCTTTAAATTGTTGACTCGCATACCGCTGTGAAAAATTAAGAAAAGTCCAGTTGCTCCGAACCGGGCCTCGGGTAAGTAGCAGGCACTTTCAAAGTCATAACAGTGCTCTCGTCCTGCCGATGTCCCCGACTGTCCCTTGAGCGCAGCAGTGGTCAGTCGTAGAATATGCGACAAACAAGTCATTCTTCACCGGATGTCCCAAGCGCGCCTGTTCGCCGGCCCGCCTGCCGAGCTCGTGGCCACTTGAGGTGTCCGTAGGTCGACGGGCGATGGGCACGGAAGCAGGGGACCAAGATAAGGTGTTTTTTTTCGCGTTTCTGCGCCGCCTGCTTCCTGTCGAGGTTGTTCTCGGGGTTGTGGACGAGCAGCTGCTGTGTATGCTTCATGTCAGCGTTAGTTTACCATGGAATCCACTGGGCTGGGAGCTCGCATCTCCTGTTTTTGTGCATCTCGACTGTTTTCGAAACAATGTCTATGATCATGTTTTGTTGTTAGCTTTTTAAAGCAGGAGAACCATAAATTGGCCGCGTCCGCGCATAGACTTGATCACAACGTAATTTCCTTCCCGTACGATACATTTTCGACTATTTATAGACCGTAAATGTTAACTTCGCCATCGCAAATGATTTTACGTAAGTGCAGCATTTCTTCATCACTTCCATAGCACATTCAAAAGAACCGTACATCGCAACCAACCTGTTGTCGTTTGCAGTAGAAACTTATTACTGCCACCATAGATATTCTTTTACTGGGGGTTGACTCGGACAGTCATGCATCCTTTCAAGCTCTTTGTATACGGCAAGTGTTCAGTGCTCCTTCCGGTCATACAACATTCCTTAGCGAAACTACAGGAGGTGCGCTCTATCATGGCGACGTAGAATTGGCGAACATTATACGGCCATAGCACATAAATATGAGTCAAAATTTTACCACCAATGCACCAAGGAAAATCCTCTTTGAAAGCAAAGGAACAACTGTCTGTTAAAATCGTTGTCTTCCTTGAATGTCTGCATGCTATGGAGATCGTCCGATCGAGTTTTGCACGCCGGAAGAAGACAGGGCTCCTGCGAGTTGCCTGAAACCCTGAATGCGCGAGTATGCTAAGATAAAATCAGGTGTATTTTGTTGTGTTATAATGATCGTGGTACCGTGGATGTAACAGCTCAGGAAAAATTGGGGATCGTGTCATATTCTGAAGCCATTCTATTCGTGCAAGGACCCTGACGTGGCTTACAAACTCTGAATACGTTACAGAATACGAATACGGTACCAATATTCTCTAGGTCCATTGCTTTTGATATAGGTATGCTATATCTGCTTCCTAAAAACAATGCAGCGGCTGCTCTCTTTTATGTTTACAACCTAAAAAAAAAATAATGGAAATCCTTGGCTAGCTACATTAGTATTGGGCTCGACAACGCAGGGCATAACTGTTAAATCTTAACTTGCTTCCAGATAAAGCGTAATTTTAGGAGGATTGTTACCACTCACCTAGTTTTTCATTCACCCCTGCGTCGGATCGCTTTCAGACTGTTGAACTACCTCATTTTTTCTGCCACTTGAAGTATTCCAGAGAAAGTTGTGAGCCTGGCGTTGCAGATGAGGAGCGGGTGGTGTCTCTGTGCGCCAACTTCGAGAGTCAGATGCCGTCGGTCTCAGTATGTTCCTCCTGCAGCCGGCCATCCGAGGACTCCGTAATCGCTGCCAGCACTTCCTACTCAGCACTGCTCAGCCTCACCCTTCGGCGGCCCTTTTTAACGCTGCTGTGGTGAGACCAATGGAATGCCGAGACAATATTCGAACGTTGCAGGGTCCTCTGGAAGCTGGATGCGAGTAATCGCATCCTGCTTTGTTTACAGCACGGTAAGACATAAAGGCCACTTTATATGGCCTCTGTAGGTGGTCGGGTAAAGGATAATAACTCCCTCGAAGTACGGCGACACCTTGTGCATGGGTCAGGTTTATGGCTGATGTTATCTCGAGAATGTGTCCATGCGTATTCCCCCAGTACTCTGTGTGAAGGAGAGGGTCGCTTTGCCATTGTAGAAGTGTCAATCAAAGCCGCAAACTTTATTGGCCGAAAGCCTAGCTTTCTTCGGGGTATCATCGTTGGTGGTCAGCTATGCGGATGCGCTGAAATGTATACAGACATTCTTAGGACGTCATGTCACAAGTATGGCACACGCGTGACGATTCGTAGTGACGATTTTTGTGTGTGCCAGCAGCGGAAAAACTGAATAGAGACGAGAAAAACAAGAGCAAGAAGATAGAACATAGTGGACGACACAACATCGGTATCACGCGGGCGGTTTTATTTTACTACGCAGTCATAACGTGCCTGGTTTTCTTATCGTACGAAATCAATCAACCGCAAGGACGTAACCAAGGTGGGCCATGGAGGTCATGCCCCTTCGTCTGAGCCAGGCGGTCTACACTAGAAATTTAGCGATTTCGCAGTAATGCGGAAAAGTGATCATACGTATGTTGCAAATACATGTTCATGTTTTTCCTGTGTATTAAATATGAGGTCGATTATATATATTTGCTGCTTTTTTGTATACATTTCGTCGTATGCCAGTGGCATTGACAAAATCTGACATTTACCCCTTCCCCCCGATGAAAAAATCCTGGCTACATGCCTGGTCAACCGTCATGATCGGTCAGCCGCCAGAATTAAACTGGAAGTGCTGAATCATACCAGCATAAGGTTTCCTCGATTCTGTTGCGCTTTAAATAATTTTTGATTTTATAGAGAACATGGGTCATGAGCGCCTGTGGAATGCGCACAGCAAAATGAAAGTAGAGATTGCCATGCATGTACATTCAGGGGCAGAGTTCAAGGGCAGACAACACTAAGTTTGTTGACAAGTGAATGATCATAGTTTTCATTGGCATGTTTCATCGCAACGAACGTTGCAGTTGCAAACAATAATAAAATAGTAAAAATGATATCTTTCCCTACGCATCTATTTTTGCATCTATGCTATTTCTATATTCTATGCACGACTGTGAAATTTGGATAGGATTTATCACTGATGGATCACTGGCGCGCATCTGGGTGGATGCGCGCCAGACCAACCTTTCACGTTAACCCTATTCCCGGCAGGGGGGGGGGGCGGAATCCGCCCCCCTCAGGTTTTTTGCTTGCCAATTCCAGGCTTTTTAACGCAGCTTCACGAAACTTGGTGACTTTTCCTAGCTATTCCTTCTACGCGCCGTGACAAAATTTCGAAATTCTATTTTGCTCAGGGGCGGAGCCAGGCAACGTTTTTGGGAGGCACCTCAGGTCATTTTTGGCCATGTTGAGGGTAAAAGGAAAATGTCTGCCAAAAACAGAGTTTTTAAGATAGAACTTAAAACTTTATATGAGTGTATAGCTAAATAGTTGGGCAATGTGCATACGTAATTTTGTTTATCTGAGGTCACTTTACAAGGTCAGGTCAAGGTCAAAAGTCAAAATTTGTTTTTTTCGCAATAATTTCGGCACCTTCTTTTAAATGCCAAACCCGGAATATATATGACGTAGAAAGATGCTCTTTACTTGTGTACCAAGTTTCAGCTTGATATCAGGTCGGGTCACGGAGCTATGACCTAAAATGTCAGTGCGCGTACCCTATATCGCAAAAGCCAAAAAATGAATTTTTTGGAATAGAGTGAATTTAATCGATTAAAAACGTTTACAGATAATATTGAATGCACACGACATCATTCCAGGTGACCCCAAGGTCACTGGAGGTCATTTAAGGTCAAAGGTCACAAGTTGATCTGAAGAACGTGTGACCATGACAGTTCCCCCTTTTTTATGTCCCTGGCACCGCCTATGCTAACATTATACAAACATTGTAATGCGATTTGTACTCCTTTAGCATAACATGACTAGCAGAAGCTAAAAAAATGTTTTGGCCTCTTTTGTTCATTCCGTTATTAGAAAACTAGTCCCCCTATTTTTGAAACCCTGTGAACGCCCATGAATTTTCTCAAAATTTCAAATTTGCATACCCATGGTAAAAGCCCTATCCATAATCTCTCGATTGATGCCAGTTTCATCGAAATCGGTCCATAAACAACGGAGTTATAAGAAGTCAAAAAGTACCCCCCATTTTGACATTTTTGCCCCGCCTGTATCCACAAATTTCAAAATTTTGAAAATTTCTTTTTATAAAAATGTAGTTCACGTCACGGCAAATCGATTGCCGTTTGTTGCGATGAAATCGGATAAGTAGTTCTCGAGATCTCAGGGGGGGGCCGAATCCGCTCCCCCCTGCCGGGAATCGGCCATACCGTCTAGCCCTCCGGGAATAGGGTTAATGCCAGCCAACGTATCTGGAAATTTCCGGAAATTATCGGAGGCGGTTAGAAAGACTTATGCCGTTTCTTTTCAGTCGATGGCATAGGCCAAATGTCATAACATCCGAAACGTAGGGGTTCCAGACTCTCCCAAACCTCGAGGGTCTTCAGCCATGTCCGCGACGAGCCCCACGCCCTGGGCCAGTAGCGGCACCACGGGTTCAAGGCAGGGCGGGGGGACGACATTTTCGAATCCTTCCATGAATCATTATTGAGATATTAATAAATATTCCGGAGCTAGCGGGCAGGGGTCCTCGCTGCACCATACCCTTCCTAGTGCTGCCTCTACCCCGGGTCCCGCGGTGCCCGCGAGGTCGGCGGCCGGCCGCAGATGCCCGCAGGCGCCCGCTGACGTCACGTCGCCGCGGGCGGTCCGCGGCCTCACCGCCTCCCTGGCCACCTGCGCGACCCCAATTCAATTACGGCCTGTCCGGTACGGTTCGGCAGCTACCGGGCGCCATAAAACACGGGCTCGTATGCAAATCAGGCTCGTATTCATCTTCATTAGTTATATGATAAGCGAGTTTGGAGACTAATTGGAGCGGCTTTAGCGGCCGTTAGCGTGTCTGACGCGTCTGCAATGCGCACGCACGGACCGCGCGCCCCTGGGGTGGGTCCAACTCGCGGTGCCGGTCGCAGATGGTGAAACTGCCCGCTACACCGCAGATGGCACACGCAACCTTTACGGAACTTCTTGCAGAGAAGCTTCGAACGGGCAAAATGGTTGCCTGAATGAAGAAATGAAGAGCTCGACGAAACAAAGAAAGGACTAATAGAGTGGCTTACTCAAACGGGCTCTTCACCTGTACTTGCCTCGTCTGCCGTATGTGTTCATTTTCGATCAACTGAGCCGCGCCATCCTCTGTCGTACCGGACTAACCTACTCAGAGGCCCGGCACGAGTCACCACAGAGGCAGCCAAAGGCCTAAAACGCCCATTTTTGTGAAAACCATCGCACATCCAGCGGTGGTTTTCGTATGATTTCGGGTCACACTGAGCTCCGCCCCCCACCCTCGCCTTAAGAAAATCCTGGCTGCGCCCCTGCAAGTCACTGGACCTGGCGGCGCGAACCTCACCTTCTGTGAACGGGACCAGCGGCCTGAGTCTCTCCCTCCGCGAACGGGGCCGGTGGCTTGAGTCTCTCCCTCTGCGAGCGGGGCCGGTGGCTCGAGCCTCTCTGTGAGTGGGTGCGGTGGCTTGAGTCTCTCTGTGAGCGGGGCCGGTGGCTCGAGTCTCTCCCTCCGCGAACGGGGCCGGTGGCTTGAGTCTCTCCCTCTGCGAGCGGGGCCGGTGGCTCGAGCCTCTCTGTGAGTGGGTGCGGTGGCTTGAGTCTCTCTGTGAGCGGGGCCGGTGGCTCGAGTCTCTCCCTCTGTGAGCGGCGCCGGTGGCTCGAGTCTCTCCCTCTGTGAGTGGGGCCGATGGCTCGAGCCTCTCCCCTGTGAGCGGGGCCGGTGGCTCGAGCCTCTCTGTGAGCGGGGCCGGTGGCTCGAGCCTCTCTGTGAGTGGGGCCGGTGGCTCGAGCCTCTCTGTGAGTGGGGCCGGTGGCTCGAGCCTCTCTGTGAGTGGGGCCGGTGGCTCGAGCCTCTCCCCCTTTGAGTGGGGCCGGTGGCTCGAGCCTCTCTGTGAGTGGGACCGCTGCCTCGAACCTCTCTGTGAGTGGGACCGGTGGTTCGAGCCTCTCCTCTGTGAGTGGGACCGGTGGCTCGAGTCTCTCCCCCTGTGAGCGGGGCCGGTGGCTCGAGCCTCTCTGTGAGTGGGGTCGGTGGCTCGAGCCTCTCCCTCTGTGAGTGGGGTCGATGGTTCGAGCCTCTCCCTCTGTGAGTGGGGTCGATGGTTCGAGCCTCTCCCTCTGTGAGTGGGGTCGGTGGCTCGAGCCTCTCGCTCTGTGAGCGGGGCCGGTGGCTCGAGCCTCTCCCCCTGTGAGCGGGGCCGGTGGCTCGAGCCTCTCCCTCTGTGAGCGGGGCCGGTGGCTCGAGCCTTCTCCCCCTGTGAGCGGGGCCGGCGGCCGGGAACTCGACGGCAGAGCTGGCCGGGACCGGCACCACCGTCCTGTCACGTCCATCACTTCAGCCTGTGTTGCTCCGCCCGCGAGGTGTCGCTGCGGCCGCTTCAGTAGCGGTGGCCGTTCTAATGGCGACCGGTATCGCAGATTAATTATGTAAAACAGAGCCGAGCGGCGGGTGGGCCGGCTTAATTGGCGCCACAAAGGGGCCACCACGCGCCGGCCGGCACATCTGCCTTCACTAATTACACGCAGGTTTTATAGGCGTCGGCCTGGCGGCACGCGTGCTCACAAGCGCATCCAGCTCACGAGCGTCAGACCTCCCCTACGCTTCCGCCTCGTGCAAACAACTGTATGACGACTGTTTGCATAATTTTATTGCCCAGTGTTTCACTGTTCTGCCAGAGGTACAACTGGTAAATAGCCGGGGGTTGTTTTTGATCTAGTGGGGGAGTGACACGCCCTACCCGACTTTCTGAGATAATCCATTACAATCCCATGTGTTTGTCATTTACGGTGGAAGGCTCATATGCATGCAAATGGCAAATTGCACAGTTATAACTCAGTGGTTGTAAAGCAACACGACATGCATTATAATGGTAAATACTGCTGTCCAGTTCTCCATTTTATCCACTTTCGTGAATGAAAAATAAACACGACAACGATTTATCGTACAAAGTAAAACGTTTTTGTCATGCCTGTTGACCAACGCAATTTGTTTTCACCTGTTTCCCGAATAGCAGCAAAGCTGGGAATATTGTCTAGTACAACATATTGTAGCTGAATTTATAGATCAAAGATGGGTCCGTGCCACACTACCCATGTTTGTTTCAATCGCGATCAGAAAGAAATTACCAAGGTATCTGAGATGCTGTGATCAAAACAGGTAGGGAACGGGCCTGCGCTCGATTCCATTTGAATCAGAAATGACTCTGGGATCGATTCGGTTGCGACCAGAGTCAGAATCGGAGTCGATTCCTTTGAGAAGCGCCGGAATTCGGGTCGGAGTCGAATCACGGCTGCTTGCGGAATAACATTTAGAATTGATTTCAATGGCTTAACCCAATCCAATGGATTTTAGTGGAATCAACTTCGGAATCAATTCATTTCATTTTGAGTCGGAATCGGAATCGGAATTAATTCGGTTTTGGGAAACAGCATTGAGTCAGAATCAGAATCGACTCAGCAAGCCATAAACCGGTTTGGAAATCAGTTCCCCTCGAAGTGGAATCAAACACAGGTCTGATAAGAAAACATATATGATGATTTTAAAAGACGTGAACGTACTCCACATACTCAGTGTCGCCACAGTACGCTAACAACACGCTGATAACACTGGTTTCGAGTGATGTCAACTTCGGTGTTTTCTCTGTGCTTGGCTGTCCACTTCGCTGTTGCGTACAGCAATGCGCATCGTACGGGTGTGGATGGTACTTTATAAAATGTATGCAGTCCGTCTTCTTGAACGTTTTGATGAGTAATAATTCGTTCCGTTGTTGGCTATGGAATCCCTGAAAAATGCAAGAAAAACAAGGTCACGGTTTCCTCAAGTCCAACACCGTGACTATTTTTTGCATCTTAGCGAACACTACGAACGATGACGTGTCATACTCTACGGAGCACCTAACCCTGTTTTCTCCGACTGGGACCCTGTTTTGCGAGCTCTTCGTTCTGTCAACAAACGCCGCGACGCGCCAGGCGCACAGTCCCCCGTCGTCGCCCCGCCGCGGCGTCCACCGCTGCCAGAGGGCCTGCGCTGCCGAGGGACAGGGCGGCGAGACAATGGACGGCGCGCGGCGGCATTGTCGGTCCTGCCAGAGACTCATTGTGAGCATTACCTCCGGCTGAACTGGCCGCAACTGAAGCGGCCGGTTGGCTGCGGGGGGAGGGAGCAACGTTCCCCAGGGGGCGGTGTTCATCTGGTCGTGCCTCACGCCGCTGGTGGCTAACAACGGGGAAGCGCGCTGTCATTGTGGGCGCAACTAGGTAGAGCCATTGTTCACTGTTGAGAGGAAGAGATGGTGTTGGCTCCCACTCTCTGCCGTGTTGTTGAAACGTTTTTAGGTCAGGAATAGCATCTGCTGCAACCGTTCTTTTCGTTAATTTGAACTAAAAGACCCCACGCATCGACAGGCAGGGGTAGCATGACTCGGATGACATTATGTCCTGGTTGCCAAGGTATTTAGTTTGCGATGAAAATCTTGTAGTTGTTGTTAAACAGACGCTGACCATTACGATCTTTTTAAGTTGCAACCATATTTTACTTTCCCATAACGCTCTAATAACACGGACAAAAATTAATGCTGAATTGGTGCGCAGAAATGGCATTCTGACATCTCTGACACAGGTCACAACAGCAAGAATGATGAACATATCAGCAAATAAAAGTGACACCAAGCATGGTTTTATTTTCCCTTGCTAATTCGCATTTTAATAAACATAGCCACCATACTAACGGATGGCGTTTCCATGCTGTTGTTTTTCGCCATTCCTAATAAGACGGGGAAGAATTCCCCATCCCACTGAATTTTCCTCATACTTCACCGACATTACTTCTGGGCTCACCGGTGACATCGATCCCAGTTTTTACTTACAGACTTTCCATTTCTGATAACTTCACCTTTTCTGGATCTGATCTGTTGCCAGATCTGAATCAAATTACTCATTCCCTCACTGAAATTGCTCATTTGATTACCGGAATTGCTCACTGCTAGCTTTTTTATTGTGCAGTCGTATCATTGGTTGCACGGTGCAACGCAAGAGTTATGCATATTGAAACAGATGGTACAGTGATGGGATAATAATATTTCCTGAGTACGTCATTATCGGGTTAAATTATCTTTACATGTGTCGGACGTGAATCCTACAGCCAAAAAAGTGTTGAGCTTGCTGTCGGTCTTGCAGCCAGTAGTGACATCATCGATGCCATTGCTCCCCTTCCCCCTACCTCGGCAGAATGAAATTTTATACCGGTGGTGAAGCGTGGAAAAACAAAGAATTAAAAATGCGATTTTTCCCCGCAAGCACGAATAAATGATGTCCCGCTGCTGGCAGCCGTAAGAACCTGCGGTTCAAATGCTGTGCGAAAAAAAACTTTAATCCAAATGATGACAAATGGCTAACGGATAACATCAGCTGCCCTGGGTTAGGAGACAGCTTCCCTTCTTGCCCCTCCCCTCCTAACAACGCTGTCATATTTCACACGCGAGGCTAGTTTACTAAAACAATCTTTTACGTCATTATTGAACAGACCGAAGTACCCAAATACAAGCATTTGGAAATCTCCTATAAATTAAGCTAAAATAGTTGGAATGCGTTTGAGCAAGGCCATCAAAGTCATCAATAAGCGTTTCAAGTGAGCTTTTGAGTAAAACAGTGAGCATGGAGGAGAACAGTGAGACGATGAGTAAAACGATGAGGCATGAGCGAAACTCGGTGAGCTGGTAATTTCTCTCGTATTGATAGGGTATATCGTGCAATCCTTTTTTGGTACTACGGCTAGCAACGGTCCGATCATAAAGAATTTTGGTTGAAATCTAGTTGAAATGGTTGAAAACTGTTCCGCACCCAGGTAGTGCTGGAAATGAGAATGAATATTTCGTGATAGGAACACCCTGAACATCATATCGTGCTAGCAAGATGGTTCTATGCAGTGGAAAGTCCCACACCATACAAAATTTGAAAGTGAGACGCTAATTGGCAAACGGTGTTCGTCCTTGAGCCCTGTTTTAACGACATTCTTTCCCTCGCACACCGCCAACATAACCTTCCTCAACGACCGCACATCCCATGAGCCGCCCTATTACCGTCATTAAGCCGGGCTTAACGAGCCAAGTCACGTGCTGTCTGCCATATCTCGACGGCGAGGAGGGCCGTCCGCCCGACGTGGCCGCCGCGACACCTCCGTAACGGCCTCGTCGTCTCTGTGACGCGGCGCCGGTCCGGTCCCGTTCCAAAGGAGCCGCGCCGTTACAGCTCGGACCGCCCCGCCCTGCCCCGTCGTCTGGCCGCTAATGGGCGTCCAGCGGCCGCCGCGTCCCGACAGGGGCCACCGAGGCCGCCGGGGTCTGCTGGCTCGTGCCGGGACGGGGGGGGGGCTGGGGCAGCCGACAGGGAGTCCGCAGACGCAGCCGACCGCGGTGGTCTGCAGGCTCGTGCCGTGGAGAGGGAACACCTGACCAGGAAGGTTATAGGGCAGAGTAACCGTTAAGCCACCCACACATGTCATTTCGATCTGTGAAGCCATGTAATAATAATAAATTAGAACAGGAACCGCGCGATGACTTGAAAATATTGAATTAAAACATCAAAACATTGATAGTTGAACATCTAACAGCATGAGCTTTTGACGTTCCGTTAGTCAAATTGCTACAGCATGTTTCCACATATTCTCCCTCATTCACAGCTGCTTTTTTAAAATCATTACGCTCGAAAATGCAAGAACGTGTAGTTGGGAGAAATGATGCATTTCTTGGTATTCTTTTCCAGAACGCTATTTATTTTGTTTTCCATTATTTCCAAGCGGGACTTTTTTAAGACCACTGTGAAACAGCCACCCTGGATGTTTTCCTCAATCCTTGTCGATATAGTTCAGCGTCAGTGGCACGTACTCTCTTCGAACTCTGTTCTGATAATAATCTTGAGAGTTCTCTTCGGAACTCTCAAAATTATTCGCATTCCCTAGTTTTCCAAAACTACTTCACTGCATGGCAAGGGCCAGTTTCATCGCACTGAGTAGCACACCCCTCGGAGACATATTGGACTGGCCCGGGTCAGCTGTTAACTGCCTCGGGCTACGATTCAGAATGGCCCTCTCGCTCAGGGCCGGCTGACCGAGGCGTATGCTTTCCCGTTCCGTCCTGCTGGCCTCTCCATACAGTTCGGACATCACTATGAGGTATGACTATACATTGTCTGCATCAGCTGAATGCATTTCGTGTTTTGCATGCATCATTTCGTATTTTGCAGGTACGATTTGTCCAACCGAACGTATTCTTGCGAAGAGTTTAGACATAAACAGCTGTATGTGCCTCAGGCGCTTATAACATATCATCAAAATATTGCCGTATCATTGAGGTTTAAATGATTATGGAAACAGAAAACATTCTTTACCCCAGGGGAACCTAAGTTTCGCAAGTAAAATATGTGCATCATTTAACTGAACGCATAGGTCATCTTTGATGGCCCTGAGCAGAAACGTTCCGTTAAATATTAATATACACCTTTATGCGTGAAAGCCAGCTTCTCCTCTCACAAAAAGGTTTTTTTGTTCATATGATCATGCCAAAAGTCTGGGAACCAATAATGACCATCTTTTACTCATTTGAGGTTTAAATGGGGGAACAGTTGCGTGCGGTGAGCAATGGCTCGTGCATGGTTTGGCATTTGTCTATACTGGAACGGACGTGAAGATGACTGCTTGACAGTGACGAAAGGTTGATTATAAGTACATGCCATTAAACTTCCGACCAAACAAACTCTTTTTCACGCCATTTTCCGCTTCGCTTTGGCCGTTTTGATCTTTCTTTTTTAAACCGTCCCTTTGTGTGGCTTCGACTGTTTGATGAGAATGCCTGTAGAGGTCACATGAAAACGAAATAATGCGATAACTTGTATAGTTCCCCATGCTGAATGGATCCACGTTAGACTGTGGGAAATTTCATGATCATAGTTTCTTTTCACAGCGGTATACACGCCGTCAGGCGTCAATATTCAGCACACCCCATTGTTGTCTGGATAATCATACCTCTCACAGCACTCTAAGTTTTGCTGTCCATCTCAGCTGGGGTTAATTTTAGGAAGAAGCGTCACTCCCAGAGTAACCCAACTCAGCGTCAACAAGGAGAGAGTCGGTTACGACCAACCTCAGAACTATTCCATTGGGATGCAAATGTCATATTCAAGTCCATTCTTTCCATGCAGCATCGTAGACACAATGCTATTTGTTTCGTGAAGCTGGCGATGCAAGCACATTCCCGACTTACGTTAATGTCCCACCCATGGGTGCACCAATCCTTTGTGTGGGGTGGCATCCAGCCCTCTGGCTCCGTGACGTCCAGCCGTGCCCGTGCGTCCTCAGCGCCGTAAAAGAGGACGCAACCCGGCCGGAGCTGTCGGCGGCCGCCATGAAGGCGATCGTGACCGCCGTGTTGGACGTGCTCGAGTGTCCGGTGTGCTACCAGGAGCTGCGCGCCCCCATCTACCAATGCAACAACGGCCACCCGGTGTGCGCGTCGTGCCGGCCACGCGTCCGCTGCTGCCCCGTCTGCAAGGCCTGGATGTACCAGGTGCGCGCGCTGGCGCTGGAGAAGATCGTGCGCGAGCTGCCGCGGCCGTGCCGGTTCGCGGCGGACGGGTGCGCGGCGCGGCTGAGCGGGTCGGCACGCGCCCTGCACGAGCGCGCCTGCCCGCACCGGCCGGCCCGCTGCGCCGAGGCGCTGGTCGCCTGCCAGTGGCGCGGTCCGCTGACGGAGGCGCGTGGCCACCTGGCGGAGCAGCACGCGCTCGTCGCCCGGCTGCACCCGGCGATGCACGGCAGGTTCAGCTTCCGAGTCGGCTGCGCCGGCCAGGAGAAGTTCCTCGAGGACGCGGCCGAGGGCCTGCTGTTCCGATGCCTGATCCGCTGCGAGCGCGGCCGCCTGCACTTCCTGTGCCACGCGCTGGCGCCGGCCGAGCGCGCCGCGCGCTACCTCTTCCGCGTGCTGGTGACGCACCAGTGCTCGCAGCGGCGGCTCTCGTTCGAGGGCCCGGTCGTCTCCGTGCTGCAGTCGGTGACGCGCACAGTCGATCGCGGCCAGGGCCTCTGGGTGGAGCGCGACTGGCTGGTGAAGGCCTGCACCTGCCGCCAGCAGCGTCACTGCTTCGACACCACCTGGCACCTCGGCCTGCGGCCCGACCTGGACCAGGCCGAGGCCCTCCGACGGGCGCTGGTCGCCAAGTGCTTGCGGCCTCAAGAAAAGACCAAGTGATGTCGCTGATTCGTTGAAGTGACGTCACGGCACGAGGCTGTGACGAGAGTCGAAAGTGTCCGTGTGTCTTGATTTGGTGACACTCGCAGAGGATCGTGTGGAAATGACTGTTGCTCGCGGCAGAGCAGGGGAGTTTTACTTTTGACGTCGTGCTGGCAGGATATTTTAGCTCGTGTTACGACTCTCCTTTAATACCGTTCCCAGTGTTTGCACGCACGTAGCACAAATTCTACGCCTTGTCAAATGATAGCATTTTCCGTTGCAGTATTTAACATAGCTTAACTACATTTATGATGTTACTGAGCAAGTCACCACATATTTTTCTAGCATTTTCATACGCTTGGGAGGAATCACACGTATTTTTACATGCTGCCGAAATATAAAGTCTTTGATATTTTGTTCCGTAACTGGAAGCTTTACCTTTGCTGTAGCCTGCCAGATGGCAGCCGGTCAGTGGAAGCTGTATATGACTGGTGGTGGATTTGAAACCAGCAGGGACATCAGTCTTTGGCCCCAAAACAGAATTAAGGGTCGACCATTCACAAGGCGGCCTTGTCATGAAGAAGCTTAGCACAGAAAAAAATCACCCAGAGCCATCTGGATCCGGCGATCGTGGGGGAAATTAAACTTTGGAATCGATGAGAGACAAGTGTTGAAAGCTGTAGGATTACCGGCTTGTCGCTCCTGGTCTCAAATGTACCCATCCTTCATTTGGTCGACTTGTAAGCCCGTAATTTGTGCTGCCCCATCTATCAGCTGCTCCTCGAAATCGTCCGGGCAATGTCAGAGCGAATGTCAAACCAATGAGCACTGGCACACTGTCAACCGTAAACCGCGCGTTGCCGTGACGCGGCCTGGACGGCACAGATTGAGGACACCACGTGGTCGACATTCCAATCTAAGCTTGCAAGACTTGTCGCTAGATGACAGTACCCCGATTCCGAGCCCGATACGCGGGCCGCCCACCCTCGACCGGCGAGTAGGCGAAAGTCACGACGCGACTGAGCCTCAGTTGTTTGTCTGGGGCGCGGGGACACCGGGCAACCGTCAGCTGCTCTGCCGACACGACCGGGTCGCCTCTCTCTGAGTCCGGTCAGCTGGCTGAGGCAGCCTCCGCTCGCGGCGGGCCATGAGGCCCTCAGGACCGTCCTCCAGGTGACGGTGACGTGACGGGTGGTGCCGTGGCACGACCTGCGCCCGCGCTGACACGGGCCGGCGGCCGAGCTGAGCCGGAGCTGAGGGTGATCCGAAGAACGCCACCATGTCGCGTAAACTGCTCAAGTTCCTGATCCTGTTCGACAACGAGAACCTGCTCTACTTCCCGGGCCAGTTCATCAGCGGGAGAGTGCTGGTCGAACTGGAAGAGGAGACCGCCGTCCAGGGTGAGTCTGTGCACATATTCTGTTGAAAAACTGGTCTGTTTTTACTGCTTGATTAAGTGACCTTGTTCATCCACGTATCGATCAGAAGCCCTGCGTTAAAAACATACGGCGATGTTCTTCTTTAAAGGTTTCCTCGGTTAAAAATGTCTTCTTACCGGTAAATTTTCAAAGAAAACTCCGTGAACAGAACGGAAGATGTCCAGAAGTTGGGTCGCCTGGCGCTGAACGTTCATGTCGGATATGTTAACACGGAGTCGTGTTTGCATTGTTTTATAACGTGAAAAACAGACGAATACGACTGTTCACTGAATCTTTTGGAAACCGGTCATTGGTTAGGATCAGTTCAATATACATGATGGGCAAGGAACCATAGAAAGTGGTTTCTTGCATTGGTAAGTCGCAATCAGGCCATGTGTCAGTGCTTAAAAAGTGCAAAAATAGGAGGGCCATGGTCTTCGGGCATCCCCGTCATCCTTCTCTTCCCCTTGTCTACAATGAAACTGAGATCTCAAAGTCAGGACCGATTCCGGCTTGCTCGCCTGAGCTAGACTTCCGATCACGCGACACCAGTTTACGAACATCGACATCGTCGGCATGGCCATGGGCATTTATGGAAAGTTCGGACTGGCGGCGGAAATTCTGGCCCGAGCGTCGGCCGCCGCCATCGTCACGGTGTCATTTTTCCGCCACCAGTTCGGGGCAGGGCCTCGCGGAAAACCAGTCTGACTGGTCTTGCACGGGTCACTCCGGCCCATGAACAGGCTTGGGCACTGCCGGCCCCTCTGACGCGGACGTGGGGCACAGCGGCCATTGCACCCCGGAGTAATCAGAACATCTGCCCCCCACATGACAATCGGGGCATAACAGTCCAGTGTTAAGGAAGGTGTTGGCAGTGCTCGTGACGACCGGTAAGGTCAGCAAAGAACTGCCGTGGAGCATTTCGCAATTCCTAAATTGATGGCGTTCAACAAAGAACGTCATGTGATGTTCAGCACATGTCTGGCGCGTTTTTTTTTTTTGTTTGTTTGTTTCGACAACGAAAAAACATATGCGTCTACATTTCATCATGCTGCTGGTTCCGGTGTCCTAATATGGTTGCAACACGCCGCGCTGGCTCCCAGAACATGAATGACGCTGTTATAAGATACATTCTGACAACAGCTGTCTACGGGTCACAAACCATGACGTCAGTCGAGACAAGAATTTACATTTAATATCGGTAATGGCTCTTGGAAGCAGCAACTGGTTGCCTGAAACATCTTCACCGACCATCGAGCGCAGAACAAACGCAACATGCTTGGAGCCTCAGTTTGGGACTGAAGGGTCAGGTCATCGCAACAGCTGCAAATCCCTTATCGGGACTATTTACATAACGATGCTTTTTAGCATGGTCCTAAACAGGTGGCGTCTAGCGTACCTCAAAGAGCCTCTTAAATCTCTGCAAATTATGACCCTTTCTACACGGAATTTGCTGTAAACAAACATTTCATTACATATTTATTAACAGTTTAATTATCGTTTGGCCAGAGCACTGCTGATTTATTGAGATAGCGGCCATAGCTCAGACCAAACGAAGCATCTGCCACGTATTTCCGGCATTAACGTGCCTTCTCTGGCCCTGAGGGTGAGGTTTGTGCCCTGGGGGGCCGTTCCCGGGGTGGCCGACCGGCCAGGTGCGGCGTGACGTGGCCCAGTGACGGGCAGGGCGTCCACCTCTGGCGGCGCCCCCACCTGCCCCAGCCCGCAGCCGCCCACGCAGCCGCGACCTTCGCGGCCCGGGCGGCGGCCCAAGGCCCCGGCCGGCCGGCCCCGCGCCGGCGGTCAGCTGGCTGCGCAGGGCCCGGCGGTCAGCTGGCGGACAGATTCAGGACGGAGGATTACGGCTGAGATGAGAAGGGGTGATGGACGGCCATGGTGCTGCCGCCTACCGCCTCGTCTGCCACTGAAGAGGAGGGTGAGGGATTGTTACCGACAGACACGTGCAAGCAGAGGGATCATGGCTGAGCTGAGAACGAAGATGGGGGGCGGCCATGATGCCTCTGCTTACCGCATTACCTCCCAATGACTGCATTCCAGCGAAGCCAGGGAAGGTTTGGACTGTGCCAACCCGCACACGTCGCTTCTGCGTCCTGCCTGTCCCCTCCCCATTCGTGAAAGAGCTGCTTTTCTGGTAATGGTTGATAATACTCTCCATTCCCTTCATCTCCCAGCATGACTATATCTTCTCCGCTGCTCACGTACGAAAGAGGGCGTTGTTTCTGTTCTGTCTGAGTTATACCAAACCTGGGGACGGCAGATGCGTCCTTCGCATCTGCCCCGTTCCCCGAGAACGGCTGAACTGGCAAAGGCTTGCATGGCCCTGTCGCTTCCCCATTCCCTGTCCGGCTCCTTGACTGTACCAAGACTGGAATGGTGTTTAAGGAAGGTCCGTTGCCTCGTTGCTTGCAACAGCACTGAAGCCGTCGCTGTCATTGTGGGACCGTCCTGTCTAGAATTGTGGTTTCTCCAGTCGTCCTGATTCTGGGTCTGCAGTCCCAGTCCTCTCAGGCAGGTCACCATATGATCTTACAGTAACTCAAACAGAAAAAAACGAAGGCCTTCGAGACGCACATCACATCGTTTAATTGACCACTGGAAACGATCGCCTGTGAAAACACCGGTTATCGTGTAAGGCGAGGCGATTCATTAGTCCTGCTGCGGCGTCGCGGTGGCGGGTCCCGCGGGACCCAGCCACCTCCGCCGCGTGACGCCGGACCGCGACGCCGGACCGTGACGCACCGTAACGGGAGGTTCGGTGGCGGTGCCGGCGCACGCCTCCGACACCGGGTCATTAGGTGCTCGGGCGGCGGCGCCGGCCGCAGCGGCACGGCGCAGCCGCCGTCGGCCGCGCGCCGAGCCCGCCGGCTAGAGTCTGGGAGGGGCGGAGTCCAGAGACTCGCGCAGGGGTGGACACAGGGCGTTACTAGGGGTGGCCTCAGGGCAGAATTAAGGGGAAGTCTGTTTGTCTTGACAAAGGTAACGGGATAGCAGCCGCCAAGATTTTGCCGAGTTGTCTTGGGTGGGCCAAGTGATCGAGGTTTCGCAACGGAAATAGGACATAGATAACTGTGCTGGATCTGGAGGTGGCCGGAGAATCGTAACACGTGGATTTACAACGTTTTGGAAAGCCAGTGTGCGCGCTGTTGCAACGTTGTGCCTTACCGAAATACATACCGACTGTAATGGAAGATGCACAAGAACAAAAAGTTCTGAAGCAAAGCCATCTGAAGTGGAATGAATAAATGTTGGAGTAGTTGATTTCAGTGCGGTGACAAGTATGCTTGACATCCCTTTAGGTCGCCACTGCATTGTGCGCAATTTAGCGACCGATCCCGACTTTTAGAGAATATGATACGGCTCTGATTACAGGTGCTGGGCACCAATGCATGCTCGCCTCTTTCAGCATGTCCTTGAGCTTAGGACTTGGCGTCCTCTGTGTCGGAACTGTTCAGTATACTTTCGCCTGGATAAGTCGGCTGACCTTTTTCACCGGTTAATGGTTTCGTTGCGTGGGTAGTGGATAATACAAGACAAACAGGCAGTGATTGATGTACATTACAATGATACGGGCCCGAAACTCCCCCTAACGAAGATGCAACGGAAACCCACGCAAAGAGCACATTATTTCGTCCGACACTCAGGGCGGAATGCGCAACTGTCTTAGAAAGGCTGGCACCTACATTTTAGACCTCGCTGGAACGCCATCCGGTTCAAGAAGCGAGAACTGGTCGATATTTCGTGGCTTCCGACGCTAGTACCAAGGTCAGGAGGCATCTCACTTTAGCATACGGAAGTCAAAAAGTATCTGCGACTATCGCCCAACAGCCAGGAAGCTGGAGCCGGGCAGTGGCGCCGTGCACTGCCGTATGAGGCAATCGAGGACGTTTGCAGCCGACGCCATCATGTCCGGGCATTGTTCGCCATGGCCGGCGCCTGACGGAAGCTCCTGGCTAAGTCTGCGGCTAATCTGCTCACGTGATCTCCTGCTGACAGTCTGACAGGTTCTCGGTGTCTGAGCGCACCTCGTGACCGGTCTTGACACGAATCTGTCTCGGGTCCGGCAGGCTTTGCCAGATAGTTTCTTGTTGTCTCCTCAAGTCTCCGGGCGGGCTGCCCTCGGAGACAGTTTCCCGCGGACGGAGACTTCAGCTCTCCACAAGCATGATTCCCTGCGCACGAGATTTCCTGCTGGCCGCCGTGCACGAATGCTGAGCATTCCTCAGCGGTCTGCTGGAAGGTTTTTTTGGAAGCAGTTTTATTTCTCACGAGTGCGCAGTTTCGCCAGCAAAGCTGTAATGGTTCCCAGTACTCGCTGGAGACTGAAAGCCTTTAGCAAAGAAAGGTGTTCTTTCACGCCGTTAGTGCCTTAGGAATAGCCCACCTGATCGCCATATCGTACAAAAAAGAGGGATTTTCAGAGATGGTTCACTGTTTGAGAATGCGCGCAACCGAAAATGTGCAGTATAATTTTCTGAGTACGCAGCAGCAAGATACAAAAACTAGTGGGAAAGTGTCTTCCCCACCTTTCCGTTCTTTTTTTCGCTAACACTACTGATGGTCGTACAAAACGCTCCGGCTACAAAATGCAAAGCCCTTTCCAATCACGGACTGGCGCGAGACATCGAGCACCCACAATGACGAGATCCACATCATCTTCATATATTATATTTCAGTTCATCTGTAACAAGCTCGCTGCCATAAGCAACAAGTTCCGCTTAGCACTGACTCCTTTTGTCCTTTTCGTCTTTGGTCTCGACCTACGTTTTCAGCCTTTGACTTCGCTCTGTGTCTGCAGGAGTGTTTTTCCACGTGGTGGGCGAAGGCACTGTGAAGGTGAGCGACAACCAGCACCAGCGTCATGTCGACAAGGAGAACTACATAGACTTCAAGATGCGTCTGCTCGGCGAACACGGTGAGAGCCTGACCGGTTATGGCCATTAGCCCCCCCCCCCCTTCGCCTCCCAGATATATGTGCTCGTGTTCCAGTCTGAAGATGCATTACTGTGTTTCTGCCCTACGGCATTCTTTAGCTCGCGCGTTAGCCTCCTTTCTCCCTACCACGTTTAACCATCTGTCATCGGGTTGCACATCCATGGCCATGACAACAAACCATTCGGACTGATGTAAACTGCCGCAAGGCTTTTAGGAGCATCCATAAAAACAGCAGGCACCGGGAATTGGCATGTCTGAATGCCTGAATCCGCAAACTGTATGCCCAAACTGCAGTTGACCTACCGCGCAGTGGTGAAAAAATACGCCGACCTGGCAGATATTATCGGTGACCAGTAGCCCTACGTTTGCCTGCATTAGGGTGACCAAAATAGGGAAATCGACATGCGATGAAAGAAGAATTTCCCTAAATTTTCTAACGTTTGGAAAACAATCGAGTCATGATCTTCACCATTTGTCCATACTGAAATATGCCAATAACATCAGTCGACTGAGAACACTGTAAAAACAGCTTATATTTTCTGGGTCGTCAAAAGGTACCCCTACGCGATGTGAAAACGTACCGCGCTGCCATTTCCAGTAGGTAACACCATTTCTATTAGTCTAAAGCGAAATATACCAGGTGACCATTGGTCACAATATCGGCAGAGATCGACGGTACAGTGGTCGCCCGCCGTATTAAGTCTAGGGCCACGAGAGCGCCGACCGGCTGGTTGAAAGCGCCGACGAAATGGTCACCTAGGAGAATCAACGCACCAGATATAGTAGAAGTGTTCATGATACTGGGGAAGAGTACCCTGCGGTGAAGTTGTTGACAGTTGAGGACGACAAGCTCGAAAAAGACGCGGCGGTTCAAAGTTAAAAGTTTTCAGACGTACCTATACTTAACTAGCGAAGCCCAAGCCATAGAAACCCAGCAAAATCAGTGTGCATACGTATTGATCAGTCAGCTTTTTTGGTGACGAAGTGTCGTGGGGAGATTGTGATGGAGAACGGAAGGCCGGCCAACCGAAAAGAATTCGACCGAAATTTCAGTGTGGGCATGGCAACTGCTCGTATGATGGTAGCAAGCAGAGTCTACCGAGGCTCATCAAGCTGAAACACCCGGGAAAACCTGTGAAAATAAAGGTGCAAGGCCCCTTCTGTCCTGAAGGGCAATGGGCTAGCTGGGTCAGCAGGGTGAATGGTAAGTTCAGGGGACAAAGGTCTCCTAATTCGTTATAGCCTGTCTGCAACGTAGGGCACACTTAATGAGAACTCATGTGCACCAGTATGCAAACCATGGTAAGGATGCCAACATAATTTTACAGGCAGCCTGAATCCCACGGGCACAATCTCTCATGGGTTGCAGGGGCATGTCTCCCACAGATTTCCAGAAGTGGTAATTTACCCCGATAGTTAAGGTGTAAAATCATGATTTTCCATAAGAGACAATTTCTTGAGCTTCAGAATTTAATAATAAATAATGGTTTCAACCATAGTTTTTCATACAGTGCCCAAAGAAGTGATTTTTACCCTTGCCATACCTGTTCTTGGTGGACTGCAGTCAGCTTGATCCCCTCAATTTCTGAATTGTGGCTACACCCATGTGGAATCCTGCCCTGAATGGGGCAGATGCTGATCCATTTGGGGAAGGGTCATGCCTCTGGTAACCTAACCTACCCATCAAAACACAATTTCTGTCAGATTTATGCCACTGGTAGTGTGAGCTGCCCTGATACAAGAATTTGTCTCAGAATTTCAAAAAGCTACCCCAGATTTCATATTTTGCCCTAACCCTGCCCCAGTGACATCTGTTGAGATCTGCAATGTTCTGCAGACTGGTCTTATAGGGATGGAGGAGTAATCATTTGGTAGGTGCCCCTTCTCTAACTGACAAATGGGATTGTGAGATGGCATCATCTAAGGTTTGGTATCTGTACAAATGTTCCATAATTTCATCACACTGTTCAGTGTTATGTCATGTGGGGAAATTCTGGCACAATACTGCCAGAATTCCACCACAATCCCTGTGATGTTGTTTAGGTACATTGTTGTACATTTGTGCCTGTCACAGAACATCACATGAATCAAATTCTGGCACATACCTTTGTATGTTGAAAATTAAGCACAGTCTTACTTAAACTGAAGCACATCAGTATTGAAATTTATTTACATTCACCTTGAAATTTGAATGAAGCTGATGCCAAACTGAAACTCAGTCACTGGTTTGTCAAAAAAGTGGAATGTCTGTCAGTCATGATGATTTAGGCTAAGTGCAACTCAGCCATAACATTATGTGGCATCCCTTGTATTTTGTACCTCCATATGTTACCAGACTCTATTCATTATGCATATCATGAAACCTATCAACACCAACATGTTTGTGCTGGAATTGGTGTGCATTCACCCTGAAATCTGAATGAAGCTTATGCCAAACCTAGACAAACAGTCATAAGGGTTTTGGAAAAGCAGGATGCTTGTCAGTGATGATGATTTGGGGTTAAGTGTGCATCAACCATGAGTTTATGTGGCACCCCATTTATTTTCTTACCACCCGATTTTAACAAGGCATCTTAACCATATACCCATCATTCAAAGAGCATATGGCCAGTGCAACTAAAACTTTGTATGCACATTTGAAATTTACATTTGCAGGTACACAGTTGGGATAGCATGATCTCTAGATATTCAGATGTCTGTATATGCCTTGTTGGCACTCATGGTTAATTGTAAACAGTCAGTTGTGGTGTATTGTATTGACTTTTGGTCAAGGTGACCACTTGGCAGTTCTCACATTTGGTCGGCGACCACCAAATAACTTTTTTCACCCCTGCTACCGCGATTCATGTGATTTAGCGACACAGAAACGCAGAAATACATACTTTTCGTCCGGCACGTAGCCAGGATTTTCCTCACGGATGGCCAAATGTCAAATTTTGTCATATACCTCTGGCATATGACGAACTTTATAGGAAAAAGCAGCAATGCTACGTTATTGACCTCATATTTAACCCACAGGAATACAGATAAAGTTTGTTTTTGCAACATATATCTGATCACTATTCCGTATTCGTGCGAAATCGCCATACATCTAGCGTAGGCCGCTTGGCTCAGGGGAAGCCATGGCTGGCCCCCATTGCCTCCCCCTTGGCTACGTCCCTGCTTCTTGTGCATCTTTCATGCCACAAACCCAGTCAAATTTTGCAAGAAATACGGCATGCAGGAACTGGTGCATGCCAAATGATTATCGTCAGTTAAATGTGTCCTTCTGTCATAGCCTTCAGAAACTCAACCACCCGAGGAAATTTTCTAATTAAAGAAGCTTGGGGAAAAATCAGCTACAACTAATCTTACGCATTGGCATACCTCATGTGATATTTCTCTGGAAGTGCGTGTTATCTCCCATACATGGACATCATATGATCTGGTATTTGGAGCGTCCCACAGTCCCAATAACCAGCCTTTCTCTCCTTTTCCCCCATATCATTTTCAAGAAGAATACCACATGAGACATGAGAAGTACCATTAAAATGACATATCATTAGGCCGTAATGTATTGCTGCATAATACAGTGCACAGTTTTGTCTTCCCTGAGGATCATACACAACCGCTCCATGTACAATCGCATAGCACTTGCACAAACTCACATAGGCACTATTCACCTTCTCGCCGTACTAGTCCCTTCATTCACGAAAGCCTGCGCTAAAACCCCTAATCATTGTCAGATTACGGAGGCTCGACGTACCGTGAGAAATGCGAACATAAGCCCGGTAATCAACGTAAGCGAAGTAGTTGGCTCTCAGTTAGCGCTGTTAGGCCACGGAGTCGTAATAGCCCCGGGACGTTGTACCCAGTGAAGGGAGTTGATGGGGTCGATGTCGCAGCCGGTGCTCCAGTGGGGCAGGCCCTTTTCTGTCAGGTGACGGGTCGCGGGCTTCCCACAGTCGAGGCCTCGACATGACGACATCACGAACGGCAGTGTGGCAGAGCTGGTCTCACGGCTAGACGGAGCACGTTTCACGTGTCGTGATTTTTTTTAGCCTCTCTCTTTTGATGTCAGACTTTGGTGCCGGACCTCTGCTACCTATTTTGCATTGGTAGAAATATGTAGATTTCTTAGCCACCAAATCACATAAATATTTACGTATTGGCCGTTGGGAACAGTAATCATTGATATGCTTGTTTCCAGCCATTACGGTAAATTGGTTGCTATCACTGTTTGAACATAAAATGGTTTGCTGTTCATATAAATACATTACCAGCAGAGATCCCGGAACAAATGGAGAGTATCACGAGTAAAACATTCATCAGGCACTGGACGCAAACCAAAGAGCACAGTTGGCGGGCAGCGGTGAAGAACCAGTTTGTCAATGTTTACTCGTGTATTAAGACGCGTTGGCCAAAATGTGACGACATTCTGTGTATGCCAAACGGTCATAGCAGCTAACGACCTCGGTAAATACCCCGGTGGTAATTGGGACCGTTCAGCACTGATTGGTAAGCATACGGTGAAGCAATCTGACCCAGCGGCCATCCTAATGAAAGACCGCGACGGCTAAATTACCTGGGGACCTTGCATGGATGGCTGAGAGCTCGGAGAGCTGCGCTGACAGGTCATGCTTTCAGTCTGGCTTGCTGCTGCTGACACGTCGGGCAGCCCGGCCTGGACCAAGTCTTCAGACAAGTTACTCATCTTGACCTGACAGGCAGCTGCCGAAAGGTCATGTTTTCTGACCTTGCCAGCGCTTGTTACCAGGCCTTTCCTCCCTGACTTGGCCTAGCCTGACCTCACCCACGGCCGCCGGCAGGTCACGCGCCGATCCCGCTGTCGGCGGGCATCCACAGCTTCCCCTTCAAGCTGGGCCTGCCTCTCGGCGTGCCGTCCACCTTCCTCGGCAAGCACGGCTGGGTGCAGTACTTCTGCAAGGCGGCCATCAAGGAGGACAACGGCCTGGTGCACAAGAACCAGCAGGTGTTCATCGTCATGAACCCCATCGACCTGAACGTCGAGCCGGCAGAGCTGGCGGTGAGTCTGCGGGGGCTGCATGGGCTTGCTGTGGATGTGAGCATGCCACGCTGACTGTGAGTCATAGCTGGTCGCGATGGCTGTTCTGACTGTGAGGTAAATGTGTCGGCGGTGATGGTAAGGCAGACTTTATAATTCCGAGTTTAAGCCCATCGTGTTTACGGTGAGTTTAAAGGGACAGTGTCCGTTATTGCTGTTAGCTGACCGTGCTGGTAATACAGAGAAGGCAACGCCCAACAACGAGTCTAAGAATGATAGCATTTGTCATGGGAACCGTTTGATTGGAAAATGACTGTCTGGAAACGGGCGGCTCTGTCATCTGACTGGAGAATCTCACTTGTCTGATTGTCTTGACGCAATGAGGAATGACAGTTCCGTCGTGGGGAAAAGAAAACCATCCAAGAAAGCATTTGCATGAGATGTTAAAATGGAGTTGTTTTCCCGCACAAGAAAAAAATCAAGGCGACTGGACAACAAACATGCTTGGTCCATTGATCCATCTAAGCCCTTTCAAAGTATGAAGATCAGAGTCCGGGAAAGGAAAAAAACATCGAGTCCCGATGTATTCATCTAGGCCAAAGCTAGACTTGAAATATTAGGTCTGGAGTCCAGTCACTATCAAACGAATCATTCTTACCATGAGCCCGATGGCATCGGGGCCTAAACAAACCCAAGGTCAACAGCTTTTTGTAACTAAGGATGCGGCATCAGGCTTAATGTGGCACGAGGCCAGGTGGCTGAGGACGCTCTGCGGCTTCTTGGTATGGCGAACGGCGCTTTTGCATTGGCTGTCAATGTTGTACCGAAGGGCTGGTCGATAATATCCCCATGGCAAGCTGCTTCTATCTTGAAAGGCGTGTTTTCCGAATTTGAAGTCCAATCGAAAGGCTGCTCACTGCTGGCCCAGTGACAAGCGCTTTCATTTCCAGCGGTGCCGGTGCGTGTGGGCGTAGCTGGTTGTAGAGACCCACCCAATCCTAATTGCTAGGGACGGTGCGGAGGCTAACTTAGCACCATCCAGCCATCTCCACCCCAAACTCACCGTGGCGACGTCTCAGGGGCCACAGCCCGCAGCGGCCAACAGCACGCAGCCGAGAGCTCGCAGAATAGTGTTGCAGTGTTTCATGCCCCGGTATCTCTCCGAGGAAGCCGTTAGACGAATAACGGAGTATTTTACGTGGTACACGAAACGCCACAGTACAGAACACGTGTTGTCTTAATCCATAAAACAGCTAATCTCCGGTCCACCATTGCGAGCCCATAGTCACCACCTAGCACCGCAAACAGCCACCTGCAGTCCGTCACTGACAGGCTTCCGCTGCAGTGTGAAGTCATCACTTTTCATCAGCGGTCTGACATCATCTCTCAGCCGCAGTCTGGCGGTATCAGAGCTGGTCAGCAGCATATTATTGAGTCTGGCGCTGCAGTGTACTGCTGTCAGTGCCCACCTGAGTAGAGACATTGTCATTCCCTGGCTGCGGTCGTCGCGGTATTCAATATTCGTCTGCAGGGTGCGAGCGCTCGGTGCGGCCGGCCGCTGCCGCCAAATTTGGCGTCCGAAGGCCGCCCGGCCGCAGCAGGGTGGACCTCCCGGTACAGCCGTCCGCCGGCGGCCGCCGCAGACCCGCGGACGGCGCGTGCCTCCTGTGTCCGCGGCGCGTGCCTGCTCTGCTCGTCACACGCCGCCCCGTGCCTGCGACACGAGCCTGCCGTGCCTGTCGCGCCACGGCGCCGTCACAGCCGGGAGACCTGCGGGCCCCGGCCGCCCCACCCCGCGCTGTCGTTTTTCTCTCGGGCGTGCCTCGGCGAATGTCCGGGACGGAATGAGGCGGCGTTTGTCGGATACAGGCGGCGGCTGCCGTGACTCGGCCGCGTGACAGCGGTCACGTCACGGCGCGTGGGCGGCCCGGTCGGCCGTGACGCTGCCCCAGGCTGTGGCGGCCATGGCGCCGCCCCGCAGCCCTGGGCGGCTTCCCTGCGCAGCGCCTCACGCACACGACCTAGGATGGGGTGGGAAGGCTTCGCGTGCGTTTGCCGCGTCCATTGTGTGTGGCTCATTGCGCTCCCTCTTTGCTGAATTGGTCGTGTTACGTGGGCATGGTGAGAAATGAGACTGGAAAATTCCCCTTCGAACAGTTCTGTATGATACTGCCAGTTGTAGAAACATCGTTCTTGTTTTCTTTTCCGACTTCTTATTTAACAAGCCGTGTTACATTCAAGTGCGTTTCTTTTCAGGATTTGCTGGACTGTTGTACTTTCTCTCGATGGCTAACGGTTCCACTGTCTTTATGTCGTTTTGCCTTGATATCCCTATTTGTCCTGGAACACGGCTTGAGCCATCAAAGTTTGTTTTGTGCAGGCACCATTACTAGGTTCTCGAGATAGAAAATATTCCACGCCCAAGTATACGTCGCACAGGAGTGATTGAAGTGGGCGATATATAGTCTGTAAAAAAGCTTAAATAATGTACTGTTTAAGAATCAGAGCTATTCCATATGCCTTATTTAACATTTTATTCACCCGCTTTGACTCCACAAAGCCTTTAGAGATGCTCGAGATGTGAAAGGGCTATATACGTTTAGGTTTGACTTTAGTATGAAACGATAACTTGTTAATTTGTTTCTGTATGACAGAGTATTGGCAAATGAGTGCATTTCATTTATTCCTAAATATCATGATATTTCTGCCAAGGTTAAATGCCATAGTAATGGAAGCGATCACAGACAATGACGTTCCCAGGAACATTTCGGTCAGACCTCGGAGCGTAATTTTCTCACGGGTTCTTCCGTAAGATCTGGGGAAATCTCACATTTCCTCGAAACGGCCTCTGTGATCAATCAGTCACGTTTCTTCCGTACCACACTGATGGCCTCAGATGGATATGTCTGTCATCGATTTGCTACCTCATACTCAACAGTCCATGTGACGCAGTCTCATTGTGATGGATGGACAACCTTGCGAGTCATGTTTTGTGAGATTTTACTACGGCGACAACAGCCATTTCAGCTGAACCTCCAACCAATATATCATCCACTCCAGTCCACTTACCACTGAAGGCGATAGCCGGCAGCGTAATAAGGATTTTCATAAGGGGAGTCGAGGTGCTGAAAATGTTTTAAAAAAAAAACGTGATAAAAAAGATTTGGCCGCCGAAACCAAACCGATGGCAAAGCCAGATGAAGAAATGATGCTACGGAGGTGGACTTACTTTCTGACCCTTTCTTGGCTACATTTGTGGGAATCACCAGTGTGCTGAGTCCAACGTCTGACTGTTGCGTTTCGCCGGTGCGCTGAGTCCCACGTCGAATTATTGTGTTCTGCCGGTGCGCTGGCGAGTCAACGTCTGACTGTTGCGTTTCGCCGGTGCGCTGAGTCCCACGTCTGACTGTTGTGTTTTGCCGGTGCGGGGACAGGAGCCGTTCCACTGCGAGATCGAGCACAAGATGGGCCTGACCTGCCTGACCTCCGGCCCGGTCATCTGCCGGGTCAAGCTGGACCGCGGCGGCTTCGTGCCCGGCGAGAGCATCGGCATCTGGGCCAGCATCAGCAACCAGAGCAAGGTGTCGATCAGCAAGACAACCGCCTGCCTCACTGAGGTCAGTTGCAGGACGGGGCCAAGGGCAGGATCGAAATTTGTCGTTATTTGTTGCTCCGCATATGTCGTGTCGAAGCCCAGTATTTGAATGCAATCTGATGGGCGTCATTGTATTTTAGGATAATTTCGGAAAGCACATGTATCCGCAAGTTACCTTGAAGTTCCGTCAACGGCATGGGCGAAGAGGGAGAAATAATGAGGTAGTGAGGAAGAGGGACAGAGAGAGATAGAGAGAGGGGCATATCTAGTCATATATAGATATAGTCACATATAGTCATATATCCCTGTCCTATATATAGGCATATATAGGGCAGGGATAAATAGATAGATAGATAGATAGATAGATAGGTAGGTAGATAGATAGATAGAGAAAGAGAGAGGGAGGGAGAGAGAGAGAGAGAGAGAGAGGGGGGGGGGCTTTTTAGTTCCACGGTTTCTGCTGAAGGCTGCGTTTTACTGACGGGCCTGTGAGGCCATCCGCGGCGGGCCGACCGCTGATTGGAATCGTGACATTGTGTAACGCTCCAGAATAGGAGCCTGCGAGCCGTCCGGCTCCTGTGGCCGGGAACAAGGCGTGGCGGCGCTGGAGGAACATCTGTCAGTCCGCCTCCCTAATGTCGTTATGCGATTCACATTTCTCCAGCAGCACTCTCCACTACCCACCAGGCACCCTGAAGGTCTCAAGATCAGACGTCCATTTGTTCCCCTAATGCCTAAAAACACAAGAATGGTGTCGGAAAGTGATATGGTTCTGTTCAACTACGTAAAAACATGCGTTTGGAAAATAATGCAGAATTAAGATTTGGTAGCGGTTTGGGCGGAATATTAGCGGGGCAGCCCGTTTAACTCTCGCCGGAGGCCACGATTTTTCCGACGCAACGGATCAAAGGTGACTGTCGCCCCCCTCAACCGATTTCTTTTCTAATCACGATATAGTAACGAAAGAAAAACGATCCTATGTCTATTTTTTTCCTCATTCGTGTGAAACCAATTTGACCCCTGCAGGTAGTCTGGTAATCTCTCAGGTCAAATCGAAGGAAGGAACCACATCTCGGGCCAAGGTCAGGCAAGCAAATCGTAAGATATCATTGTCATTCTTCATTATGCTGATAGTGCCAGGAGTGATGATTATCTCAGACAGAAGTTTCGATCATTGAGAAAGATACAGATGATTTCCATTGCTGACTCGGATCCATTACAGATAACTGCATTCCGTACATTCATACATCAGCGGTACGGATTACCCTTTGACCGTCTCGGAATCATTTTGAGCCCATATAAGGTCAGTGACCTCGAATGATCTTGAATAGATCACTGGTCTTTCAAAACCCAACATCTTGTCAGGCATACATTTAAAGAAGTCCTATACCGCAAACTAAATTTGCATTTCGTCAGACTCTTAAACATGAAGCCAAAATGAGGTTCAGATCTAGAAAAAAACTGTTGGCAGCTCTTCTAAAATATCATCAAAATTGATGATCTGAGATGGCCTGGAAATGTTTTTCCTCGTTTTTTTTTTAGAAAGAATCTGAAAAGGTCAGGCAGTGCAAATTCTAGGCCTTTGACGCTTACGTCCACCGGCAGTCTAAGGTAACCCCAAGGAACAGAACCAAATTTTTGTCCATTTCAAAGACTAACCCTCGGGTCCATGCACACAAGCTTCCCAAGTCAGTCAATGGTCAGTCCCCATGCAATCAGTTATTTCGCCCATACATCAGACCATTGATATATTGCAGCCTCGAACTTTCATCGAACCTGTTAAGATTGATTGGGGTCTGCATGCAGCTAATGTATGGCCCCTCAGTATCCACGCAAAATTAATACCTTCTTCGCTTTCATCAGACGGCGACCGGTGATAAATTCGCCCAGCAAGTGGATGTGAAAGAGGTTTTTAGCGACTTCATCAGAAAATATCGCACGTTTATTCATCGTAAAACTGCAGATAAAACGACTCATAACCACGTGCTCCACCGCTTTCAACTGCAGGTTGCGTGGGAACCATGCCTGAGTTACAGTTCTTCTTTAATGGCCCATACGTAACCGCTTCATATCTTCGCTATCGTAGATCCTGCACCATAACGACGCATGACGTAGCATGAAACGACCCCCCCCCCCCCGACAGGCAAAACACAACAAACAACGAAAAGCAAGAAGCTATCTGTGAACCAATCTAGTCATGTGGAAGGTGTGACAGACGTACTCGCATGCCTGCTAACGATACTTGAGCCCGAAAACTATTGTTAAACTTCTGTTAGTTTGCAGTTGTATTGCTCTGAATCACTATTTTTTGACATTTTGGGGTTCTTGTAAATGAAAGATATAATAATACAACGAAGGAGACAAAAGGAAGAGATGGGTTGGAAAAGACATGGCTGGGTGAAAACTGACCAGTTTTCAGTCAGGGCTGTGAACAGAGTGATATAGAATTTAATCCATTTTGCAGCTCGAGTAAATTTAGTACAGCGTAGTTAAACAGTCAAACGATCTCGCAACAAAAGCATGGAAGCTTTGGTATCACAGATGATTAATTTGGTTCTCTTCAAGACAGGTCTTGTTTTGAAAAGCTGCGAAATTAAAACCTGTCGTAATAGCCATGTAGTGCTCATCATATTTATAACCATACGTTTTCAACGCGCCTTTTTATGCATATCTCATTTCTGCACGCCACTTTTCGTCTTTCGCCTTTTCGTCCTCACACCTGCTCAGAGATGGAGGCTCTCTGCAGTTACTGGTGTTGACAGAAACGGTTTCAGGTCTCTTCTTCGCTTGCACTACCATGTGCGTAATTCTGAATCACATGTTCATCGGTGTGAACATGGCATCTGGCAGCACCGAAAACACAGAAGCCTCTGCACCTGCTCACTGTCTGTCCAGCAGATCACCGGACAAAAGTCACGATGCTGATATAGTGAAATGCAGTCGGTGTGGCTGTCCCGTGATTGGCATCTCTATTTTGGCCGTCATTTTTCCGTGCCTCACGACGATTAGCACGGCGTTCCCTGTTTTCGTGCTGCGCACGTGGTTTGTGAAACATTCGGCGTGGGAACTGGGACTCGCTGGTTGCCAGCGAGATGTTTCGCTCTTCGAATTCGACGAGCTCCGGTCTTTCTCCGTCGTGATGGCCCGTTTTGAAGTCAACTCCGCAGTGGCAGGTAAATCTAGTGATTCCCAGCAGGCGGGGATTGGCTATCGCTCACCCAAGGCCAGTCCGGCTGGCACGAACTAGCCCGGTTTGAGCCTGCGCTGGAGCTAGAGCTCACAGCACAGTGCAGAGAACGTGACAGCCTGGGTTAAAGTCCGCCACAGCGCAGCGCTCTGCGCGCCGGTATCAGAGCGTCGTGCCGGGGATACCGGGGACTGTCCACCGAGCGGCGGGCAATCATGACGTCATACAGCTCATAGCCTGTACCGCCTCCGGCCGTTGTTCAGGGAATCCCCCGCCGCCCAGCTGCACGTGTGCACCGAGGATGAAGCCGCGGTGGCGCAGACATGGCCCTCCGCCGCGCTGCCGGCCCTCGTCATGGGTCCACGGCCGCGACAGGCCCACTTTTGCGACTGTGGGCGGCGTCCGCCGAAACACTTTTATTTCCCACGTGAGGACAACCCGGTCCTGGCTGGCGGCTCCCACGGGCACGCTGGAACCGGCTCTGCGCCGCCGCCGCCGCTGCCGCCTGAATACATCAGTAGCGGAGAGGGACGGGGTCCGACCTCTTGCACCATACCCATCCAATCGGAGGTCATCTCTGAGGGGGGCTGTCTGGGTACGGCCCACATCTGGGTCAGATGTTTTAAGCACGCGGCGGAACCCAAAAAGGAATAAGTAGGCGGCGAGCATGCAAAAATATGAACGTGCTGACTTGAACAGTTCGACCGTTGCAACAGCGTGATGCGCGCCCGGAGCCGACTTACTGAGTAAAGGCAACATATGAACTGCAGTTGCAATGGTAACAGTGGTTCCGTACCAGGTTTTGGGCCAGGTCTCTTGGGCTTCGGTGTCAGAGCAATCTTTTGCTTGTCTTCCAGAAAGGTGAAACACTGATGCGTCTGCTACAAAAGATCATGGGCGTAGGAACGGGGGAGGGGGCAGGGGGCCATGGCCTCCCACTTGTTGAAAATTAACATTAGCCCTATGGGGGAAACCGTCTCTGCCCCCCCCCCCTTTTCTGGATGTTCCTACGTCCTTGCAAAAGATGCTGCGAAAACTTCCGTCATGCGCTTCCCAAGGAAACCTTAGATGTGTTTTAGATGTGTAGCATGGTATTTATTGCGTTCATTTCTGGACCTTTGTATACACCAAATTATGAGCATATGGAAAATATGACTCGCCAAACTACAACCACGTTTTTCGGGTACGCAAACTGCTTGATTACTCTCCGCGCATCACAGTCTGGGAAGCGGCAGTACGGCCACGGCACTTATCAATCTCCTGCCGCCTCGGAGGCCGATGCAAAGCGGACACTGACCGCCGATTCGCCGAAGATCGCGTCCTAACCACAAACCAGTTTGCGCATCACCCACACGACCTGATGCTTCCCACTCGACCTCTCCAGTTCCGAACGCAGCGTGACCCTGGCGTCCTCTCTTGCAGACGATCCACTACCTATCGCGCAGCAAGATCGTCAACACGGAGGTGCGCGAGCTGTCGCGCGTCACGCGCGGCAAGGTGCGGCCCGGCGACACGGACGACTGGAAGAACGAGCAGCTGGTCATCCCGCCGCTGCCGCCGTCCAACCTGCGCGGCTGCAACCTCATCAAGATCCAGTACGACGTCTACGTGAGTACGCGGCGCCGTGCCGGCCCGTGGGGGTGCTCCACTGCGACCGGCCGCGGCGGCCAGGTGCGGCCGGCGCAGACAGGCAGCGCGCAGAGACGCCGGTGTGCGCCGTCCTCTGCGGCTGACTGCTGCCCAGGCTGGCAGAGCAGAAACACGCTGCGGATCATTTGGGAGCGTGGTGGCGTTGAACCACCTGTACTGTTTGGGATGACGCATTTCTTTGTGTACTCGTTCCTGGATGATTTTTGATGATTTTTTTGGTGAGCAATGTTATGATTTTTATTATTTGATATAATAATCATGGTAAGTAAATTAATGATGATTGAAATGATTCTAGTCCTATATATTATAATTTTTCTTACCTGATATATCAATCATAAATAAATTAATGATGACTACAAATGATTCTAGTCATATATATATATATATATATATATATATATATTGATTATTCTCAATGTTTTTAAACCACGATATCAGAAGCTCACACCCTGTTCCCTCGTGCTACCGCCACTACACGGACATTGGGTGATGTCAGCAGCAGTGAAAGTTCACTGCAGTCATGCGGGCACGGTTTCTGTGTCGATATCGGTATGTGCGCATTGCCGCGCTCATTTAGTATTCCTATGGAAACAGCACGAACTGAAAGTGTGTCATGGTAGTCAGATGCATAGCTTGTGCTCTGAGCGACCTCTCAAATCTCGGGTTCATGACTTTTGATCGTAAGTGTTCTGTTCTGGCGACGGGACGTTTCATTTTTCCATTGAAATGTGTGAGAAAAATAACTGGTGGGGAGGGGACGAGTTAAGCATCAAAAGAGAGGGAGAGGCGGGAAAACGAGGAGAGAGGAAAGGAAGGGGGAGCGGGATGGGAAAACGGAAGGGATAGGAAGAAAAGAAAACCCAAGGAGTGAAAGAGAAGGAAGAAAAAGAGAAGAGATTGAGGAAGTGGGAAGAGGCATAGTAAGAAGGAAGAGGAGCGGAGCGGGAGAAGAGGAGAAAAGGAAAGAGGAAGGGAAAGAGAGAGACAAAAAGGGGAGAGAGAACATGGGAATGAGGGAGGCCGGGAGGAGAAAGAGGGTAGGAGGAAGGGGGAAGAAAAGAGAGGCAGAGGAGGAGAGAATAAGAGTATCAGGAGTACAGAGTAAACCTCAAGCGGCAATCGTGAGTCCGCACGATTATTAGAAACCGATTTATCGGTGCCGGTGCGAACGCGATGACTGATTGGACGTGCTCCTCGCTGACGCGACGGTCGCCGGCTCCCAGGGGGATTAGCGCGCCCGCTCAAGGCCGCCGGCAGAGGCCAGGGACGCTCCCGCGGTCCGGTCTGATTGTCGCCCGCCCGGTCCGCCGCCAATCACCGGACGATTGGCTGAAGCCGGGAAGGTCGGAACGTTCATTCGCTCACGTCGCGGCCGAATTCAGATGAGAGTGGGCATGATCGTCACGTTTAGTTCTTCGCATCGTGATGTGCGATTTCAAGCATGTCCAGTCAGTGGGAACCCATTGGCATTGTTCTTTCGTACATAGCGTCCTTGATGAGAAAGGGCTGTAAACACATATTTATGCGGTAGCTGCAGTGCGACAGTTTAGCATAACTATGGGCGGTAGTCATGGAGTATGAAAGCTCTGACCATGACTGCGCATCACCAGCCTGAAACTGCGCCGTGGGTTATGAACGATGCCGCATGCTGGAGGTGAATGACAAGGGGTCATTAAGACAGCGGCTTGAAGACCATGACCTGCATTCGGCATGATTACTCGGAATTGGCTACGAACGGTCTAAATCGGGCCGCCAGATGCACAGGGATTCGCTCTTTTCCCTGTACGTGACCAGGTTCTCGACCTATACAACCGTTTGTTATGCGTCAAAAGCAAAATTTAAGGAAACGGTGCCGATCCGAAGCTCGGGAGGCGGACCAGCCTCTGAATTTTTAACAATGACGGACTGAAGACGCCAAATTTAAATATGTTTCGACTATGATCGATGGTCCACGTCGCCTGGAAAGTCAATTCCGATGCCGAAACACGGCAACACGTCTAGCAGCACCGCAGCGGGAACAAAACTAAAGCGTCTGTATCGCAGCCTGACCACGGATAACCTCAATCCACGCCAGAAAAGCTACGGGACAACCGTCCACCCCTCCCCTCGCCTGGCGGCACCGCTGCAGTCACGAAGCCTCCCGCCAGGCCGTGCCCTCCGCTGCCACAGCGGCGACGCCCGGCCTGCGGTGGGCCGCTCCGCTGTGCGGGACGGGCCGCTCGTCTCGTGCGGGCTAATTGCCCCTCTCCCGGAGGGTTGCGTGATGAACGACCCATTGCAGCGGTCGGCGCGGCGCTCCGCCGACGGATGCAGTTGACGCCTGGCTGGTTCGGGCCGCGCCGAATTAATCCCGGCCTGGTGCGTGAGGCCGGCCTGTTGCGGGTTGCGTGGGGTGGTCTGAATCTGTTAAACGTGGCGGACTGGGTTGCTGCGCAGTCAGGTGTAGGCAGTCGCGCATTTCGGCCGCATGACGTCCGTGGTTAGGTCTAAGGAAACTTGCCTGATGCAGGTCTTAACGTAATCGCCCTTAATCCAAGTTCGACTGAATTTTGCACATCTGAGTATCTCGACCTTTCCGCCCCATTAATCTCACGACTAGCCATATAGATCACCATGAATTCCGCCCATAATCCGTCACGATTAGCCTGTAGATCGTCATGAATCCCGCACAGTGATGCTAGCAAACATTTCCGACACGTGCTTTATCATTTTATCAAAATCAGAGCAAATGGGCAACACCAGAAATCAGGAAAGAAACTGTTTTTCAGCGTTCCGTGCTAGTGGACGCCATTTTCAAGAGTGCACAAACATTCTGTAAAAGTGAAACGCCTCCGTTTACCGTTGGAATTGCCAGCTCATCACAACCCCAAGACATTTCTTGGACAACTCTGTAAGGCAACGAAGCACCAGCTGACCTGATCATTCAGGTGGCCATTCAGTTTGGCAGAACTGTCCATGTTTGTCGGTACGCGCGGTCAGATAAACTGAGTTTCGCGGGAACCCGCAGGCCCTGTTTATGGGACTGCGTCCGTGTCTGGACAGAGTTCACCTACTTGCTCGGCAGTGGCGGACGCGGCACGAGCCTGACGCGCCGGTCCGACCGCAGCCCGCGCTGCTGGCCGGCTCCACCGGAACCCTGGCGGTGGGTGGCCCACTGGCGGCACACATGCTCGATGGAGCTCACCGGGCCGCCTCAGCGGGGGCTGAGAACACACCCACTGTGGTCTGCCGGCGAGACCACAGCCGGCACACCTCGGCACAACGGCGTGGACTCTGAAGCCCAGTTTACGTGTTCTAACGAAATTACGGATAAATATATAGTTACTGTGTCGTGCTGTTGCTGTATCGTGTTACTGCTGCATCGTGTGTTTTTCCGTCATGGTGTTTTGCGCCTCCCAGCCGACTGCTGCCATGAATGGTGACTCGTCCCCGTGCCAGTCCTGACTCGTTCACTCCTCCGTCAGTTCACGATCCGGCCGGGCGGCGGCCTGGAGAAAGACATCCGGCTGCAGCTGCCGGTGACGCTCGCCTCCTACCCGTACCGCAACCCGGACGGCACGCTGCGCAGGAAGCGAGGCGCCCACTACCCGCCCACGCTGCCCACCCTCCGGCCCTGGCTGGAGAAGAACAAGACGGCCGCCTAGACCCGTCGGCACACCGAGCACACGTGCAGGCGGCGGACGCGCCGACCGGGCAGTGGCTTGGCAGGAGGCCGCGACTGGCTGCGTGGGGCAGGCCGGATGGTGTTGGTGGTACCAGTTCCAGAAAGGACTTGCGCCGGAATTCCAGTGATGCGGCGACAGACACAGTGGATTGATGACGCCACTAAAAAGGGACGCATCGCTGGCCAGTCGGCGGCCGGGTGCCTATTTGTTGGTTCTCCACTGGTGGCCGCAAGATGTCGCGACCGGCGCCCGACAGTGGCGTCAAGAAACTGTGTGGAGGCGACGGGGAATGGTCAGGAAGGACTCATCCCGCGCCTGCGAACTCGTGTGGGTAATCCAGGCCGTGTCCTGGCCGGCTCGCGAGTGAACGGAACAGCCGTATGACGGCTTCGTGCTCACTGAGCTGTTTTGCGTGTCGAGAGACTGATCCTCGCCACCAGCGACAACGAGCAGACCATGCCCGGACCGCAGACTGTGTAACAATCGGAGAGCGCCTGCGCGCCCCAGGCTCGATCCACCCGGCTTGGGCCACGTTTCCCCACTGGTGAGCATTCCGGTTGACCATGCTCTCCGGTCTCCTCCCCTGTTGTTGTCTGCCCGGTCCACCGGAGAGACAGCATCCCCCGAGAGCGTGCCTGTGTGACTGGGCCCGCCGGTGCACGCTCTTCGGCTGAACGTTCGCCCTCGGGCCACGTCCAACCCACTGGGTCCAACCGCGCGAGTGATAACCTGACTGAGTCTCCAATCGGTCCTGCTGTATTCATGATAGTGCATCCACACGTCCTCTCACTAACAGACGCCAGCCGTACTGCTAGCCAAATAAATAGCACTGACCGAGGAAAGAGAGAGGAGCACGCGCGTGTGGACAAAGCGGCCGCGGCGGAGTCATCGCGCGCTGCCGCGTTTCGCCCGGACGCGCCGCCCACACAGGACCCGCCACCCACGGTACACTGCTAACAACGGCCGTCAGCGTCGGCCGGAAACACAGAGATGCGGCGGGCCTCGGCGCCGCTTTGTGCACGAAGTGCAGCACCGAATCATCACACGCCCGCCGTGCGTCTTCCCCCCCGGAATGCACGCGGCCAGGCAGAGGAAAACGACGCCGGTTGGGCGCCGGGCAGCGCCACGCCGGCTTTGCGACCGCGCCAAGCACGACTCGGAATACTGGGCCCCCCGGCCCGGCTAAAGCGACGCAATGCGCGTGCCCCCATGCAAACTCACGCCCGCCTCCCCCAGAAAAAAATAACAAACACGGCTCTGCGACGCGGTCGACCGCCTGCCTCCTCGCGGCGTAACTAAACAACAAGATAACAGCGGGGAGACTAACACAATACCAGACAGCGATGCCCTAAAAACGACAAAGGCACCCGCCGATCGAAGAGCACCCCACAGGCGCCGGCTACAATAAGAAGAGCCACGTGATCCCATCGCTCCCGACGGGCCTGTGCACCGTCGCCGCCATGCCTGCGGCCGGCGGCGTCGCCCGCCGCGCGGCGCATCTGCCGCGCTCCTGCCGGCCGGCCCCTCAGCCCGCAGAGCCCGGGCCGCGCCGGCGCGGCGCCCGCAGCCCGCAGCCGCCCGGCCCCAGGTCACTTCAGGAAGGCGGCGAACACGGCCCACATGACGCCGTTGGTGTTGGGCTTGGCCGCCTCCGCGTCCAGGTCCAGGTCGGTCAGTTCCCGAACCCGCTTCATCGCCACCTGTCGGCAGGCGTCCGCAGCTCAGGTTCGCGCGCCGGCCGCTACGAGCGCTGCCGCACCGCAAACACCGCCCGTTTACTTTGAGACCGTTATGTCGGCCGGCAGACCGTTACGCTGGCCCGGCCCGAGGGCACACCCACCTCGTAGTCGTCATCGGAGAGCGGTGCGAAGGCGTTCTCCAGAACGTCCGAGGCGTGCGCCAGGAAGATAAGCGACAGCATACGCTTGTCCATGCGGTGTGGGTCGTTGACCCACTTGCTGAGCACGGCGTCCTGTACCTGCAGACGGTGGGGGACAACGTCACCGCTATTCCGATATCTTCCGGGGAACATTATAAAACGGGCATCATATAACTACAGTGGATACACTTTGGAACAACCACCGGATATTTGTCACGTCGATGAGGAAAGTCGATCGATTACAATCACCCCCGTGTCGTACAGGCACCACCGTATCAGCCGCGCAAACACAGATACCAGCCAATGTACACTAACGTTGACAACGCATGGGAACGCAGTCAAATCCAAAAGCTAACGAAGCTATCTTGCACATAAAGTTGGAAGCCTTATGAACCGCAAATCGAAACAATGGGTGTTGAAAAAAATGAATTATATGTATAAAAGGTGCTACCTGCTGCGAACCAGTTCCTGTCGCAATAAGACTGATGTCCCACCATTTGCCATTCTGCGGTTCTGCTTTGCTTTAAGTTGTAAATCCCCCTTCCCCAGACATCCTGGCCTCAGTTCTCGGACGCTGTTCGTTGAGAAACAGTCCGAATACGATTTACATATTTATGAAGGCAGGTGTGTCAGACAGCGATTCGCACCACTAACCTTTTTTATGAGTCGGAGCTTGGCCTGGTTGTCTGTGACTGGATGGGTGGTCATGTCAAACAACAGGAAGTTCTGCTTCTCTGTGGTAAGTACGCCTTTCTCCACCAGGTTCTTGGCCAGGCGTTCGCGCACGTTGCGCAACTGATATCGCAGTTTTAGAGGATTCCACGTTTCGCCTGCAATAACGAAACAATCGCATTACCCTACAAATAAGCGACCCACTGTAGGTAACTGGGTGTTCTGAAGTTTCACGAGCAATGAACACAAGTCACATAGTGTGTAGGAACAGGTTACATGCTGAGGCGCCGAATGACGCATTCCTTATCGTAATGGATTATCATATCAAATGTGGTCCAGACAGCCATACTAGGAGCACACAGAACGCAAAAATCATCTTACATGAACAAAAAGTCCACACCAAGGTTGGCAACTTGTTTCTGCATGTAAGCTTCGTGGCATCCAAATCTTTCATCGCTTAAGTGTGCGATTTCACTGAAGCCTGGCGACCCCAAGGATCATCTAAACGTAGCGGCGTAAAAATTTGACGCTAAAACTTAATTCCGTTTGAAGAAAATGCCCCAATCTTGAAAAAATTCAACCGAGATATCGACAAACGAGATAAGTCGTACCCAGTAATCTTCCAAATCACTTTATAACGCATACTATGTCTCGAAACTTAACAACTGTGAAGGGCTCAAAACAGTTTCCCACGGTTTTTTCCATGCGTTCCATTCGGCCGTGTCCGATTTACACCTGCCGCGTGACGTCAAATACGGCAGGGCTGTACTGAGTCATATCGGTGGAAGACCACATAATGGTTCTGAACTATTTGTTTCGAGCTCCTTGAAACTGTGTGCGGAAAACAGACTGAAGGGATCATCAGCCGTGTTTTTCTGACAAATCAGCATGAACGGTCGGCCAAAGTGCAGCATTCCCTTTCAACGACAATGCAGTACACGTATGGCAGAATGCTGCTGCTTTGCGACGATAGCGATGCAATAGGCTAACTTATAACCAGAACCCCCATGCGATAATGGCTTGCATCAGGTGACAAACAATGAAGGTCGACCAGCCTCGGGAGTTATCAGCGTATGAGCTGTCGCAACGGGCAATCACAATCCGATTCGTCATGGTACGTTCTGCAGCTCAACTTCCCCGACCCAAAGTCGTGAGACAGCCGACCACCGAGCCAGGCCCGGCGTTCGCGCGGTGGGGCCATGCAAGGGAGCCTCTGATGTTGACGGCGCCGCCGCTCGGCAGCCCCGACTGCCCCGGGAATCCCCAGTCCGGTGGACCCGCGCCGGACTGGTGCGGGCGGAAACTCACCGCTGAGGAACTCGATCCAGCTCTGGACCGACTCCGTCGGCTGGGTCTCCTTGATGTGCCGCAGCGCCTCGTCCAGCAGAACGTCGCCGGTCGGCTGGTCGTTTTTCAGCACCACCTGGGCGGCGCGCGGCACGTAGTCAGCGACAAGTCTTACCTACGCGCCGGCGGGCGTGGCACTATGCACGTAAAAGGACGCACGGCCCAATGCTGAGATGTTCCAACCGAGCAACCATGCACCGCCAAGGAAGCGCGCAATCTCACCAGCGTCGCTTACGACCACACAACTCCCATGGCACAGATTGGTTCTGCGAGCAGTTCCCGAGCGGCACCCACCACACGCAAGCCCATTCTGCTAAGCTCCCCGCTGTCGAAACGAACTGACTTCCTATCGGGTACCAAAAAGCAGTCGCTACACGGCGAGCTGCACTTTGGTACCTGGTGGATTAGGGACGCACAGACCGGCCCATCTAAAAACAGTCCACCGTGCTACCAGCCACAGGCCACAATGCAGATCCCAGCTGCCACGCACCACTGAAGGCGGCCACCAGCCGTCTGGGGCAGGCCCGGCAGCCAATATACGGCCATGTCCGTTTGGCGGCGACCACGGCCAGTCTGACTCACGTGGCGACTGAGCAAGCTGCGTCGCCGCATGCCGGCCTTGTCCAGGTCGATGCGGCCGCGGATGGCCAGCTCGATCAGCACGCAGCCGCGCAGCCCGCTCGAGATGCAGTCGTTCCAGAACGACGTGTAGCCCTGCCGAGTGGAAACCGGTGGCAGTCAGGCTCATTACAACAAGACCCATAGAATACATAACAATGACACCCATTGCCAGGGCTGGAAATCTGATCTTTGTTCCTCGTGTCGGAGTATGCTTTTTGTTTTAGAGTGCAAAATTTTGCAAACAGTAATGCTGGCTAAGTTAGTATTCTTGTTGTAAGTCAGTTGTGACATCATTGCCACTTCCTCCTGCACGGAGACAGTCACGTGCTTGCAGACCTAGAGATTTGTCAACATGGATATAATGTAGCTTTTTGATGGAGGCACAAGATGAAACTTTTGGAGTAGCAAATGCTTTTGGAGCGCATATTTTCTGGTTTTCTTCAACATCACCAACACTTTTTCCAACGATGGCCACGACCGCTGCCACTGCTGTTACCAGGGTTTTATGGCAGGTACGGCAGTCGCTGGGATATTAACAGTACTGTTACCGATATCGCGCTGGTCGCAACACATTCGGGTTTTACGGGTGTGCCGACATCACATGGAATGCTTAACAATGAGGCTTTAAGGTGTGCATCACGCGAGTCACTTAATAATGAAGTTTTATGCAAACTGACAACACACTGGTCGTTAAATATCACACAGCGAAGTGAGCTAGTTCGGTATTGTCCTCAGGTGGAATGCCACAAGATGTCGTAAACTGAGCATTAAACAGCATATATCTTACAATAGTCAGGCATGTTAACAGTCCCATAGGATTGCCTACTGAGATCATTTAGATCAGCTCTGGCCAATCTTTTGAGCCTGAAGATGATGGCAATGCAAGGCCCTAAATGTCATGGAAAACAGCCAGCTGGCCAGGTGACATATTTCCATGTAAGAATCATCCCTTCGCTTAATAACATCATTAGTAAAAGTGGAAAAAGATGTAAACCATGTTCATCCTTCAAGGTCCCTTACATAACACTTATTACAACCAATGCAAGAAAAACATAATGCTCATTCAAAATGTAACCAGAGTAACATCAGGCCAATACAAAAGTTACAAACAACTCTGCAATGTGCATGAATCAGACCAGTGCCTGTCCCTCACTTTTACGAAATGCTTACTGTACAAAGAAAAATCCCGGATCTGTTCCATTCAAGCAAAAACGTGGAACAAATCCAGTCACACAAACATGCCACTAGGACAACTTACGTCCAGCTGGCCGTTGTATGACAACCAATGCCGTCGGCCAATCCCGTCCGGCGCGGCCACCTCCTCCGCTGACCCACCTCCTTATCCTTCAGGCCGAGCATCAGCACCTCTTCCATGAGGGTGAGACGGGTCTCCTTGCTGTCGCCGTCATACTCGCGGTCGCCGAACTGCTCCGACTCGTCCTCATTGCCGCCGCCGGCGTCCTCGGCCGGCCGGTCCCGAGCCACGTGGCGCCGCTGAACCAGACCCTCCGGCCGACTCATGGTGTCACCAGCTGTCTGTGGAGCAGCAGGGAATCACGTGACCGCGGGGACGCCCCTGTAACAGACCCTCATGGCGTCACCAGCTGTCTTCAGGCAACAGATCATAGCTTGGCAATAGAATACTTTGACACACTCCAAGAACAATAATCATGGTGTTGTGGTGGAACATCAAATCCCTTGCGCAGACTCACACATTACGTCATTCACGGAAATAAGGCAACAACTCAAAACATGTTACTACACCCCCATGGAAATTTGTGCTTCCATTAAAAACTAAGCTCTGGAAATGGAATAAATGAGGCAGGTGATGAGAAGTATTTCCCTAGATTTGAGACAAATTTTCCCTAGATTTAGATCTATCACCCAAATCTTCTGAATAGTAAACCATTACTGAAACATAAAAATAAGCTATAGCTGGATAAAGACAAAAAACTGTTTTTTGTCACTACAATGCATGCTATGCCCAGGAGAACACTTTAAATCTTGGTTAAACATGAAAGAGTTCTGTTAAAAAAAAACTGATGGTTAGTTCTGTCTTCTGCATACTTTTACCTCCAATATTCTCTAGTCAAGCCTTTCCTTGCAATGCACCTCCATTACCAAATATGCACAGACACTTTCTGAGCTAAACAGTTACACTTCTCAGTTGGTATAATGTCCCACTCACAAACGTTCAGGCTACTTGCAAGTGTTCTCTTTCAGTGGCTGTAACACCCAAACTGTGAGGGTGACTAGGTAGTGCAGGTTCCTGACTGCAGCTTTGCTGTATTATGTCACTCATTCATACAGAACCATTACTAGTGGCACATAACACAAGACATATTCCCATTCTGACTAATATCAACTAGCTGCTTTTTAATGAGTTGTTCTGGTGCTTTCTTTATTAAAATACATCACTGACTTCCTACAATACCTCTCACAACCAGCCCTTGTGTTTTAAAATTCAGATGACAGATTCCTATAATACTTTTTACTATCAGGATTTGTATTCATGACAAAATAAAATGAGAATCAAAGCTTTGACAAAAACAAGGCTGAAAAGATATCAGGGATAACACATGCTGACTCATTATGTAATTTTGGTACAGTTTCAATGAACTCCTATGGATTAGATTTTCATGTGTATTACCTGCAACAACAAAACATTCTGGGGATATTCTGGCTCATACATTCCACCCCAAGTAGAGCAGCTCCCTGCCCCATTTAGGACAGAGCTGAGACATTGCCAGATATCTCAACAACCCCTGTGCCATGGTTTGCAAAGTGGTTAACACACATGAAACCACTTGAGAACTGCAAGCTATTGCTGTCCTGCAATCAACACATATGCACTGGTCATAAAGTGATGTAAAGCACAGTAGCTAAATTCCAGAGGCTGCCATTGTAGTGCCATAATTTAGCAATTTTTTCTGCATATCTTGGTCCCATATTCAACAAAAATGGTATGTACTGATTTTCAGACCATTTCCTATAAATCTTGCAAGAGATAAGTGAGATCAGCACTGCAAGCAGATGACTAAATGGGAACAGGAAATGAAAATTCCAGTTATGATACAATGGAAGATGAGGCATATCCTTTAATTATCTCTTTCTGATCAATGCAAATGTAAAAAGTTGTATTTGTCAGCAACTGCTGATCAACATTTTTATTCTCACCATGGGCACCAGACACCAATGCTATCATTTGGAATTCTTTGGATCCTGACACTAAGTTGCATGCAAACTGAAGTTGCATGCAGCACTTTATGCTCATGCATAAAAATATCATACAGTACACAACACACCTTACCATTATTCCTTAATCTTACCATATAATCCATATAATCTATACCAGACCTTGGGATAACACACAAACCAGATTTAAGCTATTGCTTTTGTGACAAAATAAACTAACACAGATTTTGTTATTTGGCATTTAACTGGATCATGCTCTAAATTGTAAATCTAGTTAATTTCCTGTAGTTGGAAATAGTTTGAATCTGAAATGACTTTGGTATACACCTTCAAATATGAATCAAATCAGAATCAGAATCAGAATCAGAACCACCTTTTTTGGCATTGAATCAGAACTGAACTGGCTCGCGATTTCATGCATTGCTCGCATGTCTGGATGACCAGTTTCTTTTTCAGCATAAGGACCACACAACCTCCAAAATTGATGGCAAAAAAAACCTACATCCACAACCAGTGCAAAAAAAGCTTATAAAAGAATCAGACGCAAAACAATCCAAATGATGGGCACCTTAGGAAGGTAGGATGATGGCCCTTTTGTCATGAATTCATCCTCCAAGCCACAAGCTGCTTCTAGACATCGAGGAGCAAAGTGACGCACCTGCACTTCCACAAATCCGTGGAGGAAGCCGAAACCAGGCCTAAATGTACGTGGAATTCTAAATCCCTCTATTAAACTTTCCCCTCTTATTCGCTATGAACACGTTACGATGACCAATACCTGAATGAAACAATGGCATGCAATATTGACCGAGATACTCATACAGCCTACCCGCACAATGCGCGTCCCAGTTTGTTGACAATTTTCTTGACACGCTTCCAAGGTTATAGCCCAAAACTAAAATAAATTTCTTTATAAATCTTGTCTAGATAGATTTTAATTAATATTTGAAAAAGGAAGATAGTTTGTACCAATAGAATGATATTTATCGTTATTCATTTTCCTTTCTATCATTATCTTCGGTTCCTTTTTAATTTTGCTTTTAGGGCTTCTTTTTTGTCTTTTATTACGCTGCCCCATGAAATGTGTTTCCTTGTCCGGTTTTACTTTTTTTTTTGGATGATGACGCTTGTACCTTAACATCAAAATTTGATACAAACGCGCTGTTTTGTATTGATTTTCTCTCGTTCATAGAGTTAGCGTTTATTTTAGCTCCCTTTTGGAGGCTGCTGTGACTGATAATGATCATGAAATGGTATTGCGTGGAATTGATGCGTGGAAAAGTGGAATTATGGATTTCCCACACAAATTTTGTTGCCGACGTAGGTATGTTAAGGACTAACCATTGACAGAATGTAGGCGGAATCGTGTGGGTCGCCTGAATTAATTTTATAAATGTTAACATGAGGCCTGGCGGAAAATAATAAAGCATAGTAGGCTAAAATAGCAGTTTCGTTGGAATGTTCTTCGAACATTAAAGGTCAGATTTCAATACAAAGTGCAACGTCGTCTTCAGCTCGTGTTTTGAGAGGCTGTCTATCTATATTTACTTTTTTGCTATCTATCATACTTTTCCAAATAAAGCAAATATGTGTCATTTGACGTATCATATTTTGACGTGTAATCTGCATTCCCTAAAAAGTGCGTGGTACTGGCGTGCTCTGTACATCAAGAGGTACCATTTATTGCTTGAGCGAAACTGAAAGAGCCGCCAACTATGGGTTAATCGTGGGCTGAGGTTGGGTTGTTGTGACACTTCACAGGCATTGGAAAGCGCCTACCCCCGACGTGTTTTTCAGCTGCTCTAAGAACTTTGTAACACGAGCGGTGTCTGAGAGTGATGGCGTTTTGATACACCGTGCTTAGGCGTGTTCGTTGTTACGACTGCCTGGGTCGCGCGTCGTTGCGTGAGTCGGGCGTCCAGCGATATTCCTGGACTGGCACCGTCGAGGATCCCTGCCAGCGGCTGACATGCCGAGTTTCATTCTCGGTCGGCAGTCGACAGCACGTTTCGTCTGGCAGTTAAGAGCACCGCGGCGTAATGTATCGTCTCCCGTGTCAAGTGTCAGTCGTCCGTTCCTGGCTGCCTCCTCGAGCACGTGCAGTCTGTGCCAGGCTTTTTTTCGGCCCGCTGTTGCGCAGAAGCCGTCTGCCTGTCTTCGCCGCTGGAGTTCGCCGCACTCGGGGACCTTTGGGGGTTCTCTCGCTGGCGGTGCGCGCATGTTTTGTGGTTGGGAGAACTCATCTCTTCGCAACGTGAGCTTGTTTTTCACGAAACGCTTCTATAACCCATGGAAAAGGGCCTGCGTGACGTTAATATATAGGTTTTGGGACATCTGCGAGCCAGCCACATCCACCTCTTCTCCGTGTGCTCCCAAGACACGAAGTTGTTGCAAACGTCAGTTTGTAACTAGTCATGTCGTGCCCATGACTTTAAACAGGATAGAAAGGACAGCCTACTCATAATTGCTGAATGGCCGTTACTATTCCGGTAAAAGCCTTTTGCCGACCAAAAGACGTTGACTCCTTGTTTGGTGCCGGACCATGCTCAGAAGAGCCATTTTTGATATGGTGTCATCAAGTAATACTTCGGTGGTTTAACAGCATCCAGCAGATCACTGCATTCGACAGAAGTCCCGTGTTCGATATCGAGAATACCGTCCGCAGCACCGATGACGGACCCTTCTTTACGACCACCGATGCATCGAAGACATCTGATAGCGTTCACCATCATGGCATGTCGTCCTCTTCGGACCGATGATTCTTCCGCAGAGGAAATGTGGGCTCGCTGTCGCTTAGGAAGCTTTTTACCGAGCAGTGAAAACCTGCAGGACCGATTGCCGCGGATCGCGACGAGACGCGAACACTTGCGCATGCCAAAAGGCACATGCGTAGCGCTTGCGTACTGTGGCCGGCACGTGACTCCTATTTTCGTGTTCTGATTTTTAGCTTTCAATGACATCTTTTGTTTATGTTCTTTTTATGTCCGTGGTGATGTTAGTTTGTGAACTGGTGGCATCTGCCGCCATTGCGTGTAATCGGAACATTTCTAACTGTAACGTAAGCCACTAACAGCCACATCCCGTAATCTGTTTTTGGAAATGCATCCATTGAATGGATATTTGTGAGTCACTAAACTTTGCTACACATTTTTCTTTGCAAAAAAAGACGTTTTTCAATGGATAGATCGGGATTTCGGACCACGTATTCCCCATGACCAGCCACTCTGACGATTCCAGTGGGATAAAATCCGGGCCAGGCCTCTGGTTAAGTACTTCTTTCACACACACCTTAGGTCCCATAGCAAACATTCAGAAGCTGCCAGCCCCCGGCTAATGTGTTGAACAAAATAGCGAAACTAGCTAAAGAGCGATCAGATGACGCCTGTTTTTTTTTTTGCAACATGTGTTCCCTCCTTGGAACCTTTGGTAACGCTCCGAAGTCCGGCTGACAATCTTTTTGGTTGTTGCTGGAGACGCGACTTTCCCCGTTCCATACCGCGTCAATATGGCTGTTCGAAGAATACCAGCTGTTTGCCGCGCTGAGGCGCTTGTACGATACAATGCGATAGACAGATACGTCGCGGGTTGCCGTTGTCAGTGACGTTTATCAGCGTTTGCAAGCAAACCGGCCTCTTTCATCTCAGGAGACCTTTGGATATTTGACCACTTCTCGCTGATGTCTGGCAAGGACGCGGTACTTGCATTCCCGGTCGTTCCGTACCGCACGTTCCACCAGCCTGCGATAGACCAGCGGACGCGGCCGGGCGCACCGTGGATGATCACCTGCCGGCCCGCCGCCCCCGCCGTCGATGACGCCGCGCCGGCTCCGGACGATTAACGGAGATTAGGTGGGCCAGGCCCAGCGCCTGTCAGCCGGAAGGAGCGGCAGCGAATGCCGCCACCCGTGAGGCCGGTACTCCGGACCCGGGAGTCGCCGCCAAAACTGTGGCCGGTCCGGAAAGTGGCCAGTCCGTTTTGCAACTCGGGAAGTGGCGCTCGCCCCGCGTGAACGGAAGAGAACGGCTGCCGCTATGGCGCAAGCCTGACGTCACGGGGCGCGGTCGTACTGCATACAGCGCTAGCTTTGTCATAATGCACTTCTGCCCGCGAACAAACGTTTAGAAATGTTTTTGTTTTCAGCAGAAGCCGTCAAAAACATTCAGGAAGGCAAAGATGACTCCCTGACAAACGTCGGCTTTGACTGATGTTAACATTTTTTTTCGCTCATTAGCAACGTGAATTTCAGAGCCTCAGATCCAAAAGGTGACGCGGTTCAGTCCTCACTCAGTAATGCAGAACATAATAAATTGCCACGTTTACTGCATGGTACAGAAGGGCCGTGCAGTCAGATTGCCATTTACAAAATGTACAATATTCCCGTACCGTACCGTACCGCACCGCGCGTTCTATTCTCCTATTCCCGTGCCCATAACGCCAGTACGAAATCATCGTAAGTGGGGGGCTAATTTCACCTCTCCCTCCCCGAGATTTCCAGAACTTCCCGTCCGATTTGATCGCAGCAACCGGCAATCGATTCGCCATGACGAAACTATATCAAACAAAAAACTTTGGAAAATCTTGTAAGGGGTGGATAAATGGGGATGAAAATCCCAGAGAGGGAGTGGTTTTGGCTTGTTATAACTCAGATGTTTCAGCCGTGGTTATCGCAAGCGCAGCCAAGGAGGGGGCCGGGGAGGCCCGCCCCCCCCCCCTCCCGTTAGGCCCGCATTTTTTGTGAAAACCATTGCATATCGTCTTCCCGGCAAACGGTTTTCGTACGATTTTAATCCACTCTTAGCTCAGCCCCCCTCCCTTAAGAAAATCCTGGTTGCGTCCCTGCTGATTATGACGCAACTGACATGAAAAAAAAGCTAATCGATAAGACTTACCTCTTGGTTCATACGTTAAGAGTTTGGGGAAAATTTGTAGGCTTTCACAGGGCCTGAAAAATAGGAAGAATATACCTTTTTACCTTAATAAGCATAACAATTTAAAGTACTTTTTTGCGTTTTACTAGTCATGCTGCACTTCAAAAATGCAAATCATATTGCACTATTCGTTTGATGTTGCCATCGGCGGCGTACGGGGCATGAAAAGGGAATTGTCATGGTCGGAAGCTCATCAGGTCAGTTTACGACCTTTGGCTCAAATGACTTCAGATGACCTCAAGGCCACACGAAATGGCTTTGAGGCCATTTCATACCGTTTGAAAATATTAACCGTGTTCCCGGAGGGCTCGACGGTATAGCCAATCCCCGGCAGGGGGGGAAACGGATTCTGCCCGACTGAAATCTCGAGACCTACGCCTCCGATTTCATTGCAACAAACGGCAGTCGATTTACCATGATGTAAACTAGACTTTTATAGAAGGAAGTTTTTAAATTTGAAAAATTGGGTACAGGGGCAAAAAAAGTCAAAATGGGAGATATTTGTGGACTTGTTATAACTTTGTTGTTTCAGGACCGCTTTTGATAAAGCTGACAAGAATCAAGAGATTATGAATGGGATTTTTACCATTGGCCCATACATGTCAAATTTTCAGAAAATTCATAGGCCTTCACAGGGTTTTAGAAATAACGGGACTGATTTGTCAAGAAATGGATTAACAAGAAAGTTAAAAACACTTGGCTTTCACTAGTCATGTTATACGGAAGAAATGCAGATCGTACTACATTGTTTGCATAATGTTAGCATAGCTGTGCCACGGCCATGAAAAAGAGGGAACTATCATGATCACATGTCCATCAGGTCAATTTACGACTTCTGACCTTAAATGACTTTCATTGACCTTAGAGTCACAGAGAATGATCTTGAGTGCATTTCATATCGTCGAAAAACATTTCCAGTCATCTGAATTCACTCTGTTTCCAAAATTCCATTTTGCGGCTGTTGTGATGGAGGGTACACGCACTGACTTTTTAGGTCATAGCTCCGTGACCCGACCCGATTCAAGCTGAAACTTGGTACAAAAGTAGAGGGTACCTTTCTACGTCATATATATATATATATATATATATATATATATATATGTATATATATATATATATATATATATATATATATATATATATATATATATATATATATCCGGGGTTTGGCATTTGAAAAGTAACGCCAAAATTATGGACAAATGTAAATAACATAGAACCAAATTTTGACTTGTAATCTTGACCTGACCTTGTGGAGTGATCTCAGGTCAGCTAAAATATATTTAATGTACTTTATTAGTTGTTTTCTTCTTAAATCTCATAAAGTTCTAAATCCTATCTTAAGAACTCCAATTTAGACAGTCATTTTTCTTTTACCCTCAGCAGTGCCGAAAGTGGCCTATGGTGTCTCTTAAACATGTGGCCTGCCCCGCCCCAGAGCACGATAAATTGATGCAAATTTTGACATAATACGTAGGAAGAATAGGTATAAAAACTGGCAACGCTCTGCAAGGTTGCTTTAAAAACCTGGAAATAGCTAGCAAAAACCAGAGGAAGGGCTATTGAAGCCTTGCAGAAATAGGGGTAAACCTTAATGGTGGTACATCTGAGGGGTTAAGGGGAAGATCAAAGCTGTATCTGCGGTGTGGTATCGGTCTGCAGACTGGTATTCGCAGTCGATGTGAATACCATGATCACTCAGAACAAAAGTTCTTGAACATCAAAGACTTTCTGGTGTCCCTCAAAAAAGCAAAACATGCATTCAGGTCACTTGAAATGTCCCTCGTCATCATGGCTCAGCTTAGCTGGCATAGGAGCAGGTTTCGCTCAAGCGACAGTTCTGTCAGGCACTGGCGAAGATCTGGGCTGGATGGGACATTCTGATGGCACTGGCGCAGAGTTCCTCCATCGCTGACTTCTCGCGGGCTTTGGTTGAGTACTGAACTTGATGGAACCTTTTTCTCTCATAGTTTTATTTCCAAAATAATTTCAGTTTTCTTGTCATACAGGAGACTTTTTCCATTTCCAATTTGAGCTGCACAGTTTCATATGATTAATCTCGTAATGTGGTCGTAATGTCAGGTAGAATCGGATAATGCAAGGTGTGCTGTATAATCCCGAGGGAAAGTCGCCACATAAAACGGAGTTAAGGAACCGCAAATGCTGATTGCAAGACATTTATTCATGGTACCGTTTCCGTGAAGAAAAGTTTGAGACGGCTGAAAAGGAAGCAGATAATAGCATAAACCTCACGGAACGCAGTATAATGCGCTGTAAATCACAGTTTGTCTTGCTATTCCTCGAGGTAATTTGGGCTAAAAGTCTCGAGTGAGTCTGGAACACGAGGGTTTACGAGAGAGCCGCTGAGTCGCACGTATTAAAAGCTTATGGTGCCGCGAAAACCATGATCTCGGGAAAGCAGTTACAGATTCGGCCATTCTGCATACCAAATCCAAATCTAACAGCACTGCGTGTATCCAACACGAAGTGAAACAAGTAAACGTCGTCATATGGAAAAATAAATCCTCTTACGTACCATCGGTATTCTTTTGCCGCGCACAGCTTTGACTGATGTCTGACGAGAGTGCTACGAAAGTCGTCGTGGACAAGTAAAGTTTGACAAGAACCTTTTCCCGAGACTACCGATTTCGTTGGTGTGCGTGCAGACTACACATTGAAATCTGTTGCCAATTTTTCAAAATGTCAGATATCTCATTTTAGGGCTAGAACGAGATTTCGGTTTTGAAGCGACTGATCGTACCGATAAAATACCATGAAGTATCTTTGAATTTGCGGAATATTACACCGGTAAAAGCTGTTGTGCACGGGCCCGGCCATACTGGTAATGATATTATTTCGTATAATATATAGTATGATATATATAATATCATACATATGTAACAGTAAAAATAAATAAATATGGTATTGCAAGTAATCATATATACAATACCATAACACACACACACACACACACACACACACACATGTATATATATATATATATATATATATATATATATATATATATATATATAAAGTAATCGTACTGTTTAAACTATGATCTTGGGGCATAAAAACGACAAAGCGTTGGTCTTTTGTAACTTAACTTTAAGATTTCTCTCACCCATAGCGACAGGTTCTGTGTCAGCTGTCTTCCCCGAGCCGTCAGATGTTCTTGATTCTATGACTGTCGCTTTTCGATCGGCCTTAACCCTTGCCCTCTTTAAATCACTGTAGATAAATGCGGTAATATCTTGATATTTAGCCTCAGGCATTAATTTAATTTCCGTTCACAATGACCGATAAGACAACATACCATGCACGCAGACTGGAACGTAACTGGCGTCTTTATGAAAACTACCAAAATGATGCCTGCAACGGTACACAAAACCATCTGTTAATATTGTTATCATGCCAGGGTTATCCTCCGTTTCGTTTCGTTCGTTTCGCTTCGTTTGCCTCTCTCGCCTTCCGTTTGCCCCTACACCCGTTGATCAGAGACACGCACAGATTTTGTAATGCATCAGTAAAGCACGCTTTTGCGCCAAAGGTCTCCAGAATTACATGACACATCACACTTCCTTCCTGACTTACCTGTTGGCCACGTGTGAATATGCATCTGGGCGAGGTAAGTGGCGAGCGTTTTGCAACCGCAGGCACGTGGTACGCTCGCCCAAAGGATGGAACTGGTTAGATGGCGCGACTGGCTTCAAGTCCACGGCGGATTAAAGTTCCCGCGAGCCGCAAACATGCGCCCGACGGCTGCTCCTCTCTAAGTCGCCAGAGAAAGTTTGCTTATAAAGACAGCAGCAGCGAGTCTCCCACATCAGTACATTCGAGAGTAGTTTGAGACCGCCGGCGATAGCTGAAGCCGGTGCTGGCACGGCCCAGCTGACTGTGCCGGCGTTGGCGGTAAATTCGGTACCGGAGGTTCGTTGTTGCCTGCTGAAGTCTAGTCACCGGTGTCGGCCGCAGCAGTAAGTGTTTCCCGTTCTCACCCGGAGGGCAGAACTAAAACCGATCTGTTTTTCTCACTCAGCTTTCCAATATTTGTTTCTTTCCACGATACCTGAGGAAATAATATTTAATCCATACATAATTTTGCCTCGCATTCTAGATATTTGGGGGAAAACTTCAACCTGTAGGCATCAGAATGACATGCAGCATATAAGACTCAGATAAGTGTCTCACATGTCGATGCTTTTCCCGCCTGCGTCAAGTAATTTGATGATGCGTTGACTGGCAAGATCACTTAGAAGGGCAGTCTCCAAAGAGTCAACGTCAGATGCTTTTTTGTGAATGAATTGTACCATATAAAAAGGGCGGGAGGTATGGTTTTCCGTCAACGAAATTCTGCAGCGCTATGGTAATACCACGGCAGCCTATTTCCACCAAAAAAAAATGACATTTTTAAATCCATAACCGAACGGATTGTATGAAACTGCTCTGCCTAAAAGCGACACCGTTTTTCATTTGTACTCCCAGCCGCTGTTCTGTGCGAATCAGCGCTCATGGATCCGCCCATTAGGTCTGCGTTCAAGCACTTACGTTTTTCTCTCACGTTAGTTTGAGTTAGTGCCTTGCGTTACTACGTCGTACGTACTCTTTTGTTAGTACGTTCGTCACTTACATTAGTTGGGTACTTCTGCGCGATGTTGCGATGTCTTACATTGTCCGACATAGTTACAACCAAGGAGTCTAGACAGGCCAGACCAATTGCTTTTCTGCCTGACATTAAATGCCGGTGCGAGTCAAAACACCAGCAACTACCTGAAACGTGGTGATCTGATAAAACTACATCAGCGTTCTTGGCAGTCTGCATTATACTGCAAGGTTTTCGTATTGTGATTCGACGTCTAATAAAGGTGACTGTTTTTAAATCTTATTCCAATTAAAGTTGATACATTTGTTTCATGTGATACACGTTAGAACATCCGATTTTAAAATAGCATGGATTTACGTTCTTGTACAAGGAGTGCACCTTTCCGTTTAGCTTATAAGGCGCAGGACGGAAAAGCAGATATTATTCCCAAAAAACTTGCTACGGTCAAACATCCATGAAATAGATCCACCAAGGATTTTCTGAAATGGATAACAAACAATGGAAGGTCAGAAACGAGCAGATTTATTGCAAATCTCATCGTTTTGTAACCTTTTCGTTGCGATTAATGTGGGATAAAATGAGTCCAAATAAATGGAATAACATGTTAAATGGAAGCTCTGGACAAACGACAGCACGAGCATAAAATCGTAAAACAAAAGACCTCATTAGAAATAATTCATCCGGTTCCCGTACGCTGGCCACCAGCTAGTTGCCAGTTGGTGAACAAGTGCATCAACTTTACAAGCATGGACCAATGCGACGACTTTTGAAGAGACCGCAACGACAGTTATGAACGAACGCCAACGAAGCTTTCTATTATTGATGTTCACACCATCTTTTCGGTATCACCTTCATTTCTGATTTAAAGTTGCCTTCCCTCGGGTCAATCTTGGGTTTCAATATTTTCTTACAAAGTGATATTATATTAGACGCAGACAAAGATTGTAATACGTTTTGTGAGGAACGATTCTTCGCCGTGAATGTCATTGGCAGTGTGCACAGCTGACTCGTCACAAGATGTGGGTTACTAGAAGACCTAACGGTATGTAATCGTAAACGTAAAGTCAGCTTTTTATGAATGTACGACACTGAAACGGCCCGAAAACATGATGTTTAATCAACCCAGTTTAAAAACAATTGTTACTGAAAACGAAATCCCGAGTTTTTGCAACTCATACCGTCATGACTACCGTGCTGTATTTTCCTTAGTGCTACCATGTTACGAAAAGACACCTATAGACGGTGCATTATTTTATCGCCTAAGTGCTAAACGGGCGCACAACAGTGCATTATCTCTCATTCACCACTATGTTTTTTACGACAAAACATCGAAGACATGCTTTCCTCTAAAAAAAATTCAAACATAGGACGGACGGAGAAAGTAAGACAAAAGTCAGCCAAGCTTTTACAATTATATGCATGCTAACATTGACCATTTCCACTTTCCATGTGGTGCTTTGCTTGTTTTTCTGGTTTCGCTCTACAGTTTTTGGCCACTTTCAGTATTGCTCCGCATATAAATCTTCCACTGAATAACTCTTCCGTTTGCAGACCGCTATGACAGAGCGTGCCTTCATTTGCATAGCAGGTGAGTAGATCATGTTGATGAGGAAAAACTTATATTCTGAGTATATATCATATACATGCTGCGTTTACTGGAAACAGGCGTCGTAAAGACAAGAGCAAAACGTAAAGACCTTTCGAATACACCACTGCAAAAAACGTACCTACGTTCTTTAGCGTGATGTCATGTCAAAACCAGTACGATAAATTAGTATGCATTTCGATTTGAACGTTTAATTAATTGGCATATATCATTTTTCCCCAGTAACCCATTTTCATTCCTGGGTTTGTTTCAGGTCTGATCCTGCTTCACGCAATTTTCGCAACCGGTAATGCCCAGGAAGAGCAGCGTGTTGTCGCGCGCGGCTCCAACGTCTACGGAGTAGGAGGAACATTCAACGACAACCGGCCTCGCCAGGGAGAGCGGCAGGGCCGCCGTCAGTCGGCCGGCACCGTGCCCACCGGCTCGGTCCCGGCGCCAGGGGCGGGCCCAGCCGGCCGTCCTGGATCGCCGTCGCCCGTGGGGCGAGCGGCGGCCGTGGAGAGCCCGCCTCAGAGACCGCCCGGAGCGGGTCCGACTGGGGGCTCCGGACCGGCGCGTGACGCCTACCCGCGAGTGACCTCCAACACCATCGGCATCGGCGACTCCGGAGGACGGAGGCGGCCGCTGACGCCTGCCGCTCCGGTCAGAGGCGCCAGACCTCTATACAACGCGGGACGCGGCGGCGAAGGACCAGACAACGGTCTGGGCTTCAACAGGAACAGCGCGCAGGCCGGCGGAGTGGGGCCTAGCGAGGATGAACAACCTCTCATCGCTCGCGGCGAAACCTTGTACGGCGCCGGACGCGGCGTGCCTGACGTGCGAGGAACGGAAGCCCCCAGTCCTGACGTGGCCGGATTCTTGGACATCCAGCCGGTGCAACCTCCGACTTCATCCGCAGGGCTCTCGCAGCCCGATCTGCCGGGTAGAGGCAGACGGCCGGCTGGCCTTGACGTTGACGGGCCCCCTCTGATCGCCCGCGGGGAGAACTTGTACGGAGCAGGACGCGACAGGCCGGGCGCCCAAAGAACGGAACTCATTAACCCTGATGTGTTCGGATTGATCGACATCCAGCCGGAGCGGCCCGACACTTCCTCGGACGTGCTGCCGCAGCCTGTCCCGGCCGAAGGTGGCCGCGACGTCCCGGGACCCCAGCTTGCTGGGGAACTAGTCCCACCACCTGATGTCGTCAGGGTGCTCGCTGAACTCGATACTGCCCCACCATCTCTCGGCGGACGCGGCAGCCCTGTATCTCCTGCGAGTCCCGCCGGCCCAGGCACCCCGGGCGGCCCCGGTACTCCGGGTGGCCCTGGCACTCCCGGTGGTCCCGGCGCTGCCGGCGGTCCAGGAACTCCCGGCGGTCCAGGAACTCCCGGTGGCCCCGGCATCCCCGGCAGCCTAGGAACTCCTGGCGGCCCCGGCACTCCTGGCGGTCTAGGAATTCCTGGTGGTCCTGGCACTCTCGGCGCTCCAGGTATTCCTGGTGGTCCCGGCAGGCCAGCAGCCCCCGGCGGCCCAGGGGCCCCAGGAAGACCAGGAGCTGGAGGGCGGCAGAGGGCGTCGGCCATCGGGGAAGAAGGCGAGGGCCACCACATGGGTGGAATTGAGTGGCTGCCTGAATCGATTCCGGGGGAACCCCGGATCGACTATCCAGTTCTCGTCAACCTGCCCGACTCCGGATTTGATTGCAACAGCCAGGCCTACGACGGATTCTACGCTGATACATCGGGAGACGCACGATGCCAGGTCAGTTGATTTGTCTCTTTGTGACATTTTACTCGTCCTCTCCCACATCCCCGCTCATTCGCCAACACTGCTTTCAGCTCTCATTTTTCTGCAGCCAAGATTTGACGTTTTCTTTGATATTTACGAGAAATGTAGGCAAGGATTGTTTTTCGCTCAGCGTTATCATACGCAGCAGGACACACACGTAGGAACGGGGAGAAGGCATGACGCCTACTTACTGTCAGTGCTGAAGAACACCAATGGCGTTACATCCACAAAAAATCGCCTGCAAAATCTGCCTCCCTGGTTTTCATTGTTGTATTCCACTGTATTGACATCACTGAGATTCAAAAATGGGTGTGCGCAGACTCCGAGTCAAAATGATTAATCACTGTCAAACGTCAACGTGAGACAAACATTATAAACAGGATACAAAGGATTACATTACATATGCTGTCTCAGTCACTTTTCCTCTTCCCTGGAAAGCAAGCCTGCTCTGCTTTGCCTTCAACCCCAGTTCCTCTAGCAGGTTCGATGGTTTGTGGGATTTCTTCCCATTAGGCACAATCTTTGAGCCAACGTTCAATATGTTCCATATTTTTGTGATGATGTTCTTTGAAGAGTTGTCATAAACTGCTAAATTTCAGCGGACCTGCGAGAGGACCAGGGCTGGCGTAAGAGTTCATGGTTGTGCATTGTTTATAAACCTACATTACAAGAGATGGTCATGTGTTATTTTCCAGGCATTTTGGGTTTGCCATAACGACCAGCAGGATGGCTTCCTCTGCCCCAACGGTACGATGTTCAATCAACGTTACTTCACCTGCGACTGGTGGTTTAACGTGCGCTGCGACGAGTCGCCGCAGTACTTCGAACTGAACAGGAACATCGGCGTGGTGGGCACACAGATTGACACCATCCCGGTGGGTGTCCCCCTCGCCGCAGCCTCTAAGATCCATCCAGTGAGTGTCCTCCCTGACGACTTGGAGAGTGATGATCAGTTCTAAGTCATGTTATCGCGTTTTTAAAAGTTGGAGTTCACTTATGTTAGAGTTACTGGTATCCTAGTTGTTTTTTTTTTGTTTATCTAGTTTTTATTGTTGTTTTTGGGAACCGAGGTTTGCCTGCAGTGTCACCGCCTGATGCCATTCTGGTGTTGTAGGTGTTCACTTTCATGAGAGAAATGCTACGAAATTCTGGCGATCCTCTGATGCCTCCTCACCATCCCCTCAAGCTTTCAACAAGGAAACAACCAAAACCCGCCCCTCAAAAGAATCCTTCTGGCCAGAGCCGACAATTTCGTGATATATCACCAGCCATGAATTCAATTTTCATCAAAATTGCTGGAGGAGTGCCGAGAATTTTTTCACACAAGTCTGAATCCCCAAAGGCTCCGGGTACTCTTCAGATGTATTTGAGTCGGCCTTCGCTTCAAATTAAGATGGATGGAGAAGCAAAGAACTCACAAAAATCAAGACACGCAGTGAAAAGAAGCCCCGATATGCGAAATGTCAGTCTAAAGAGGCAATCGAAGCGCGGCGGAACAAACAGCAAGAGTCGGAACTGGCGCCAAAGGCATTCTCGCGATAGTGAAATGGTACAAGTAGCTAGAAAAGTTGAAAGTGCCGCTTCTCAACTGTCCGCCAAAGTACCGCTGATGGGGCAGTCAGTAATGTCCCAGCTGCGCAAGCGGGCAAGCTCACCATTTCCCCCCAACGGCGCTATCTCATCTGTCCAGGACAGTGCACCAAGGCAGACGGATACAACTGACCAAAAGGTTGTGCAGCCAGTGATCCAGTCGATCGATAAGGTGGCGTTTCCTCTTGACATCAACGGACCAGACTTACCGAAGGTTGAGGAAGACTTCAGCATGCAGCAAGCCGACAGCAAACGCACGTTCACGTCGGTTAAGGACGTTCTGCCGTCCCGTTTTCCGGTTCCCGGCTCGATCAAAGTGGTTGCCGACAGCGGCATGCAGGTTCAGGAAGATCCCACCGCAGAGTCTGGACTTTCTAGTCCAGCCAATGGCCAGCCACCGCCAATGCCCGAGAATCCCTTTCGGCAGAACGACGGAGTCGGCAGTCACGGCGCCAACTTTGCGTTGTCAGAAGACGTGCAAATCAAGCCGGGGAGCATCAGTGAGTCATCCAATCTGGATCAGGCTTCGCGTCCATCGCCGGACATTTCCAGCAGCCCTGCACTAGCACCGACGACTGGTAGTGGCACTCATCCATCCGGCGGTGCCCAAAATGGCCAAACGGATGTCTCAGCTTCTGTGACCGGCTCGCAAGGTTCTGCTGAACAGCCATCAGTCCCAGCCAACTCAGCTGGAATGGGCAGCGGGTCTTCTTCACAGAACCTCTTCAATAGCGTGTCCCAGAGGACCCATCAGAATGGCCAAACAGATGTAGCGGCCTCCATGACTGGCCCGCAGGGAGCCGCAGGACAGGCAGTGGTCCCACAGCCTCCAGCCGAGCCTAATCAGTCCCCGCAAATGGCCGGTCCTCTCAATTCTGAAAGCAGTGATGCCAACAAAAACTTTACCGGCTTGTCCTTGTCAGAAAGCGTTCGATACAACAAGAAAGGCAACGATGCGTCGCCCAGTCAGGATCAGACATCAAGTCAGTCAGCCGATCCCTCAAGCAGCCCAGGTGATGTTTCCCCGTCTGGTAATGATCGTGACTCACAAGGATTAGACAGGCCCCAACCCGAACCTGGACAGACGGATGTATCGGGTTCCCTAGCGGAACAACACGGCGCGTCGGAACAGTCACAGAACTCGGGAAGTCCACCTTACAAAGCCAGTGAGTCCATCCAGCGAAATAACATCGATGGATCACCTCGGAGCCAGTTTCAAGGAGAGGTTGAGGTCCAGTCTTCTGAGCTGGGATCAGCTTCAGTGTCTTCAGCAAGTCAGTCAGCACCTCCCACGGGTTCTCCCTCGCCTCCACTCGTTCCACCTGTGGGGCAGTCTTCCAACATGCCTTCAAAAGGAGCTCCTCCGACAGGGGTGTCCAATGTACAGGCATCGATGCCATTAAATCAGAGCTCAGGAGGTGCCGCATCCGCACCACCTCCTTCTGTGAATGGCACCTCTGTGGAGAGGCCTGATGCTGGCAGGAATGAAGGCTTTTCCAAAGCCCAGAACAAAGGTGAAGAAGTTGTTGAAGAAAAAACAAATTTGCAAATTCAGTTTCCGGTCAGCGTACTAACCGGACAGGCTTCTCAAGCATCGTCTCAGAGTATTACAGGAGACACGGTACCAGGTTCTGGATCTGCTATAAACAGCCCTCCTGTGGTCCCAAACGGTGGAGGGATTGGCGGTGGTGCGACGGTCACCCAACAAAAAGCCACTGAAAATAAGCCGGACTTGTCAAATTCACCCCCAAGTTCTAGCCAGACATTCGCCCAGAACAGTGCTCCAATGTCTCCTTCCTCCGACAAATTCAGCGTACAGACCGAAGTGCGTTCTGGTCAAGAAAATGATTCAGAAGGAAGTGGTACTTCAGGTCAGCAGTCTCCTGGCATGGAAAACGGTAGAAATGTAGGAGCCATTCCACCTGCGTCCTCACTACCAGCAACTCCCAATGCCGACAGAAATCCGGCACCTGGACCTAAGAACGGAATCAGCGTTGATGAGAAAGTATCGATGGGGAAAAGACCCACTTCCTCTTCGAACACAGCCGATGGCAACTCACCCGGGGGAGTAAATCAAATTGCAGGACCTCCTCCTGCGACCCAAGAGTCTAATGATCCGTCTCACGCAGCAGATGCCCGGGTTCAGTCTGCTGCCGGTACGTTTTCCCAACGTGGCTCCTCAGAAATCACCAAGGAATTCGATTCAAAGTCCCAGTTCACCAACGACGGCGGCCAAAAGCCTGGTTCGTTTTCGTCGCATATACAAATGCAAGAGCGTCAGCTGGGGGAAGAACCGGCCATTTTTGACGTAGTAGATGATCCGTCAGGCTTGAAGAGGTCCATGCCCTCCGAGGACTCCAAACGTCCCAAAGCTCAGCCCCCAACGGAGCCACCACAAGGCGAGCTCCTGCCCGGTCGCAAAAGTCTCCAGATCAAATCCGAGTCGGTCAGCAGGATCATCAAACATCCCTCTCGCCACAGAACCGTCATCAGCGATCCGTCTGGGATAAGTCTGCCGGATTTACTCAGGCCGCCGGGCTTCGGATCTGTTTCCTATCTCAGGGAGCATTCGGACCTTGGTGGCTTCTCACCCGATTTGCTGGACAAACCTCCTCCCACCCCGCCGCCACGCCCGGCCGTCTCCCGCCTCCGTGGCTCGGTAGACATGAAGTCGGATCAGGCGAGCAACCTTCAGGTTCGGTCAGCGCTGCCGATACTACCGAGAGGTCTGGAAACAGGTGTTATGCCCGCTGAACGCTATCATGGCGTTAATTCCGCTGATAATTCGCTCGGCTCGGGGGAATCACCAGACGGAGCTCTGACCTCTAGACTTTCGGAGACGCTGCAGATGGTGGACGCTATTTTGGGCCCTGCACCATTCACGTCTAATCGAGTCTCTGGTCGAGCTTCTCGGCATAAACCGTACAAAAAGGGGGACTACAACTCAGTCGCTGCACGGAGTAGTAAACGGACGCCTTCTAACTGGGAGCCTCTGTACCATGATCTCGGGATCAACCTGAAAGTCCTCATCGGCGACCCGTCCAATAACACGGTACCTATCAAGCCCGAGCCACCGCCTGTCACTCCAGCAAATACTCATGTTCCAAAGCATCACAGACTCTCTGAGACTGAGGGAAAGGTGCGGGTATCGGTATCTTCGGAAGGTAAACCGGCCGAAGAAAAAGAAAAGGGCAAACATCGTAGCAAAGCCGGAGAGAACGAAAAACTGCACGCAGCGAAGGATAATATCATTGAACGCATCAAAGTCGAGACTTCAAATGACGACGATTCTTCAGACGAGGCATACGATTACGACATTTCTCAGCTGCCAGGATGGATGCGAAAGGCTGCCAAAGGTCATTCGAATTCTTCACCCCCGCCTCAGAATAGCGAATTCCCCGCGCCACCCAGTCCGTTAGAGCAAGTCGATGAAACCATAAAAATATACGGAAGCCCTACTCGAGCGGCACGCAGAACAAACAAACAACATGTGCTCTCTCCACAAGAAGCAAAGTCAGGCGATTCATTGCGGGAATTACGGACCAGACTCGACTCGTCCCAGGCCGGACTGCTCCGTTCACTTGGAAATGCCGACGCAAGCCCTGGTTCAGATCTGGATCAGATTGCTGCAAGATCTGCTCCGTCTCACGGTGCGAGAGTATCAAGGTCGAGGCAGCATTTGCGCAAACCGGCCAGCTATCCTGAAATCCAGTCAATTATCCTATGAATGTATAATTGTGGCTTGCTATCTCAGTTTTCCACTGCCTGCTCCAAGGCACCCTGACTTTGGAAAAAAACACAGTGTGTTGTTTCCATGGCATGTTAGAGATGATGCTGGCTGCTGGCAATGCCTGTCTTTTAACCTGCACCACTCTCCAATGCATCTAGTTGTAGACGTACGTCACGAAGCGTGTTACAACGTACTGCCACTGTTAAATCTTTGTTATGTTGCAGGTAGCAATGTGTCTGTTATCCTAACTGGAAGATTTTTGATTGTTAGCCATTGTATACCTATGTATGTGTGTGTTTGTTTCTTGTAATAAACATTGTTCTCCCATGTGACTTTTTCCCGTTGTTAACATGGTTTTGAAACACATTTAAGCATCGTGTTACCTGTTTCAGTAAAAGCCATGTAATGGGCACCAAGATCTAAAAAGCGTTCCAACTTAAGCAGCCGACAGGCGTTATTTTAAGTCAGTCAGGTCTTCCAGGATCGCATTTCTTGCCTTGCAGACCTTGTGATTCGCTTGAGCTACGAATGCCAAACCAGTTATTTATTCCTAAAAAATAAAAGTTCCACAGAAATCCGAATAATTTCCACACCTCGTCAGGTCAGGTCTGGCCAGATGAGAACTGTGGATAGAACGTTGTGATGCAGCACCCAGCACTTCGGCTGCGTTGTTTAGGATGCATAAAGCGACACACTTCTAACGAATCCACGTCGATGAAATGCTACACGTACTTATCCCAGGATAATGTTGTTATTGTTTGTTGGTGTTTTGGGGAGGGCAGACTGCTGAGGTCATTTTGCGCCCATAACGAGAATCCCAGGGTACCGCGTCCACAACGCAGTCATATGAAGTCAGCCAATGCCAAAAGACCAGTCGAGAATGGTATGGTATAAGAAAAACAACCGTGAAATGAAAAACCTAATTTTATTTCAATATAAAGCAAGTCGTATACCATCGAAATTGTGAGTTACCACAACCGTAACCAACAAATGCAACGCTCCTTTAAATGCTAATCACACTAGCGCTGCTGACCTGAACCACCTGATACACAACAGTCACGAAAATAAAGATCCAGCAGGCTAACACCAACGTTTAATGGCGAGCCTTTTTCTGCACTTTTCGTGGTCTGACGTCCCCGCCTCCAGGACTGCCCCTCCTGCAGTCTCCTGCTGAAGAGCCCGGCGGCTGCCGACGAGCATCACGTTCATTTGACCAGTCGGGGTCATCAGAGAGCTCAGTTAGTCACGGCTCACGTGCGGCGGCAATGTGAGTCTCCTCAAAAGACGCGGACAGGAACAGACGCTAGAGAAACTTCTCATAGACAGCGTCCACTGTCGACATGCCTCTGTACAATTTCACGCTGACCTTCGATTTCAACCCGCTCACGTTGACCGCCACCATGAACCGATTACTGGCAGCTTCCGCGGCCGGAGCGGCCTCCGGTGGCTTCACGACGTCGTTGTCTCCGTAACTGGCCACAGCGTGCATAAATTTTGATTTTCTTCCCGGATGGTGATCTTCGCCCTCTGCCGCCGGCAGCCTCTATTGTCACGGTCCTCCCCTGATCTTTCGAGGACTCGGGGGTTCGTCGGGTTGGCCATTGGTTCGATCAACTGACCGGTCGGGGTCAAACGCGAGGTCAGGGTGTTGGACACCATCCTGTGGCCGCACGCGGCGCACCGGCCTGCTACTGATCTCAGTTAAAAGTACGCGTTTAAATGGAACTTTCATTTCAAGAAAAGAAGCCATCGCTAGAAAAACTCGGACGTCATAACATTTAGCCGTGATCCCAGTGCAGCTGATGGATGACACACACTCCGTTCTCAAATATCTTTGCTGGAATCCATTTTCGTACCGTCGTTCCAGAGAACTGATCAGACGCTTCCCCCCGGAAAAAACGGCACACTTCCAGATCAATCACCGGGCTTGATAATGCCAACAGTCTTGCCAAGGTTAATTGCACTGTTTTGGCAATATGACAAACGGTAAAGCAGCCAACAAAAACACATACACACTTTCCTGCACAAACATCTTCTCTACGGAATATTTCGTGCTTTGTCTCCCTCTCTTCCTCTGGATGCCCTCCAGTTTTCCAACGCTCTTGAGAGGACTTGCATGTCACCACGGTGCTTCATCAGGTATTTCCCGTCGAAATGGAACACAGGTATGTCGTAGCGGTAGAGTTTGTTCCAGTGCTTGTTCTCCGACAGTGTGATGTCAACTTTCCGAAGGGATACCTGACGGAACAGGGCATTCGTCCCATGAAACCACTGACGTGAGTGCAGTAAAAAATACAGGTTTCATGTTAATAAGATTTTCACGAAGAACTAGCCACTCTAGCTAACCACTCCAACTGGCCACTCCTACACCTCCTGCATGCATGTTGCTGGAAATACAACATAACTGTTCAACTCTAAACTTTTCCATGTAAAGCATTTGCAACAGCCTTGTAACTGGTGACCTTATGGCGCAATGTGCCGGAGGATAAACTAGTAAGTTTCATAATACCACCTCTCCTCTACCAATGCCAACAGCCCCATATTTTGCCTACACCTTCCTTATCTTCGATCAATTTCGGAGATGGGAACAAAAGCTAGCGCCCAGGGAGCCTGCATGGTGATCTTATAACCATTAGAATCTGAGTGACCTCAGTCAGTCCGGTTAAGGTCAAATACAGAGATTCTAATCCCCTTCTTTTCTCAATTCCCTCCTGATGTATGAAAACAGCAAGAATACAAAATGCCACATGTGTTAGTCTAAAAAATGCAGACATTGCTTACAACCGCTTTGTCATTGCTTTGGAGCCTCTACACATAATGATGACAAATCTTTAATGAGCAAGCCTTTCAAAACACCATGTACCTGGGAAATAAATTCTCAGTCTGTTTCCAACTGTACCCTCGATTTTCCTTCATTCAATGTCAGAGCTGCAGACATCTCCACTCAGTTAAAAAAGAATGGACCCAGCAGCATGTATTTTTCAGTGTTCATGCCATCTGTATCATTTTGTTACAAAAACAACACGAATGTGGATGTCAAACCTGGTCAAGAAGTGGAGCCAGAGCCTCAAGTGCATTGTCACATAATGGACATGGTGTCTTGGTGAAGAGTGTTAACTCAGGCAGATCAGCAGAGAGTTTTGACTGGCTGGCAGACCTATCACAGCTGGAAACATCAGGTTTCACACAACTAGTTATAGGCTGCAGCAGGTTGTAAAGGGTGACAGTAGATTCTGTGCATAAAGATATGGTTGCAGGCTATGCAGTGTGCCATTAATCTAGCAAAACATCTAACATCTAACAAAACAGAACACCTATCTCCTAACTGTAAGAATGTGCAAGAAGTAGAAATGAACAGACAGTTTAGGATATATGTTTTCATTCAGTCCATCTCATTACAGATCCAAGCAAGTGCTGTGTGTCAAAGCTAAAAGTTGATATCTTTTGGAAGGAAATTGGTTAGCCCTCAGGAGGTTTAACTGATGACAAGGTTCTGTAACAGAATGCCAATTCCCCACAGCTATTCAACTTCATACGCTTGGCCAAATATGCCAAAAACCACATTGCTAACATGGCATAAAACCACTTATATATATATATATATATATATATATATATGTATATGCATAAATTTTGACATAAAGAGATGTTTTTCAAGTTAACAGAGGGAAAGTCTGGAAAAAGCACATTTTCATGACATGAACAAATTAATCACAAAACATACAATGTACGTAGTTTCCCGGGCAGCCTGGAAGCAGCACCCAACTGCATGCAGCTCCATCCCAGTTTAACTGACAGCTGTTCAGGCAGATGGAGAATGAAATGCATTCCAATCACTCTGAAACATAAAAAACATTTTGTTTTCTGGAAATATCAATACAAAGCAATGGCCAAGTGTCCTAAGGAAGATAACTCATTGGGAATCTCTCAATTTGCTAATCATGACAAATTCACTGCTATAATGCATGACATTAAATGCATGCATATGTTATGTAGAATACACACACAAGTTGGCATTACAATTACAAACTTTGAGTTGTGAAAGCCTCTATTTGACATAACAACTCTAAAAAACAATTAAATAGGCATCTACCTCCAGAATATCCCATTGTTATGAAAATGCCAAATTGCTCATCTTATGTCACAAAGAAATACCAAACCTACAAACGCCAATATGTACCAGAAATGCGCTCATGGGTACCTATATCGGTTTTCTTATTCAACATTTGATTTTACCTCATTACAAGACATACAAGAGGACAACCAACACTTTCAATCGTGAAATCAGGGCGACATCAAGACAGTATAGTGCGGGAAATAATCCAGTGGTATACCACTGAAATGTACGTCAAAATCCCGTTCGCTTGTTTGTTTGTTTGTTTGTTTGTGAGTTAGGACACACAACCTCTTGGGCTCAGGTGTCCAAAGTCTTGGGTCAAGTCCTGTGTCTCGTCGGGCGTCAGTCCCCGTTCGGCGTTTTCACTAATGGCAATGTTTTGAAACTTACACGCCAAATTTGTAGTTCAATAAACCTTCGGCCGGATTCGGCTGGCATCAGTAGATGAGATCATATGACGTCATTGTAAACATTTTTAAAAGGCATAAGCCCAATTTGGAGATCCAGTCCCATTATTTATTTTTTACATCTGCTGCTCCTGCCATGTATGTATTTTCCATGCAATCATTACTTTTGACTTTGAGTGCCAAAAAAACTTCATACCAACAGTGGGACTTTTGTGCCGGAGAAGATGGTTGTCATTTACTGTAAGATGCTGTTGGGTGGGAGCCACAGCTTCAAGCCGAGTCTAGTACAATTTTAAATTAAAAATTACAGTGGTAGGTAATCTGAGGGCATCTATTGACATACAAAATAATGCGGGTACATGGTTGTAGATTCTATAGGGTGAAGAGCGCCTCAACCTCACCCCCACTTTTCAAAGATTTTAAAGTTAGACCTGACAATGACTGGAATGAAACGGTCTGAACTCAACAGAGTCAAAAATGGTTATCTTATTGACATCATGGTGTGAAAACCTATTCCGTCCCCATAGCAATTTTCAGGAAATTTCCAGCTATAAGCGCTTGGAAACAGTTACACTTTGAAGGACAATCTACTGCAAGCTTTCGTCTTGATAGGTTCCACCCTGGTATAATTCCCTATGGACTGGATATTATCGCATTTCACGTGCGAAACCGCTGCGAGAATGGAAGTGATGAATGCCACTGCGCTTAACAATTTCTACGATTCTGCCGTAGCATTTACAACATAATGTTTGTCGGGACCCGTCGCACGCTCAGGCGGTACATAAGGCGCAATCTAGCACTATATCAATCAGTCTCATATGTTTTGGTTGTTTTAGTAGCCCAGCCTCTTTGCGGTCTCCTCCAGTGCCAACTGACCTCATTTATTCGAGATCACACATTCGGCCGACAGCACAGTCCAAAGACGGTCGGTCGCATGAATCCAGCGCAAGACTCCAGTGGAACACACTCGCCTGTCAAGAGTGCAGCTGTACGCTTCAGACATCCGGTGGCAGGATGTCGCACGAAAACATGCATCACAGGTGCAACACAATATCTTGGATGACTCAGGACTCAAAACGGTACTAAAAACGACTATGTCACTCTCGCGTGCTATAAAACGAAAATCATAAAGCAAGCTGGTCAACTGAGCAATCTAGCATCGGATCCGACGTATCACAACATTGCAAAATGACTAGATGCCAGTCTTCTTCTTCAATGCCAGCTACACGTTCTGACATCTCTGGCATTGCCTTTTTGCGAAGTTTTGTGGTGCTCCAAAGTTGTTTTCCAGGACGACCAATATCAAACTTCAGTATGGACATTCAGAAACGCAAAAATGAAATGCAATGATAAATGCATAAAAAAATAAATGCATACAAATGGAATATCACATGCTAAAAAATCACACAGCAATACAAGTAGAATCTTCTAAGCTAACAGCTCTAAGATAAAAGCTCGATAATCTAAGATAACCTAAGATATCTAAGATAACCTCGATAACCTAAGATAATCTTCGAAAACAGTTCGTTTACCAGCGATTCAAAACTTCAAACTGAAGGTCAGCACTTGGTGATAAAAAAGCACTTGGTTATCAAACTGCCTGCACTGTAAAACAGTGTAAAAAAACCTTTACCGTCCACCGAACAAATGGCACCGTTCACGCTGCGCATAGCGCGATACCAACAATACCGAACGTCCTGTGCGACACACGATGGACCCGCCTGGCGCCCGACCAGCGGTCAGTCCGCGCGCCGGGCGGCCGCCTCCGGCCGGCGCCACATCTCCTTGACCTCGGCCAGCCGGCAGCAGTGGCGGTCGGCCCAGTCGAAGAAGCGCTCGCCGTGCGAGAGGCAGAGCAGCGCCAGCGTCTCGACGTCGGCGCTGGCCAAGTGGCCCCGCTCCGGCCGCCGGCCGAAGCGGCGCTCGAACACGTCCTGCAGCTTCATCGACGGCAGGCCAGCGGCGCCGAACAGCCGGCGGCGCGCGGCCGGCGCCGACGCGGCGCGCACCCCCGGCACGCTGTCGCACACCACGCAGCGGCCGTCCGGCTCGTGCCGGCAGCGGATGGCGCGCCTCCAGTCCACGCGCGTCGTCTCGTACAGGCTGTTGGCGTCGCTGTCGTGCCAATCGACGAACAGGGCCGGGGTGCAGACCAGGCAGGCGTCGTTCGGCTCGGCGTGGTCGCAGCAGAGTGTCCTGTCATCCAGCATGTGGACGGGGGCCGACAGAGGACCGCAGTCCCGATCTCGCTCAAGCCACGCCTCTTGGAAGAACGGCAGTGTGTCGGCACACATGACGTCCATGGCCTGCACCCAGGTCTGTAGGCAGAGGCGCCGAAAACTTCCTGGTGATCAATAACATCAGATGCGACGGGTAACAGGATATGCCTCCCTCGAGAAACAGCAGAACTCTCGCCATTTTTTACACAGGAGGAATTATAATATTGCTTCATCAAACTTACATATATTCAAAGTGAACAGTTATGTATACCTATATCAACGATATTTGGTAATGAAAAATTGTTTTCAGACGCTGGAGGGATACTCAGAGGACATGAGTACAGAAAACTGTGGTGTGGCTCTGCCCCCAAAGGACTCAGGATTTCGATATCCAACGCAGTCTGACAACTCTAAGCACAACAGATGATTGTTTACTTTACCACTAACAAAAAAAAACTACACTAATTCACAAATGCATTGAACGCCTACTAGCCGACCAATTTCCTTACGCACAAACTCGCATATCGCATTTGTAAGATTATCGTCTTGAGGAAATCGCAACTCCAATTCCCATGGAGAGGGTCGCCACTGCGCGACTGCAGCAACCGAACGGATACACAGACAGGGCCAGCGGGCGGCGGCCACCGGACTAGGCAGGAGACAGCGTGGCATACGGTATACACGTGTCGCTCACGGCTCGCTCCCCGTGCGGGGCGCCAAACGACCTGGCCATCTGAGCCTCGGCCACGGAGTTCGGCTAACAGGCGTGGGACTCACGGCACCGGCATGCCTCAGTTCGGCCGCCAACAGTGGAAAGTCGTAGCCGTCGCCGTTGTGGGCCACCAGGCAGACGGGCTGCGGCAGCCGGGTCAGAAAGACGCGCAGCAACTCGGCCAGCGACGAGTCAAAGCCCGCCTGACCCTCCAGCAGCTCATTGTCCAGGCCTGAGGGACGACGGGGCGTCGCGGGTGACGCCGCCAAGCTTCTCTACACTGTTCACGACTGGTGTGGGATAAGGCCGTAACGCCGCCAACAGCATTTGGAGCATGCATAGCACTGGCTCAAAAGATTCCATGACTTACAAACCACAAGCTGCGTATTTGGAAGCCGTCCACGGCGACGTCAGGGGCGGGCCCGGCCCCCAACCCACCTGTCAGCTCGGTCACGTGCGGTAAGACCTGCTTGCGCGGGTTGACGGTCAGCAGGAGGCAGTTCCTGATGCGGCCGTGCGATGGCAGCGGGCTGTAGATCGAGGCCGGCGACGGGCTGGACGGCGTGCCTGGCTCAGCGGGACGCGGTCGCCTCCTCTCCGGGGAGGGACACCCGTCTGGAACGACGCCACCCTCAGTGAGGAACACGGCAACCGTCGGCGAAGCCCTGTGAGGTGCTGAGACAGCCCCAAGCTTGCGTAAACGTAGAACCAAAGAGCACGGGAACGATCCCCGACCTTAGACTATCCCCCCACCTTAAAAACAGCGCACATCAACCCCATCAAAGGCCGGGTGCTCAAGGCTATAGAAGTACGGAGGGTGGCAGTCAGGGTGGGCAGCGCGGCCAACACTTACCGTCTGGTGTGAGGCGACGTTTCGGCGTGACCATGCCATGCTGCTCCGGCGACAGGGAGTCAAGCCCTGATGGTGTAAAGGCGGTGCTGACAAACTCTGGCCCATCAGCAGGCAACTGCTGTTCCACATCTGAACGTTGGAACGTAGTCATGGCGATCTCCATGATTCGAACTGGATAGTCTTGGGCATAGCTGGGCAGTCCTGTGGCCTCCAGATCAAAGATGACAAATGATTTAATTGGGTTGGGCATGCCAGTGCCATCTACAGGGAGCATATTGCATCTAGCAGAGCATGAAGACTATAAATGGACCTGAGCACCTGAAAAGAAAAGAAATTATGTTACCTTGGGAGCAATGTGATCCCTCTGGTAGCTTGAACAGCTTGGGAGGTAACAGAGATAGATGAGGCAGATGGTAGATGGTCTGTGTCTGACATCTCAAGGAGACTGGCAGAGAATCTTTGGAGGCTGGTACCCCCTAGACAGCTGGTCCCCCTGCTTTTTACTCATCCTATGATACTGCTAAAAGCCATTGCACAACACCAGGCCCAGATGAATACTTCAACCTGCCACAGCCTGCTGGGCACAAGGTTTCCTTTAGCTCAAGATGGAGATTCACTGGAGATTTCTGAAAACTCCTGGCAGGTCCATATAGGATTTCAGATCAATTCTTTCCAGTAATTAACATAAACCTAAGGGGCTAGCCAAAAATTATGTAGCACATTTCCTTTGTTGTTTTTCACTCTCCCCACATCTTCTAGTGCTTCATGACAGTCCTCTATCCCACTGCTAGTTTGTCTTGGCATTCTGAAAGCATGCCACTTATTATACATTACTTAAACTCACAAATGAAAACTAGTTGCAGGATTTGCTACAGATGACCCTTTTAGCCTTTTTTCTCTTTGATATGACAACATTTAGCGAATCTGCCACCTTCCCAATCGTAATAGTTTGTCACACATGGACCAACTACCCTCCCCCACCAGCATGCTGCCATTTCACACAACACTTGAAACAAGCTTCTCAAGAGACTTTTTGGGTTTTAGTCATAACTTCACCATGATCATGAGTATGTCAGTTTTACCAGCAGGTAGCTGACAGCACAGGCACAGGCACATGTGAAACTTTACACACAATTGGGAATGCATGTGTAGAGTACTGGGCTGCATGGAAAACTGAGATCATATAACCATGAGACAAAATAATAAAAGCACACAACAAACTAGAAAATTTAACATCTGCATTTTTGTTAACAAAACCATTCTTGCCTGCAGGCATCAAAATCAGATTTGGCAAAAAGTATGTGACAAATCAAGTTCATTCTGGGTCAGTTCTAATTCACAGGAAAGTTGCAATTCATGCAGTGGTGACACAAGCATGTGCATATTTAACCATCTAAATTTATATACTTCTGCACAGATACATCATGCAACAAGAAACATTCTCTTTAAAAACATATAATGCAATGCTCTCTCTCTCATATAATGCAAATCTCACACTAACTCCCAGAAAACCAATACTAGTTCTCAAATCCCACATTTCACATCCCTGTTTCCTCATATTCCAGAAATTACAGTAGTTTGGCATGCAAACAAATAACACCACTATTTGGATTTTGACAGCCCAAAATAGGGTCTCCTGCTCCAGAACAGGAGCCTCCTGATACACAGACAGGACCTCTTAATCCAGAACAGCTGCACCCTAATGCAAAATGGGGCCTCACAATCCAGCACAGGGCCCAATTATCCCAAAACAGGGCATTCTGATCCTCAACAAGGGCCTCCTGGTACACTAACAGGCCTCCTGTTCCAGAACAAGGGTCTCCTGATATATAGCAGGTGCCTCCTATTTCAGGGCAGGGGCCTCCTAATTCTTAAAGGTGGTTTAAGGAACCAGAAAAGGGTCTCTTTAACAAAAAATAGCCTCCCAATCCTGAGCAAGAGCACTGGGCCTCTTGATGAAGAAAAGGACCACCTAGCTCAATCAAAGAGGCCTCCTTGATTTAAATTTTGATATATGACAACTACAGAACTTTCAGTTTGGTTAAAAGGGGCCTCCAAATTCTAATTTTGGGGGCAGCATACCTTTGCCTCCCTATCTGCTGACAGGGCAACTACCCCCTCTGCCTCCCCCCACAATGCACTGTCCCCCCCATCACAAAATTAAGGAGTTTCAATAAAGCTTAGTGCATTACTGTTTTCTAAAACAAGGCCCATGCAGGGAGTGTGGTCTAAATGTAACATCTGCTAATTAGTCCAAGGCTAAAAAATTAAGCACAATTTACTGTGCACAACAAAATGTCCTTCATATCCCTTTAAAATATAAAACGTGTTGCCTGCCACAGGGCAGGGTTGCTCTACAGTTGGCACTGTGCGGGCTACATAGGTGGGTGCAAGCACCACCTTTTGTGCATGACTGGCACCAGTGGGTGCCTGATTCAAGCACCCATTGCCAGGCAGTGGTTGCCTTGGCCATCTGGCCATGCCAGCAGTGGAACCAAAGCTAGCTGCTAGGCCACAATGGGCACTGCTTCAGGCATCTCGCAGGCTACCGACAAGTTGAGTGCGCCGACCTGGTGTTCGGGGCACTCTGCACCACAGCCTCCTTGGGGGCAAATCCCAGGTATGGGGGCAAACTGAGGGCTTGGGCCTTTAAGGATGGGGCTTCCCTGTGTATCCCAGAGTGTACTCACATGTACATTTGCAGTTATCATGAATTCTCTTAAATCTGCTCGATGTGCCCCAAATGTTTGCATGATGTCCAGCACTTGTTGCTATGTACATTGTACCTTTTGTGCTCCAATTGTTTGCTAGCCGTATCACTGGAACAACCTTGTTTATTCTTTTTTGGCCAACATAAAATGTGTAATATATGGATCTGTGAGAAAAAAGGTGTTTCCTCTCTTCAGTGTGGGGTGCCAGGACTGTTCTGTAATGAATGTAACACATCAGCGTAAACCAGGTCGCACATACCGGCTGAGGAACAGTTGAGCCAAAGACGGATACCAGTGCTTTGGCTCTCAGAGACCAGTTCAGCCCATGACTCACTGTGGGGGGTAAAGCCATGCTGGGTGGTGCTAAGAGCCATCCAGGTATGGGATGACAGTGGAGCCCTCATGAGTAGTGGCAGCAGTTCTCTTTCCTTGCCAGCAGCACAGGAGTCAAAAGGATGCACTTTTTGGACAGAAAAGTACACCCTTACAGAAATGCCATTTCTCTTGTAAGAAAAGGCACTTTGGCATATTTTTCTGACAGAGTAAGGTTTATTGCACAGTTAAAACCAGAGTCATTTATGCACCTATCTAAATGTACTACTAATAATAGGGGAGACCCGGGAGGTATGAGCCGCCGGGAGGTACGGGCCAGCGCCGTCTAGAAGTTCGGCGGTTTTTTTCGAATTTGACCGCGTAAACTGGTAGCAGCCATTTTGTTATACAACCCACGTGATTTCCAGAATCTTCCTCAGTCTCCTTAGGCAGTGAGCGGTGATAGTGCGTTTTTGCCCTCTTCGAGTAAAATCCGGTGGAGACAGAAAATTCGTGATTTATGTGAATCAGGTTAGTTTTATTACGCCACACCGTCGCTAACATAAAGTTTAAAACGTGCAGATTAAAACTGGGTAAAAATTTTAAAGTTTTCTTGCGAGATTATGACCTGAGAAGCTGCGCACGTTTTGGTGTCCTAACTGGGAGGTTCGGGCCACCCACCGGGCCGGCCCATACCTCCCGGTTCAACTCTGTCATGGGACAAGACGTATCACATGAAGACCTAAACACGAGTCAGTTTGATTGAATTCCTCATTTATTTAACTTCACAGGGAGCGCCAGCGTCATGCCACAGACATGGCAGCGAACGACGACGAAGGGGGCGTTTTCGGAGGCGGATCTCCGGACGGCGATCGAGCGCATCCGGAGCAAGGAGATCAGCATTCGGGAGGCCTCCCGAACGCATAACATCGGACGGCAGACCCTCGACCGGTACCTCCAGGCCACACCGGAGGGAGAAAAAGCCGAGAAGACGTCGAAGACCTTCTCTAACACGGTCTTTAGCCAAGACGAGGAAAAGAGCCTGTTCGACTACGCGGAAAAGAGTGCGGCCATGAACTTCGGCCTCACCAGAAAGGCCTTGGCCGAGCTCGCCTACGACTACGCTAAGAAGCTGGGAAAAAAGCTTCCCAGCGGCTGGGAGGCTAACAAGGCTGCTGGCGAGGAGTGGTGCCTCGCTTTCCGGAGAAGGAACGGGCTCTCCCTCCGGACTCCGGAAAACACGAGCATCGCTCGGTCTCAAGCCTTCAGTCCAACCAACGTCCAGCGCTTCCACGAGGTCCTCTCGGCTGCGCTCCTCAAGCACGATTTCGGCCCTTGCTCAGTCTGGAACCTCGACGAGACTGGAATCACGACCGTCACGAAGGCGCCCAAGCTGCTAAGCCCGACCGGAACCCGTCAGGTAGGAGCCGTTGCGAGCGCTGAGCGGGGAGTTCTCATCACCGTGTGCGCTTGCGTCAGCGCTGCGGGCCGAGCGCTTCCCCCCGTGCTGCTGTATCCGCGAAAACGAGTGCAGCCTCACTGGGCGACCGACGCTCCACCGGGATCACTCATCCTCGCGAACGACTCGGGCTGGATGGACAAGGAGACGTTCCCCAAGGCGCTGCTGCACTTCATCAGCCACATGGGCGCCTCGGAGCAGCGGCCGCAGCTCCTCGTATTCGACAATCACTGCTCCCATGTCACCCTCCAGGTCATCAGCATCGCCCGGGAGCACGGGGTGGTGATTGTGACACCGCCGGCGCACTGCAGCCACCGAATGCAACCCCTTGATGTGTCGATGATGGCGCCGTTCAAGACCTTCTACTCGGAGGAAATAAACGCATGGCACCACCGCAACCCAGGCCGGACGATTTCGATCCACGAGCTCGCCGCCCCGGTCAACAAGGCCTTCGCCCGCGCCTTCTCCATGATGAACATCATAGCGGGATTCGCGAAGTCCAGCGTCTGGCCTCCGAACCCGACGGGCTTTACCGACACGGACTTCCTGGCTGCTCTCCCCTCCCCTGCCCCTGCTCCCACGGGGGAGACCTCGGAGACGGAGGGGACGGCCCCGTCGTCGCCCGAGCCGGGATCGTCGACTTCGATGGCGGTTACGCCGCAAGGGATCCGCCCGTTCCCCGTCGCTCCCACCCGGATGCGAGGGAGCGGAAGAGGGCGTGGCAAACGCTTCCCCGTTATCCTGACGTCCACCCCGGAAAAGAACAAGCACGAGCAAGCCGCTGCCGCCAGGGCTCGCCCGAAGGCCAAGATTCAACTGGACGAAGAGGAGGAGGAAGAGGAGCAGGAAGCGGAGAGGAGCGACAGCGATGCCGATGTCGACCCTGTCGAGATGGAGGAGGAGAGGATCGGGCTCCTCAACGACCCGATGGTCGCCGAGTTCTCCCCCGCGCAGATAAAAAAGGGCGACTTCCTCCTCGTGGCCGTCAGGGGAGCCGGGCGACGGGGCACGGTCACCTACCGCTACGTCGTTCAGGCCCTTGAGGCCTTCGATGAGGATGACCCGGACTGGATCCGGGTTCACGGGTACCGAGCTCTGAACTCGGCGAGGACCCGATTCGAACAGAAACCGAACGATATCTTCGCCGTGGAGCTGGACGACATCATCGGTGGACTCCAGGTCCCCCAGATCTCCTCCGGACGCGGCCTGGCCTATCTCTTCCCGGGCACCGTGGACGTCAAGGAGCTTTGAAACGGAAGTTAGTGTATTTTCGGTCTCCTATGCCGCGAAACGAATGTTTTCATTTTCTTGAGTTAAAAAACTGTCATGTGGTCACGGATTGATGATCCTCGATCAATCGAAACTGATATTTTCATTTGATAGTCTGTTCGATAAGTCTTTTTTTGTCGCGCGCGGTCGAATATTGAATCTCAATTTTCCATTTGAATAAAAAAAAAACATTCCTTGTTTTATTTCGTGGAACTGAATGGAATGGAACTGAATGGAAGAACGTGATTGATTTTATCTAAATAAATCCGTGGCCAAGTGACCTCCATGAAGTGGGTCGTTGACCGCTTACGCGGTACCTGGGTTCTTAGAGAGCTCAAGGTAGACCCCATCTACGAGCATTGTGCTGAATACCGAGAATAGAATATGAAAACACGACACTGGCCCATACCTCCCGGGCCATGGCCCATACCTTCCGGGATATTTTGATGAATCGAAAAAACGTATGGTTTCTTAAAAGTTATCTCGAGACACAATAGTTGATCCCAGATGCCTGATATGAGGCACACTTTACATGCCAAAGGCCATTAAACATGCCAGGAGTGAAAAACCAGGTCTAGCCACTGCCCACAGTGAGAAAATCGCCATTTTACAAAACCGGCCCATACCTCCCGGGTCTCCCCTATATGATAATCGTACACATCTAACAGTGAAGATATAGGAATACTACAATATAAAAATACACCTTTTATCACCATTATTCATTTTTTTGTGCTCAATGTCGCAAAATACAGTAATCCAAATATGATGAGAAAATGTACAGCAGGTATGTCGACTGTCTGCACCCCTGAGGATTAAACTGCTTCTAACCACGGCTGCATTCCCAGTCAAAACATAAAGTTCCGGCCCAAGGCATCGGTGGCAAAGGTAATTGCGTAACTCAGATGACTGACTGGCATTTGACAAGACACTTGATTTGACTCACCAAGACACCGACGCAAGACATCGACACCGCATGAATCTCTGGAACCCGGGTGACGCCACAAGCTGCCAACTTCTTGGGCTTGGATTTCCCTAATCTTGCTGCTTGACGTAACTTTACAGAGTAAAGGCGAAGGATATAGGTGGCGGTGCAATTTGTATTATTTTTAGTAATTCGCACACTTTGGTCTCTCAGTGCCTGGCTCATTACTGTGCGTCGTAATTCGTGGACGAAAAACGGGCTATGGAAAAGATGTACGGATTGGAGGTGTGGATGTGTGGCTAGGATTTAAACACTCATTTCATGACGTTTCTTGATGAGTGAGAATGATTGAGCTCTGCTCGAAGCGTCGTATGCTAGCAGCAGTAATTTTGCTTGTTTGGTAAGTGCCAGTTGATCACATCACATTGGTAACGTATTCACATTGATTGTGTTATCATACAAACATGTTAATGTGTACTTTCAAACATCATTGTATGTACGGCAAAATCTGTTTGTAAAGTATTTCTTGGCCGTACAACACATTTTCCCCAAACACTTATTTGCTGTTGAATACAGCATAAATGGCATATAAATCATACAACATATGGTTTTAAGGCAGATACTTGTGATTCAGTTGTTGCATAATGTCATTCCAAGATGAATAAAGTGAAAAACTGCCAAATAATATTGTCATTCTGTTTGTTGCTGACCACAGTGCTGCTTGTCTGTTTGATTTATGCTGTAATTCTACAGTAATAAATTAAAAAGGGCAGTTCCCAAGTGGAAGGTATTGTGGGCCTTATGATGTCATTGTTATAACCCAACTTAATGAACAAGAAGGTAACTAATGTAACCTAACCTAACCCTAACCTAACCTAACCTGTGTAGATGCACAACCTAACTTCTGTTGAACAGAGCCATGTCCAGTTGCACCCTTAATTGGTCTGCAGCCTCCAATACTCTTTACTGTGCCTGCAGCACTGCATTTCACCTTTGGCACAACATTACATCCTGTGAACATTGGTTTATCAACCTGTGGCATCTAGTATCAATTACTGATGACATCATGAAACATTATGCAGTACATTGGGCATCCTTGGAGCAAAGGCATCATAAACAAGATGGTGCTCCAGTTCAGATTGCATTTGCTTGCAGTGAAATACAACTCCATTTCCTTCAGAAACCATGCCAGTAATGCCATCAGTTTTTTGCTTTCATAGGAGAGTCAATGTGCTGTTCTGTGTTTTATGCAAAGGAAAAGTGGTCTGTGAAAAGAAGAAAATGTGATGTATTGCCAATTTGTTTTCTTACATCATAAAAATTTACCCTTGGATAGTATGGTTTTCACCATACCTGCCTTGACTGCTACACCCATAGCTGCATGCAAAATTTTATCCAAGGTAAGATTGGTTGTGAATGATTTCAGAATCTGACATTTTTAGACCCTTTAGATATTAGGTCAAAAATGTACCATGCTTCAAACTGGCAGTCTTAGATCAGACATTGTCTGCACAGCACCATTTCTTTTATGTTTTGCCACATGCTGTGGTACATACTAGGTTATTCTGCTGCATTATAGGTAATTTTGGCTTACATTTGATATATGTTTCACAACCCTTGCCAGTATTTGCAACTTGGCCACCATTGACAGGATGGAAAAGATGTACAGCTTTATAGTCATTTTCAAACCTTATGTAATAAACCAATAATGAACCTCATGAGCAAGAAGTTTAATTCCTTTGCTTCACACTGTGTTTAACATTGTTAAGTCATGTAATAACATAGGTGTTAACTCATATTGTTAACATCTAGTAGCATATAGGTGGCTCTAATGGGACAGTGGTAATGAGGTGGGGTGTCCATTTTTTATTTGTGATATCAGAGCAATTTTCCCTTTGAACATAAGACTTTGTGAACCATGCTAACAGAAATATAAATCTGATTTAGAATTTGTGGTCTTAGTTGTGGAAAACGCCACAGCTGCACTTCAATTTTGAAGTATGCAGCCATTTGCTTGGAAACTTGTTATAGTGCCATAAGTGTACATTTTTGAAGGACTGTGTTTTCTGTTACCTTGTTCTTTGATGTATTTTTGCACATGTCGGTTTATATGACGTGTGTTATGTATGGTCATATTTTCTGTTCCTTGTATTCGTACATACCCCACCCACCTGTCCCTGCAAGCAGTGTGTGCAATTCTCAGCCATCAGAATCTGTATGAATCTGAGTCTGATCCCAAATCCCAGTCAGACTTTCTGTAATTTGAGTGTAAAGCTAAATCCAGCAGTATTATGGTTTTCAAGTGTGAGTCTGATTTTGAGTCCAGTGTGTTGACAGAAATTTGAAATTAATTCACATGGGCCTAAGTTAAGTTTTGAGACCAAGTCATCTGGTAGTTAAACTAAGGCCTGCATGCTGGTGATGAAAATTGGATAAAAAATCTTCTTTGCATAAATTGTGTCATTGTTGTTGGGTTGTCACATTGCAGTGTGAGCATCATTATTCTACTCCTGGAAAACATCCTGACGCCAGACAGTGGGAGGAGGCTACCAGTGGTATCGGGCATGCATGCTGCTGAAGGCAACATATCATCTGCATCGCCTGCTGTGGAACCCTGTTGGCAGCATCAGGCATTTATTGTTGTTGAAGCCTGTCGTCGCTGTACAGGTCTGGTTGACTGATTAGTGAGGCTTAAGGGTGCGCTGACTACACGTTTGAGCTTGCTTGTGCGTGTAATGTCTGACTTACTTGGAACAGTGGACATTTGAACTCCAGATTTCCCTCAGTGAGGTCCTGGTCATTCAGCTTTCAGTAATTATTCCTGCAGCAACACACAAATTGGATCATGTACATGCCTTCATTTTTGTGATGGGTATCTGCAGAATGTATTTGATGTTCCATAGACTCTTGGATTGTTGCTTGTTCCTGCTTGTTCTGTACCAATTAGAAATTTATGGGCTCTAAACTGATTGCATCAAAGCACATGTATACTGCCCAGGTCGTTTTGGAAGTACATTTCACACATCCTGGGTGCTTGGTATTTGCTGCTTGCTTGGTATGCACTGTTTGTGGCTCATTTTTCATGTTAAGCATGGGTTGTTTTCTTGGCATCCTCTCATATTTGTATTTTACCATTGGAGATTAATCATTTGTGTCCAAAGTCAGATTTTATCACAAAGCTAGATGACAAGCCTTTTGTCAGAGTGCAGTCACCATAAGGTCATATTGTTTTCAGCATTTGAAAAAGCCAGCTCTATAAGGCCAGAGTGCGCGGAAAACTCGTACATTGAAGTGGTTCATTGTGAGAAAGCAGGAAGGGCTGTCAGAGGGTAAGTTTGGTACTGGCTGTTCTGGGTTTTGACTGGTCAATATTTTTTCAGCCTTTTAGCAATTACTGAGCATAGTTTTCACTGAAGGCCCTGTGTATATATATATATATATATATATATATATATATATATATATATATATGTACATTTATGTATGCTGAAGAAGGTATTTTGGACATGGGTTTAAATTCATCAAGGCTGTCAATTGGAGCCGTCAGTTACGGCAAAAGCTCGCTGAAAGCGTCAAACCTGAAATAAATTTTGTTCGTTTGGAGTGTCGCGTGAGGTTTCTTGTTACTTGATTCGGTGATGGAGACCCCTTTGAATGGTATGTGATTAATGTATATGTGTATCAACTTGCCAATCATTTTGGAAGGACCATTGTTGGTTTTTGTGTGAATGAACACGCAGTACCGGAAATTTCCCGTGTGAGTACGCCAAGGACGGGGAGTATTCGCCTCTGATTGCCGTGCTTGCTGCCGGCAGCTGCGACCAGGTGGCGCGGCTGGCCGAGCACCGGTTCTGGCTGCTGGAGCTGGCGTGGCTGTGCACGGCGCTGCTCTCGGGCGGGGTGGTGATCGTGCGCCAGCACCAGCTCGAGCGTGGTGCCCTCAGGAAGATCCAGCGCCAGCTCGCGTCGCAAGTGTAGCGCCCGCACCGGCGTCATGTGCGTGTCCCCACCGGCTTGCTGAGCCTTTGCCACCCTGTCATGTGGCAGTTGGGAATTTCGTTCATGACGTAGCGACTGTTTTGTGTCATTAATCTGGTGTTGGTTGAAATATGTTACTTGTGTGAATATTTGGTATCGACGTACATGACTTAATAAACCCACCTTGTCTTTCAGTCTGGACATTCGTATCGATATACATAACTTACAAATCCTCCTCGTATCCCAGTTCATTTAATTTGCACGATGTTGTGGTTCAGGTATTTTGATGTATTTTTACCACTATTCGCTTTCCTCGTCCGTGTCGCCGACGGCGGGCACGTGACCGCGACGCCGCGTCCGTCGGCAGGCCGGAGCCGACGCGCCCCCGTCTGGGACCTCAGCCGGGCGACGCGGAGCGGTTGGCAGCCCATGATGGCCTGCAGATTTACCTGCCGTGTCTGGACGCCGCCGGGCTGGTGCCCGTGGAGACGGCCGCCGCGCTGTTCGCGCTGCGCGCGGCCGGCGTGCCGGCCGGCTGGCTGCGGCCGGTCGTCTGGCGGCGGCCGCCGGCCGGCGCAGGGCCGGCCGTGCGCGTGCTCCTGCCGGGCGCGGCCGTGACGGAGGAGCGGCTGCCGGCGGCCGTGGCCGCCTGCCGCCTGCCGGCCGCCCACCTGCCGGCCGAGCGGCTCTGCGTGGCCGGCCTCTGCGCCGTGGTGCGCCGCGGCGTGCGCGCCGTCGACCGGCTGCGGCGGCCGGACGCCGGCCACTACTGCCACCGCGACGACGGCCTGCTCGGCTTCCGGCGCGGCACGCTGGCGCCGCCGGCGGAGGCGTCGCTCTGGACGCGCTTCTGCGAGCGCGACGTGCCGGCCGCGCTGCGTCGCGTGCTGGCGGCCGTCGCCGACGATGGGTCCGGCGCCGGCGAGGCCGACTCGTGCGCCGTCGGCGCGGGCTCGGCTGACGTCGAGTCGGACCCCGCCGACGGCAGTCCAGGCCCAGGTGACGTCAGTTTGGATGCTGATGACCTAGGCTCAGGCTCGGCCAACGTCATTTCGGGCCTGGCTAGCGTCAGCCTGGACACGGCTGACGTTAGTCCGGACCGGACTGAAGTTATTCCGGAGCCGGGTGACGTTATCACAGGTCCGGACACCACCAACCGGGACGCAGCCGCGAGCAGTCTGGGTCAGGAAACCGCCACCCCGGAGGAGATCGCCGTCAGCACGCACCCCGGCGCCTGGCAGCCGTTCGAGGTGCCGGCCGAGCTGCTGCAGTTCGAGCACCACATGCAGCAGCCTCTGCGGGTGCACAACGTGTGGAAGCAGGAACAGGCGTCGGGCGGCCGCGCGCGCCACTGGAAGAGCGGCGATCACCGGACGGAGCTGCAGTGTGTGCGCCACACGTACGCGGAGGGCCACGTGCTGACCATCAGCGACCTGCTGCTGTACCCGTGCCTGCGGCTGCTCCTGGAGGCGTTGCGGCCGCACGGGCTGCGGCCGGAGACGGCGGCGCCCGCCTGTCACCGCTGGCTGCGGGACGTGGCCGCCGTGGACGGGCTGGTGGCCACGTGGGACGCCGTGTTCCCGGCGCCGCGCGCCCGGCCGGCCGGCGTCCGGCGCGCTCTCCGGCTGCCGCAGGTCCCGGCGCAGAGCCTCTACAAGAAGGACCCGGCGCGGTACAAGCCCAAGAACCGGCTGTTCACCGTGCAGGCGGACGTGGCGGCGGCGCTGGCGCGGCTGCGCGAGGCTGGCTTCGCCTGCCGGCTGGCGGCGCACCCGGGCAGCGGCCGGCTGCGGCTCGACTGGGCCGCGCTGCCGGCGGCTGCCAGCCCGGCAGAGGGCGGCCTACCCGCCAGCCGGCTGGCGCGCAAGCAGCACCAGCTGGAGAACGTGGCGTGGCTGGCGGCTCGCCTGGCGCGGCCCGGCGATACGGTGGTGGACTTCTGCTCCGGCGGCGGCCACCTGGGCCTGCTGCTGGCCGTCCTGCTGCCGCGCTGCCACGTGGTGCTGGTCGAGAACAAAGAGGAGTCGTTGCGCCGCGCGCAGGACCGCGCCGCCGCGCTGGCGCTCGCCAACGTGAGCCTGTACCAGTGCAACATGGAGTTCTACCGCGGTCGGTTCCAGCTGGGCGTGGCGCTGCACGCGTGCGGCGTCGCGACCGACCTGGTGATGGAGCGGTGCCTGGCGGCGCGCGCCGCACTCGTCTGCTGCCCCTGCTGCTACGGCGCCGTGCAGAACTTCGGCCCGGTGGCGTACCCGCGCAGCGCGGCCGGCCGGCGCACGGGCGCCTCGCCGCGCGACTGGCTCGTGCTCGGCCACGCTGCTGACCAGACGCACGCCGACCAGACGGCCAAGTCGGAGCAGGGCCGACTCTGCATGGCGCACGTGGACTCGGACCGCGCCGCCTACCTGGCCGAGGCCGGCTACCGCACGCTGCTGACCGTCGCCGAGCCGGCCGACTGCAGCAACAAGAACCACCTGCTGGCCGCTGTGCCGCCGCACTGGGACGAGGTCGGCTTCCTGGCGGACCCGGCCCCGCCAGCCGCCGAACAGCAGACTGAGCGGATCGTCGCGGACCCCGAGCAGGGCCTGGAGCCCTGACGTGCTCGTCGTCCTTTTTGTGCACCGGAAAAGACCGAATGAGACGTGGGAACTGGTTGCTCTGGTTACTGTTTTAAATAAACAATAACCCGGCGCGGCAGTTGTGTTCCATCAGTGGTAGGGTTGATGTCGGACTCGGAATTTAAGCTGTCAGAAAATATTTTTACAGACTGGCCTAACAGTACCACGAACTACATCATATCTGTGTGAATCCCGGTATGACGTAGGTGCCTCCGAACATTCCCGATCGAATCGTACCATATTTGTGAGTTCATTTTGGCGTTAAAGGAATGGGCAAACTACGTAGTTATTGTGAGCGGTATACAATGGTCGAATAGTGCGTCTTTTACTGAAGTAGTTGACCCCTCTTGACATGGCCGTAAACTGGGGCACTGAAATTCATTCTTCATTATTGGCTTCTCCAAAGCTGACTCCAACCCACCGAAAACTTCCTGCCAGTTTTTAACAGTGGAACATAGGCAATAAAGACGTACAGGCTTCATATAATAACGTATATACAACAATAATAATTACAATATAACAATAACAAAGCAGACTGGAAGTATAACAAAAAAAACATGAAATGATCTCCCTTTGAAAAGAAAGTGACAAAATTTGTCATCAAACGTGCACACTGTGCAGGAGTGTTGTTTTCTACTTGTCTGTAAATGCTAGAAGCCTAGCAATATTGATATGAACCCTCCCAGTGTTCCTACAGGCCTCATATATATATATATATATATATATATATATATATATATATATATATATATATATATATAATTATATTAGCATTTCAACCAACAGCATATATATATTGTTGGTTAAAATACAATGGGCTTAAACTGTTGAGAATCCCAGACTTAAGGGAAGGTTAGCTTGTTGGCTGTTGGGCCCTCGACCCTCCCCCCAATCATTTACGCAAAATGACACCCCTGCAAGGAGCATAGGCACCATATCTGCACCTGAAAACAGGGATTTCTGTTTCTTTTAAAGGTCACTGGCCTGACGTAGGTCACCTAGTCTTGTAACGAAATATAAACTACATATGGCGCGTCGATTAGTGAAGATTGGCGGCGATCGTTCCCAATCCTGGGCCTGGAAGCGTGGCATTACTTGCAGCCTAAGATGCTTTTTTGGGAGCTATTATGCCAACCTGATGCTACCAAGCTCCAGAAAGGTAAGTAAATGCATTGTAATACATTTACTGGCGAAAGTCTAATGGCGATTGAACCTAGAGGATTGGAGCGTGCGATTGTGTACTCCAGCTGTTTAGTCCCAACTCCTCAAGGCCATCGTTGCTGTTTATCGTCATCCTTGTTCGCTCCGTTCCAGTACCTCTGATTCTATCATGGAGTGTGGGGTGCTGTTTGCTATCTGGCAAAACTGCCCCATCGTTTACGCTAGCCGTGAACTTATCTACTTTTCTGACTCCAAGGCAGGATAAATACTTGGGGAAAAAATGGTAAAGTCCCGAAATGGATGCGAGTCTTATTTCCGTGGGAGGTGGTGGCCTGTTCCGTACTGCGCAGTTCACTGTGCCGGCAGCGCACACCCACGTTTCTCACACCAGTGGTTGATTTCGGGTTTTGCAATCCTGTCAGTGGCGGCGACACATATTGAGGGCAGTGAGGGCAAGGGGTGTTTCAGTTTGTTTCTGCGGAACGCCATTGGGGTAATGCTAAATTTTCTAGAGCCATGACAGTTGCACAGCCTCCCCTACCCTCACGCTCCCGGCTGGTGGCGTGACGGCTGCCGGGAATCTAGCTTGTTCATTTTAATCCATTGTGGATGGCCTGATATTGATAAATCATAGATCTAACTAGGTCTATGTCTAGAGTCTTTTATATTTTACATAACACATTCCCTAGCATTTGTGCACCCTCCTTCCTCTGCTGCTTGTTTTAGTTGTGTAGCTTTGGTTCTGTAAGCAGGCCTGTGTAATTCACCTCCAGGTGAACTGATTTACCCAATTCCTGAGTTGCAAATTTTTTTTCATCTGATTTCCAGCAGTTTTCCAAGAAGGGGATTAGTTCAGTGGCTATCAATGACAGAAGTTTGTATTCGTTTAACAGTAATGGTTTTATTTTCATTCGTAAATTGGCCAGTTTGTCATGCAGAATCATTTGCAATTCCTGGGCAGTTACAAATTTGTATTTAATATTCATGGGATATAATTGATTATATGGTAAGGTTAGTTTGACAGTGACAGATGCATTGACCTGATGTGTCAATTTTCATTTGACAGGAAGGACCTGGTGAGAGCCCATCTGCAGGAAAATCCAGAGGCAACTGCAGCCAGCGACCAGCTGGGAATGGCTCTTCTGGGGGTGATGAGGCAGGAGATGAGGAACAAGAGGACTCATCCTCATCCTCCTCCCTGCTGGTCAACTTAACAGCCCTCCACCAACAACCACCACAGGAGGTAATAGCTTGGTCAGAAACATATGGGTTTGTGAATTGCATGAATGCTTAATCATTTTGCTAGAGATGAATTTTGGCATTGCTACATAATCTCATGCTGTTAATCATGATCACAGTGAACATTTGTTGTGAACTTGTTGCACAGGTTTGTAGCTTGCTTAGGAACCATATGGACCTGTTTTGTTGTGCATTGGATTCATAAGTTCATTTGCTATGTGGACCAGATGTGGAAAAGGCCTTGTTTTCTGGTGTTGAGTAACACCACAAGGTCTGTGCTTGTAAAAACATTTTATACCCCAAAAGCTTGATCCTGTGCCTCCATCAAAACATGAATTATTTCCATGCTGACAGAGTTCTGACTCAGCAAGCACATGACTGTCTCCATTCAATGAGAAGCAAGTGTGATGATGTAACTAAATTACACCAGGAATACCAGCTTAACCAGTATTATTGTTTGCAAAATTTTGTATTCCAAAACAAAAATTATATTCCCACATCAAGAATAAAAACCAAATTTCCAAGTCTTGATCTGGACTCAGGCTGATGTCATAGCTAGCTTGTAAATCATGGGTCTTGGGTATGAACAGGGGCACTGGGCTCAGAATGTGTAACATGTCACTTAAGGGATCAAACATGGTGAGGAAATTTGCATTGTGGCATCACTCTCAAAGAAGGACATTCCATAATATTTACTAGGTGTGCCACCTTGGCCAGAATTTAAGGTCTGTAGGAAGACTACAGCACAAATGCAAATGCTTGGGATGTCACAGAAGTTGAAATACAGGCTGTCTGAGTCTTCAAAAACCATGTTTCTGTGCAATTAAATGACATCATTGTAGTAGCAGTACAAGTTATCAAGGTCACTTTTTTTTACCTGCACAGTTTACTGAGTAATTGTAGTAATAGCATAAGTTTCTGAGGTAACTAAAATCATTTCTTGGACTTTCTAATCACTATTACATTTATTACTAGGCAAAAGATGATATAGCAAAGGGTCACATGGAAGCAGTTTGTACACAAAAAATGGTAACCAAAGCATATGGGGCAAAGCTTGCATGGCAAGAGATGGCTTGCAAAAGATCATATGGCAGAGATAGTCATATGGCAGCAATGCCCACTCTAACTGAATCTAACTCTCAGCAAACAGATTACTAAGCATACAGCAAACAAACTTTTGCTAATCCAAATTTCGTTGCCCTTACATTCTTTATCCTGTACGATCTTTACCTCATTTGATAGTTTGCCATGCAGTCTTGTGCTGACGATATTTTCTTTTTTGTATACAATTTTTTTCCTAATGGTCTGAGCCTTTTCTCAACCGGCGTTGACGTCATTTAATATGCTGACGACACACCCAGGTGTTCGTGAGCGGCAAAAGGCAGCCCCTATCGAATTCATTTCTCGCATGGAAAATTCTTTGAACTCGCTTGGCGTTTGGTTTGACGCAAACTATCTCAAGGTGAATCACCAGAAAATGCAGATCACGCCGTTCATTAAAGTGTTCGTGGTATCGTTTTCGACAAAATTGGAATACAATTCGAATTTTTCGAATTTCGAATTCGTCCTCAACGCTCATGCCCAAAACATAGGACTTCACTTTGGTCGCTGTCTCACTTGGGATAAACACATTTCGGCTCTAATTCGTTGCTGCTTCGAAATGCTGGCCTCACTCACCACCTCATGCATTACCTTCTGCAGCCCATCATAACATCTGTCATCTGGGCATTGATTCTTTTACATGTCAGGTACTGCATTTCCGTTTACGGCACGTGTACAAAAAACAGCCTCGAGAGGATACTATAAATTATTAACGTCCCGGCAAGAATAATCTACGTTAGAAGAAGTTCAATCATGTCTCTGACCTGCTGGATTGTCTTGAATGGCGTTTAGCCGGCAACCTAGCCATTGCTCACACTCTGCCTCGCTCACAAACTTAGCGGTCATAGAGCCGGAGGACGCGGCAGGCAAGCTGGTGCGAAGTAACTCTATGCGAAGTTGTACAACAAAACAGAACGAGAAGTTTTGCGTTCCTCGACGCAATACTGCGACCGAACAATGCCAATTCGGTTTAAGAACCCCCAGACTATACAACGCCCCGTCGGCAACTATCATTAACCGCCCGCAGGCGAGTTTTGCGACTGGTCTTAGACGTCATCTCGCGAAGAAGCGTGGAATGTACTTAATGTGTCGGAATGTGATATGTTTCGATCTTTCACCCTTCGTTTTGCGACTCGACCCTCACTTTTCATCCGCACTGTTTCGATCTTTATATTGTGATACTTCGTTCTGTTTTCCTCACCTCCACTGACATCTTCATTATTGACGCAGGATCGTGTCAACCTCCTGATTTTTACATTGATGATCCCAAGAAAAGTGATGATGATGATGATGATGATTTTATGACATGATCTTTTGCTGTGCAATCTTTTCCCTGGTCATCCAACAATGGCGCTACGAAACTGTGGAAAAACTGATTTCCTTGGATCATTGTGGCTAAATTCAGTCAGTTAAATGTCAAGGATGTAGATTGAAATTCATGCTGTCAGAATTGTTCCTGCCATGGCTCTGAATCGCCGCCGCTGATTGTTGGCCGTCTTTCCATTGACCTTTGCGCCCTTCGCGCATCTAGACCTGCCTGTCCGATTTGTGTTGTCTGGGGCAGCTAGACACCAGCTCGGACACGTCCTCTGCTCAGTGCTTATTGGTTGGTCTCAGATAAGAGGAGGAGCGACCAGAAAGCCTAACAACAGAGCGATCCAGTAGCATGAATTAATATCTACATCCTTGACACCCAACTGGCTGAATTTAGCCACGCTGATTTTATTCCAGTCACTGAACCCATGGAACTTCTACTGCGACTTCATCGACTTCACGAGCATTTGCGTGGCCTTGCCAACGTTTGCATTTACGCTGCACAGTCATTCTAGAGACCTGGGAGCCTGACCGAGGTGGCACACTGAGTAAAAACTATTGGGCATTGTTCGTGAATGTGCTGGATTGCCAAGATGGTCTGTTACCTCGGATACGTAAAACAAGTTTGAGGGGTGTGGCCATTGTACAACGTGCTACGCAACACTTCTCGTGAGTGGTCCTGCAAGAGGAAAACGACCATGAGATCCATTGGCTGATAATGTTGATATGTGCTGATGGCCCTCTAAGAATTACGTGCACGGAAGGGGAGGTGTGTGTTCCTACTCTGTCGTGATATCTGTTGTGCTCGACCAAATCTAGCAAAGTTGTGTGAGGAGGACACTGCATAGTGATCTAACAACCCCCCAGAAACAGAGTGATATAGGTCAAGCGTATTGAGGCTAGACGGGGTCAGACATCGGGTAGTTGGGGGATTCCACCACAGATCGACCAACAGAAAACGCAAATCGCACCATGCATCTCCGATTTTGATGGAATTACGTTTGTAGGGTATTCATGTGCTCTGAATCTTACTCTGCAAAGTTCAGTTCGATTGGAGCTGCGGTTGTCGAGTTGCAGCCTCCGGCGTTTTTTGTTAGGTCACTGTGCATGACTTTTGATGGCTGATAACTACACAGAAAATATCTCAACTGGTAGGAAATCACATATTTTGGAACTCTCAATGGACTAAGGAACATATTGGCAGGCTTTGGTTTCTTTATTTTGCAATTCTGACAATGTGGCCTTGTGACCTCCGTTGACCAGGCATGATCCTGACAGGAGGAAAGTAAAGATCGAACCGTATTTCCGGTATACTTATTGCAGTTAAGCTGTAGGAAGTTCCCGTGCAGAAAACCTAGCGCGAGGTTTTCCTGCATGCCTTTTCCTGAACGACTTGTGTTTACTTTGTATTCGATACAAAACATAGAGTGCGAAAGAAAAGACGTAATGTTGTACAGCAGTTTGGAACTTTCTGCATTTGGTATGAACGCAATGGTTTACAATCTTCGTGCAAACTTGAAAATGTATTTGTATTCGTTATGTCTGATGACATAACACAGAATGAAGGGCGAAACTCCATTACCTGCATACCTATAATCTTGAATGTATGTGGAATATAATGATTTGAGAAGGTATCAGAACCCGAGAGTCTGTTGGCATTGGTAAATTCGATGGCAGAACCCATAAATGTTTACCCAGCTGCTTCATTCAGACTTGTAGGAAACAACCTTTTGCACTTTGCCTTGTAAACTCCTGGTTCTGGATCTCGGTCATTGGCACTGTTTCTGACAACTCGCTACGTTCGTGCCAGAAATTGTTGTAATAACCTGGATCTAGAACATTCCTTTTTTGGCATCATGCAAGAACGTATTCTTTTCTTCGGAATTGACTTTGGTGAGCTGCGTTCGCATCGGCGGGTTTTGGAAGATGATGTTTTCTATAAACGTGTAGTTTTTGGATTTGATTGTAACAATGTTCTGGATTATGTCATGGTAGGCATAATGCGGACCTCAGCTTTATGCCCACCAAACGGATACATCGATTTATGAGTTGTAAGCACGGTAACTTGCCCACATGAAATGCGTTTCAAAAGACTACAGGGCTGGTTCAGTTGTGCAAAATTCGAGGATAGGTGGAAGCCACTTCATTCGTTCACGGCGTGGTGCTGTAAACCAGCCTCGCTAAGTGAACGAGGTATGTTTACCCGGTTTGCGCAAACTGCCGCGCATTAATAATTATAGAAGGCGGAGTTCGATCGGAGCGACGATTATCGTCGTCGGTTGCAAACCTTCACTTTCTCCCCATTTTCAGTCAAGCGCATCGCAGCTTCCCTTTTGAAACTAGGTGATATATGGTGAAGAAAAGCGAGAAAGTAAAAGAGGAAATAAACATTATTCTGCAGTTAACTAGATTCAGGAAAGAAAAGCGAAAGAGCGTGGAAGCAAAGCGTCATGTAGCTGAGCTGTGTAAGTCAGATGCGGCAGGCAGAATGTGCCCCGGAATGAAAGATTGTGTCGTCGTTCGAAATGCAGACGGCGTCAACGAGAAACTACAAGAACGTTTAACATTAGGCGATCACCGAGAAATTGATCGTGTCTACAGTGACACCTATGAGCATTCACTGGTAGGGTTCTACTCACTGGCTGCCTTTGGACCAGAGCACTGCGTGCTTGTCAGCAGCGGTACCCACGGTGTGTGTGTGTGTGTGTGCATATCATCAAAACGCTAAACTGGTGATAGAATCTTTCGGCGTTATAGATTTGACCTATGACCTTATGGACGACGCTGTCTGCAGCACTGACAAGGACGATTTCATGCTGCATAAATGCAGCAGCTGTTCGGGAGGCAAGGGTGTACTATGCCTTTTGGGGTTCATCGAGGAGGAGTACGAGGACGACCGGTCGATCACGTTGAGTCACGGGAGTATTTGCTGGCCAAGCCAAAGCATAAGCTGAGGAAACATCACTTCATTTGGAAAACTTAAGCCTTAGCTTAAATAACCTAAAGCCTTAAAACTTCGGCGAAAGTGTAAACTGCAGGCGTTTTTCAAAAACATAGTCTTTCATCGTGCAAGACTATGACCAGGACTTCCAGCAGGACGTCACCGAAGCCGCGGTACACCCATTCGTCGCCTGTTGGCAGGACGGCACGGCAGTCCACCAAAGTTTCTGCGTGATATCTGATGGGATAAAGGATAACGCAGGCATGGCTCACGCTCCCGTGGAGCAGTTAGTTCCAGCCCGGAAGGCTCGGACCCCAGGTATTCACAGAATGTTCGGAGGAATGCGCCGCTCAGTACAAACACCGATTTACCGTGGCCAGCGTTCGTTTTCGTCACGACGATTTCGGTTTGGACTGCGACGGGCATTTTTCTGGGACGTCCCAGAACGAATGCCTGCGACGGCATCGGGGGACGGCCGGGAGAGCTATAGGTGCTTGAGGCACAGAAAATCTGGCGGCACAGGCGATGTTCGAAATCTTTGTTGTTGTTTATTGGTGTTTTCGGACGCGCCGACTGCTGAGGTCATTTTGCGCCCATAACGAGCGATGTTCTAATTCCGTACGAACAAATTCATTTCAAGGATTTATTTCATTGTAGTGAGTGAAGAGAAAGTATCAGAAGTGCCAGTAAGCAGTGTTTCTCGAGGTGAGATGTCATCAGGAAGCACAGGACGCACTGTACGTGCGTGCTCATGCATTTGGCATTCGGCCCGTTCATTCATGCATGCTCCACATTCGGATAGAGCAGTAGGTATGGTAGCGTACCAGATCAGGCGCTTGTGTTGAATGTTTGAAAGTATGTACCTTCGTCTGGCACGCCAAGGAGCAGCAGTTCCTCTGGTCAGTGTTGTGTAATACATGAAATATGCCTAATACACCGTGAAATTGCATTGTGTTTGTGAGGATCCGGTTTGTTTTTGTAAGGAATCCTGCGTAACATAAAATGCCGAGGGAGGCGTGGGAGTTGAATTATGCCTTTTCAAATGTTCATTTCTTCGGTATTGTGGAGGGTTAGCTCGATACGCAGTAGTTCTACGGCTAAATATTACAAAAGAGGCGTGACTATGGGCGGGAATTGGCTTCTATAGAAAACACCTATCTACAAAAATGAGTCCTTATTTAGATAATTTATCAGTGTTCCTTTGAGAAATAGGAATTGTTTCTTTACACTTTTTTCAAGTTTTTTTTTCCAATTCACTTCTTTGTTCACAAGGTCCTATAATGTGACCTGAGGTGCCGGGGTCACGGGTTAAAGTTCTGAAAAAAAGAAACTAAACATTGTAAGTATGCAGAACATTATTGGGTTCATTGGAAATCGAACAAAGTATGGTTATCCAAAAAATAATAATAAATAAATCATTGTTTTCGCGACATAACCTGCATGATATAGTCGATAACCGTTGCTGTGGGGCGAGCGGAAAGTTGCGCAGGTGAATGCGGAGCTTTGGGTTATCCTGTGTGAGATATCGGGTTTTACCCCCTGGTCGATCTGTGATTCAAGGCTCGAGGTAACTTCATCTGAGATCATCCGAGGTCAATGGGTTTGAAAAAAATGGATCCTCACAAAATCTTATGGAAATCACTTTTGTTAACCTCGAGAAAAGGAAAAAAAATGTTACATCTTTACTAACTGATCTTGGATGACCTCGCGGACCTTACCTAGCCTGCTTGTGGTTGAAATCACATGCATTCAGCATGCAGTTATTCTCCAACAAATGCCTGCTTGATGGCCCTTTAACAAAGGCTGCATTTGTTATACCTGACCTCGGTTGACCTCGATTGACATTGACTGACTGATGACTTACTGGATGAAAAATGACTGCCTAACATTGATTGACTCGATTGACATGACCTGGGTCACTTGTGGTTGGGTAAGGAAAGTATATTCATATTGTATACTAACTTTCCTTCAAAGATTGGTTGAGATTGAATGAATAGATTTGCAGGGAAAGGGAATAATGCTTTATTTCCACCTTTTCATGTTAGTTGACCTTGATTGACATGGCCCTCTGTTTTGGGTTGGAAATGTATTGCATAGGATGGGGAATGAACATGGGACTGGAAATTTGTAAGTTTAGGAAACATGTTATTGTTTATGTAGGATTCGTAAAAATCGCAGCACTTTTTGCACTGAAATGTTTCTTGCATACACTTTCGAGTGTCCGAAAAACTTGTATTTCTGGACCATGTCTATGCAGAACTGAACCAAAAACATCGTTCGTGGGAAAAAATTGTGGATAGTTTTTTATGTAGCGTTCTGCCTTGGTCTGTGGACATCTTCAGAGTGCCAAAAGTAGCCATGAGGACGTATAAATCATTGAAATATAAATGACAGGACAAGGAACACGCGTAATTCATGAGAGAACTCGCGAAACGGTTATCAGTAAACTCTGCAGATGGGTGCGGAAATGAAAAATGAAAAACGGATTGGAAAGGTGTATACATACATACAATGCTTTGTAGCTGGCTTGCTGGTAGAGTCTATTTCTTATGCAACAAAATGCCCGTCCTACAGCCCAACAGGCGTGTGGCTGTCCGACGCCAGCGAATGATCGGTCGCACTATCATATCCTCTTGGCTGGTCTGTAGTTAAAAGTTATGGACCGGCTTTAAAATTACAAGCTGAAAAAGATGCTTAAGTAGTTCATCAGACAGGCGAGATTTCATCGCGGTACCATTGTTACCGCGAAAGGTACGTTGAAAAAAAACAGGAGTGGGCAGTCATCCCATCCCCAACAGTGCGTGTGTAAAATTTGATTGGAATCAGTAGTATTACTGGGGAAATGTGTCATTTAAAATTCCATAAACCACCCTGAATTGAGATTGTCTCGCCTTTTAAGATGTTGACCCGTGTTCTTACAGTAGTAGTAAATGTGCGACTTTGAAAAAATGGGTTTGAAGGCTTTGATACAGAGATGGCAAGGTACTGCAAGTTCAGACTCCATTGAATTTAAGGAGCGGCAGAAACTGCAGGACATTTTCACTGTATTTCCAATGGCGCGTGCAAAACTGCAGGTATGATCTCTCGTCTGCCATCGGAATAAAAGCGAAAAAACGGAACCATCGCCTATTGCACCATTTCGTACAACTTTCCCACTGTGCCATACTTCTAGCGATCATCGAAAACATTTGCTGGTGTTGCCTTACAGGCCTATTGATTGCGATGTTGATTAAAATGGACGCCAGTACAAGTTCGGTGATAACTGATTCGGCGGCGCCGTCTGTACCGGCCACTGGCCATGGCCACGGCCCGGCCGTCGTCCGCTGTGAGCGTGACGTCAGCTGGGGGAGGGGTAGCGCGGGACGTCCGGGGAGTTCATGGTTGCGCCACCTGGCAGCACGCCGACTGGCCGCGTGATTGGTCGCCGCTCCGGATGCCCGGCGCCGTACCCCGACCGGGACCGGCAGCGCGACCCTCTCGCCGACCCTCTAGTGCCGTGACCGCTGCGAGCTGGACAGTGTTCTGCGCTAGTGCGGCACGTCGCTCTGAGGCCGACCGATGACCCGCTGGCGCTGGCAGGTGCTGGAGGATGACCTGGAGCGTTTCCGGCGGAAGTGGCGGCAGGAGGTGGCCCGGGCGTCGGCCGGCCCCGCCCACGCCGGGCCCGCCGAGCAGCAGCCGCCCGACACGGCCGCCTCCGATCTGGACAAGGTCAGTCGAACGGTGAACATATGATGTGGTGGATTTCACGGGAAATCGATGGGGGAGGGGGAGGGTGCCGCTTTTGCGCGGTTCGGCCCCTGTTGGGATTGCCATGACTCGAAGGAAAGCATGCGGCCTGAACCAGTTTTTTTTTTGTAAGCAGAACGCACACACGTGCACACGTATCGTACAAACATGTCTTCTGCCTCGCAGGTATTTAAACAAATCTGGTGTGCGGTGGCGGAAGCTGTTTGCCCCGCAATGTGCACTTTGAAATGTGTTGGCTAGTGTTGGTGGCTTGTTCATCACTGTACAGTGTGAATCACGGCGATTTAATATGTTAATATATATATAATAATCATATGTAATAAAAATGATAATAATAATATGCAATAATAAATAAAAATAATAATATATAATAATAATATGTATGTTGGCTGAAAGCACCGATAACCATTCTTGCAGGCATGAGTCTGAAAAGATGGCAGACGGGTCTGACGTATCTCCGGGAAACTGCTGTCGTAGCCGCTGTCTTGTTACGAAGGACGTTCACACGTAGTCTCAAATTATAAAAATGCGGACGTTCACACGTAGTCTCAAATTATAAAAATGCTAGTTGGGAAAGTCACTAAGTTTCAGCGCGATAGTGCAGGCGGCTTCAGTTGACAAGGGAAAAACTGCTGAATGGTGCTTTTGGTAGCGTCCGTTGCACTTCCGCTTCTTTGACTTCAAGTTATGTTCGTTTGTACTTTAACCTGAAACCTTAAACATTACTTTGTCACACTTATTTTCTATTGATAACAAAGTAGATTCCTTTAAGACATCACGTTTCTTCATGTAAGGTACGCACCGTATTCTGATCAGAGATTGTCCCGGCTCGTGACACCGCCACCAGGCAGTGGAACTGTATACAAGTGGTTTAGACCGTGTCCTGACTGCCGACGCTACCTGCAGGCGGTGGAGCTGTACATGGCCGGCATGCAGCTGGAGCAGGACGGCCAGCTGTACGAGGCGATCCAGCAGTACCGGCGCGCCGTGCAGACGGACCCGGCCGTGGAGGAGGTCGTCCGACGCCTGCTGGTCGTCCGCCACCGCCAGGGTGAGTAGAGGTCATTTTTGTATCGATGAGTTGGCCCGATGTCACCAAGTGTCACGCATCACGTGCTGGGTGATGACACCGGCGGCACTTTTCCGACGTTGTGCGTGGCGCTTTACAATGTTTTTTTTGTTTATTTATGTAATAAATAAATGGATTTACTCCAGTCAATAGATAAATACACAGTGAACAGATATGCACCGTACAGTGCCACAGACACCGCAGGGGAAGTGCTTTCGGCGTCACCACACAGCACGTGATGCGTGACACTGGGTGAAATGGGGGTGGGGGACTCATCGGCGAGCCGTGCATGGCACCAGTATTCGTGTCTGATTGTGGCGTTTTAATGAATGTCCGAGCAGGCGTTGTAGTTGACTGGTCGCGGATGGCCGGAATGTGTCGGAAACTTAAGCACCGGTACCATTGCCGTAGGGCCCCGAGATGGCAACGGCAACGTGGAGGACCTGGGGTCCGAGGAGGAGAAGGAGGAGGAGCACGAGCCGGCGGCGGACGACGACCAGGTGGACAACGCCCTCTGCCGGCTGCAGCAGCTGACACTGGACGGCGGGCGGTTCTGCCAGCCGGCCGTGCCGCAGACGGTGAGAGGCCGACCGCGGGACGCGCGGCGTCACGGGCGTGACGCGCCTGTGACGCTGCGGTGGGCACGCGGTGGACGACCCGGGGTCACAGGTGTCGCGCGTTGAACTGGAGAGTTCCGTGAAGTCGGTCGTTTGTTGGTCGATGTGGTGTCGACCTGGTTGGTCATTGGTGCTATTCTCAGGTCGTTGATGTTGTTCCTGCTTGCAGATGGTGGTGTGTGTGAGTCGTGCCTGTTGTCGGATGTGCTGTCGTATGATGCTCTTTGTGGTGCTGCTGGCAGAGAGACCTCGTGGCTGCCGTCCGATGCCCCGTCATAGTGCGACACCCGATATGATGCTGATGACATGGGGGCCATATCTCGTGCCTGTCGTCTGATGCCCCGTCAGAGTGTGATGCCCGGTATGTTGTCGTTGACAGGGGGTCCACATCTCGAGCCTGCCGTCGGAGGTGATGCAGCTGATCATCCGCTGGGTGGTGTCGTCGGAGGTGGACGTGCGCTCTCTGGAGCTGCTCTCGCTGGTGTGCCGGGGCCTGTACGTGCTCTGCCGCGACCCGGCCGTCTGGAAGCGCGTCTGCTACCGGTACGGCCCGCCAGCCGCCCGCTGCCTGACGCAGGAAATGGGCTTGCCTCGGGACACCGGGCACCAGCTACAGACCGGGGTTGTGAAAAAAGCGTAGTACGGCCGTTTAGGTTCCTGTTTAATTGGTGGAATGGATTTTATGGTCGCCCGAATTTGGCGGACTACACGACCAGTAACACTTTGCGACGTTAGTTGTGATGCTCAAAGTTATTGGTGCAGAGGTGGATAGTGTTGCCAGTTTTACTGTGAATATTGTGCGCATTTTTTATTGCCATGTAGTATCCACTCCCTCTGGCCCTCTCCTTGTGGTGTGTAGTGGAAACGGCGCCGGCGGTGTGCTGTGTTCCATACAGGCCAGGGGAGTGATTGGTGCCCCTAATGTGTGTTAGCCATGTATCGACGCTACGCACGCTGACATATTATTCACGGACCGCGTCTGACTCGTTCGCGAGGAAACGGTCGTGCAGTCGGGGAGTCGCGAACTCTTTCAAACGACCCGTAGAGGATTTCTTATTGCGGGTATGCGATCCCTGCCATTAGTTTGGCCTCTCGTCCAAAGTAATGGGTGATTTTGTTGTCATTTTGTATGACTGCCAAGAGCAATAGGAATGCTCTCAGTGTGGTTGCAGAACGGGTGCTTTTTTGCACAGCTGTTTTTGCCGAAACGATGGCGAGATTTGCCGCGATTTGACAGCGATTTCGTTGTCGTTTGTTGTAATAACATTATCACCTTTGCTCATTGGTGACTACCCATATTTGAATCTGGTTTCATGGGAAAACTCCTGTCATCTGGTCTGTTTTAAGGCAGTTATAGTTTCTGAGTTTGATAGTTCCGGAATGGCAATGGCTGTCAGATTTGATCTGTATAAGTCTCTACGGCTGTAGTTTCGGAGTACTATAACTCCTGAAATATGATGGCTGTTGGAATGGATATGCTTAAGTCACTTCAGAACAGTGCTTTGCGTGTTATCTGGCTGATCTGTTCTTTGAAATGTGTGTCCTGCAGAAAAGGTAAATATAAAGCATGCCCAAGCTGTAGGTGTAAACCCCGTTCAGCGTCACGAGATAGTCATCGCTGTGCAGTTTGACCCCAAATAGTTGCATTGTGCCTCAGTAATAGTCTCATTGTTAGACCCGCACCACGGGGTGTCGGAGTTTGTACGGCGACCGGTGACCTTACAGAGGCACGCTGCTGACCCGTGCCCGTCCCGCCGACAGCGTGCTGGGCCCGTGCTGCGCCGAGGCGGGCCCGCTGGCCGGCTGGCGGGAGCTGTACCTGTCGCGGCCGCACCTGCACTTCTCCGGCTGCTATGTCGGCCGCGCCTCGTACATCCGCAGCGGCGAGCTCAACGGCTACCAGGACACCAGCTACCGGCCGTGGCACATGGTGCACTACTACCGCTTCCTGCGCTTCTTCCCGGAGGGCGTGCTGCTGATGCTGACCTCGGCCGAGGAGCCGGCGGCCTCTGTGTCGCAGCTGATGCAGCGCACGCCGCGCCACGGACCCGTCATCAGCGGACACTACCGGCTCAAGGTCAGTCGGACAGGAGCGCAGAGATAGGATTGGATTGGACTTTAGGACCTTACTGGTTCAGTGTCAGCAGGCCAGACGACTCGAAGTGACACCAGTATAGGTCAGCGTCAGGTGTGCTCGAGCAGGTATCCTAAATCTAGAAGCTGACTTGCCTTGGAGGCATTGTGCAAGGCAAGTTGGTCAGGTTTTCTTGAGGCCTTTATGGCCGATTGGCAACGTCAGGTTTACTTCACACTAACGACCGATGCAGCAGCCAACTGTTCGGGCTGCTGACTTGGCCAGAACAATACGGACGCACTGGCAGAGTTGAGTTTCCCCGTCAAGCTCACTCAGGCTAGGGCGGACCTGAAATGATGTCGAGCACCCGCAAGTATGGTGGTCTCGCCTGATTGTCAGAGCCAGATTTATGGAGATACCACGGACCGGTGCGTCGTTGTCGTCTGATGCCTTGTGCCACGTCCAAAGCCAGCGGTCATTTCCGCCTCAGAACGGCACCGTCTTTCCGACTAACGCCCGCCCTAGCCAGTTTCTTGCCCTCAGTCCGTCGTGTAGCGTGCGTAACTGCGAAAGGAACCTCCATGTCGGTGATCACGGTCTCATTGACGACATTTCGGACGCAACGTGGGTTACTGTGTCGCTGACGACGGCCACTGTCGCCAGGGTGACCGGGTGGTGGCCGTGCTGAGCAAACCTCGCGACGCGGTGCGCCGCGTCCGGCCCGGCCGGCTGAGGCGGCGCGACAAGATCCAGTACGACCCCGGCGAGCAGATGCTGCACATTGTGAGTCCGCGCCGCCGCCGCCGGCGACCTGGCGGCTCTCAGGGGCTGGGTGACCGTGGCGGATGCGGTTGGGACCCGGGAATTCGGTGTCGCTACTCGCGTGCGGTAATGATCAGCAGAGCGTGAGGGACGGATTTGCTTAATTATTTTTATGATGATTGAGCCTCCTGCTGCTACTGAAATGTGTTAAATCTTCGTAAACGAGTTGTTGCTCCGCAGAAATATGTCTGGTGTACGCATGGCGATGATGTGCGTGAAGTGCAAAACTGCTACGGGCGAGTAAAACAGGCGGAAAATTCGTCAGGGGAAGTTGATTTGACGCAGCGCCAAATTTGCTGGCGTAAGGTTTGTAAAGGAGCTTGTAATGGTTGTGGCTGAAGCACGTCAAGTGCGTGGGACTTTGTTAACGTCACCTGTCATTGTTACCGGGGGAAGTAGACATTCGCTGAGAAATCAGCTGTTTTTGTGCAATAGAAAGCGTCGTTATCCGGCTCGGTGTACTGCTGTAATTCTAAATAGATTCTCGTGCCAGTCATCGGGCCGCGCTGGGCGAGTCGCTCGTCGACATCAAGGTTTTGAGGAAGCGCTTTACCATTGTTTCGGTGCTCATACTCAGTTCTAACACAGCTGTTTCCCGCGATTAGTTTGGACCGAGCAGGGGGCTTTGATGATGTATGGGTACGAACCTTGATGTGTTAACTACAATCTACGTACTTTTAATTAAACTGTATTACCAAAGCGAGTGCTGTATTCGCACCTCGCCTGTTGTCGGGGATGGTAGCCGCTGTCGTAAACGGGCCAGTCTGTGGATCGATCTTGAGATGATGAGAGTCACCAACGCTGTGCTTGTCCGCTCCGCAGGAACTGGAGATTCTTCCGTTCAAGCTGACCTGGCAGTCGTACAAGATCGTCACCCGATACGTTAACGGACAGGAGTCGACGCACATCATCGACCTCAACGACCAATTCCCGGCGCTCCACTTCTCTCGAGTGCGCAGCTACACGGCCGTTAGCGAGGCCCCTCTGCGCTGACCTCAGCGGAGCGCGCTGTACAGCGGCCAGCGAGGCGCCTCTCGGCTAACCGCATTGGAGCGTGCTGTACAGCGGCCAGCCAGGCGCCTCTCCGCTAACCGCAGCGGAGCGCGCTGTACAGCGGCCAGCGAGGCGCCTCTCCGCTAACCGCAGTGGAGCGCACTGTACAGCGGCCAGCCAGGCGCCTCTCCGGTAATCGCAGCGGAGCGCGATGTACAACGGCCAGCGAGGCGCCTCCGCTAACCGCAGTGGAGCGCACTGTACAGTGGCCAGCTAGGCGCCTCTCCGCTAATGGCAGCGGAGCGCGCTGTACAGCGGCCAGCGAGGCGCCTCTCCGCTAACCGCAGCGGAGCGCGCTGTACAGCGGCCAGCGAGGCTCCTCTGCGCTGACCGCAGCGGAGCGTGCTGTACAGCGGCCAGCCAGGCGCCTCTCCACTAATCGCAGCGGAGCGCGCTGCACCGCGGTCAGCGAGGCGCCTCTGCTAACCGCAGTGGAGTGCACTGTACAGCAGCCAGCTAGGCGCCTCTCCGCTAATGGCAGCGGAGCGCGCTGCACAGCGGTCAGCGAGGCGCCTCTGCTAACCGCAGTGGAGCGCACTGTACAGCGGCCAGCGAGGCGCCTCTCCGCCGACCTCGGCCGGGCCGGGATGTCAGCAGTGCGCGCGTGACAGCGGTCGGTGCTGTGTGGGTGTTGTTCGGCCGGTGTCGGGCGGTAGCAGGCAGCTTGCCGACTTGGTCGGAGCTATTTCGGTCGTGGGGGAGGCCGGCCGGCGGCTCGCCGCTCGGTGACGTCATACCCGTGACGTCATGGTCGGCCGCCGGTCAGTACCGGAAACAGTGTGTGGCCTCGAGGTGGGTGCTGGCAACGCGTGTTCCAGTGCGAGTCAGGAAGAGATTGGGAAAGGCTGTGTTGTAGGAGTCCCTCTCGTTGATTTAAAGTTTTTTTTTTGGAGACATCGTCCGGCTTCGTTGTCCAGCCGCGCCGTCGTCACTAGACGGCCTGCACTCTATGCCTTGAAGGCGGAGAGACCAAATGAACATAAGTTTGGAGGGACTTTTACTGTATCCAGATTGTGTGCCTGGATTTTGGCTGTCTGCCCTCCACTCTTCGTGGTTGTGTGGGTGGCAGATGTAGTGGGACGTGCGAGTTACGGCAAGAAAAGCAGTCGTTTACATTTTTGTCCGTTGCCTGTGTTGGTGATGTTTCTTTTCCGGTCGTGCTGTTGTCGTGCACGACATCTGCACCGCGGTTGTGGGATGACCTTGAAGTTGTTGCTAGCCGGTCACGTGAGCGACGTGTCGGCCCCATTACGTAATCTAACTGTCAACCATTGTCAGAGGTCTCGACGTAAATGTTGACTCTAAGCCCCGATACCCAGGATCCCCCAACAACCATTTGGGTCTGATTAATGAAAGAAAGTAAAATCGTGCGTTGTTGGAGAACCCCAAAGCCCAGAAAACCATCGCAACGTGGGCGTTGCTGAGAGCCGAAATGTTACTGGCCAGGCCAGGCTCTTATGTCGACTGCTGTGACCAACAAACGTGTCCGACCCGCGTCATGCTCTTCGTAAACGCAGGAGAGCAGAGGTGAACTGGTCATCTGGTAACCCAGATGTGTCTAGCTCCGATTCTGGTGTACTTGTGGGACTGTCCCCTGTGCGTTAAAGGGACTGACCGGCCCTTCGTGCTATACCAGTCGATGCAAGATACCCCCTGCTTTCTGACCAGATGTGTCATCACTCTGCTGTTGTAGCTACATTATCTGCGTCAGAAATATCGGGGTCTCAAGAATATTTCACGAACAGTGCGACGCAGTGCTGGCGGCGGTGTGTTCGGCTTTCCCAGCGAACATTGTGGACTAATAATCGCGACAGGGGCAAATTAGCGTCCTGTACATAGCATCAGGAGTGTGAAATGCTGAGATGGAATGATTGTGTGCGGTGCGGCGGATGTGATATCGTCTTGTGATTCGTCAGATGTCAGGCAAGACATGACGCGTGCCGTTTGAATTCTGTGTCCTGAAGCGCGCTGTGTATGGGAAGCGGATGAAACCGGTGGGATAAGCTACGCAGCCACGGTAATATCGAGTGATTGGCAGAATTGCCCCTATATTTCTCGCAGTTCTCCGCGAACTGAGCGATTACTATCGCACTGTAACTGCTGGTGTCTGCCCGCCTGAAAAGTGCATCGTCATTCATTTAAAGGTGCTGTCAACATCGAAGTCCGAACAAAACCTTTTTCTTTGTTGAAAGAACGGGCGCCTAGGATGAATGGAACTCCGATTTCCGGAACAGACGCGCACACAGGAAAATGCTTACCTCGCGTTTCAGGGCCTCCGGCAGCGAAATCCTCCACGGAATGTACCTGCGGTACGCCTCTTGTGGTAACCTGTGCCTCCGCGTCGGTGCACAGACTGCAGCGAATACCGCGGCTTGAAAGCTTTTCTCAAACCGCTTCCTGTACAGCAAGGCAGGCTCCGTGGTACGGCAAGTCATGTTCATGGGGCGTTGAACGGTGAGCAGTCATAATCTGTGTTTGCTCCACAGAGGTTTGACAGTGACGTGGTGTTGATACGACGTTCAGCGTTCGGCTGCTGACTGAGTGCTGCAGAAGGGACGCTGTTCGGCAGAGATGTCTCAGGGGGCCGAACTCGGATAATACGCCTGACGTTTGAGCCAAGGTTCGCGGACGACACGTGCCACAACCCAATATCTGGCAGTCTTGGACTAACAACCGTCTTGAAATACTGGATCTTTATCAGCAGAAGGCAAACGTTTTAATTCGGCAGTCAAGATAGAAAACGTATACTCGTATGCGTATTGCGTTGATTATGTCTTAAAGAGTAGAAGGAAAATTGGAAAATGGATGACGGCGAGGACTTTACTTTCTTATCCTCACAGGAAAACTTATGACGACTTATGGTCACAATCTGTCTCGACAAATCTCCATAAGTTCACTGCTTACTCATGTCGACAAGATATTTATCGCCATGTAATGCAAACTCTATCCCTCCAGGCAGGCTGAGCCGCTGTCGGCATGAGCTGTGAGGCGGCCGACGGCAGTCGCTGACCGACCGTCTTTGGTAGCACAGGCGGAAGGGCCGATCGCGAGCTCCTCCTCCGTGACCGGCCCTGTTGAGGCGTTTCTGTGTTGCTCAGATGGCGTAAACGGGCGTCAGTTTTTAATCTCCCGACTTTCTATATGTACGTGGTTTAACTCCTCGAAGGCTGGAGTGCTCTTTCATGCCCGTTTAAGTCGTTCTCCACTTACGTTACATATCATAGTATTTTTACGCTGCTTCAGTAATTATTTCGTCCGACGCAACTCCCCGTTGTTTTGTTCCCTGTCCCCGCCACCATCACCAATCTAGGACTTCGATGCGCTTGGTCATGTCTGGGTGTGAGGCGCGTATGCCAGTGATGGTGCGTTTGTGTACGGTTGACGTCGGGTGTCAGATGTTGGTGTCATTTGTCAGGCGTTAGATGCCATGGTTTGAGATAATCGTCCCAATTCACCGCTGGACTTCACTGAACTTCACCGGCTTCACTGGACCGGCACAGCCACACCCGTCCTCTCTGCGGACACCGGACCATGCGAGGACGCTTGATTGCTCGACCAGTCACCAAAACAGCGCCGAGTCACAGCGGGATCCTACCGCGCCACGCGTCATGTCGCCGCCAGCCGAAGGCGTGCGCACCGTCTGTCGAGCCGGGCCGCCGAGTTGTGGGTTAAGTCACTGCACTCGCCTCTTGAGGGTGCGAGATTGCCCAGGCTGCGCGCTGAGGACCGTCTCGAATCGGGCCCACCGTCTTCGCCTCCGATAAGTACCCTCAAATCACGGCGTGAAAGCTCAGCGGTATCTCGCCTGAACCAATCGTCGGTCAATATTTGCCGGCCGCTCTCCGGGACGTCTGGGCGGTACACGCGCCGGCTCTACGTGGCTGACACACTTAAGTCAATGCTCTCCTGGGACGATATTGGCGTGCAGGCACAGTGGCAAATCGTGCATTATTAGGTCAAGCATTGTGCAAATGCTCCGTGCAGGCGGGTAGTTCAGGTGTTAGATATTCTGACAGCCTTTCTTTTTGCAATTTTCTTCCATTTTTGACATTTCCCAATTACAGACGTTGCCTAGAAATAAATGCACTGATGTCTGCTGGTGCTAGCCGTTTCTCCCAATTTTTTCCAATATTTCACGTTTGTAAGACGATGTGTTCCAGATCGCTGCAGAAGTTTGGATCAGGGACACACACGGACTCGTCTAACATGTTAAATGCGGGACAAAACCCCCGGTCGCAGCTTTTGGCCCCCCCCCCCCAGTAGGGACAAAAAACTGGTCACTGGGGGCAGGTACAACCGGATGGCAATAGCTGGCCAGGTCCGCATTGTAACCACTCTGTCCAGTTCGAGTGACGGGGCATACAGCCAGATAAAAGAAAGAACTGGATCGTTCGCCTTTTTGCCCAATGTTTATGATTCGCGAAGTCATTTGGAAGTAATATGGTAGCATATTGTCGGAAACAAATACTGACGCGCCAATACAAAACGCGGAATCCGTCGACCGGGAGAGATGGCAGGATAAAACTGGGGAAGCTTTTGTGTTTACCGACAAAGGCGCCATAGCCGCATAACTTTAGCCGTACTGCATGCGCATGCGATTGCTCATGTTCGTGTCTGCTGGTGAAATTCCGAACCTTTTCTACTGCTTAGTCCGAGCATTCCACCGTACGGAACCGCTTGTCGGCGTGACTTTGCCATCTTTGTGCGACACTTGTTTTTTACGGCGTTGTCATGGCCGATTTGAAATTTCTTTGGAGATAATGTGTAGTAGATTAATGTGACCTACAGGGACGTCGATTTCTGTGAATGACTGTGGGAGCCAAGCCGAGGGCCTGCCATCCCAACCTCCCCCAAATGTAGGTTTCTCAACGGATTTAGCACATTTTATTTTGACCGACGGAAATTTGTAAGTTTTTTGTTCCAAGTTATCGGATAAAAATTGTATTTATCCCCATATATTTAGGTATATAAAGACAGCACGTAGAAATATAGATAAATACATCGCTTTAGACTTTATTATTCTTTACTTTCCACCCATCTCTTGTCTATTGCAGCCGGTCTTTTCGTTATTATTACTCTACCTTTTAAACCGGCAAAAATATTGGATGGGCCCAAATCAACATTGGGTGGGCGAGGGCCCTCTCAAAAGAATACAAATCGACACCCCTGGTGATCTATGTGTAGTAGACTCTGCCTAGAAAATAAATATCTAATAGGTTCTATGCAGATACTAGTCTGAACTGGCGGCGATGTTCATGAGGCGCTGGGCTCAGCGTTGCACATCTTCATACATTGAAGGTCTGTTCCTAAACATCCGTGAAAATTATAGGTGACGCAAGGCACATTTGCTCAGACCTGAGGAAAATTTAAGTTAAGATCTTTGGGGAAAGCGCTCACTGCACTGCAGGGCTCAGATTTGCCTAAGTGTTTTCAATTTATTTATAAATGCCATTGGTTCAATTCGAGGTTAGTGAATGAGCTGACCAAAATACTCCTAAAATAATATTCATCAGATGATTTGGGGTGCTCCACTATGCTTCCAAAATTATTGCCCATTATTTACGAAGGATACTCACACTTGTAGTGGCTGGGTATCAAATGACATCGTGAAATCATGTGGGTGACAATACTTGCCAGCACAACACCCAAAGGTCTTGCCTGACTGTCGGCTGTCATCAGCCTACGTACGCACGAACTAATCGCTTTCAATCTAAACAAAGTTGTTTGGGTGTGCACTTACTTTCTTCAAACTTTTCCAGTTTTAGTTTTATTTAACTACCGCCGCATTCGACCCGAGGCCAATTGTGCCTAAGCTCCTGTCGTTGAAGGACAAGGGAGATTGCGCACCAAACCTCGTGTGCATGCTGAGCGCTGGGAGGGGATTTATTCAAGTGATGCGGATATTATGTGAAGATCACCACGAATGAAGGCAATGCGCGATTGAATGCGTGGCCATCGTTGGACTCACACTGACGTGCGGCAGCCAAGAGTCAGTGTAGAATTCATACTGTGTAATACGCATGTTTCTCTTGGACCACACATCTCGTGCGATTTCTTTCCCTCGTGCTGACCAGGTCTGGAGAGTCTTACATATTATAAGGCGTTGCACACTGAGTAATGACCACGATCGTTGCCTTAAACATGTGTGCGGTTAAATGCATTATGTGAAAAACATATATGTGCGATTTTGGGACATACGATTACAATGAACGCTCGATAAGGGACCAAAAAAAGGCAACAGAAGGCTTCTGCTGCAGTGACAAACCTTATTTTGTCCCATCGACGCATGCCATTTTAGGAGCAACGTGAGATATTTATTTTGTTGGCTGCCTAGGTATGACGCGGAAAGGCTGAGGATATAAAAATGCACCGCAAATTTAGAAATGAAGGACGGCTGGGCTATATGATGGCTGGGAATTGAGAATGGTTGCAGAACATATATATGCTGTTGGTATGTCGCTTAGCTTCAGGTCTGTATGCAAAAGCCAACTTCAAATTTTTAGCCAAATGCAGGGATACTTTGTAGCAAATTTAATTACAGCATGTTTAATGAATATAGCTGTTCTTTCGAACGATGTTAATGAGCCTTGTAAAATCCGTAGTATGGGTGGTTGTTCGTGAGCAAGCAGGTTAAAAAATAAGCAATCTCGCGCCTGTCCTTCCCCGTCAAATTTCATTTGACGAGTCCCTGGGGACACCGGACGCATTACTCGTGGGATCATCCCCGAAGGATGTGTAAAAAAAAAAAAATAGCGCAACTCCGCGACGACAGACGCATATCCACTTATGTTTCCTCTAACGTGACTAGCATTCGTCACACAATAGTTCTTATCACGACAAGGAAAAATCAGGATTACTTCAAAGATTCTAAAAAGTTAAAGATCTCAAACTAAAACATCCAAAACACTTTCCTTTCATGACAGTCATTCGCCCGTCATTAAAAACATCATAAAACATTCGGATTTATCAGGGTTCTTTTGGTATTTTAATTCAATCTGTCAAAGGCAAAGGTGCCACTTTAAAATATTTCGTATCATTTTCAATGCCATTTCTCTTTTAGGATTGCTAAGGATAACTTTTAAAAGAAAAATAAGCATCTGGGCTAATCTGGGCGTAATCTGGGCATAGCATTATCTGGCAACTATGCCTGGAAACTCCGTCTGCTGGTGGCGATGGTGGCATGCCGGTGGCGTTCTCGCCGGTTATGGATCCAGTGTGAGAAAGGAGGGGGTGGTGTGAGCCCGGCGCACGCTGCAGGAGAAGTCAACGTCGGCGTGGCGTGGAGTGGCCGGCAGGATAACTCTGGTGAATCCGGTGGAAGTGATCTACACATTATCAGTGCTGAGTGCTTTGCCACGTTATCTTTTGCTTCCCGCAATCGTAGCCTGTTGACTTACATCTCATATCTTATCATTTTCGGATTTTTTGTCAACTGTGTAGGCATAAAGTCTTGCCAGCTCGACGGATACCGGTGTAGTCCATTGGTGTTCGTGGAAAACACCGGACGCTCCAGGCTGTTCAATATGCCAAAGGGTGTAGAGATGAACCAGCTGGATCCAGATGCTGGCAGCAGATTTCAGGTTGCAAGAGCCAGTGTCGATTTTCGTGAGCCACCCACGGAAGGAGGTCTTTCTCCAGATGGTCAGCCTGGCAGCAATTCCAACTCCCAGGGGCGGCCCTCTGTTGCAAATTATGAAACAAAATATTTGAGAAGTTTGAGGCACTACCTGACCCGTGATGCTTTGCCACGAGAAACACACTACAGGAACCTGGGGTCCATCGCTGAAGGACATCTCAGGCCAACCCTTGATCAGCTTCGTGATGAAAATTACATTAAGGTAAGTGATCAGGCATCATAAAAGGCTGTTGTTTGTATGCCTAGAAATCATTGAGGTATTACTGATCATATTGTGTCACATACTTCACTAATTTGACTTGCCAAGCATGCTAATTTATGGAATAGCATTTAGGCTTGTTATCATGTCATTGACCACTTACATATCGTCACATACTCATTCCAAAAATCTCGACAGAGTAAAATGCCATTATGGAGGTGTGATAAGGTTGGCTGAAATGCCTCAGAGTATGGATGGTGCAAGCATTCCATTAATTTTTGTCATTGCTGTAATTGCAGGTTTCAAAGATTGCATGTAAGGGTGTGTAATTTGCAAATAGTCATGTATACATTGCTTTGATGCCAGTAGTACCAGAATTCAAAGCAATGCTAGAACAGGACAATGCAAACCAGCATACAGGATAGGAACTTGATTAATTGTAAGCAAAATAGGGATATGAAGTGCTATCAACAGTAAGTGTAATTTAATGACTAAAAAGGATAAACAGTGATCAGTAGACAAACAAACTTTGGTTTCCCAGGGCACATTAACATGTGATGTCATTGTGCCATTTGGAATCATAATATTCTGTAAAGGTTTTATCATTGTTTAGTTCTTCAATTCCCAGTATCTAGAAAACAGAATATATTAGATGAGTTTCACATGTGTTCTTGGATTATGTTAACTAATGCTGCAGGGAAGTCTGAATATTTGAGGGACCTGTAGGGCTCTTGGAAAAAAACATGAACCCTTGAATTGGCCACCATTTCTGGCTTCCACAGCATGGATTTTGGTTATCAGCATATTGTGCTAGGGGGAACAAGTAAAGGTATTTCAGGCATATGTTCTAAATAAACCTGCATTTGAACTACTGTTATTCTGTCACTTAACCTGGGAAAGGTGGCCCTAAAACACACTGCAGTGTACAAATCTCACCCATGATGACCATGGTTGGTAAGAATTTGTCAGTTCTTTTGGTTTAAGTAATACATTTTGATGTTTTCCATAGAGGCACATGTGATGTAATAAGTCAATATATAATAGATATTGTCCCATAATAAGACAATACATAATAAGTCAGATATGCAGTATACATGTTGTATATTGTTTATGCTTATAGTGCATCTAACCATTCTGACTACCGAACACTTTGGCACATCCCAGCATTGCCAGCAGGTTCTGCCCTTCTATGCAAAGGAGGCAGAAGCCAAAGAAGAGTTAAGTGGTGGTGAGGGTGGGGACATTGGCAGAGTTTAAGGCAGCTAGGACCCTGCAGTGCAGAAGACATTGTGCTAAATTGGAAAAGGCTGAGGAGATCCTAGCAACATCCCTTCATTCCAATCCATTTTTCATGGGTCCTGGATAAGATATTGTGTTTGCAGCAATTTCATGATTTGTTGAAAAATCAGTTACAGATGAAAGCGGAAGTAGACCTTTTTAAAAATGGAGGTTGCAATTACGATTTTGGGTCACTTCTCACTGTTCATTGTCCAGAAACATTTTAGATTTCCCAGTTACTGATCTGATGGCTGTTTTTACATACTTATAGGGCCATCCAGTTCTGTACAGAAGAGACTTTGTGAAGTGAAGAAGAGCTAGTGTGGGAAGTTGGCGTACGTTTCGGCCACTTCCCTTGTTTCACCTTTTGCAACATTTTGTTGCCACGTCCCCCACCAGCACTTCCGTGGATTGCCATGCCTCTTCATTTTTGTTCGTTTAGTTTTTCGCCTTGCGTTTTACCGCTGTCTCTACTGACCCTGGAGATAAATTGGCCCTATCACCAGCATCATTTAAAGCTAGCCAAACCAGGAAGAAACTGGTCGTTTGTTTCATGGTCGCCACAGTAACGAGCTGATTTCCAAACGACTGCCGATTCTACTACCCTTAGATCGTCGACCTACTTTTTTGTTGTCAGTCTTTCCTCCGAAATGGCAGAATAAGAGCCATACCCGCGCGAATATGTTACCTCCGTAACGTTGTCTGCTCGAGCTATAACTCCCAGGCAGTACCAGCGTCATGATAAGCGAAGTTTTGAGCTACTCTTGGCGTTCGTGCGGGGAAACCGATCCTGGCTGTGGGCTTAGCGTAAACGTTCCATCGTGCGTGCAGCGTGCGACAGGACAGGGTGATTGTGTTTTCCCGCGACTCGGGCCAGCGGCCGGCTAGTATTGGTGCGGGCGGCCTGGCGCCGGTGCCAGCGCCACTAACGAGAGCCGACGGCTGCCAACCGGCGACGGCCGCCGGGCCGCCGGATCCAGCCGGTGTCGGCCACTGCTGGGTCCGGATCTGACCGGTTCCGGCCGACGCCGGATCCGAATCCAGCCGATCCCGGCCGCTACCTGATCCTGATCCAGCAGGTCTCGGCCGCTACCTGATCCGGATTCATCCGGTCCTGGGTGCCACCTGATCCGGACCCAGCCAGTCTGGGCCGCCGCCGGATCCGGATCCAGCTCCAGGCTGCGGACCCCAGAGTCTGGGTGGACCGGGATCCAGCGCTGGGATGGTCTTAAGTCCGGCAGAATCCGGACCCAACTGAGCAAGGCCGTCACGCCCGTACTGCTCCCGACCGGAACCTTTTGGCTGAAACTTTCATTCAGCGAGCGCTTCAGAACTGTCAGTGTGGGACGGTGGCTGCTGGTAATCGAGCGAGATGCGAGAATGCCCCGTTCTCTTTCACTGTGATTGCTTAGCGTTCAGGATTCCTCATATGGATATCTAAAATTGAAGTACGGCTCTCTGAAATGGTGTGGATGAGGTGTCCTTTTCAGAGCTTTCTTTGACTGGTCTCCATTAAGCTGACCATGGCAACTTTAAGCGTATTCCTTCGTCAGTGTTTGTAGTCTCGGTTCTTTCAACCGCTTGCATGATTAGACATGCATTCGTAGAACTGTGCGTTCGAATAGGTGCGTGTTCATGGCGCTTTTCCCTACCAGTTTATTGCTCGGCGTTGTTGAAATTGCTTTAGGAGAGATTTGAGGCAACGAATTTTATTCCGTACACGTCCGCTGCCAGACTGCAGGCATCCAATTTGCTGCGAAAGTCCCTTATAATCCTCAACACAGCATTTAACGGTCTGGCCCCAAGCAGCCATTACGTTTTTCTGAGGGTGCGTTTAACATTCATTAATAGAGGCTACGTTCGATTCACATCGAAGTTCGTAATCGTATATTCCACTCCACCACTGTGAACTTAACCTGGGGGCAAGCATTCTGTTTCTTTCCCGAATAACGGTTTGGTCATTTCAGGAATCGCCGCGCGGTAAAGGTGCCGGAGAAGTAGGCTTGTGATAACGTTACGTTTCTTTTTATCACCCTCTTGATGATTTCTTGGTAAGAATGATTGAGTTGTTTGAAATGGTAGGGACTATGTCTGTTGAAATCGCATTGCGGAGGATTGTCTTTGGGGCAGAAGTCCAAGCCGCATTTTCTATGCAAAATGTAAGTAATGGTTATCAGCTGTTGAAACTGAAACTGTTGGCATTGGTTCAGAATAGTGATGAAGTTGTTTAAAATGATAGGGGCTATGTCTGTTAAAATCACAATGCAGCAGGTTGTCACTGGCACAAACCCAAGCCGCATTTCTTCGCAAAATGTAAATAATGATTGTCAACTGTTGAAACCAGTGCGCATCAACGGGGAAGACAGATGAGGATGTGTTGGCGAATGATGTATAAATCACAAAGTAACCGTGCCTAGATCACAGAATAACCGCTTCTGACGCGGTCGGTTGGTCATGTAAACGTTATGTCGTTTGGCGAGTCAGTAAATGATTAAAAGACAGAACATGAGGACGAAATACCTTAATTTGTGCTATGTTATAACGCTGAGATAATGCATTTTCCTCTCTGTTTTCGTTGTAAATCAAAACGTGAATAAAAGGTGGCACCGTCATTCTGCAAAGGTAAGTTTCTTAGAAAAAGGCGGCCGTGGAATTTAAGCATGAAGGCTGGGAACCTGAACAGGCGAGACAGTTATCGGCAGTTCGTGGAACTGTCCTTGGGTTTGCGTCTAGCCACAGTCGTTCGAGATGACCATTTACGATGTGTGACAGATTGAGGAAGCATACCGGTAGTGGCATTGTGACTGACTACCATTTACTGTTAACAGTTTCACTGTTTGACTGTCACCACCACGCCTGCGCTTTCACAGCCTTTTTTGGTGGAGGGAGTCTAAAATTATCGTGTTGATACCCTCTTTCGGCACGTGAGTTTCAACTGCGCAATTCCGGGTGCGATTCCTGAATAACGCAGTTCTAACAAACCAAACCGTGTTCTGCGAATTCCCGGGGCTTTTCGTCATTTCGTTGGCGGTCGGTTTATAGTCCCGGGAATCTCGGTACGCGCCGAGCCGTCCGGGCTGGCGGCGGCCGCGTGCGGCGCCCGCCCGACCGCCGCAGGACCGGCTGCTCGGCGAAGTGACCGCCCGCGGCGCGTCTGCCGCGCGCGCCGTAATGACCGCCGCCGCCGATCTGGTATGCGGCGGCCCGGCGGCGAGCCGGCCCTGCTGCCGGCCGGCCTCCACCGGCCGCGGCAGGTGGACCGGCCGCATACCAGACGGGCGCGCCGCCGGCCCCCGCCGACTCGGGGCTCGCCCCCTTTCCGTCCCGGCCCGGTGACGTCCGTTTCCAGGACCGGCGCGGAGGCGCTTTTGGTCTGCTCGGAACTGAGGCGGGGAAGGAGGACGTTGGCGAACAGTGGGCCGGCTGCCGGACCGCGACGTTGCGGGCCAAGCCAAGTCTCGTGCGGTGTTCCCGTGACTTTGAGTCGACCGACCGAGCCCGGGGCGGAGTAATTAAGTCGGTGCTCACGACCTGTGGCCTCGTTTGCCCGCCCGCCGCAGGCGGCTGAACCGAAGGCCGGGATGGCGATTGTCTCCTCGTTACCGACGTTCAACTGGTTTTCGCCATTTGAACCATCGAACCTGGCCTTTCGCCCGGTACAGCCAGCTTTCTTTGTCCGCAAGTGAACTGGAGTGTTGCGACATTGTTGTCCTAATTACGCACGTGCGCAAGTTGAAACTATCGAGACCATTACGAAAACATTTGTTCGTCAAAAAATCCAGACACGTGAAAAACGTTCCAGTTATCTCAGTCGTAAATCACAAAGAATTAGCTGGAACATTAATGGAAAATAGCAAAATCTTATCTTCAGCGTTTTTTTTTTTTTTTTTGCCAACCAAACGCTTGTACTTTAGCAGCACGGGTTTTGCAATGCTGCAGAGAAAGTGAATTGAAAATGGCGTTTCACTGAAAACTACCCCGGCTGTCGTTTTTGACGTCGTCCTGTGGTCGCATTCCGTCGTGATCCGTTTTTATCTAACACGTTCCATATTACTCTGGCCGTCGCGACACCCATCGTGTAAGACTGCGATTCAGTGATCTGATGAGTGCATCCTTCAGTAAGCAAATACTGATGCACGTTTAACTGGTAATTTTGCTGTCGGCGAGCGTTACCTCAGGGCGTTCGATGATTTCTCGGTCAGGGAGGCCGAAGCTTTGGTCCTCTTATGCATCTCAAGAAGCGGTTTGCTGCTAGTTTATCTTTCAGTAAGTGTTGGCTTGTGTAGCGCGCTCTGCGAGATGTATATCTTTTCTCGGTTTAGATTCATACGTTTTGTTTTTAACTCACGTTTAGAAGGACACCTTCCCATGCAGAACCATCATTTTTGGGCATGTTTTCGGTGATAGGTCATGCCACCCCAGATTATTGCAAGGCTGTCAGGGCTGCTCGCACATTGGAGCAGCATGTGTACACACACGCACATCGCTGACCTCTGCCAACAGTCTTCGCCACAAAGGACTCAGCTTTGGACGCTTGTTTTGAAGGTAGACCATATAAATAGACCAGGGCAAGCTCTTTTTTTCTTACGGCCGTGAAAGAAGCAACCAGGAAAGGACAACTCACTGACGTTCGTTCTTAGCTGGCAGTGTCCGCGAATTGCAAGGCTCGTTATGAAAAGGTGCAGCGAGACGACACAGTAGTGTAAATGACCAACAGGGAATTCGTTCGGTGAATGCGTGACTGTCGGAAGACTTTGTTCTTGTCATCGGTGAATGGCGGGATACTTTCCCTGGCAGGTGATGACCGGTGGGATGTTTTCCAGGATATCGGCGAGGTGGAGGCCAAACCGGAAACGGCCGCAAAAGGGAAGGTCATCAAGTTCGGATGGATCGAAGGCGTTTATGTGAGCATTCGTAAAGCAGCGCACTATCCACGGAATGGAGTTCCATGTTTGCTAATTGATAAAGTAGCAGAGGTCTTACTTGTGCTGACGTTCCAACGTTGCGAAGACATTCTTTCAAGTCATTCCTTGCGGTAACCTGTTCTTTATTATTCTGGCTCTGAGTCATGGTACGCGGTGTTTTTCCATACATTGCTGTTCAGTGACTTCCGCCTGTCGTGACGAACCCGCAGCAGCTACAGAGGCAGACCCGTGAGAATTTGCTGTGGCGTTTCTATGGTTTGTTTACAACGTGTTTGCGGATTTCTCTCTCTCTCTCTCTCTCTCTCTCTCTCTCTCTCTCTCTCTCTCTCTCTCTCTCTCTCTCTCTCTCTCTCTCTCTCTCTCTCTCTCTCTCTCTCTCTCTCTCTCTCTCTCTCTCTCTCTCTCTCTCTCCCTCTCTCTCTCTCTTACCCTACCCGCTCTCGCTCCCTCCTCTTCCTATCTTTCCTACCCAGTAAAAGTCCAGTTAAGTTGTTGCCAATTTTTTTTTTATTTCCGGCGCAGTTTCCTCTTTACTGTTTTGCATCCGGTTGCGTCGTAGTCGCTACGGACGATGCGTTTGTTGCCCTCAGATGCGATGTCTGCTGAACATCTGGGGCGTGATGCTGTTCCTGCGGCTGACCTGGGTGGTCGGCCAGGCTGGCCTCGGTGAGTGCAGGCCCGCCGCGATCGGCCTCCGCCTGTTCTGGTGACTGCCGGCCGCCCGCACGGGCCGGCCGTGACGCACGTGGCTCGGCGGGACCTCCCTGTCATCGTGCCGCGGCCGCACGTGATTGGCACGTTGCCTGTGACGTCTGTGACTCACTGGGGCAGGTTTCTCGGTTTTAGCGGCGTAATTCTGCCGGGCGGGCGTCCTGCCATGCCGTGCCATTTCGGACGGGTACCGGCAGGCATGCCTAGTCTGACGTATCCGACTTCCTGGAACCCCTCTCTCGACATGCACGGTTAAATTTGACTGGGTCCCGCTGTTGCGGACTGGCGTGACTCGCCCGGACCGTTTCCTTGCGGTCGCTACTGAATATGGCCTGCGGCCGCGCTGGTGTGCCGGCTGACGTGTTCAGCTGGGCCCGCCATCTCGCCATGCACGGCCAGATTAAAGAGGACAGCGGATGACACGAACGGCACCCACAGGCATGCCCTTCCGGCATGTCCGATTCATATCGGCCGTTCTTTCCCCAGGTTGAGTCTGCTCGAACTTTCCATCCCTGGTGCATTTAACTCCTTCGTGGTCCTTATGGGGCCTTTGACTTCTATTCAGCTAGTTAAAATGGGGCACCCAGCATGCACCTTCACGTGTGTAGGCTTCCTTGAAATGGCCGTCAAGTCGTATATTGTTCTAATTCATTCAGAATTCACTTATTAATATTCATTCATTGGGTGATGTTCCGACGCCCCGACACCGCAGTAAATGGGGCGGGGAGAATCTGATCGTTTTGACTGCTTTGCTGTCCTGGAAGCTCAGTAGGTTCCTCTTCCGTTCAAAGTGCTAATAACAGCGGTAGTGTATGTTTCGAAGGAAGCGTGATGTCATCGTTTGTTATGTTAAGGTCGAGTGAAAGCTGGATGATCAGCTTACGTACATGAATCATCTGCACCGTTCAGGTGTGGAAATATTATTACTCTGGTTCCAGACTTCGAAGTGAACACATTGTATTGTTAGAAAACATGAAGTTGTTTGTCGACTTTATTAGAACAGTCAACCTCAGATTGCACTCTGGTGCATACTTTTGAACGCTTATTGGACGAAACATCGATTGTGGCATGCGTAGAAAAGTTTGATTAATTTGTAGCACTTTGGCGTTTGCTTTGTGGAGGAAGACGTTTTGTTGCTACTCTTCTGCGGATTTCAACTAAAATGTACTCCAGACCTTGGTAACTGAAAAAGGAAGCTCTTTCATGCCTCGTCATAAAATTGTTATGAAACGTAGACCTTGTTTTAGATGAACCTCGCGAAGTTATAAAAGTATTACCCTTCCCACTCGTTAGTCTGAAACCTGTTCCCGATATGTCATGTTTCACATGCCACCTTAAGTGTGCACTCATTTGCATTTGGCATGTTTTCAGTGGAAGGTCTGGCGCTGATTGTCGCAGCCAACTTGGTCACTGTGATCACCACCATATCCATGTCTGCTGTGGCGACGAACGGACAAATCAAAGGAGGTGAGTCACATTTCCACTGTCCCTATCGCTTGCACTTCGCTAGGTTTGACGGACATCAAACAAATGCATGACCGGGTTTGCTGTTGTCGTATTAGCTTGTATTAGTTTTCCCCGATCCTCCCCTTCGAAGAAATTAGCCGTGCTGCAGTGGACGATGATAATGGTGCAAGTAATGGTACCGGAAACCGGATAAAGCACTGGCTTTTGTGATAGTCAGTGTTGGGACGTCAGTGTTGGGTCAGTAGTGTTATATTTGGCTGTGAAACCATGCAGTCCGCTTTTTAAACAAAAGACGTTGAGCTTATACGTGTAACCTCTTCCTCAAATTTACTCGCTCTGGGAACTGAGCTGCGATGACAATGCTGCTCGTATGGCCTACTAAAGGAAAATTTGAAGTTGTTTTAATCGAATAAGGCATTCCTTAACAAAGTCATCTGTAACTAAGCAATCCGTTTGTTGAGTTCCATCGCACTCGGAGACACGTAAAGCTCTTTGGGCATTTTTTAGCATTCTAATAACGAACAGGAGTGCCTGTAATCAGTGCCGCGTATTTATGCCGCAGCGTTTGCGTGAACATGACTGGAAATGTATGGAGTTTCGGGGACATTGACTGCTGGATTAATGTTGGGCAACGCTGTATGCTTGTAGTCAGTACAAAATTAATGCCGCAAATATTTGTAACTGGCGACGATTGTCTGGTCGTGCTGAAACCGTTTCTAATATGAATGCCAAACGTGCGGCGGCTGGTGCGATTGGAACTGATGTCAGTGATGATTGGTGGGTGGCGTTGGGCAGTGGAGCAGCCCTCAGCGAGCAGCCTCGTCGGTTACGTGGCACTTGACGGGCATATTTCGCGCGCTCATGCGTTGGTTCATGGGGTTGCACGTCTGAGATAAGCCAACTTTGATGGACGTGGTGTGCGTAGAACCACAAGAGCACTCGTAACTCGCGATGGGTCACTGCCTTTGAGTCCTGGTACCAAGAGACGAAATCGGCATTCAAGCCCACGGGAAAATGGCGCGTTCTGCCGATCACATCAACCGTTTGCTGTATGGTTGACGCCATATGTCATGCAATATTAATGCGTAGGACTTACGTATCATAGTACTTTGACATGATTGTTCGTTGTGTTCTCAGTGTTCTAAGGTTTTTGTTGTCGACATTCGGATTTTGCATAGGCTTGTTGATATTGCGAATGACAAGGAGCAATGTTTTTAGACCTTCGGTATTTTTCAACGCGAGGTTTACATCATTTGGTGAAAGAGTTGCCTCAGAAGCTGTATTTCCCTCCTCAGTATTTTGTTTTTTATTACTCAGGGACTTTAAGTGGTGTTCTTCCTTGCCTTCAGCCATGTGAAATTCACCACAGATTGTCACGCAGTGAAATTGGAATGCGCGTGAGGTCGGGTGACTTTCCCATCTTATGTGCGTCAGAATAAGGATTCCCGTCACTCCCTGATCGGCGCTGGCCAATACCGTGGAGGGATTGGCGTAACCGGAGCTCGCTTGTGAAACGTTTGAGCTTGACCAGGGTCAGGCCGGGCGGACGGGACTAACGGCGAACCTCGCCATCGAGAGGCGGACATCGCCAGACGTGTGCCGTGTCGGGGCGCGGCTCGGCACTGCAGTTGGGAGGTCTGGTCTGACCAGCCCCGTCTGACCAGCTGCGCGTGACCTGCTGCGTCTGACCCGCCGCGCCTGACCTGCTGCGTTTGGCCGCCGCCCTGTCCAGCCGCGCGTGACCCGAGGCCTCCGCGCTGCCCTCAGGCGGCATCTACTACATGATATCGCGTTCACTGGGACCGGAGTTCGGCGCCTCGATCGGCCTGCTGTTCACCGTCTCCAACTCGGTGGCCGTCGCCATGTACGTCGTCGGCTTCTGCTCCTCCTTCAGCGACATGCTCAAGGTGAGTTACAGCGCCGAAGGCAGGCAAGCCGCCTCGGGCGGGCTTATGGTCCGTTCGCGTGCGCTTCGAAAGGTCGTTTCTTATTGGCTTGCACGCGATCGGGACCGCGTGCCGTAGAAAAAGGACGCCCTTGGGGTGTTTTGTTGTGCACCGTGTGTGCCGCTCGTGTTGTAATGACCCGTGTTTGTCGGTCGGGTCTGTCACGTCGTCACGGGATTCATACGTATCGATGTGCGTTGTCGTCGTCCGTGTTCAGTTTTGCCACTTGCTCGGCTGTGTATTGAAACACGCCAGGGAGGTCAACCTATCCGGTGTAATGATTCCCACGCTCGCCAATGGACGTCTGGTGCCGCGTCTGGGGCCTGGTACCCTCGTCTTCTCGGCGTGGGGCGTCTGAGGCGTCCCGGAAGCGCCGGCCGGCCCGGCGCCAGCGCCAGCGCCAGCGGCTGCCGGCAGCTCCGATGTCTGGTCAGACGTGCAGCTTCTGCGGCGGCGGGGAGGCACGCGCCGACCCCGACCACCGCCAACTGACGCCCCGTTCAAGGCCGCAGACTGGGGGCGCCGTCCTCTCCGGCCTGGCGTGGCGGCCCGGACCCGGGATGGCCTCGGGACCCCCCGCCTGATTAGGGCGGCTGGCGGGTAGCGGGTAGGGGAGGGTTGAGGGGCTCATGCTAGGGGGCACTCTGGAATGTGTGAACCGTGTCTGGCCGCTGCAGGCAGCGTCTCGCCTAGCGTGCTTTTGATATCAGCGTTTCTTTTTTGTTTGTCATTTTGCAGTGGCTGGCTGTCAATGAGCAGACGTATTTACCACAGGAGAAAATGTGGCACCAGCGCGTTCCTTTGCAGTTGATAAGAGGCCAGTTTTGCGTCATGTTTGCGACGTTTACAGAGCTGTCGTGCAGACGGCCGCGGCGTCGTGATGCTGTAATGAGGACCTGGTGCTGTGTTGTGTCAGGAACACGCTGACGTTGCCGTGCGGCGGCCCCCCCGGGGGACGGCTAATCAACTGTGCTGAGCCCGGCGGGGAGCAGGGTATCCGATGGCTACTATGCTGGGTGACATGACTGACGATCCTGGGGAGGGGGGGGGGGGTTCGGACCTCCCATTACTAAGATTTTAACATTAGTTCTGACTATGACTGGAAAGAAACGGTCCGCAATCCTGTGTGGACCTCCCTAATAATTTTTGGAAACCTGCAGTCATGCTGTATGGCCATCAGGAGCGCGCTGGCGTCCCTGCGGCTCGTCAGCTGACGAGCAGCTGGTGGCGGTCGGCGCTGTGCTGTGTCGGCCGGCGCCGCTGTGTCCGCCCGCTGGCGGTGCCGTGTCCCGTCGTTTGTGACGCCGCGCCGCTCCGCCGGCAGGAGTACGCCAACGGCGCGGTGATCGTCGACGGCGGCGTGAACGACGCGCGGATCATCGGCTCGGTGGCTATGGTGCTCATTCTGCTGCTGGCCATCGTCGGCATGGACTGGGTGACGAGGGTGAGTCGGGCACGCAGCCGCCGGGTAGGTCAGGCACGCAGCCGCCGGGTAGGTCAGGCACGCGGCCGCCAGGGAGGTCAGGCACGCAGCCGCCGGGTAGGTCAGGCACGCGGCCGCCAGGGAGGTCAGGCACGCGGCCGCCGGGCAGGGCAAACACGCGGCCTCCAGACAGGGCAGGCACGGCCGCCGGCAGGGCAGGCACGTGGCGTGCCGGGTGGACAGGGCCGCGGGGTCGCCGGGAACGCCGCCAAATGGATTGGATGGCCTGGGCTGGGGGCGGAACATCGCCAGAGAGGCTCTAGAGTTAAATTCAGATTAGACCGTCTCAGACGATTGGCTGCTGAGATCACGCGATGCGTCTCTGAGAGTTCACCGAAACGCGTCACAAACCGTGAACGTTATTCATAAGTGCAATTCTGTTTGGGAGTCGTTTATACATCGGCTGTCATAACGACCGTCTGGACGTGCACCTGCCTTGTGGTCATCATTTTGCCGGCAGTATTCCGTGCAAGCTGAGTTCGGAGCATGGTATCACAATGCAGTATTTATCCGCACCAGTGAGGCATCAGTTTCAACCTTCTTACTGAGCAGGCCAACAGTTCGCTCATAGTCACGTCCATTGCAACAGGAACAACAGCTGTGGTCCGCTATACCGCCATCAGTAGCCATTGTGGTTTTATAATCTATTGTGCAAGGCTTGGCTCAATATTTGACTGGCGCCGCAGATTCGGATAACGTCTGGACAAACGTGCTGGGTGTAAGTTCATCTGTCAGGCACAGCCACAGGGAATGTGGCGCTTCAGTGGTCGCGTCGATGTCGTGTTGATCGTCATGCGCCCTGGAACTTGCGATCTCCTATCGCGATTTCAAAAAAGTTCTCCTCTTTTTATACGGCCTCGCTTCTTCGTTGTAGATGGAAATGATTTCGAACGGGTTTTGGTCCGGTAATGGGCAGTGGAGTGCGGCGGCCCACCCGCGACCTTCTCGAGGTCCTAAGTTTTCCACCGTCTGTACGGCTCATGGCGTGAGGGCCAGGCGCCGCTGTGGCCACGCGAGAATGCCTGTCGGAAGCACACACCTCAGTGATGTGCCCTGCTCGTGACAGGCGTGCAGGTAAAGACATGCGAAATGACCAGGGTCGGAAAACGGCATGCTGTTCTTTGTTTCGGAACATGATTTTTTCTGGCCATAGAATCTTGTAAAGATTGCAATTGTGAATAATAACGTCACGGGCTAAACGTAAAAAAAGTAGTTCCGAGGTGATTAAGTCTGTTTCCGCAAATGTCTGACTTAAAGAAGGGATTTATAATTGAGTGTCGACACCATGAAACAGCGGTGTGTCCTCCCGGTAAGCACTCGGATTGCACTGCTGGCATTTTGCAGGGCCCTTGCAATGGACGTCGTGCTTTCACCCACTCGTTCACTTCCCGGGCACGTTAACGGACCGTGGCCGTACCGGTCGCGAAGCGCCCGTGCGGCTTCAGCGCGGTCGACCCGCCCCGGAACGAGCCCCATCATCGGCCGGCGGCGGCTCGCTGGGGTCACGGGACGCGGAGGGGGGCCAGGCGGACGGAGCGACCACGCCCTCCTCGTCAGGGTGACGGACGTGCGCGTGCCGGCTTCCGTTCTGCCCGCGTCGCGTGGTCGTGATTCACGGCGAGCGGCGGCCGGCGGCCGTCTCTGCTCGAGCCGGCTGCGGCGGATCGCAGGCCCGTGCGAGCGTTGCGTGCCTATCGGCGTCATTAGGCGCTTCCTGGGAGGCGGCGGGGTGCGGTCAGCTATCTTATCGCTGTCGGAGACTCCCAGCTCGGGTCGCGCGACCGGCACGCGGCGCCTCCCCCCCCCCCCTCTGGGTCCGGTCCGTCCTGTCCGAGTCATCGACATACCTGCGGTTTTGCTCTCTTGGTGATGTCACGTGGGGTAGGGTAGGCCGGGCGTCAGGGCAGGCTTAGCCGGTTATGCCAACGGTGAACCGTTATTGCATTCAGCAGAAGGCCCAGATCAGCAGCACTGCTGGACTTATGCCCGCGTCTTTATGATGCCACTGATTTAGTTCTGGACTTGTTGTTCTGTTCGAGTGTTGCGGGCTTTCCGCGTGAGCTAACGTCTATTTGCGGCCATCACTCTATGCTGACGCCTCCGCTTGGCCCGGATCTGACGTGACCTCTGCCGTCTTGTGCCTGTTCGGCCGACAGCTGGCCAGGAGTCGCGTTTTTTTTCCTGTGGAGTGAGCGAGGCAGGGAACAAGGTTTATTCAAGTGAGCGCCGAATCTGAGCATAGTTTACTTTACAAACGTTAGAAAGTAGTGAGGGAAAATGTAGCTTGCTGTAATCACGGTTGTCGTACTTTAATAACTTGTTAGGGCACCAGAGAGAAAAAAAAAACAGGTGAGGTTTCACATGCACCGCTTGAGATTTTGAGGTGGTCGATTGAAGCCAGCTTGTCAAGAACAAGTTTCGCCGGCTGTCTACGTTGTATGGTTATTGCTATGACGGGCGGTCAGAGTGCACCGAGATGGGTGGGGCTGATATCTTTTGGTGACGCGTGCCGTCGACTGCAGGACGGTCTTGAGCAAGTGCTGTGCACACAGTAAAGATTGTCGGGGCGCAGTATGAACGTAAAGGCAATTTTCCTTGTCACATGTTGAGCTGAGATAGTCGGGTTGTAGCCTGCCGTTTTAGAAGCCAATCGGCAGTTTACATTGATGCTTTAAAACTCAGTGTGTACAAAGTTTAATAACGCTTTCCCACAGTTTTCTGTGCTTTCATGTGCCCTGTTTGGCATATAGTTTTAGTGAATTACATGAGCTGAGGCATTTATGCATTTTGGGGACAAAATGAGTACTGAAAACGTATCAGCCACGTTTTTTTTCTCAGACCAGCCAAGTGTATTTATGAAAAGTCAGCCAAGTCGGAGCATTCCCTTTATCCCGGCAGTTGCTGGCGTATTTTGCAACCCGGGACCTGCTGGAGGGTAAAAGTCCCCGCTCAATAATTCCGCAGCCAGGGGGCCGATTCGACTGATTCGAAGACAGTTGATTGCCCTTCGTGATGCGACCTTTGATATGCCAACACTTTTGAACCAAAAGGCTATATCGTAGGTCACGGGTCACGTCAGAGGTGCTGCCGGACACCGTTTTGGCAGCTATGGGACGCTCTGTTTTTGCGTACATACCGTGCACTGCAGACATCCTGGGATCGAAATATTTGAAAAGGTATGCATAGTACGTCAGTACGCGTCCGACGCGCCTTTACGGGTTACAGCTTAAACGCGTTACGTTTCCGGTAAAAGTGGTGCCTGTTTTCACCCAGCGACTTTGCACAAAACGCTCTGAACATCTTGAAATCGTTTGCCTGACATAGATACATGCCTGACAGAAGAGCAGAATTGGCATACTATGGGGATGCGCACCCGTTTTAGAAGTCTTCTGTGAAATGTGGCTGGCTTGAGCCAAAGACCGTGCTAACGGTAGACTGCCGGGTGTGAAAGGCTACCTTGGACCTTACTGACTGCTTGACGTTCTGGGTTGACTAGTGGACCATGTTCATCCTGATCCGCAAGATGAGGAACACTGCAGACCGACGGAAACAAACTAGATTCCAGCTTCACGTTTCTGGGCAGCGGATTTGCAGCTGAGATTGTCTTGTACCCCGAAGTCGTTTTTACTCGTGGACAGTACTGAACGTATGGAACGGTGGACATTTATGAGTGTTTGAGTCGCCGAGGCCTCCTTGCCTTTTGTTTTGCAAAGCATGATGTTCGCTAAAGTTTCCTTGTTGTCTTTCGTTCTGAAAATTTAACCACGTTCACCTACAGCACGTTCTGCAGGCGATGGCGTCGTGTCACGTGATTATCGAGCCAGGCTGTTGCCAACCGCGCTGGCGAAAGCCGTCCATCATTGAACGATGCCTCTGTTGGTCGGCACGCATCGTAACGGGAGTTGCGGCGAACTTTGGGGGCCAATCTGCCGTGAAGATCGCTGGTTGCTTTCGTGCAAGAGGCAGCCTGATAAGATGCAGCCGTGATGTTCCGTTGTCCACGGATCCTTGGTTGAAGGGTTTGTGAAAACACGGGCCGCTGAAAGCAAACACGGCGATTCCGATGCCTGCCTGTCACCGGTCTCCCAGCTTGTTCAGGTCCCGACACGGCCCATGGAGAGGGCACTACGGGGTAGCCCGCGGCTATATCGGTCGTATATCGGTCAAGGGCCCCTCGGTACTTGGTGAAGTGTTCGGCAGATCCCGCAGAGGGAGGAAGCACCGACCCCTGCGGGTCACAGCATACCTGGCGGGGGGGAGGGGGGCAGTATTATAAACTGAGCTATGACCCGTGGCTCGACTGGACGGCACGCATGGAATGCCAGACTGCTGTTTGCAGAAGGACCGTTTGATGTTTATGCCAATGTCCAGACCGGGTACGTTGTGTGGGGACGGTGACGCCTGCAGGGACGCCGTGTCATAACAACCGATCAGGACCGTGGTCCTGCGGCCGGTTTGTTCCGGTTGAGCTCTCAGGCGGAGCGCCAGAACGGGGAATTTGACCAGCGGATTTTGCGCGAATCCGAATCGCATATCCAGGCGCTCAAAGGATCACAAGGCCCGACAGTGGTCTGGATACGCACCAGAGCTCAAGGAAAGACAGACCTCATTAAGGGGCGGGAAATCGCGCTGGCAGAGCCTCCCGTACTGCACTGCAATATAGCCCGCATACATGATGTCGCTACGCGCCACAGTACGTGAGTGGTGATGATGTTGCGACAGAGGACGTGATGGTTTGGAGGCGACGGAGGGGTTGTAAGGGGTATTCTTGCCAGCCTGATTTCCCCTCGCCCGGTGATTGCCGTTGTTTCCTGTGCCTTTCGAGGCGACGTGACCATGCTTTATTGTGGTGTGTCGATGCCCTCTCGGCTTTCATGAAAGGCAGCCAATGCAAACCGTTTGGATCTGCCACGCGACATTCCAATAATGCAAATTTACAAAGAAAAAACTAAATAGTGTGGCAGAATAAATAATAAATCAATAAAATTTCGTTTTGCTAACGCTCGATGCCTCGGGACCGTTGACGCACGTCGAGTGTGGCCGGGCGGATCGCTGCTGGTGCGGCGGTCCCGATAAGCGCCTGATTCAAGAGCTGTCAAGCCGGGCAGCGTCTGGCCTAATCCTACCTTAACCAGGCGGACTTGATTTCATTTGTTGTTGAGTGGACAGCGAGATAACTGGTTTGCCTCGCGTGAGACAGCCGTGCGAGGTGGCGGTCGGAGAAGCTCCCTACATGACGTTGTGTAGTCAGCTCATGATAAGCCATTCGTTCTTCTGACTGGGTCTTCTCTACGAAAGTGACGGTGCCTTTTAATTTATTGAAATAACACTGGAAATAATACTCATGGAAATTTCATAGAAATAATACTCATTACTGACTGGAATGTTTGTGCTGTCGTCGCTAATTGGTTACCATCCGTCTTCATCTACATCAGCTTTTGGAACTAATCGTGCGCCTGGACATTGGGGTGCCATTTGACCGTAGTGATCTTCAGAGCCTACACCGTCGTCTCTGATCGATGGCAAGAGGTCTTGAAAGAACTTTGGCGTGTTGTTTCCCCTACGTTTTGTGACTGGTTGGTTTTACTGTGATACGCAAGTAGTGCGTGGTGCTCATGAACTGCGCGATTTACGATGAAGCCAGCGCGAGATCGGCTGCCGCAGCTGGCTCTGGTACATTGTACCATCTCAGACCGACGAACCCGCGCGCGCGCCCTCGTACGCACGCAGTCACGCGCCACGGCAGACGAGGAGCAGGCCAGCGGAGCCGGAGGGGATAAGAGCTGCGTGGTGCTTCGATCAGCTGTCGATCACTGGGCGTGCCGTTTCCGTTGCGGGCGCGGGTGCACGCGGTGGTGTAACCGTGCGGGGCGGGAATGAGTGCCCGCCGTGACCCAGTCTGCGTCGCAATCACCGGACCGGAGCCCGGCCAGCGCTGTGGTGTTGACTCTGCCGAGTGGCAGATAGGACCGTGAAACAACGTTTGTTCTCTTCGAGTGTGGCCCGTCAAAAACTGCGCAGCGTATCTCAGCTTGTCAAAGACCCCTCTGTTGAGCATCTTGACCATGTCAGCGTACGCTGCAGTGATCATATTTGCTGTTTGCACTCGGGTGAAAACTGATTAAAATCTGCGTTGTTTCAATACGAGATTCAGGCAGCATATTCGTTCAGATTTTAAAGTGCTTTGACCCGTGATTCCTGAAAAATAATTGATAGTGCCTCTGTTTTTGCCGACGTTTGACCGTTTTTGGTATTTATTTTAACGTTTCAATTAGTTTGATTTGTTAAGAAACCGGATGCAAAGCACTGGGACAAACTTAATTCCGATCAACGGTAAAATCGGAAAAAAACGATGTTGATTGATGGATGATCTCCTGGCTGCGTACCGGTTAATGTTCGGATAATGTTACGTGATAATGTCGGACAATGTTACCGGGCAGTGTTAAATAACACTGCCGGGCCCACGAAGAGAATTCTGAAAACATCTATTGACCATCCATGTCATGACGCAGGTTTTGAGTGGAAACTAGAGATAGCTTAGTGAACCAACCCGCGTCGGAGAGGTCTTGACGACAGAGATCATTCTTCAGTCATGATTTGGTTGCTCTGGGTTTGAAGTTTCCTTGTTGCGGCATCTCTCCTCCCCGAGCTTTTCTCACATTTTACGTGAGCTGAGCAAGATGACTCAGTGTGCCCTTTCCATCGTCATTCACGGGCTAATCACGGGATTTTTGACAATCCGAATGGTCATATTCCGCAGGTTCAGCTTCTGCTCCTGTTTCTGCTCATTGCTTCGCAAGTGGACTTCGTTGTCGGCTACTTCATGGGGCCTCAGTCGGAAGAGGAGAAGGCCCAAGGCTTCACGGGCCCTAGCTGTAAGTGCTCGGTAGCAGTTGTGTGGGCTCCCCTGGTTTTTGCGTTGCGTTGGTGGCGCCTCGCTGTGCTTATTGGTGTGAGACGTGTGCACGTGCACTTGGTGCACTTGGTGTGAGTGTTTAACGCTGGCGTTGCTGGTTCTAGCTGACGTGATCCCTGGGCCCTTTGTTGACAGTGCCTTGGCGCTGTCAACAAGGGGCCTCAACAAGATGTAGCCTGCTGTTTGCGGACAAGGAAAAGGTAACTGCGGGAAGCGCACGTGTCACGCTGTGGCGTGCACTGACCCGCTGTCGGCCCATTCGCAGACGAGCTGATGAAAGAGAACGCGTGGAACGACTACCGCACGTTCGAAGGCCAGAACTACGACTTCTTCGGCGTGTTCGGCGTGTTCTTCCCGGCCGTGACCGGCATCGTGGCCGGCGCCAACCTCTCCGGCGACCTGAAGGTGCGAGCGCCGCCGCCCGCGGGCCGTGCTGACGAGCTCCGTCGGCCGGTGGCGGGGCGAGGAGTTGGTCGGCACCGGCCGGGCGGACGCCGCGGAACGCGCGGGTTTCAGAGCCGCCGCGGCGGGTCGCGGCCGGGGCTGACTGCGTTGCGGCAGGCTCATTGTCGACCGCCCTCGCCGTCCCTCTCGGAACCGCGTCGCCCGGCGGTGTGCGGTGCCGCGCTTGCGACGACTGCGGCGCGGCCGTGCGGCGTGCGCGCCCCGTCCGGCCTGTCGCTGACGCTGCTCGTGCCAACAGGACCCCGCCGAGGCCATCCCGAAGGGCACGCTACTGGCCATCTTCACGACATTCATCACCTACGTTGCCTACCCGATCATGATCGCCTCCAGCGCGCACCGGTTCGCCTCAGGTGAGTGAGGCGACCCCGCTAGTGCCGTATTTCGGGCAGGTGCCGTGTTGTCTCTGGCTCGTACCCCATGACCTACCGTGCCGCGAGCACGCCGACACGCTCCGAACGTCTCAGCACGCTGGCCGATGTCTGCGCGGTCGGGCCGTAGCCTTTTGGCTCCCCACCTGTGCGGTTGCACTGGTCCTGCGGGCGCTGTGTAAACGGCTTGAAAGGAGCCCGGCGGTATTTTTAGCGTACTCCTCCCGGTTGGCAGAGGGATGACAGGTGCAGAGCGCAGGCGCGTGCTGAAGCTTTCGTCGCGAGGGTCATTGGACGCGTGGTGCCAAGCGCGTGAATGAGTGTCCGACGTCGTAACGAACTTCCTGTCTTTCCAACTGTTATTGCAGATGAACACCGTTCTGAATGATTTTTTGTTGCGCCCCGCTGCCAGTTAGAAAATAGCAAAGTGATATTAAATTGTAAATGGGTAGAACAAACTTCAGAAACGATAGCTTCTGTTGGGATGATTTGTTTTTCGCGGTGTTTAACTTCCGTTGGGCAGGATTTAGCTTTGGATCTCTTTTCCAGTCGTATTTGCGGAGAACGGTTATGTGCCTAATCTAAAAACCAGGAGACTGCTCTAAAAAAAAAGGAGAATCTAAAAACCAGGAGATTATTGGGAACTAATACGGGTGCCATCCTTCGTAAATTTGATGGTCTGGACTTACCTCGCTGTTATCGTAATGCTTGTATGGTTCGGCTTGATGTACATGATCCATAGCGTCGCATTAGATCATCGCATATTATCATCGCGTATTACGCAATGGTCTATGACCACAGCGTTGGCCCACATTGGACATTTAGGTGACGTTTAGGTGACCCATTTTTGAATCTCGAGCACACACACTTGTCCGTCGCTCTTCGTAGAACAGCGTCGCTTATCAACGTCCCTCTCAGCGCAGTCGGTGATGCGCCATTTGTGGGAAGTGCACGGTAGTGAACCAAGCATGTGAATGAAAGGAAAATGGGCGCGAAATACATCGGGACGTTTCATGGGTCAAGGTGTCTTTCCTGACATGCTGATCCCGTCCTGGGATTAGTCCACACGCCAAACGCGCTGTTCCCGTTCCAGCAATTAGCCGCAGGCGCGCGCTCTAGCGGCCGCGCGACCCGGCACAACAGGACATTACCGCATTGGTTCCAATTGGCGGCGCTTGATGCGATAGGCCTTGTGGCTGTGCACGCCGTGATCGGCGTTAAGTGGGCTCGATACGGCGTCGGCGGTATCGACCGGGCCGGCGGTGTCGCACGTCGTGGCCGCCGCCTCCTGCCGCCCGCCGCCGCCGCCGGGCCGGGCCGTGCCGGTCATTAGTGGGACGGGCGCGGCGGCCGCCACCTGGGGAGGTCGGCGCTGGCGCCGGACGGTCGGCAGCCGTGGCGGAGGCGTTCTTGGACGTTTCGGTCCCGTGTCTGCGGGGCGGAGTTTGCCGTCGGCGCAGTTGGGGTTGAGCCGCGGAAGTGGGAGACGTAATGCTGGCATCTTTGTAATGAACACTCACGCCAGATTGTCAGAAGATGGCAGAACGGAAATTATGGCACATCTGCTACGTCCATTTCTTCGTTGTACGGGGAGGAAAAACGCGCTGAAAGCGTTATGTTAGATGACGAGCTGGGATGGCCAAATTTTGCCACCGCCTAAATACATCTAACAATTTGGCAAACTTAATGCGTTGTGCGATTTTGAGAAACTGTCCATCGCAGGCAGAAATGCGCCAATAAAAACCTTATGGGCGGATGACATCCGCTGGAGCTTCTTCACGGTGACCCAGATGCCGTTCATTCGCCGCTGTCCATCCGCTGTTGAACTCGTCGGACGTGCCGGGGGGAGGGGGGTCGGTCGTGTTGGGGGGCCTTCCGGCTGGCTCTGGCTGCCGCCGCGGGAGCTGGCCGCGCGGCGGCGCTGTAACGCGCTCGGCCGGCCCGCAGGCGACGTCCGGGAACTGAACATCGAGAACGCCACGATCGACGTGCAGACCAACGACACGCTGTACCCGGTGTACAACTGCAGCATGCGGCTGGGCGACGGCCCCGATGACTGCAAGTACGGCACGCAGCTCAGCAACCAGGCGAGTCGACGGCGGCGACCGGACGCCCAGCGTGCCGGGACGCTCGGACGGACGTCTCATTGGGGGAGTCGTCGGGAAAGAGAGCCGTTGTCAGAGCTCTGAGGCCGGCCGAGAGCGAGCCGAGCCGTGTCTGACCCGCCGGGTGCGGGTCGCGCCGTGGCTCGTCTGGCAGTGTTCGCGTCTGCGGCGACCGCTGGGCGCCAGGTCTCGCCGGCCCCCGTCCGGCCGGCCGCCTGCTGACGGTGCCGTCTCCGCTGGCAGGTGATGGCGCTGATCTCGGCCTGGGCGCCGCTCATCTACGCCGGCTGTTTCGCCGCCACCCTGTCGTCGGCCATCGCCTCGCTGGTCGGAGCGCCGCGAGTGCTGCAGGTGAGGCGGCCGACGGGCGCCGCGGGTTGCGCTGATGCGGCGGCCGGCGGCCAGCGGTGGTAACTCGCGGTACGTGGCATCTGCCCGGTCTCAGAGGGCCATTGTCTCGCCGCCGGCCGCTGCCTCGTGCGCAGCCGTTGCTTGTCGGGGAGTGCTGCTGGGCGCCTGGAGTTTTTGAAACAGCGCAGCTACCGTTCGTCCACCGGATACTGGTATCAGTAACGCCCGTGGCGGCGGAGTCAGGATGTAGTTTGCGCGGCTGTGTGTTGCGAAGCATGAGCTTCACTGACCCTGAGTACTGCTCGTTTCAGGCCCTGGCCAAGGACAAGCTGTACCCGTACATCTACTTCTTCGCCAAGGGCTACGGTGCCAACAACGACCCGTTCCGCGGCTACGTGATCGTCTTCATTGTGGCCGAGGCCTGCGTGCTGATCGGTAGGAAGATCCTCCGGCTCCGCGGCGGCTCAGACTGTCAAATGTAGCAAAATCTGGGATACGTTTTAGTCATGCATGAAGGCTCAGTTCCTTTGACTTACCTGTGGAACGTTAATTGATTCACATCCGTCCGTTCGATAACGATACGGTGGCCAGGCGCACCTGTATCGGGCTTATACATTGCGATGGTATAGCTAGCTCAGTGATCACTCACTGTCGGATCCGCTATAGTCTCTTTGTTTCCAAGTTCTCTGTGTTGAAATCGGCGGTTTAAGAATCACATTATTTCGGAGAAGCAGGCAATAGAAGCAGATTCCAATCAGGTTGTCTCGCGGTTTGGTCAGAGGGATTTCCGCACGTCAAACCACGCTCTCATGAATCGCACGACCCATGTTCGTGTTTCAGCGGAACCCCACATTCCGATCCTTGACGGGGTCTTAGAAATGGCCAATCGTCATTTAACTTGCAGTGTACGATGGGATTTCTAAAGACAGAACGGCAGTATTTGGTTTTTCCGGACAGAGCAGTTTCTTTCAGAATTTGGTTTCGCCTGGGCTGCGGTGAGAGCCCTCGGTTCCAGAACAGATTACACTTTTCGGTATTTGCGATGGCACGGATACCTTTTTTCCTGTCGTTTTCTTTGTCAGATTGGCTTCATTATTTTTGTTTCCCGAATTGCGTTTATTATGGCAAGTTGAAGTTGTTTTAAACCGGCAGCTTTTATAATGGACATGCGGCAAATGGAAAGTTTCTGCACGCTGAAAAGTGTCGTTGCATTATTTTAAAAAGTATGTCAAGTCGCAGGAGGCTGGCTATGGTTCCCAAACGAGCCGTAATTTTTGCTGCGAGAAAGGGAGGGTGTACGCCGGCCCGGGGGAAACAGCGTGCCAAGCCCCATCGCCCAGTGCAAACCGCGCAGCGTCATGCTTGTTATCACGGGTCATACGGGATTTACCATTTGTGCAGCCTGTTTCATCTAATATCGCAGCGTGTGGACAAACTTTGCTCAGAGTGAAGGATAGGAAAATCTCAGCGTTCCTGGTAACCCGTGGATGAAACAGCTGCCGAAGTCGTGGTACCTAAACCAGAAAGGCAGCATAGCCACCTCGCCTGGTCGACCGCTGGTGGGCGATTCCAGGCGGGACAAATGGAAAGGCCCGGCGACATTTCCGGGACCTCGTCGCAGACTTGTCCCGGCTGCCGTGGGATTTGCGGCGTGGGGAACTCATTTACGGCTTTAAGGAATTTAGTGCTGACATAAAAACGAAGCCTGAATGTTACACAGAGGCAAACTGGAACCGGGAGCGTGACGTTTTTCCAGTGAGGCGTGCCGTTTGTCAGTCCGAGTGCGGGCCTGGTCGTAAACGACACGAGCTTTGAGTCAGCCGATTCCGAAGTTCGCCCGAATTTCGGCGAAACATTTGCGGTCTGACCCGCTTTGGAAAAACCCAGTCGCTTGCAGTCACACAGCGAAGCTGGAGATAATGCCATGCTAAGTTGTGAGTTTAACCGTTGTGTAATCATGTTTATTACGTTTTGCTTCAACTTATCTGGAACACTCACAGATCGCCAGTCTTCGGTATCTGGATTAAAGACCGGTAACTTGCCTGGACGCTGCAGGCGTCACGAGACGCGACCACCCCCCAGTCCGCGGCAGCCTGTTACGGACGAGGAGGGGGGTCTCCGGGGACCCTCGGCGGGGGATGGGCCCGATAGCGGTCGCCGGTATGTTTCCTCCCACGGCTCAGGCGACGCGTGGCGGGTCAGAGTCCTGCCGGACGGGAGGCCTCCCGCTGCCGGCCCGTGCCGGCCCGCTCCCTCGTGAGCGCGTTACGGAGTCACTGGGAGGGCCCTTGAGCTTATCTAGCGGAAATATCGGTCAGCGTTGCAGCGGGAGGTACGGGGGACGGACAGGCGCAGACGCGACGGGGACAGGAGGCTGTGCTCTGCGGCTGTTGGGTACGCAAACGTGAAGCACAACGCGGTCTTGTTGATGGTAAACATTGTGATCGCGAAGCTGGTTTGCGTGCCTTTTCTTGCTCATTTGCTCAAAAAATGACCGTGGAGGCGGTTGGCATCTGGCGTACCGTAATGGATTTACGAAAAAAAACCTTCATTTTTGTTTGCAAAGACTCTGTCGTTGAGTTGTAGACAGTACGTAGAAGGTCGAACAACAGTAATGTTTGCGAAACTCATGATGAACATGTGATGAGGATTTGTATGGTGTTTCGAGTACGGTAGTGTAAGTGGCATGAACATTCTATCAGTACGTGCTGTTGTTGCAACTTTTATTGTCGATCGTAATTACGTACCTTCTACTTGATAAGTACATATTTGATGCTGGATGCTTTAAATATGTTATACTATCAGTGACAACTGAACATTCCTAACGTTCCTTGGCCATTTTACTGTTGCGGTTGTGCCGTGTCTTCGCGAAGGGGAGCCCGTCTCTCTCAGAAACTGGACCGGCTTTTGAGCGTGTCTCTACCCCTGTCTGGCCGGCAGGTCAGCTGAACCCGATCGCCAACCTGAGCTCGGAGGTGTTCTTAGCGGCGTACGCGCTCATCAACCTGTCGTGCTTCCACGCCTCCCTGCTGAAGAGCCCCGGCTGGAGGCCGGTGTTTAAGGTGAGCGCGGCGGCCCCCCCCCCCCCCGCGGGCGCCGCGGACGGCGTGCGGTGCCGGGGACAGGCGGAAACGGCGCGCTATCGCCACCCGTGCTCGGACTCTGTTGTTGCGGGCGCCACGTGCTTCCGCCTCCGGCGAAATGTAAAGCCAGCCACCGGTGTGTGACCACGTTGTCGATGCGTCCAAGCCCAAATACCTGCCAAAAGCCGACAGTCTAACCGTGGTCTCCCTGACCTATTCGCAGTCGTCGGGAGGTGGTTCAGAGAGGGTGCCTCAGACGACCTGGGGTGGTTGGCCGCTGTGAAGGGGACGGTTCTTTTCGGTTCCCGCTCGCGGTGGCCAGGGGACGCCGGTCTGACGCCATGTTGGTCTGGTGTCCGCAGTACTATAACGCCTGGATCAGCCTGCTGGGAGCCATCGCCTGCATGGTGGTGATGTTCCTCTGCGACGTCATCATCGGCACGGTCGTACTGGTCATCACGCTGCTGCTCTACATATTCGTCTCCTACCGCAAACTGGGCAAGTTGCGGATGGGCGTTGCGAGCCTGATTTCACGCGTAAATGTGATGATAGCCTTCTGATTTTTGGGATTTGGGGCCGCTCCGGTGTTCTAGGGGTTGAATAGGCACGGGCACGTGAGCAGTTCAGAGTTCAGCAGTTTGGACATTGAGTAGAGTCTGAACCGGCAACTCATCATGCTGTTTACTGATGTTTGGATATCAGCCTTGCAGATGTGGAGGCGTATATTTTTATATTTTGAACGCTAACGTGTTTTGCTTCTGCGCTCTCGTGATACGACCCTGGGTATCCCAGAGTGGTGTGCCGTTTACGTTTGCGGTTTGGTGCGACCGCCATTGCTGTCCCGTTCCCGGTCTGCCGGTCGAGACTGGGTCACAGTGAAGTGCCGTGCCGGCCAACGTCCACGCTGGCTCGTGGTGGTCTGCTTTACTGACCTGTTATCGGTCATAGCTGTCGATATCGAGGGCCACACCTTACATAAGGACCTGCGCTTCCTGTCTGTTCTCGATACGAACTTGTCAGTAGGTCATTCGTAATTGGAATCTGTATTTGACGCGATCTCAGGAGTCACCACCATGTCCACTGCAGCTTCTCTTCACTGCCCGGATGTTTTCATGCTCTACTCCATTGGAAACATTAAAAAATTGTCTTTTTGTCATTTGAAACTGGGGAAACGCTGAATTTCATGAAAGTAAAGAAAATGTCTGGTGTAGCTCCCGTCTGGACAGATCTGTCCTGACCCCTCCAGTTATGGGTGTATTATGACCCCGGTAGCCGAGGCGCCCCTGAACCAAACACACGTGCAGTCCGGCCCGGCCCGCCGCGTCGCCGCCGTCGCGCGGCCACTGACGAACCGCTCCGCCCGCCGCAGACGTCAACTGGGGCTCGACGACGCAGGCGCAGACGTACGTCACGGCGCTGGGCTTCATGCAGCGGCTGAACCAGGTGCGCGACCACGTCAAGAATTATCGGCCGCAGGTGCTGGTGCTGACCGGCATGCCCAGCAGCCGGCCGCCGCTGGTCGACTTCGCCAACGCGCTCACCAAGAACCTGTCGCTGCTCATCTGCGGCCACGTCATCAAGGTGGGCGCGCCGCTGACGACCGGGAAAACCGTACCTCTGTGGCATGGAAATACGGCCGAGACCGACCCGGGGGCATTCAGACAAGATGGGTGAACTCAGTGATGTATGATCTTTCTTTATTTTGTTGTCATTTGTCACGAACTGGTATTAGTGCAGTAAAAGGCAGCATGCACTGGTGATGATAGTGATCTGATGATGTCTTCGTGTGTCTCGCGATGCCTTCTCTGTCGTATTTAACAAGTTTCGTCCAGTGTCGCTTGGACATGGCTCTGCACCACACAACCAACATCCAGCACTGCGTTCTCCTCCGTATGCGGTATTTTAGAAACGTCCTATATCTTGGGTCTCTTCTGTCCATCCCTGCCCCGTTCGCGTGCATAGGACAAACGAATGCAGCCTACCGCACCGCCTCTATCAGCCCCCGCCTCCGCACGAGCGCCGCCGTACACCTCGCCCTCCTCGCCGCAGGGCCCCAGCTCGGCTCGCACCAAGAGCGCCATCCAGAGCCAGGCCAACGCCTGGCTGATGCAGCACAAGGTGCGCGCCTTCTACAGTCTGGTGGAGGACTCGAGCTTCGAGCACGGCGCCGTGGCGCTCATGCAGCTGGCCGGGCTCGGCAACCTCAAGCCCAACATGACGCTGATGGGCTACAAGAACGACTGGCGGAAGTGCGACCGGGAGGAGGTGCACCAGTACTTCCTCTGCATCAAGTGAGCGCTCCGGCGGGTTCGGCTGATGTTGCGTGCTCTTTGTTGGCTTGGCTGCATTCTCTTAGACCACCACGGGCCTATTCGTTGCGCTACGACTTCTGTGGTGACTTCAGAAAGCTGTATAGAATGTCGCACTCAGGGCCACTTAAGAGCTGTCTCAGATCATAATCAGCCGTAGCATTGCCTGGCGTCTGCTGTGTTTGACTTTCTTTCTGTTAAGACAAAAGCGACTGAAGTACTCGGTGCATGTATTTCAGCCGTCTTATTGTCACAGTGGTATGGGGGTAGTGTCTTCCGCCTCAGTGCACCTGAACACAATGATTCAAATCACAGCAGGATTGCGACAAGGATCATAGTAGGTCGCATTTCACGCCACGGAGTATAGAACGCGACCACTGCCAGCGCGGTGGACAGATGTTATGTCCTACGTAAAATCGGCCCAGCCCCCCCATCCCTTCTTGCCATCACCGTTCTGGGCTGACCCGTGTCCGGCCGTCGCCGACAGTGAGGCGCTCGACAACTACCTGTCGGTGGCGATCCTGCGCGTGCGGGACGGCTTGGACTACAGCGGCGTGATGGACGACGACTCCGTGACGCCGCTGCACAAGTCGGCCACCTCCGACTCGCTCAAGAGGAACCAGTCGGCCGGCCAGCTCAGCCAAGGTACTGTGCAGTGCAGGTCTGCCGCGACAGGCGGCCGGTGTAGAGTGAACTGAGAAGGGATGCTGTGACCAGCCCGCTGGCACGTCTTCACGAAGACAGTTGGCAGTGTGTCGGGAAGAAATCCGACCGTTGCGTCCAGCCGACCTTTCAGCCTTGTTATGCGTAGGCCATTGGCGTACTGCAGGTAGTCAGTTGAGCCAGTACGGGTTCTCCGCGGTGTTTGGTTTATACGGCCTGCAGCGTTTGAGCTCCTGTTAGTGGCGCAGGGCCTGGCTATTGAGGACTGGCGTATTAGGCCTCGTGGCTTGACAAATGGTGTCTGATGGCGGTGTCCGGGTGGTTTGATTTGCGCGGCGCGGCGCGTGGTCATTATCAGGCCAGACACTTGCCGACGTGACCGTGACCGTGACCGTGACCGTGACCGTGAGTGCCTCGCTCGGGCCGCAGATGCCAACGGCAGCGAGGAGAGCACGCCCAACACGCCGCAGATGAGCCGCGCCGCCAACGCGGACGGCCGCACGCCGGACACGGCCCACAACGACACCGGCAAGAAGAAGAAGAAGCAGGTGAGCGGCTCTGGTGGGCCGACTCTGAGCGTGCCGGCGCCGCGCGGAGACCGTGATGGGTGGACTGTGAGGGTGCGCGGAGAGACCCTGGTGAGCGGCTCTGGTGGGCCGACTCTGAGCGTGCCGGCGCCGCGCGGAGACCGTGATGGGTGGACTGTGAGGGTGCGCGGAGAGACCCTGGTGGGCGGACTCTGATGGTGTTACGGGGACTCCCTGGTAGGTGAATGCTGGTGGGTGGGCTCTGAGGGTGTCGCGGTGAGACTAATGGGCGAATGGGGTGCCACCGGATGCCGCGGTCGGTCGGCGCGAGCTCGGCGCAGGAAGCAGCGGTGATGGCTGCGGATATGGCTGTGTCGTTTGGCGGGGTGCATGGCGTTGTGGTGAAGAGGACGGATAGCACGCTCTAACGTTTTGAAGGTGGGGCCCGAAAGGGAAGACGACTGCAAAAGGCTATCACAAGAGTACTAAGGTTTGCCTGTTGTATGACACCACGATCCTGGTATCTTGCACGCATAACTGTCACGCGCTGCTCCATACTAGGCTGTAGTCCTTTTCTTACGTTCGCAGTACCCAATGAAGCTATCGGTAGGTTAGGTTCTGAAACGTTAACCGGTTTTATCGACGGGGCTAACGTCCGGTTTGCAGAATGTTTGGGCATGGTCTCGCCTTGACCGCCGTGGCATGTTATACCGTGAGTCGGACCGCCACGTCCGCCCGTGGCGCAGTTTCTGCATTAAGGGCGCAAGGGATTAGATTAGTGTACAGGGCATGGGTGGCATAAGGAATTTCCCAAGAAACGGCGCAGCGATATGAAACGGACGCGGTGACCTGTGCACGACACTGCGGCGTGTGCCTCCTATACGTGACCGATTAGCCTCGGATGCTATGGAGTAAAGCTGTCGCAGCGGCAGGGACACGGCACTCAAGGCGCCGCGCTCCATCGGGAGTTCCCGGCCTTGTCAGGTTGAAGCGCCCCTTGCGGCTGTATTATTCAGTTCCGTGCATCGATGGAAATGGCTCTGTGGGATCTCACCCGGTCGGCCGTGTGAGTGACCTCGAGCCCCTGAGGTCAGCCGCGCCCCCTGTCGGGATTATTAATTCATCCTGTCTCGACTGCGAGTGGGACCTCCTTTGTCAGGCGTGGGCTAAGGACCTGGTCTATGACGGGCAAATGGCCTGGTGACACCGGGCTCGTGCTCTAATTTCCAAATGAACTGACAATAGTGGGCAGCATTCCTCACACAGCTTAGCCGAAACTGAGTAATTGAGTAATTAACTTGAGTACGGCTGTTCAAATGGCACTGTTGTGGCGCGACGTCGGATGGATAAACGAAGAAACCTGCTTCCGACGATATTCAGAAATATTCTGCAATGGTCGAAGTCGCTGCCGTGTCTCTGGGACCATAGTTTCATCATCTGTTTGTCCAGGAAAATGTTTCTTTGCTGTGTTGCAGTATCTTGTGAGTGCGCGTTTGTGACCTTTTTATGTGAATGATCACGAAGTTTTGGCCTTTGGGTGTGTAAAAAGGCTGTCCTAAAAGCCTTCTTGCAAGACAGGGAACAAAACGAGTGTATCCGTTACAGTTTCATATCTTTTTTACTCCAGATGCTCAGCAGACAAAAGAAATGTAGTTTATTAGTGGGGCCGTTTTATTAGGGTTTTGTCTTCCACGCGTTTGTCTTAGGCTACCGTGATCGTTGCTGTTCTGGCTGTGCTTTCAAGACGAAGGTGATGTTTCCGCCAGTCACAGTCAAGTAAGGAAGAAGGCTGGGTTGGCAGGTGCCTTCACGTGACATCATTGACCCATCGGTCGATCCCGGTATCGACCTGTGAACCCCACATCGGTCAAAAATAGCTCGGCTGCCCCGCATGCTGCAGCGTTGGCCAACTGAAGCCGGGCTGAATGGTATTCCGATGGTCCGCAAATGATGAGCGGTGAGGCCGTCGTAACGTTCCATACATAAACAATGGCGCGGGCATGTATAAAAGCCATACCCTCTGTCTGGTATTCTAATGAGAAACAGTCGTATTAGCCCAGATTGAAAATGCTGTACCGGTCATTAACTGTCTTTGTGTTGGTTCACCCTTTACTACTGTTCGCCACGCTGTCCACGCAGTGTTATTCAGCCGTTTTGACAGCGTGACCAACGTCCTTTCTCGTCAAGTTTTTACATCGACTAAACGAATTTCATAACCTTGCTGCCCCCTCCTCAGGCGCTCCGGGAACTGTCGCTTTTTCTCGTCTGAAACCATGGACGCAATGATTGTTTGTCCTATTTCAGGAAGTCTTCTTGAGCCCCCGTCGAGAGATTCCCTACTTAAACGCATGGTGAATGAGCTCTCGCAGTTTGTGTGCTGTTTCGGGTTCTTGAGTCAGTCGGGAGGGCCTCGCCTGAGTACGTGGTGACTGGGCTCACTCAGTCTGTGTTCTGTTTCAGGAGGTCTTTTTGAGCCCGTCAGGAGAGCCCCTGCCTGAGCACGTGGTGGATGGGCTCACGCAGTTCCGGCGGAAACAGAAGCCCGGCTTCATCGACGTCTGGTGGCTATACGATGATGGCGGTACGTTGACCGTAGGTTGAAAAGATACCTTTGCTGTATCCTTTGTTGTATTCTGTGCTGGAACTGGTGTTTTCAACACGGTTGATATGTATGGGGTTAGTACAGTTTTCGAAAAAAACATGCTTTCATAGGCTTTCAAAAACATGGTAACGTTGCGAAACCAAAGAAATGGCAGAACGCTATTCACCTGTGAGTAATTAGATTATTTGCTTTACCTTATTATTTACCTAAACACTATTTATCACTGATTGGTGCAACCTGCGCTTTGTATCCAACACTTAGATTTCCTTCTTTTCTCTTTTGTTGGTCGTCTTTTAAAGCCACTGCTTCAGAAAACACCTGGTCTTCCTTGGACGATTTTGATTTAATGGCGGTCGGCACGGAAGCGAACCTCGTCATTTCATGTATCCGGGGTCGGCGGTTGGCGCGTGCGGCGGCTGGCGGCGCTGACTCGTCCTGCGTGTCTGCCGCCGGCAGGTCTGACGCTGCTGCTGCCCTACATTCTGACGTCACGCTCGCAGTGGTCCGACTGCAAGCTGCGCGTCTTCGCTCTCGCCAACAAGCGCGAGGAGCTCGACATGGAGAAGAGGAGGTGAGAGACGCTGCTGGGATAATGTGGAACAGATCTGTAACGCCGTATTAAAATTCTAAACAAAGGACTGTAGACACCAGCACGTAGCGTACATAAAAACGTCGGGAACTGTGGTTTCCGTTAAATTTTCTGAAGTAATAAATGGTTAGGCCACCCATGATGATAAGTATCGGCCTTTTTCATTGGTCCCAATTTCCAAAACTCATGAACGTAACATCACGGTAATTGGTGATGGAGGATGCTTCTCCAAAGGCGTTCAAATCTTTTCTGCGTTTTCCGCAGTATGGCGGCCCTGCTGTCCAAATTCCGCATCGACTACAGCGACGTCATCGTCATAGACGACGCGACTAAGAAGCCGCAGGATTCCACGCGCGCGGCCTTTGACGAGCTGATCGCCGACTTCAAAAAGGAGGACGAGGACGACGTCCAAGGTACCGGTCTGAGGCTTTGGAAAGAGGAAGGCTGCATGTTGTGACGCTCTTAGAGAACAGAGTCATACCGCACTGGTGTTTTGAAGCGATTCGTCCGGCTGGCACGCGACACTGAAAGGAAAGACCTCTCCTCGGTCTTGCATTATTTTTGGATGGCTAGAGCCTCATTGTTCATTGTTTGCATTCGGATCAATATCAGTCCGAGTTCAGGATTTCAGACCTTAAGACATTTTGTTTTAAAATTATTTTGGAATGGGTGAAATCAGGCTGTTTGTTCTCAAATAAACAAAGTGTGGGCACTCATCCATCTATCTCATTGTAGCAGTGCTTCGTAATGACTTCCATAGTTTATCAGACATCAGGATCACCAGTCTGTTGCCCATGCTGGAAAAACAACGCAATGTTCCCATTAGTTCAGGCTGCTAATATGCAAATAGATCTGAATTTGCACGATGTAAATGGGGTCCTCGATATCGGACTATGTACACTTGTCGCACTTGCCACACACAAAGATACAATTTACTTTGGCGCTGTTGCATTGATTTCAATGTGTTCTCATCAACGTCAAGTCGTAAAAATTCTAACCTTGGTCGTCATTCTCATTCAGCGGAGCCTGTACTGGTGAACGCAGAATCGCTAAGTCAGCGAAACGAATGGCCAGTAAGCACTTTATCGCTTCCTTTATGCAGGTATCACGGTCTTTCCCCGCGTCCAGCGCTACCCTGTTATGGTGCAAATTGCCTGTTGACACGCGTTCTTGCGTTCTTGCTCTGCCAGAGGAGTACTGCGTAACATCCAGCGAGCTGTTGGCCAACAAGGACAAGACCAACCGGCACCTCCGCCTGCACGAGCTGGTGCAGGAGCACAGCAAGGATGCCTCCCTGGTCGTCATGTAAGTAGCGTGTCCACGACAGCCGGATGCTGTTTCAGATACCAGACGTTATCATGCCTTTGTTTGCTTACCAAGTATTCTACTGCTATAATCTTTTTTGAAGCTGGCAACAGGCATGTGGAGAAGTGACGAGATCGGCGGCTTATCGGTGTTGCGGATATTTTGTAAAAGATGAAGCACGCGGTTGATATCTAAGTACATTTAAAATGGTGCATTAAAATGCGAACATACAGTCTGTATGTATCGGTAATTGTTTAATTTTTAAAATCTTGAAGAGAGCGTGGGTTTTTCCGCATACGGCTGGAAACGCCGTTTCTGTTTTTAACATAACGTTTCATTGATTGACTGTTGTAGTGGCGGTGAGCGTGCGATTGTAGTACGTTTGCGTTGCTATCCATGAAGACTGTCTGCGGGCTGGAATCGCTTGGACATTTGTACACCATTGTGCCGTTTCTATACGGGAACCGTCTCTTGGTAGCAGGCACAGTGAGCACATTGACAGGGCCTGTTGATGTGACTTGAAAGTTGGAGCCCGCACTGGTATGAAGTGAGCGTGTTCATGCCTCTGCTGATGTCGTGCTGCGTCTGCTCCAGGACGCTACCGATGACCAGGAAAGGAACCGTGCACGCGCCGCTCTACATGGCGTGGCTGGAGATGATGACGAAAGACATGCCGCCGTTCCTCATGATCCGGGGCAACCAGACGTCGGTGCTGACGTTCTACTCGTAGACGCGGCCGCTCTGCCGGCCCGGCCGCGGCCGGCGGCCGGCGGCCGGCGACGGAGCCAGGCGTCGGTCCGTCCGCGGCGCGCGTGTGATACTGACGGACAGGGCGGGGCGGGCGCGGTGGTGTGGTGTGGGCCCGGCGGTCGCCGGTTGGTGGTGGGGTCCGCTCCGGCCGGTGTGAGCCGCGGCGCTGCAGCCCGCGGCGCCGCCCCCTCGGGGCACAGCCCGCGGCGCGCCGCGCCGACGGGAGGTTCAGTTTTTGCTCAAATTGGACATCGTGTGCCTTAGGAGTGTGCGAGTGCGTTGCCATGACACGGTGCCATGACACGATGTTTGGTATTCTAATCTACGGGGCAGGATTATTTGGATATTTGATTGTTCGTTTATTTTCACTATTGTTTTTTTTCAGTTTCGAGCAACGAACGTTGTCTTTTCCATGTCGGTCAGTGATTCTCGCTGTCGGTCAGTGATGGAATCTTGTCATATTTACCTGAGCCTGAATCGATTTTGCGTGTGCCATCATTTGTTTCTAATCGTTTCATATCCTTGTTTTACGTGATGAGCAGTCATATAATTGAAAGGGATCATGAGCATATACCTGGCGGGCTTTTGTCTTCCAATCTAGCGCGAGAAATGTGCGTTTGTAGAAAGGAAATGCTGCGACCACAATACAGCAGGTTTTACAAATACTGTATTTGAATTCCCCCCAAACAGAATTTGAGTGTAGCCCCAAGAAATGTAAACGACCACCGAATTGTGTGAGCGTGCAGCTAGTGTCTACGTTAATCAGTGGGGAGGTGCACTCCAGTAGCTGTTCAGCTAAGCAACGGAGATGAACGGTTTACATCACGCCCGCCAGTTTCTTTCACGGCTAGCTAGAGATGGCATACCGTATCTGCTGTATGACATGCTCTGCTGTTTTACTCAACCACTGGGCTGGTGGGCGGTTGTTGTTTATTGGTGTTTTCGGCCGCGCCGACTACTGAGGTCATTTTGCGCCCAGGCTGCTGCGTAGGAAAACGTTGGTTGCGTAAATGAAGGGTGATACGCAGTGCTGGGGAGAGAGAATCTCCGTGAGATATCCTATGATCTGGTTAACTGCGGGCATGCCCCTGCGCCTTGGCAACTCCATTTAAAATCCTGGTTCTCTCGTATAAAACTGGTTTTTTCTTAACAAACTCAGGCGGATATCGTATACCTGGACACTTCTTGAAATAAAACGCTGCTTATTGCGTTTGATCTGCAGTCTTCGGTAAGGTATCTCCTTTATGTAATTTAACCTAATCTAGCCTTAACTAGCCTAATCTAGCCTTAACTAACCTAACCTAACCTCACTTAGTGTAGCATAACCCTACCTGTCTTAACGTATCTGACCGACTCTGAATCTCACTTCTAATTACTACCCATGGTATACGTTGTTAATTTTCCCTTTCCCTTCACGTGATTTTTCTGGTGAGGCAGTGCTACCATATCATAATATATCCACCGCGTCGTGTTTGTTTACACCGTAGCAAACAGCCTCGATTCCCTGCGCTGTGGGCTCAAACTCGCCATAATCTTTGAAAGACATAAGTACTGCAGGGGTGGATCAAATTTTGGTACTGAGGCTGGTAGGAGCATGTATGAACTATTACTATGCACAACGACTAGTGCTTGGAGACTAAATGGAATGAAATGAAAGATTGTTAACCCCTCTGATGTGGACCATGAATATGTGAAGAATCATCTTTGGGAATCTCTCTTGACAGGTGTAGAAATCTAAGATGTCTTCTGCAGAAGATGAACTGAATGATGCTGATATGATGTCGAGGAGTAAGGAAGAACAACTGAAAGCTGCCATGTCAATAGCTGTAGATGAATTAGATGATTCAGAGGCAGAAAGAAAAGAACAGTCATTGAAATCTTCTATCACACTGTCCCTAGAAGAACTTAATGACACTGAGCTGGCATCTGATGGTAAAGAGCAGCCAGTTCACAAACGAGGCAGGAAGAAAAAAATAGAAGTAAAGCAGAAGTATTACCCGCAGAGATACAGGACATCATGGGAAACACTGGACTACTGCAAAAACTGGCTCAGGGTATATACATGCTTATTCTTAAACTTTTGGCTCATCCTGCTCGAAAAAGATGTTAGAATATTTTGCTCATCAACTCAAGTTATTGAATGGCAGGGTTGTTTGTTGTTACAACCTTTTACTCCAGTTTTCATGAACTTATAAAACATGTTTTCCAGTTTGTCCTTAAGCAAGGCTGAATGTAAACTGGTATTGCAGACATTGAAGGAAAAGTGTTTTTTTTCAATTGGCCTAATATGCCATTTATCAGTCCAGGTCATGTGATTATATCAGATGCTAATAATTGGATAGTATGCCATTGTTCTTACTGCATATTACATGTATGAGTGTTTCAAGTTTTCACATTTGTCTTTTGCATGCCTGAGTAGTAAACACATTATTTTGCCAAACAGCAATGCCAGTGGTTTAATATGGGCAGGATAGTGTTCACCATCCTGGTTTTGACCTGTGTGTAATAAAGAAGGGGCATGCCTTCATTCTGCCATCATTATTGACAGTATTTCTTCTTTTGTTAAAGCCCCACCCAACAAACAAACTTTTGGCATTTTGTAAAGTTTGTGACAGAACTTTACATGCAAGAAGGAATGACCTACGCAAGCATTCAGAATGTGAACGGCACAAAACCAATGAGATTTACTATGAGGTATGTCTGACAAGTTGACTTACTTTGCCATATGTCACTGAATGCTGTTGCTGTGTGCAGTTGAATGCAGTTGCTATGTGTGACTTAATACTGCCAGTCATGTTTAAAACTACACTTTAGGAAAACTAATTAAGTTTCTGAAATAAATTGATGTTGTCACCAATGCCTAACCATTGTTACAACTCACCTGCACATCCATAATCATTTCTTTGGTCTCATTGTACCTCTGTATTCCCAGCATCATTGCATATTGGGCCTGTTGACCTGATATTATTTTGAAGCTGCCATGCAAGTCTGTCAGTCTGATGCAGTAATAGAGCCTCAACATGACCATGCCACACCCATCATTAGGCTTGTTCATGTCACTCCCTTATCTGTGCTGTTTCCCATCAGACATTCTGATCAGACCCCTTGCCCCAGTTCATTCATGTCACACTGACTAGTGTATTAAGTCATGTTATGATGATGATTTAATGAGATGTAGAGTTTTAAATATTAGGTACCTGTGGCCTGGAACTGGTAACCACACCCTGACTTGGACCTGTTGCCTGATTAGCTTTTCTGAATGCAGAATTTGGCTAAATTCAGTTCAGGCGTCTAGGACGTAGATTGAAATTCATGCTGTCAGACTTGTTCTCGCCATGGCTCTGAATCGCCGCTGCTGGTTATTGGCCACCTCTCCATTGACCTTTGCACCCTTCATGCATCCAGACCTGCCTGTCCAACTTGTATTGCCTGTGGCAGTTAGAAACAGTCTGGCAACATCCTCTGTTCAGTGCTCATTGGTTGGTCTCAGATAAGGGGAGGAACAACACAACTGCCAGAAAGCCTAACAGCTGAGTGATTCAGTAGCATGAATTAATATCTACATCCTTGACTCCTAACTGGCTGAATTTGGCCACCCTGGAATGCAGTATACCAAGGATACTTCAGATTTGACCTGATCAGTCTTACTCTGACATGGTGGCAATTTGTGTTTGCTTAGCAAGATTGTTTTATCTCCTGTTTAACTCCAGCTGGCATCATTTGAGATCTCACTGGGCCAAACTGCTGTTGAAGAACTTGAGCTTCACCTCTTTGTCACCCCATATCACTGGGGTTTTTGGCCAGACAGCAGTGGTGCAGATTTTGGTTTGCAGTTTGTCTACATCATGTAATACCTTGGCCTGTCATGGACGGGAAGTGAGTTGTCCGTCAGTTCTCGCTAAGACCCGGGCAGCAGCAGTGGCGGGCGGTCCTGGCTCAGTTACCCTCTGCTAGCCCGACCGCCCCCCGTCACTGGCCGTGACAGGCTCGGTCTGGCTGACCGTGTGACGCCCTCGCAGCGGGGCACGCCGGTGAAGCGCGGCGGCAGCGGCGGCTCGCCCTACAAGGCGCGGTTCCATCCGAGCATGATGGACGACGCCGAGCTGAAAGGTGCGCGGCAGTGGGACTGGGAACGGTCGGGGCACGACCAGCGGGCGCTCACGTCGGAGCCGCTCATGGTTAAGTATTCGTAAGCTGGTTGTTGGACATGAATGAAAGTGTGATTGTGCGTGGTGTGCAGTTTCATAAGGGGACTATGGGTATGTCATTGGAAACGTGAGAATGGTCGTATCTTCTATGCCTGCTGGCAGCCCGTTTGCCGTTATCGTGGGCTTTCATTCAATGACCATTATAACAGGTCTTCTTGCCTTGAATGGCATGCCTTTAAACCCAAAATGCTCACGACGGGGTATTGTTTACTTCGTATAGGTTGTACTTTTTGACTCGGATAGATGTCCCAGTGGATCATTTTTATCGGCGAGTTGGTGGCTGAAATGGGGGCTGTCCGCCTGATGGTTAGACGGACCCCGTCCGTCAATCTGCGCGGTGTACCCGGCCGTGCGCCGTGTGACTGACTGTCGCGCGACCCGCAGATTGGCTGAGCGACGTGCCGGGCGACCCGTTCCGCGCCTGGTGCCGCTGGTGCCGCTGCGGCCTGACGCCCCAGGTCAAGTCGCTGCGCATCCACGGCCAGAGCCGCAAGCACCAAGGCAACCGGGGCCAGGGGCCGTACTCGCCGCCGCCCGAGGCCGGCCAGAGCCCCGGCCGGGACGAGGACGACCCGCTGGGCACGGACCCGCCGCCTCCGCCGCCGCCGCCGCCGCGCGAGCGTGGCCGCGGCCGAGGCAGCTCGCCGCTCGTGGAGAGCGACTTCTCGGTAGGCCGCCGACCGGGGTCGCCGACTGGACCGGTTCGGCGCTCGCAGAGCCGGCCAGCGGGGGTTGAACCTGGGGACTCGCGCTCGTTGTCGTTGTGGGGAAAATGGTTCGACTGCTGTGCGTCGTGGGTGCGTTCATCACTGCTGGTGGCTTCTCTGTGACGAGCGTTTGGTGCATGGTTGAGGACGGAGCTCCCGTTTAAGCCTCTGTGCTTTGGGTCTCCGCTGCCCGGCCTGTCACGGTGCTGCCGGCGGTGGCTCGGCGGCGTGTCAGACGTGCCGGCTCGGAGTGGGCCTGGGCGGGCCGGCGGCGGGCCGTCTGACGGGTGTCCGCCGCCCCAGGGTCGCGTCACCTACTCGATCGGCCTGGGAAACCGCAAGGTGGGCTTCCTGGGCGCCGGGCAGATCGCGCAGGCCATCGCCCAGGGCATGCTGGAGCAAGGTGAGCGGCGACGACCACCCAGTGGACGCGGACCGAGCGTTTCCCGTGTTCGGGGGGGGGGGGGGGAGAAGGGAAGGGAGGAGATACGACTGGGCTGGCGTCCGGCTTTTTGAAAGCGATTTTGGATGTTATTCATTGTTCCACAAACGTGTTATTTATTGCTCGGTCTCTCCACAAACCGTAGTACTTCGGTTTTCCACAAGCGTTTGAGTTCATGACTGCGAATTCTTGGTCGGGTTTGAGAATTATGACACTATGTTAATGTCTGTAGGCAATCTAGGACATGCAGGGCTGCGCTATTGACTGTAGATCCGTGACACTGAAAAGCTGTGGACTTCTTTGGTACACGACATAGATCATCGCAGTGAATATAATGTCTAGGAAATATGGTTCATTAAGTTTTGCCTTGCGAGATGATCAGACCAGAGCCCTTGTGCTGCCGAGATGTCTGTGATTATCGATCCCTAGCTGCGCCAAACACACTGTTGTTTTTTAGGCATTGAAGTGTTTCTTGGTATTTCTGAACCTGTCCGGATCGTCTGCAATATTTTTGCTGTCTTGTCAGAGAGGTTCGGAGCTTACGAAGACCGTAAATGGTGTTTTTTTCCGCAGGACTCCTGCTCCCTCACGACGTGATGGCCAGCGCACCGAGCGGCAGGAACTATGTCCCAGTGGAAACGGTGGAAGTGTCGGACCACGAACAGTAACGGTCAGTAATCGCTGTCCCGTCACAGCGCATATTGCACAGGAGGAGGGGCTCAGCGTTGGTTGGTGCGGGGTCTTGTTGATATGAGATTTTCGTGATGGTGGTAGTGGCTTAAGGCCATAGATTTGTGATCCGACAGCTTAGCAATCAATAACGATAAAATAATACAAAATTTCCAATGAAACTAGTTCAGAGACGCAGAAACTCAGTTTCGACGCATCAGTTTCTTGTGTCAGCGCTTGCGGACGTCGGGTTAGCAAGTATCAGCAGGTCGTTTTAGACTCCTGCAGTTGTGTTAGCTGTGCCTGGTTTCGGGTGACTCTGTCAGTACCGTAAATGAGAGCTGGCTGGTGCTGGCGGGTCTTCCCTGCCGCCCGCTGACCGGCCGCGCCGCCGCCGGTCGGCAGATGACGTCCTGCAGGAAGCCGACATCGTGTTCCTGGCGGTGAAGTCGTCGGTGCTAACGTCCATGGTGGAAGCGTTGGAGCCCGTCGCGGACGGCAAGAGCCGCCTCTTCATTTCGGTCATACCGGGCGTCAGCAGGGCCAGGGTGATCGAGGTACGTTTGCTCGGTCAGACGTGCAGTCTGCTGGGTTCGTTATTGTCGGTCCCATGGGGCGTATCGGACTGACTGGTGTATGCTCATTCTGGCTTGGCTGCGGAAGGTTAAGTTTTCCAACTATGTGGAATCGCGTGTGTGGTGTGGGAACTTCCGGTTCACGGCACGTGGCGTGTGGGTATCCCATTAGCAGCTGGACAGACCGTACGATCGCCGCGCGGTGCGCTAACCTTGCCTAGCCGTGGGAAGTCGTAAGGGGAAGGTGGAGATCGAGTTACCTGAGCTCCGCTCGGTACACGTGTCCTGATGGCGCTGCTTCTGCCCGCTGCCGGCAGCTCCTGTCCAGCCGGGTTCTGCCGCTCGAGCAGGAGACGATGGAAGACGATGGTGTCAGCCCGCCGCACATGCTGGTGGTGCGGTGCGCGCCCAACAAGATGATGTCCATCAGTGCGGGCTTCTGCGGTCAGTCACCAGCTGGGTGTGGGGGGGAGGGGGCCACCGGGTCGGTACATTCTACTGGAGTAATATCACGGCAAAGTCTAGTTTGTCGTCATGATTTTTTTTTTTTTTTTTGAAACGCGACTATGAAGTGGGGTTGGGTGACAATGGTTTTATCTGTGGAAACCGAAGGACACCGAACACTTCTTCCTCATCAGACTAAGCGGAGCTATGTTTATCGGATTCACGAAAAAGTTAATTTGGCTTTTCTGAAGCATTTGATGACCTTACCATTTTTTGGTAATACCATTTGCCTTGTTTGTTGATGCGATCTTGGTCAACAAGTGTAAGAATGTCATCTGCAAGCTCGAACTGTGACGGAAGCATCGGCGGAGTTTCTGTCTGCGAATGCGTGCCGACGGTGGAAAAACCTCCGACCAGTCGTCTGACCTGGCGCTCGTCCGTCTTGCCGCCCTTAGCGTACTGCATGGGCGAGGACGTGCCGCACTCGCTCTACCTGCTGGTGGAGACCATGTTCTCGGCGCTGGGCACCTGCGTGCGGGTGGACGAGAGCCTGATGGACGCGTACAGCACGATGGTCGGCAGCGGCGCCGCCTTCGTAAGTCTGTTGCCCGCCGCCCTTTCCGAACAGCCTGCCGCGTGCAGCGTTCCGACGTCGTTTTGCGGGCGGGCGAAGAGGTGCAAGAGATGATATCGGCAACCAAAAGCCTCTAAAATTGTGTTGTGAATACCAAGTTGAATTGTTTTCTCGCTGGTGGTGAATCGGGACGATGTACGTGGCTGTCTTGTTTGGTATCTGGCCCTCTGATGCTGCCGAGTATCGCGGCCGATGTGCCTGATGCGGTGAGGAGCGGCGTACGCCTGTCCTCCGAGTCTCGCCCCAGTCCCCGCAGCCTGCGCTGACAGCCGGCCGGACCTGTTGCAGACGTGCGCCTTCATCGAGGCCATGGCCCAGGGCGGCGTCAGCCTGCACATCCCCTGGGACGACGCCCTGAAGGCAGCCGCCGCCGTGGTACGATGCCGGCACGGTCTTCACGCGCCCCGGCGCCCCGGGGTCCCGGCCGCTCGTCGTATTCCCCGATCCGCCAGTGGCCATTTGACTTCTGTGGCCAACGTGGCCTGACGCTTCACGAGTGCAGTACCGTCCTCGTTTTCCCACTCTCCCACCCCCAGCTCATTTAATGCTCTTCCGCGTGTTTCTCCCCTTCCCATACATAGACATCTTCCGATACATAGACATCGATAGCATTATGAGTGACTGGTAGTAAGTGACGGTTATGCTTATCAGTGATGGAAGTAACAGCTTTTTTGACATTGGTTCAGTTTTTGGGGTGATCTGTCTCCTGTGTTGCGCATAACACATCGTGTTGGACTGAGGTCGGGACGCGACGGTTGCGGACGACGGACGAGTATGTGAAGCTCGAGTATCAACAACTAGTCCGTAAGACTGTTAGAACCCATTTTTACTAGGTATGTAGTTCTGTATATCCCAGGCTAAGCTGATTCGCTAAAATGCACGACGTACCGCTTCCTTTGAACCTGCTCTAAGAGTACCCCGCCATCCGTGGCAGGTGGCCGGCGCCTCCAAGATGCTGATGAGGACGGCCAGCGACCCGTCGGTGTTGCGGAAGGCTATCTCGACGCCAGGCGGCAGCACCATCGTCGGACTGGCCTCCCTGCAGCGCGGAGGCCTCGAGTGAGTGGCACTGCGACCCTGGCCTGGTCATCATCGATTTACGGGCTGGCCCTCTGTTGAGCCTTATTCCAGCACAGTCATGTATAATTTGTTCTTGACGATCGCTACAGCTGTATTCTAGTTATTCACATTGTCCTGTTGTAGTTTTCCCATCTCAGTGGCTGGCCGATGTGGACTGCAGTCCATATCGGTCAGCATTTGAGATCGGTATCGTGATGTGATCATACAGCATATCCATATAGACTTCAGTCCATATCAGTCATAGCAGTCCGTGTGGGCTGCTTTCCCTGTCAGTTCATATCATGTTGGCTGGTCCAGTACGCCTCGCTCGCCGCGCCTCGCCATTGACCCGGCTCCCCTGCAGCGAGGCCGTGGTGAAGGCGATGGACGTCACCTGCCGGAAAACGGCGGAGGCCGGCAGCGCCGTGTGAACCCCCGCCTGCCCTGGCGTCTCTCGGCTGTCGAGAATGGTCTCAGACTCCCGGTCTTGGTTTCGTGCAACGCCGCGTGCCGGGCGCCTGCGGTGCGGGGAGTGATCCGTGTGTTGCAACGGGGGATCGCTCGTGATCCGGGTAGCTCCGACGTAGCCGGCGTGATTCGTGACGACCACGGGATGTGTTCTGAAGATGAGAGGTGTGCCAGACGAGCCGTCGGGGCGATGATGCTACTTTGTCGCCGTGTTTGCTTCATTCGTGATGAATTCCATCTGGTCCTTTGGAACGGAAGTATTGGCAGAACTGACCGCTCATCTTTGCGCGCATCCGGTTTTTGACTCCTGTTTTATTCGTAAGCTTTGCCTTTGGCCTTGTGGTCCATGTATATGTGAGAGAGAAAGTGATGTGTTCTCATTATCTAAAGACTCGTCATGTGAACTTGCGACTATGGTCATTGGCAAGAGTAGACACTTGTGTCGTCATTAATTGTCCATGAAATCATTTTATATCCATCAGGATGTTTATACCTCCATTGTTACTCTAATGTGCCACGTCATGATGATGGCAGCCTGGCTACGAAATACAACAGCACCTGCCCCATCCGACACATGTGTTGACTTATGTTTACGAACCGTTATGTCGTTGCGCGATCGAGGTTAGGTTCTTTCTGGAGGCTGCACGGTCAGTTGAGACGTTATCTGAAATGATTTTTTTCACGGTCAACATAGCCAAAGGAATTTTCACGGCCTTACTGAAAGTGCCTTCGGATAACTTACGGGGCGCTCTTGACGTTGGAAGCGAAATCCGCTGCATTATGTCCGACGCTAATGTGAACTGAAGAGGAAACGCGTAAGTGGCCAAATAGGCCATGAAAGGCGGTGCCAAAGCTAGATGGGTGCGATAGGTTGGGTCGTCGAAACGGGAATATACGGGACGAGATCGGCACAGTGAGGTGGGATATCTGGCCTTGAAGAAAGAGCTGCTGTGTTGCTCGTGAGGGAACTTGATGCATTGGCTCGCTCTGTTATAGTGCCAGGGATGTCGTACAACGTTCGGCACGGTAATAATTTGTCAATACAAGTCATCTTCCTGGTAAATAACACACACATACACGCATGCGCACACACACACACACACACACACACACATATATATATATATATATATATATATATATATATATATATATATATTCTGTCGCCAGCGAGTAAATATTTTGCCAGTGGAACATTTTAGATGTCAAATTATCATTTACAAGCATGAGTTGTGGTTCTGCTTGGCCAAGTGCCCTCAATCGCAAATGATAAACACGGTTTAAGGTCCACAGTGGCAACAAGTAAACACGCCGTCCTCAGTGGCAGGGGCTGAGCATGTAGTTTTGGCGACATCAACTGTTTTAGGAAAACTCATGCCTGTCTTTTAGAAACTAATTAGAACTCGAACACCATTTTGGCGCATCTGTTACAAACTATGAGATTACACAATTATGTGACATCTGCCGGGAGGCCTCGTGAAATCAAGTTCCCTTGGAAGTGTTGTCGTTTGCGAGGGCTCGTGCTACACTTCTGTCTCTTTGACTAGGTATAGATTCGTGTTTTTTTCAAAATCCAGGAAAACCTACAACACCTTGGGGCTTTGCGGTGAATCTCAACACGTCGCGCCGCGCGGGGCGCCTCATCCATCGCAGCTCACACCCGATCGCACCAGCCGGCTTTCAGGTATGTTGGCACCTGGCAGACGGCTGACTGACGCCCGACGAGACACAAGACTTGACCCAAGACTTTGGACACTTTAGACCAAGAGGCTGTGTGTCCAAGCCTACAAACAAACAAGCAAAAAAAAATGGCACCTGGTTTCACATCTTAAGATTATGGATGTCGTGACCTGGGCATGATAACTGATAAGGCTTTAAAGGTTATTGCAAAGGCTAGCAATTACATCCAGAATTTCCCAAGCTGTGCATGATGTCAGTGTTTCAAGCATGTTTGTTTCCTTACCTTCTACCTTACTATAGCCCCATTTCCATGATGCTAGCAAACCCAGATTTCCCCTCAAATCCCAATTTCAGAGTTTATGGAAACACCTGTTTTAGGAAACAGGATTAGATTTATGAATCCACATTGAAAAAGATTTCACAAGGAGATCTGTGTTACCTGTGAATTAGAAGCATATGGCAGCATTATGCACCACATTGGTTTTGATTTCGTGCAAAGGGGGAGCTAGTGCCAAACTCATTTTCTTGTCTGTTGGAGGTTTGGTGACAAAATACAATTAATTTGCACTATGGCATTTTCAAATCTCACAGAACACCAGTCCCTAACAGCAACTGATTCCATTTGATAATCTATTAGGAATAGATTTCCATATGCTCTGAATTTTGAAATCATTGGGAAGGGAAATGTCATTCATCAACCAGAGTTGGTGGAGAATTGGGACTTCCCAGTGATCCAAACTCAGAAATCTCACATGTAATTGGGATTTCCTGCATGAGGTCATGGAAATGCCACTTCAAATCCTGATTTCCTTCTGTAGGGAAATCTGGCTTGAAATCCAATCCTGTCATGGAAATGGAGGTAATATATATGTCTGTGTTTATAATATATATATATATATATATATATATATATATATATGTATATATATGTGCCATAGTTGATACCTGGGCATAGAAATCTTCAAAGGACTTATCTTTGTTAACCCATGCACACTGCCATCAGGATCACTTACCCTGGGAACTGTGTGCCTGGGAACCCCCATGATACAGGGAAATTTGAGGAGTTATGGAGATGAAAGTGGGGAAAATTTGAGGAGTTATGGAGATGAAAGTGGCATTAGTCAATCAGAAACTTGTTAAATCAGGGGAGAATAAACACATATGCATTGACTCTGACATCACTGTAGGGTCAAGAGGTCAAACAGAGTAATTTCATGGCTGTTGAGACATGCAGTGCAGGCACTAAAAGCAATCTAGGAATGCTACTCTTTGCTGACTTAACATTTTGCTGTAAAAAAGCAGCACAACACAGGTATGGTGTTGATGGAGTTCATGCCATCTTAGATATAATTCACATTTGTAAAAGATAATGGGCACATATTTAGATAATTGCATAAGCACCAGCAGGCACATAGCCAGGATTTTCCTCAGGGGGAGGGGGCAGTGTCAATTTTTGTCATATGCCACTGGCATATGATTAAATTTACAGGAAAAAGCAGCAATTTTACATAATTTTCCTCATATTTAACCCACTGCAGAAATGCATAATGTTTGCTTTTGCAGCATATGTAGGGACATGGTTTCTTATTCCTGCAAAACCACAGAACATCTAGTGTAGGCCACTTGGTCTGGGGGCAATGGCCCCTTGCCAGTTGACCCCCCTCTTGGCTGCATCCCTGAGCACCAGTGACTGTGAGCAAATGGGTAAGAATAAGTGTGTTACAGTCTTGTGTTACTGGCCATGAGTGAAAACTGTACTGCCTACAGAAAACCCCCTTCTAGAATATTAGTCATCTGTCCAAACAGAGAGCAAGGTATGAATATGGTAATGTGTTGAATGGTGAGGTGTCACAGTTTATTATTCCATACCAGGCCTTGGTAACTGACCTTTTTCATCATTACAGATAGCATAATTCTGCAGCCATTTTGTAGCCTGACCTGATAGAGCAATGAAAGAAAATCATTGGGTTAGTTGGTCATTTAGCTATGCAGTAATATGCTGTTGGAGACCTTTAAGCCAACAGTGACCTTACAGCAGGCCTCACATGAGAACATACATGTCAGTGAATTGTAGAAAATTTGATTAGGTCAATGCCCTGAGGATGGTAAAATGCTTGAGAAGTTTGCTATGCAGTAACAAAATAGGGACTACAGCTGTGCCAGGATTTCCTACTGAGATGTCCTAAAGCTAGGTGATAGCTCTGTGGCCCATCTGGAATTTTACCTCACATTTTCACTTGGCATGTAAGTTTTAAAGTCCTTTTAGAAGTCCTCTGGTTGGTCAGAACAGCCATCATAGGGCGACTTTAAAAACCTTGGAATTGCACCAGTGACCCTGGTCTAGTGAGGGTTAAAGGGGCAGGTTTGAAAGATTTCAAGACACAGTAGATCTTCATGTCCTTTCTCTATACCCTTTTGGAAACTGACTTCTGTGGTCGGAAAAATCACAGGCTGTTTGACATGTCATCAAGAAATCTACCCTGTTAAAAAATACAAATACTTCAACAAATGTTATTGCAGCATCTTTCGGATGCTGCAATAACATTTGTTGAACCATTTGTATTTTTTTAACACAGTAATTTGATACTGAAGTTTAGTTGATAAAGGTCATAAAATGCCATTGTGAATGTCAGAGCTTAGTTTAGATGTCACAGTGACCATGAATTGGGTTAAAACAGAACCATGGTCACAGTGCCTGTGCATCACTGTTGTACATTGCCATAACATGCTGCTGACTGTTGTGATGCACTACCCAAAGTATGAATGAATGTGTTAAAAACTGTTGATTTGGCTCATGATTGCATGCTCTTCAATCCCAGTAACCCATGGCCAGTACTGGAAAAACTGTCGTTTTATGGTGTCAAGGAGCACCAAAAAATTTATACTCCAAGAAAAATTTTGTACTCCAAAGTGGCCATTTGCACCCCCCCCCCCCCGAAAAAGACATGGGTATTTCTACTCAACCAGAGTCTGAAGTTGCCCTGCGTCCCCCCCCCCAGGTTGATGGCTTACTATCCATATTCGGCCGCTGAAGTACACTCCGAACCCACGGCCAGCCGCCGTCTCCCCCCCTCCGTCAACGACTCCGCTGACCTACCATGGAGACCCAGGAAACTGGTTTGCCCCCCCCCCCCCAACGGTGCCGCTGGATCCGCCCCTGCTGGCCACATATGCTTGCAAAGCACCTAGTTAGTCCATGTTTATCACATAACCACATGGCATGTTATACTCTAAAGGGGAATTGGTACTCCGACAACAGGAAGAAAACCCAGGTTTCCAACACCGCCCATGGCTCAGCGTCTTCTGCACACCTACGTGTTCTTGTGTGCACTAACCCTTGGCAGTGACCGTGCACCTGTAACGTGGACATCCCTGGCCGCCAGATGGCGCCGACGCAGGAGCTGCCGCGCTTCTCGGCGGCGCTGCGCCAGTTCGCCGGCGTCAGCGCCCGGCTGCCGCAGCCGGAGCCGGCCGACGCCGTGGTCGCCCGCCGCCTGCGCGCCGAGGCTGAGAGCCACAAACGGTACGGCGTCCGCAGAGCGACTGAGAGGTCCCGGGTTCGAATCTCGTCGGTTCCATGCTACGCTGATACTAACGCAGGTGCGGTATGGTAGTGAGCAGTTGGAGTGATTGAGAAAGCAGGGAGAGAACAGTTAGATTCTTGTTCATTAGCTTGGAAACTACCGCATGCCACTTCAGTCACAGTGAGCGCCGGCCGGGAGCTTCTGTGGTCAGATAAATCACAGGCTGTTTGATATGTCATCCAGAAACCTACCCTGGAGAAGTCGATTTCAGGGAGCTATCTTCGACGCTGTCACCACTGCTGCACGCACTGTTGAAGTCCTTGTGCGAGGTATGGCGGCAAAATAAATGGCGTAGGGTGGAGTGTGCTGGACGGAGGGTGCTAGAAAAGCAAGCATTTTGTAATAGCCACGGTTGGGACGTCATAATGTTGTCTGATGATTGAAGCCCCTCGTATGTTTTATATTAAGACGATGTTCGGACTTTCTGCGATTAGCAATCCCTGGATACGAGTGCATTGTAAGAACTTGTCTCGTGATGTCATTCCATAGGCTGCCATCATCTCGTAGCATTGTTGTGAAACTCGGCGGTCAAAAGGACTAGCGTGGAGGTCGCCGTCGTTCCTTGCCTACAGCACCACGACTTCAAGTTGGAAGGGAGGGCAAGTGACTTTACCGGCACGTTGCGTGCCCTACTCTTATTAGCGGGGTATATCTGTTACTCTCGTATAAGCAGGATACTCTTAAGACCCCGGAGCCTTCCATGAGACGCCGTGAACATAGCATACATTGCGGCGAATGATTCGTGCGATGGACTTAATCGGCATGTCGTGTACGCCATTGAAGTTGTCGACTTTTGTTTTCTTTTCTGATGGCTGCCGCTGCCGCGAAATGAGTGAGCTCTGTGGTGCGTGCGCTGTCCGTATTTGATTACTGCCGGGGCGAGGTGACCGGGCTCTGCCAGCTGAGCTACCGATCACGGTAACCTCTGCCGTCTCTGATCTGCGTGTTGCTAGATGTTCACGGGCCCCGTTCCCCTTGATTGGTTTGATGTGTTTTACGGTAAACTCGAGTAACGGTTTGAGCGATGCTGGACACATTTTTGGTTTCAGCTACTGTGCCAAGAAAAAGCAGAAGACATTGAGCGTATTTATCGCAGCATGGCGAATACTGCGAACCATGGGAACCATCTTCATGGCACAGTTAAACAGGATTGACAGTTATTGATGTGGACCGTGTCGCTGCAGCTTTGATGGTGGTTAACATATGAAGCTCATATGGATGGTTAACGGTGAATTTGTCGTTACAAATATTACAAATAGAAACATTAACAACAACATTACAACAACACAACATTACAAATAGAAATACGAAATGTGATGGGGCCTAGTGAAGGACGTCAGAGTTGATAAGTTCAGTGTTCTCTTATTGTTGCTTATTAGCATGATGCATGTACATATAAAGAACATAATTTAAAAAGTCTATAAATGGTTACGGTCGCTGTTCCCTGCCGAAAAGAACTCGGGTCAAATACATGAAAATTCGTAGTTTTTACATTTCAGGAACTCGGTAAACTTTATTCTTGACAGGCATATCTCAGCCTGTGTAATTCTCGACGACAGTTGTGAAACCACATTCAGATTGGGACATATAACCGTCACACTCCGTTGACTGATATTGTTTCTTGAGTAACTGTAACTATAATTGACTTGTTTCTTTAAGAAGTATCACGTGCGTTGCGTAAACATCATCATTTGGTAGGCATCATGTTTTTTTTTTGTTTTACAAACAAATTACTTTTGAGCGGAAGTCTGTTTGTTACTTGAGCACGGTATTTTTTGTCGTTTTTCATATATCCTAAAACCATTAAAATACGTTTTCCACATTGCCTCGCCAGGCATTTTTCGCCTTTTCGCTGTCTGCTGTATTCATTGGAAGTACTCTGAAGTATTCTTGTACACACTGGGCATAGAAACGTTACGGGCCTCCCAATAGACAGTTGTGATGAGGATGCAATCTGCGTTGAATGTAACATGGCACAACGTTAAAGGCTGTTTGCGTAGGTGCCGTGGCGGACGATACCGTGCGCTGCTCGGCGTGTTGGCGATCCTGTCAGCATGTTCGATAGCCATCCCGTTCGCTGCTATCGCGTCCCGCGCGCATTTCGGCTCTTCCGGCCGCAAGCGCCCTGGACCGACGCTTGTACGCGAGTCTGAGTTTTTCCTCCGAGACAACGCCACCAATCGCCTGGTGTGGGACCTGCGCGTCATGTACCGCGCGAACGCCTCGCTCGCCGCGTGGCAGGCCAACAGGACGCGCTCGCTGCGCTTCGAGCGCGGCGTGGAGTACGCCGACCCGAACTTGCCGACGCTGACGGAGCGCTGGCTGGCGGAGCGGCGCGCCGTGCTGGCCGAGCGCTCACGCCGGCTGCTGGACGTCTGCCAGCGCTACGAGGTCGGCATCAGGAGGGGCAACGTGACCAGCCGGCCGGGCCCGGTGCCGCTGGAGCAGATCAATTTGGCTCACTTCGTGGCCGTGCCGCCGCTGAACGTGACCGTCTGCATGGTCGCCAAGGTGGCCTCCACGTCGCTGCTGTCCACGTTCCTGCGCGTGACCGGGCTCGGCGTGCCCATGTTCGCCGACAACACGACCAGCCTGCATTCGATGGCGGGCCGGTTGCGGCCGGCGGCCGGCGCGCTGGCGCGGAGGCCTCCGCCACTCGGTCACCGTGCTGCTGGTGCGGCACCCACTGCGCCGGCTCGTCTCTGCCTACCGGGACAAGGTGGCGGCGGCGCCGCGCCGGCCGGATGCGCTGCTGTTCCGGCTCGGCCTGCTGCGCCGGCTCGAGGAGCGCCGGTTCGGCCGGCCGCGGCGCGCCGAGGCGGCCGAGCGCCGCATGGAGCGCGACCGGCTGGTGCAGCGGTACCGGCGTGACGTGCTCCGCCGCGGCGGCGTGCCGACGTTCGGCGAGTTCCTGGCGGCCGTGCTGCTGGACGCGCGGCCGCTGCGCGACCCGCACTGGACGCCGTTCTGGCGCCACTGCGCGCCCTGCCACGTCCGCTACCGCATCATCGGCCAGCTGGAGACGGCCGCCGACGACCTGCCGTTCATCTGGCACGCGCTCAAGCTGTACCACTGGGTGCGAATCCCGTGGCTGCACCGCTCGCAGCCGGCCGGCCAGGAGCCGAGCCTGAGGGAGCTGGCCGACCAGTACGTTCGGCCGCTGGACAGGCAGCTCGTCTCCGCGCTGCGGGACGAGTACAAGCTGGACTTTGACCTGTTTGGCTACGACTGGGCCGGCCTCATGAGGATGTCCGGGCATTGCCCGGAGGACGGGCACCGACTGTGACTTGCTGTAGGTCGTGTGCTCGGCAGCAGTGGGCGGTGGCTGTCCTGGAATGCATCTGTGGATGGGTTCCTAGCACATTCTTTTAGTCCTGAAACAAAAAAAGCGATTGGGCGCTCTTGGAACAGGAACTGGCTGCGATGTGCTTTGAGTGTTTCTCTCAAAGCCTCAGAGTTTCCCGAACAGAGCGTGGCTGTGGCCGTTATGTGCCGCTGGGTTATCAGGAATGTCTTAACGTTGACTTTAAATGGTGACAAGGATTTGATTTCATGGGTTATGCGAACAGCAAAAACATCAAACACTGGGCCGTTTTTTACATCGACAGTGCGTTGAAGTGTGTATGGGCTCGGAGATTGAACGAATGAGTGAGGCGAGAGCGTGCTTTGGTGACTATCTGACGTGCATGTGCTGAAAAGTGAAGGAATTCGACGGTGGAGAAAGTGATCTTGTGTTATATATGATAGACTTAAGAAAACTCGATGACATTCGTTTGTTGACCGTCAGAACGACATTATGTAAACTTGGGAACCTTGAACTTTATGTGAACATGGGAATCGTGAACATTTTCTTTGTTTGCACTTTAAGGCATCGACCAAAGGTTTGCTGCGCTCGAAATTTGTTTTCTCTGGTTTCTTGTAAAGGTGCAGCATGTGGAACGAACAATAAGCTTTTGAATAAGTGACTAGTTGAATAGTTGAAACTTAAATTAATGAGTAGACTGCAGAATAGAATCGCATTTCCTCAAGAAGCGGTCAGATGTAATTCTGCTGTCTTTTCTTGCTTTATTTTTCTTGAGCAATAATCGAACTGGATCGTCTTTTTGTGCCGCCTTTCTTCGTATTTCATCCTTTTACGTTCGTCGATCAGTAAGTCATTCAGCGTTTCGTTTTGACAGCCAGGCTGGATTTTCTCGTCCTTGATAATGCAGAAAAGTGACCGGAATTGAGAAGTCAATGATTTAAGACCGAATTTTAAAAAGGAAGTTTTTTCATATTTTTTTCGTGCTTGTCTCTTTTAAGGTTTGCATAGTGATATTAGAACCCGCGAAATAGGGCCGTATAGAATATTCGTCTGAAGGTTGTCCCGTGAGCTGGCTGTAACGCGTCTCGGGAATCCGAGACCTCCCGAAAATTCTGTTTCCGTCCGTTGCGTTGTTTCTTGACTTAGTGCGCGCGGCGCGCTGTTTGATCAATAGGAGCCAGGCTACGGCCCATACGGTCTTCGGCTGTCACTGCGGCGGTTGCGTGATGTTCAGCTGTTTTGTGAATTTCCGAGGGAACTCTTTCTACGAGCAGTGCACATCCGGCAAGATCCACGTGGTGGTTTCGTTTACGTGCAAAATTGCTCTTCGCAGTCTGGTGGTGTCCAGGCCCAAAGCCGTGCTGTTCCTGAAAGCCGTTCCTGAAAGACCGAGCTTGTCTGAATTCTGCGTCCAGTTCTGTGCCAGGTGTGGGCGGGTTGTGCGACTGTCCAAACTGAAATCTGTTCGCCTGAGGCGTAAGAACTTATCGAGAACCACCACGGGGTACTCGGCTTGCGGCATTCATTAGTGCGTTTGAAAACTGGAAAACTACGACCGAGTGCCAAGTGAACGACCTTGGATATTTGACAAAAAAGTTTGCTAAACTGGAAAGCAACGATGAAGAAAACAGAGAGCATGATGCGCGACCTGGAGGACTATTTTCGTATTCGGTTCGAAAACAAAATTGCGATTCGTCCTCGTCGAGAGGACTGCCACTTGGCGGCGGCTACTCGACTGCTGGCCAGAAAACAGGAGCTGGCAGAGGTGGAGGGTGAGCTGCAGCTGCGCAAAGACTGGTACAAGGAGCGCATGCAAGAGATTTCGGACGAGCGCGACGTTCTGGAAGAGCGCGACAAGGGCCTGAAGACGTCGCTGCTCAAGTTTGACAAGTTCCTGAAAGAGAACGACTCCAAGCGGCACAGAGCGCTGAAGAAGGTCGACGAAGAGCGCGATTTGCAGCATTTGAAGGACCGCGAGGTGGGGAAGTTGACTGAAGACCTGCAGAAGCTCAACAACACTAAGAAGCTTATCCAGGAGAAGGTGGACACGAACCAAAAGTTTCATGACTTCATGGAGGAGGCCGTCGAGGCGGCGGAGGAGTTCAACGAAATTCATGACGTCATGAACCGGTACGACGTCCTTTTTGCCACCAAACAGTACCTGATGGGCCGCGAGCAGGCCAACCAAGACCTGGTGGAACAGGCCAAGCTCGACCTGATCCTGTACTCGGAAGAGCGCAACACGGAGATCCTCGGACTGAACAACCGGCTGTCGGAGCTGCAGACGCGCTACGACAAGGCCCAGCAGGACGTCATCACGTGGGAGAACACATGGACTCGCATCAAGAACACGGCCGCCAAGAAGACCCTCCTGCTCGGCCAGGTGAAAATGGCCATCCACAACCTGTACCAGCTGTGCAACCGCTACCACCAGCAGCGGGACGTGGCACCCGAAGAGGCGGTCGCCTGCCAAGACCCGTCCACGCAGCTGGACCGCGTCAAGGAGGTGCTGGAGGACCTGGTGTTCATTACGGACGAGTGCAAGAGATCCGAGCAGCAGCTGCAGATGGACACCGTAGGACAGGCGAGCTACTAGCGACCGCTGCCGCTGCTGCCAGCGGATCACGCCGCGACTGTTGTGCGAGCAGCAGCTGCAGATGGACACCGTAGGACAGGCGAGCTACTAACGACCGCTGCCGCTACTGTCAACGGATCACGCCGTGATTGTTATGGCCAATGGGCTCTCCACGGAAGGTCGCAAACGTTAGCAACGGTGAATGATTTCAGCCCGAAATGTTTGCATCTTTCGAGGCATGGTAGGCACCTGTTCACCGTTAGTCATTGGTGGCATTATACAGCTACTTTTTGTGGAGAGCGCCATCTGCTGGGATTTGGAAGGCTCTGGTGGACCTTGTAGCAAGCCCGGGGTTTTTGCTGCATTGCCATTCTGGAATCCGATTGTTTCAGCGGAACAAATCGAGGTTGAGCGATGTTGCAGTCGTTGGACTGAGTGATATGACTGTGATGTTGAATACATGTACACTTTTTATGTCTGCGTTTATTTTGTGCGCGTTTAAGACGGTTCCAGAAGGTACTTTCGAGTGAAGCTTTCCTTGTTCCTGACAAAGAAGACGAATGACCTTTTATCCTGTCGTCACTCGTTGGGCAGAACTGTACTATCTGTGAGGCAAAATGCATTAGGCTTGGATAACGGTAAATAGAATATTGGGGGCTAATCTGTCTGAATACCGAAAATATTGTTGTCCGGAGATCCGTTTTGAATGTTTTGGATCGGACAAGGATATTGGATATTTCATTCGTTTTATTATTCTTTACTGCATTGTGGTGTTTTGCATCAGTCGCAACGTTTATCACTCGACTGAAGTCTGCAAACTATATATATATATATATATATATATATATATATATATATATATATATATATATATATATATAACGATCATACAAAGCAGATGCCACGAAACGGGGCCAATTTTGAATGCGCGTAAGGCGCATGATGATCAGGATTCGGATTTTCCAAAACTCAGTTGGACTTAGTGAAGCGGTTCACGACTGCTCATTGTTTTGGAATGCCATGTCTCTTGTAATTTGTTCCTCATTTTTTTTAAGCGTGTTGAAGAAATTGGTATGACGACTTGATTTGACTTGAGATGCAGCTGATCCCAAGCTTCAAGACATTACAATCATCGGGTCTAATCGCTTGAGGTGGGGCGTATTGAAAGATATTTATTTTACAGTTATTTACCTGGTAGCATCCTTGCGGGTTTTTGTGAGGAACTTCTTTGGCTGTCCCTGTCATGGGATCAAGCATTGCATCAACATGAGTCTGATTGATGCATCTGTATAGGCTCTACTCTTCCGAAAAGTATTTCAGAGCCCCCTCGCATTCACGTTCAGATGTTGGAGAACATGCCATAACTCAGACGCCCGGTGTGTTCTGCAGGGCGGCCGGACAGCAGTGGCACCAGCTGCAGCAACTGGCCGGCGCCGGCTGCCGCCGCCAGCTGAAGCAGCTGGTGCTAGTCGTGGAGAGTCTGCTGGGCGGCGAGGCGCCACCGCAGGCCGTGGAGGAGGGCGCCACGCTGGCCGTCTCGCTACTGATGGGCGTCTCCCAGATGACCGAGGAGCTGCGTCAGCAGCTGCGCGCCAGCTTCCCGGCCGTGACGGACGCCAACAGCCGGCAGCTGCTGCAGGTGAGCAGCTGGTGCTGTCGCGTCGGCGGGAGCGGCTGCCGCTGGTCGCGGCGGCTGAGTTCTCCTAGTGTCGGTATGTCTGCAGCGGGTCAGTGAGCGGTGCTGCGCACCCGGTCTGCCTAGTGGAAAATGGAGTCAAGTTCTGCGGTGGGTGCCGTCCCGTGTTCGTCCTCTGTCTGCGTCTGGTCAAAGCCCGTCGGCGGCGGTAATCGGGCATTACAGGCCGAGGCGGGTCAGCACACCTCTCACGTCAGGGCAGTACAGTACTGACCCTCGTTCTGCCGTCGTCAGGCGCTTCAGGACGTGACGTCGGAGATGGACCTGGCGGCGGTTCACGCCGTGCTGGGCTGGTGTCAGGTCCGGGTGATGCAGTGCTGACCCTCTGTCTGCCGTCGTCAGGCGGTTCAGGACGTGACGTCGGAGATGGACCTGGCGGAGGTTCACGCCGTGCTGGGCTCGGCCGAGCCGGCGCGGCCGGAAGACGACCCGGCCGCCGAGCCGGAGTTCGGCGCCACCCTCCGGCTGGGCGAACTGGAGCCGTGCGACTGGGAGGAGCCGCTGCTGACCGACCTCAGCCGGCCCCGGCACGACAGCGGCTCCTTCAACATGCTCTACAACAACGACAAGGCCGACGGAAAACAGGTGAGGCCGAGACCGCTGCGATTGAAGCGGCGGGCGTGTCCTCAGGTGTTTACATGCGGCGCGGCAGCAGTGGCGTCTGTAGGGGATTGCTGTTAAACTGTTTGTTGAAAAAGGCGCTGTGACTTACAGTCTCCGGTAGTGGTATAAATATCATGTTTGGCGGAGAAAGTGGCGTAACCGATGTCGTTGGATAGACAACGGTATTGTGACGGACCGTGTCACAGGCGCTGCAGTCTGTTACGCGTGGTTCGCGATATCTGGCCGGCAGGAATGTCATCATTTGTCTGAAACCGTGAAGCTTCTGCTCGTGATTCGCATCTTTTGAACGTGCGGTCTCCGCAGCAATCGAGACCGTACGGACCGGAGTGGCTGGCCGGGGAGCTGGAGAGGTCGTCCGGGTCGGCCGACGCCGTGCCGGATCTGTGCGCCGGCATCTATAGCCTGCTCGAGACGGACAAGGAGAACGACGACCTCCAGAACGAGGTGAGCGGCGTCTCGGGCGGCGGCGCTGACGTTCGCTCAGGACTGGCTGTTAGGTGCGCTCCGGTGCGGCTCACACGACGCTGCTTCAGCTGTGTCTCAGTTGGGAAACGTTTTGCTGCGGCGCAGTGGTGTGGTGCAGTTGCGTAGTAATGAAAGGGTTAGGCGTCTATTGTTTCTCGTGAACTCTGACTTGAATGGGGCTGTCAGTGGCTGGCAGCTGGCTCTAGGCTGCAGTGGACAGCGTCGATTTTAGTATAGCTAACTCTTTGGGAATCTGTTGCGATTCGTGTGTGCAGTGATTCCCCATCGGCCAGTTTAGGGAACGGAATGTAAACCCTAACGGTCGACGTGCCAGGTTTTGCTGGATTCGACCTGGACGCACTGACCCGTGCCCCCCCCCCCCCGGCCAGTTGTTCGACCTGCTGGGGTTCGACCGGATCGAGCTGATCACCACGCTGCTGGAGCGGCGGACCCAGCTGCTGGCGAACCGCTCGGCGGCGCCGGCTCGCAGCATGTCGCCGCGCACCTTCCAGCGGCTCTCAGCCATCGTCAACGGAGGTGCGTCTGCCTGCCGACCGACCGGCCGCCGCTCGGCCCCTGTCGCGTTTGGGGGGGGGGGATTCGTGTTGGCTGTTTGGTCTGTATTGGCAGGGTCTGAGCAGTATCGCACAGGACTAATTGGCTGCAGGGACTCAGGAGAAGGAAATGATATGAAAACATCTGAAATAAAAATCGGGCCGTTTTCCTTGGGTTCATTGTTTCAGTGGCCAGCGGAACCGCAGCTGTTATTTTAAACTAGTTTTAAACTACTAGTTCGATGACGTTGGGCTCGCTCATACCATGGTCTGAAAACTTCCTGGTGACAAATCAATTCAACTTCAAAGAAACTGCCCGTCTTGTCGGTCGCCCTCAGCGAAGTGTCTGTGTGCTGTGGCGATGTTCGCGGCATTGGTTTAGTTCTGACGACCGCTGCTGACCGGCAGGTCGGACGGCCCAGCTGCCCGGCCAGACGGTGACGGTGCAGTCCCGTCAGGAGGTGGAGGCCCGCAAGGCGCTGCGCCGCCAGGAGAAGAGGATGCTGCGCGCTCGGGAGAGGACGGCGGGGGACCAGTCTGATGTGGAGCCGGCACCGCTGCAGCCAGAGCTACTGCGAGCTCACAGGTGAGTCCCTGAACGTACGGCACCGGAAGGGAGACCAGTCTGAGATGGAGCTTCCCCCGCTGCAGCCAGAGCTGCTGCGAACTCACAGGGGATGACAGGGAGTGTCGAGAGCATGGTTGCTGAGAGGCTGGCCAGGGAGTGAAGTACTTGGTTACTGAGGGCTGGCTGGGCAGCGGACGGGGCGTCCGGTTTGGAGGCGGGGTCCGCCGGACGAATCCGAACTCGGCCATGCATAGTCAGTACGGGCGGCACGGGCTGCTGTTGACTGAGCTCTGCTGTCGTGGGAGAGGGGAGGGCCGGCGTTATGCTCAGAGGAACAAATTGGAACGCCCTGCAGTATAATGTGAGTAATTTGTGCTTCCCGTGACGTCGTTTTGTTGGTGTTAGTGGCGGCCTGGGGTCAGGGGTCTCCCTGCGCGGCGGGCTCTGCATCCAGTCGTCGCCATGCGTACAGCCGCCCTGTCTGAGTCGTGTTGCACTGTGCTGGATGTCCCCTGCGGATCCACCGAGAACTGTATCTAGCCGCCCCGTTCCGTGGAGATGACTGCATCCCGGCAGCCGGCGGCCGGCGGGCGTGACGGCCTGGCCCTGCCTCGGCAAGCTGCAGCTGCGAGCTAGCCGGCGGCGCTACTGCAGTAACTCTGCGGCAGGGAGCTGCAGCTGCTGGAGGCCCGGACGGCGCCGCTGTTCCCGGAGCGCGCCGCCGCCGCCCAGCCGCCGCACGAGCAGCTGCCGTTCGTGTTCGACTCGTTCAGCCAGGCGCGCCACACGTCCTCGTTCGTGGCCGGCAACAAGATCAGCCTGCCGGTCGGCTGCGAGTGGAAGGACGAGAAGCTGTACCAGGCCGTGGAGATCCCGGTGGCCGAGCAGGCGCCCACCAGCGTGGGCGAGGAGCGCGTCAGCATCGCCAGCCTGGACGAGGTGGGGTGGCCGTGACACGCTCGGTCCGCTCTCGGTCGCCCTGTGGGAGAACCGGGAATCTGATGGCCGGTCTGCGTCGGCCTCACGTGGTCTTTGGTCACTGGGAGGAGGGCGCATCTCGTGAAAGGGCCCGCGCCGGGGTGCCCGGAAACGAAGCGATGAAGGAACTTCGGTTCGTGGGCTCCACGTCAGACTTTATACGACGAGCTGCCGTTGCAGACACGCAGTATGTCTGGCCCGCCCCGACGGTCGGCGGCGCGGTCTGCTGCCGGTGGATGCCATGATGACCCTGTCTTCGACGCTGCCCCGGTCCGTGTTCCGCCGCTGACGTCCGCCGCGTGCCTCCGTCAGATCGGCAGGACGGCGTTCCGGGGTATCGAGCGGCTGAACCGGATCCAGTCGGTAGTGTTCAACACGGCGTACCACACCAACGAGAACTTGCTCATCTGCGCGCCCACCGGCGCCGGCAAGACCAACATCGCCCTGCTGACGGTGGTGCACCAGATCCGGCAGCACATCAACCAGGGCGTCATCGAGCGCGACAAGTTCAAGGTTAGCTGGTCAAGGTCATGGTCAAGGTCAGCTGGCGGCTCAGGATGAGGATGTTTATTTTTTTGTGTCTTGTTCATTTATCGGTTGTAAAACCGGAAGCGCTGAGGAGTAAGGCTGGCATGGGATAGGACATATTCGAGGACCACCTAGAACCAAGGTTATTCATTTTTTGGCTGTGTTGGTGTGCCGATTGGTGGGATGTAACTCCAGTAGGGCTGAGTCGCTCTGTGCGTTTAAATTTCCTGGTCTTGTGGAGAAGAACCTGTGGCAGGGAAATGGCGTGATGTCAGGAGGTGGTCTGAAGTCAACTATCGTGGGGTGTCCTGGTGCTGGTCGTATTCGGACGTACTCGGCACTTCTTGTCCAGGAAAGTTCCCCCATCACGCTGTGGCACCACGTGCTTTCGGAGGCACCACAGGCTGAAGCCTGTCACAGCAGGGCGTGTGTAGCCGGGGCGTCCCTGAGCGCCGCCTGCCGGCGACAGGCCGTCAGCTCCGCCGCCGTCCGCAGATCGTGTACGTGGCGCCGATGAAGGCGCTGGCGGCCGAGATGACGGCCAGTTTCGGCCGGCGCCTCTCGTCGCTGGGCGTCTCCGTCCGCGAGTGCACCGGCGACATGCAGCTCACCAAGCAGGAGATCATGTCCACCCAGATGCTGGTCACCACGCCCGAGAAGTGGGACGTGCTCACCAGGAAGAGCACCGGTCAGTCCCGCTTCAGGCCGGCCGCTCCGGCCGCGGCGGCTGCTGCTGGGGGACAGGAACGGAAACTGGTCGAAATGGCACGGCTGAAGGCGATCAGGAGGGACTCAGTCGGGGACCGCCCCCGGAAGGTTTGCGCTGTTGTTCGGAGGGGCTGAATCATTGCCTGCCCGCAGGAATGGCTCCGTAGAAGTGGGATGGGTGTTAACTTTTCTGTAAGCCGACCTGTATGTAAAACCTGGATGGTGCACAATGTTACGGAGCAGCTGCGGGACCTGCAGCATCTTCTGCAGCTGTCTAGGACCAAGATCGCTTCTAGGTAATCAAGGGCGTTATCCAGGTAGAGTCCTGCCGACTGCATGTACACCGTGTTGTGTTCCGAGTCGAGCCATGTGTTTGTCACTGTCCCCAGGGGACGTGTCGCTGACGCAGCTGGTGAAGCTGCTCATCATCGACGAGGTTCCACCTGCTGCACGGAGACCGAGGCCCCGTGGTGGAGGCTCTGGTAGCCAGAACACTGCGACAGGTGAGCTGTAGGGGCGTCATGACTGGGGGCTATGGGGAACCACATGGCGACAGGTGAGCTGCAGGGGCCCGTGATGGGTCCTGGTGGTCAGGACGCTGCGACAGGCGACCTGCAGGGGCCCTGCATCACGACTGTTGGGCTATGGGGAACCAAAGTGGCGACAAATGAGTTGTAGCAGCCCAGGATTAGGGCAAATGGGGTACAGAAAACTACAGTGTGACAATAGAAGTATGCTGCATGCAGGGAAGCTCCTGGTTCCCGCGCTAACTGCTTCAGCGCACACCACGGCACAGAAGCAACAGAGATGTCAATGTGCCAGGTGAACTCTAAGGGCCTGGACTGTAACGGGTGAGATACAGAGCTTCACGCTGCGAGGGGTGGTCACGGGAGATGTCCCTTCAGCGGGTTAGCCTCAGGGGGCCGCCATGCGAGAAGCTCGTGGCGCCATGTGATACTTCGGCCAGAGCTAAAGATGCCCCAGGTTATAGATGTCTGTTATCAGAACACTGCGACACGAGCAGCTTATGGAAGAAAAAAATTGGCTGCAATTAAGGTGCCTGAAGTCGAATTTTTTGTGTAAGCTAACCGGCCACCCATGCACAGCAGGCGCATTAAACCTAACAAGGAAAACTTGTGTTAGGCCAAAATACGGTTACTGATAACCGGACATTTGCATAGCAACCGTGAAAACTGAGTCCTACAGAAGTATGATAGGTAATTTGTCTCGCGCCAGTACGATACAGCACATCTGGACACATGTCCTGCGCGACAAATGAACGATGCCCAGTCGGACGGGATTGAAACAGGTCGTCGTCGATGGCGAAACGATAATAATTGATCCCTATGTGCGTCGCAGGTGGAGTCGTCGCAGACGATGATCCGGATCGTCGGCCTGTCGGCCACGCTGCCCAACTACGTGGACGTGGCGCTGTTCCTGCGTGTCAACCCGATGAAGGGACTGTTCTTCTTCGACGGCCGGTAGGCGAAGGGCAGGGCCGGCCCGCTGGTCGGGATCGGGCCCCTCTCCGGCGGCTGGCCGGCATCTGCCGCCGCTCGTGACGTCACTCGTCACGTGCCCCGTCAGGCGCGGTCTGTAGAGGGGCTGTGTGTCAGTTGTACGCCGCTCAGAAATTTCGAGAGAAGCGAAAAACGATCTCGATTAAAAGAGAACTGTTCTGCAATGCTGGGGTGAAACATTGTCTACCTCGCTCGCGACTTATGTTGCTAATGGGCTCACATTAATTGTAGGCCGCTTGCCAGTTCTCGAGGTGTGCTCTGTATCTAGAAGAAACTTACGTGTAGAAGGAAGGACCGTATTTGGTAACCGTTAATCCAGAAGAACGGTTGGATGTGTCGGCCCTCTTCTGCGTCGGATCCGGCCGTTGAGGGTCGGTGCCGTCACGTCCCCGCTGCAGAGGCTGTGACGTGGGATGCCACTGTGCGCCTTGATCGTCACGCCCTGACCGCAGCCAGAGTGACGTCACGGGTCGCTGTGCGCTGTGAGGGTCACGTCCCGGCTGTGGAGGGTGTGATGTCTCAGTTCAGCGTGCGCTATGCCCGCCAGGTTCCGCCCGGTGCCGCTGGGACAGTGCTTCATCGGCGTCAAGGCCCTGAACGCGATGCAGCAGATGAACGACATGGACACCGTCTGCTACGATAGGGCCTACGACATGGTCAGCAAGGGACACCAGGTGCGCTACTGGCAGCAACCTGATGGTGCACCAGGCGTTGATGCTAATGATAAATAGCTATCATTAGCATCACCACTAAAGTTTTTTTCATAAACAGTTTTTTCATAAACAGTGGAGACTGTTTATGAAAAACAGGAGACTGTTTTTCATAAACAGTCTCCACCTGTGGTGTGCTGTAGGCGGATGGTATTTCCTGCGTGAGAGAATGGTCCAGGATGCGTTTTTTCTTTTATAAGCAATTCAACTATAAGGAAGAAAGGTTCATTGTTAGAGCGACAGCCAGCCAGCTGCCCTGTTTTCTTGCTCATTGGTTTTTTTAAGCTGTAGGGAAATCGCGCGGCCTTTCCTCGAGAAATGGCATTATCTGATCGCGTTAGGTGATGCTGCACAGTCTCTCTAAACGACTTTGCTGTTTTGTCGTGCTATGCCACCGGACAGGTGACGGTCTTTCTGACCGCCGATACCGTGTACCCCCACCCGCTGACGCTGGCGGCCCGCGACAGGTGATGGTGTTCGTACACGCCCGGAACGCCACGGTGCGCGTGGCCACGCGGCTGCGCGAGCTGGCCAAGCAGCGCGGCCAGCTGGGCGCCTTCCGGGCGGAGCAGACGCCCCAGTTCGGCGTCGAACAGAAGCAGGTCCAGAAGAGCCGCAACCGGCAGCTGCGTGAGCTGTTCGAGGACGGGTTCGCCATGCACCACGCTGGCATGCTGCGGCCCAGACCGGTGAGCGAACGGGGAGGGTGGATTGTGGATTGCGCGAGATGTGGTTGGTGGTGGGGATTGTGGGCATGTCCGCGACGGATGTTGTTTGCAGCCGTGGTAGAGGCCCCGCCCTGTTCATACTTTGACGCAAACTCGTCTAGGCGCCACACCGATCTGTTGGTGCCAGTGCCATACGCCAGCCAGCGTCCGGATTTCACGGTAACTCGTTGCCTGACGTGGACTGCTGCCGTTGGTGTGGCAGTTGAGAGACCCCTACTGAAGGTGACGCGTCCCTCGGAATGGCGTCTGATGCGTGCTGCTGCCGCCGCAGGTCGCTGGTGGAGCGGCTCTTCTCCCAGGGCATGATCCGCGTGCTCTGCTGCACGGCCACGCTAGCCTGGGGAGTTAACCTGCCCGCGCACGCCGTCATCATCAGGGTAGGTCCAACCCGATCACCATCTCCTCTGGCCCTGTGTATGAGCGTGCCTTCTTCGTTGTTAGTGTCTTAACGTCGCGCTTTATGGGAGTCATATTAGCCATGTTAGTTCTACGGACTTGTGTACTTTGCTGATACCAATATGAAGTTCTTTGAGCGGAACATACTGATGCATTTGTCGGAGAGCTGCTTTACTGGAACCCTATGTGTGGCATTTGGTTCGCTTTTTCGTGTGTATATGTAGTTAATCGTTGTAGTATTGGCCTTGGAATCGGTGTGCCTCTGCGTGAACAAGCTTGCGTTTTCGTCCGAATGGACGGCTGAGTGTGAGAACGAGCGTGTTCTCGCCCTCTGTGCGAAAGGCAGACCTTCGCTCACCGTCCACCCCGGAACACTCCGCTGCCGTCCACTCGTCCCTTGTCTGCTTCTCTTCTCTACGCCGGAGACTCTGCAGCTGCACGCTCGTCCCCATCTGCCCATCGCCATCCATTCTGGGGTCTGTACCTCTGCCCTCTGTTTCCCGTCTGCCCCTCCCCGTCCTCACCGGAGACTGCCGCTGCCCGCCCGTCTCGGGCGGCCCGTTTGCGGCCGTGTCGTAACGCCGCCATCACGGCCGACAGGGCACCGACATCTACGACGCCAAGCACGGCTCTTTCGTGGACCTGGGCGTACTGGACGTGATGCAGATCTTCGGCCGCGCCGGCCGGCCCCAGTTCGACAAGTCCGGCCACGGCACCATCATCACCACCCAGGACAAGCTGGCGCACTACCTGGCGCTGCTCACCAACCAGTACCCGATCGAGAGCAGCTTCATCAACCTGCTGGCCGACAACCTGAACGCCGAGGTGCGGCGCCGCTCCCCGCCGCCGCCGACGAAAAATTGCCAACCACGTCACTCCCAATCTCAACCGCCTGTCATGGATATGATGTATGGTTGCAGATAAACGGAAAAGTATGGATTTTGCTCTCCCGTTTCACGTCACTGAAACACGCGAACGCACTCGCGTCAGCTCCAAACCAACCGAACTCAGTTTCCACGAAACTAAAGGCTCAACCAGCAACCGATATTGTTCCCATTTGAATTTCGAGTTGTGGACGTTTGGCTCGGTATTGCTTCGCCGTGTGGGGAATAACTGATGCTTGGATCTCAGGTGGCGCTGGGGACGGTGACAAACGTTGAGGAGGCGGTTCAGTGGCTCAGCTACACCTACCTGTACGTGCGCATGCGGAAAAATCCCCTGGTGTACGGCATCAAGCACGAGGAAGTCCAGGTAATTGTGGGAACTTTCTGCCGATGCTACATATGTGAACTGTAAGATGTCCTGCCAAAGTGAAACGTGTTTCTTAACCTACAGAAGGAGATAATGTCGTTATCCGTGCAGCTGGGACAAAATATCACAGTCGTTTTTAGTCCGCCAGCTTTGGTTTTTGATATGTAACCGGACTGCGGAAAACAGGCTGTTACTAGAAGCGATCACGCAGGCACGACGTGTTGAATGATGACGCGTGTAAGCGTCGCCAGCGGCGGCCGTGAACGGGGCAGGGCGGCGAACCTGGGCCGCGTGCTGCCGGGTTATCAGCGTCCCCTACGTGGCTGCGGCTGAACGTCCGTCATTCTCCGCGGCAGGAGGATCCCATGCTGACGAGGAGGCGGCGGGAACTGATCGAGAGCGAGGCCAGCAAGCTGGACAAGGCCCTTGATGGTGCGGTACGATCAGCGCAACGCGTACCTCAGCATCACTGGTAAGCCACGGCTGTTGTCTGATTTAGTGGATATCGCTTGCCGTCCAGCATTGGCTTACTCCCCCTTGCTCATGGTATTCCATTTCCGTTGTACTTGGTGGGGATGTTAATATCCTCGCCATTATTCGCTATTTGGCCATCTTCGACAGTGGGGAGGGGGTTCGACACCTTAACCATACCGAAACCTGATGTGCAAGAAGGCGATGAAACATATGCGAGCGTATATGGTCAGATGATACCCCGATTGACCCTTTTAGGTCATACAGTCACCTCACAGACGACCTCAGATGAGGTCGTGTCAGTGCGCTCTGGTTTCCATTAGATCTTATGGGCCATGACCCGTAGGGTGCTTTTATGGGGCCCAAAACGACTTCACGATAAAGAATGGCTCACTACTGTTCGTGATGCAAATCGTCGTCTCCGATGACATCATTACCTCTCTGAGGTCGATAAAGGGTCAACGGAGGTCATTGACCGCGATTAATGAGTTGAACTAAGACAACCTTTATCCAAGCAAAATCACTGACACCATGTCATGTCACTCATGTCAAAGGATTTAGTAAGATTGAGTATCGTGGAGTGCCTAAAGCGTTTGCTTTTCGAAGAAGACCGTCGCCGTGATGGGATTTCTTGATGTCATGCGCTTGAGAAAGAGGTCATAGGTCAGTGACTTGTCTAGGTCGTGATTCCAGGTTTTCAGAGAATGTGTAGTAAGATCGTTAGTGAGCCTGCTATGCAGAATATCAAAGCGATCGAAGCTGTTGTTCTTGGGCAACTTGCGAGAAACCTCGGGTGCCCCTTGTTGTACTGGGAGGATTAAATAGAGAACCATGCAGTTATGAACATGAGCATTGTACCTCTGGTAACGTCAAGTAGAGAACCTCTGGTATACACCGAAAACATACCGGAGCCGTGCGCAACTATATGTTTAGGAAAGAATGTACTATTTTTTGTCAGACGTCATTTTGTTTTTCTTTTTTTCGTTTTACTGTTAACTGTACGATAACATTTAGCACCGTATGATTCTAAACATTTCCCATGTGCTTAGTTTGTACAAGTGGTGCTCCCAGGCTATAGAAATTCAGCATTATCCCTGTTGCAGAGTGGGCAGGAACGAGACATTTTAAAGTGACCTACGCCATTTCTCCACCTCAACATGTCCTGAAACTTTTGCCCAAACCCTAATTTTCATTCGCATTAATGCATTCACATGCACGCGTAATTCGTTGACGTTCTTCGTGTTTGCCATATGTCTGTCTACATTTTAAACTGCTGTATGTGGTTACTGTATGGTTGTGTTGTTTGGCTTTCGTGGCATTGCACGGTTTCTCGTCGTTGAATGAATATTCGAAGCACCCGTAAATCAGTGACCAAACTACAACAAGGGATTTTTATTCGAATGCATGAAGCCCGTTTTTCGGCCACCATCAGTCGTGTTGAATAAAGTGGCCCGCATCTGTTTGCCACCAGACCTTGGCAGGATCGCCAGTCACTACTACATCAAGTACGACACGGTGGAGGTCATCAACGAGCTTCTAAAGGACGTCATGGACGAACGCGACATCCTGGCCATGATATCCCGCTCTTCCGAGTTCGAGCAGATCAAGGTAAAGGGCCGTATATTGCACTCTTGTGTGACTGCTGCGTGGCCGTCTGCGTTTTCAGGTTTTAGGTGCCGCGGGTGTGAGAAACCGTGCGGCTCTCGTTTCATTGTCACTTATACAAGGATGATGTGGGAATACGTATGGCCAACATTCCAGGTGCTATCGAGCACCGAACTGTCTTGACACGGCACGCATCTGCTTTCTGTGGATAACTACAGCTGGGATGCACCGTTTCTTGTTTCGTGTTATTGGTGTTGTATTATTAGGGACTTTAGGGTGCGCCGACTTTTTGGTCATTCGGCGTCCTTGTTGCATGTTTGCAGGCGTGACAGTCGCCACTGTATTCTGCTGCTGGTTGCCAGGTGCGGGATGATGAGCTGGAGGAGCTGGACAGACACATCCACGAGGACTGTGAGCAGCCGGTGCTGGGCGGCTCGGAGAACGTGCACGGCAAAGTCAACATCCTCATCCAGACGTTCATCTCCCGCGGAAGGCTGGACTCCTTCTCATTGGTGTCCGACATGAACTACATCGTCCAGGTGAGGGACTGCTCTTTTTTGCGGTGTCCGGCGTTGACCGTATCGTCATGGTGAACTGTTTCTCACGATCACCGGCATGAACTGCGTCGTCCAGGCGGGAGATTCTGCTGAGTCATGAGTCATGACTAAATCGTAAATATTGCGTGGTCATAATCGCACGAAGTTTGCTGCTTAGTTGCGGCTCTGAAATCTGAAAAAAATCATGCATTGGTGCCGACACGGCCACGTGCTGCTTCTCTCCCTACAGAACACGAAGCGGATCACGCGGGCCATTTTCGAGATGTGCCTGCACAAGCACTGGCCGCTGCTGTCGGGCCGCGTGCTGACGCTGAGCCTGCAGCTGGAGCGGCAGCAGTGGGCCTCCGAGACGGCGCTCAGGCAGTGCGGCCGCCCGCTGGACGAGATGATCCTGGACAAGCTGGACGCCCGCCGGCTGACGCTGGAGCAGCTGCGCGAGATGGACGTCCAGGAGCTGGGTGAGCCGGCCAGGGTCGGGACGGGACCGAGAAGCTATCCGCTGACGCTGTGGATAGGGATGTTTTAGTCGCATTATTTTGGTATTTTATCGTACTGTGGCTTTGAAACTAGAATTGTTTTAACCAAACTGAGTAATAACGAAATGAAGTAGTGATATATCGCACAGAATAAAAGAGTAAACTTAAAAAAAAATATTACTGATGATTGCCATTTTGTAGTCCGTGAGATGGTTGACGGTGCTGAATGCCTGTTGTACTGTTGTATTGGTGGCAGTGGCAGCCGGCCGGCCCTGCTGTCGGGAGTTGACGGCGTCCGTTCGTACCAGCCGGCCGGCCCTGCTGTCGGGAGTTGACGGCGTCCGTTCGTGCCAGTCGGCCGGCCCTGCTGTCGGGAGTTGACGGCGTCCGTTCGTACCAGCCGGCCGGCCCTGCTGTCGGGAGTTGACGGCGTCCGTTCGTCGACAGGCGTGCTACTCCGGGACAAGAAGAAGGCGGCCTCCGTGCAGCGGGCCGCCACCGAGATACCGGCCGTGGCGCTGGAGGCCAGCGTACAGCCCATCACGCGGCGCGTGCTGCGCGTCCGGCTCACCATCACACCGGACTTCAGGTAGCCGAGACATCGCCATCACGTCACATCAGTCACATTAGACTTAACCGAGACATCGCCATCACGTCGCATCAGTCACATCAGACTTAACCGGGAAAATTACGTCTCAGTCCATCAGACTTAACCGGGACGACGCCATCACGTCACATCAGTCACATCAGACTTAACCGGGACATCGCCATCACGTCGCATCAGTCACATCAGACTTAACCGGGACGACGCCATCACGTCGCATCAGTCACATCAGACTTAACCGGGACGACGCCATCACGTCGCATTAGTCGCACTGGATAACCGGGACATGGCCGTCACATCACATCACTCACTCAGCTTCAGGTAATCGGGACATCACTATCACGTCACATTCGTCATACAAAATCCTCAGGTCACTATGACTTGGCCATCACAACACGTGTAGCATGAATGACATCGTCGTTGAGCCTGAGAACACCACCATCGTTACACCGTGTTTCGGGTAACCACGAGTACGCCACTGCTGCGTGTGGTTCCTGGTAATCAGGACAGCGTCTGTACAGACCCTTTCATCTACTGCTGCCCTCTGCTGAGATCAGGTACTGTGTTGCCAGACGACTTCTCGTTTTGGAACGCACAGCCTGACGGCGTAATTTGGGCTGTTGATGGTCAAATGCGACAGTCTCTGCCGTTATTACGAACTTCGGCAGTCGTGACCAGTCTCCCCATCTTTTGAATATCCGAGATCAATAGATGCATCGGTCCCCGTTTTAATATTGTCAAATGGACAACATGTTTTCAGTTGGAACGACCGCCTGCATGGCAAGACGGCCGAAACCTTCATCGTCTGGGTGGAGGATCCCGACAACAACTTCATGTACCACCACGAGTTCTTCATCCTGCAAAAGAAGCAGGTTAGGTCTGGTGTATTGTTCAAGTGCTAGCGAGATTCATGCATTCGTTTTGCATCTGTCAGTATTCGATTTCTGACGTGGAAATGCGGCGAAACAGTTCGTCATGCCGACATCATCTTTGTACCTCTCCATTATTGCTGTACTAATGTTCTGCTCTGACAACGCAGTGGCTAACGACCTATACTCTCTGAGGTAGGGTTGTCATCCTCTACAAAGCTGAGCTCGGCCTGATTATGCACTCAGCCAACGATGGCCCTTGGTTGTATCAACACAACCAGATATGTACCCGATTCGTCTGTGATGGATGCTAAATGAGGAGTCGTGGAGCCGTCCTAAAATCACTACCAGCGACGGGCGGGATGCGGTAGATGCGGTCCATGTCAGGGCGTGAGCGGCTCAGACTTGCTCCTTCCGTGCGGCAGGTGCTGCGTGCCGAGCCGCAGTCGCTGGTGTTCACGATCCCGATATTCGAGCCGCTGCCGCCGCAGTACTACATCCGCGCCATGAGCGACCGCTGGCTGGGGTCGGACACCGTGCTGCCGCTGTCGTTCCAGCACCTGATGCTGCCGGACCGCCACCCGCCGCACACAGGTCAGTGGGGGGACTGACACCCACCACACACAGGTCAGTGGGGGGACTGACACCCACCACACACAGGTCAGTGGGGAGACTGACACCCGCCACACAGGTCAGTGGGGGGGGACCGACACCCGCCACACACAGGTCGGTGGGGGGATTGACACCCACCACACACAGGTCAGTGGGGGGACTGACGCCCGCCACACAGGACAGTGGGGGGACCGACACCCGCCACACACAGGCCAGTGGGGGGACTGACACCCACCACACACAGGTCAGTGGGGGGACTGACACCCGCCACACGCAGGTCAGTGGGGGGACTGACACCCGCCACGCAGGTCAGTGGGGGGACCGACACCCGCCACACACAGGTCGGTGGGGGATTGACACCCACCACACACAGGTCAGTGGGGGGACTGACGCCCGCCACACAGGACAATGGGGGGGCCGACACCCGCCACACACGGGCCGGTGGGGGGACTGACACCCGCCACACACAGGTCAGTGAGGGGACTGACACCCGCCACACACAGGTCAGTGAGGGGACCGACACCCGCCACACACAGGCCAGTGGGGGGACCGACACCCGCCACACACAGGTCAGTGGGGGGACTGGCACCCACCACACACAGGTCAGTGGGGGGACTGACACCCGCCACGCAGGTCAGTGGGGGACCCACACCCGCCACACACAGGTCGGTGGGGGGACTGACACCCGCCACACACAGGTCAGTGGGGGGACTGACACCCGCCACACACAGGTCGGTGGGGGGATTGACACCCACCACACACAGGTCAGTGGGGGGACTGACGCCCGCCACACAGGACAGTGGGGGGACCGACACCCGCCACACACAGGCCAGTGGGGGGACCGACACCCGCCACACACAGGCCAGTGGGGGGACTGACACCCGCCACACACAGGTCAGTGAGGGGACTGACACCCGCCACACAGACAGGTCAGTGAGGGGACCGACACCCGCCACACACAGGCCAGTGGGGGGACCGACACCCGCCACACACAGGCCAGTGGGGGGACCGACACCCGCCACACACAGGTCAGTGGGGGGACTGACACCCGCCACACACAGGTCAGTGAGGGGACCGACACCCGCCACACACAGGTCAGTGAAGGGACTAACACCTGCCGCACAAGTCGTTTGGGGGACTGACACTTGCCACACCCATGCTAATGAGGGGATTGATACCCTGCACTCACGAGCCAGTGGGGGACCGCCATCCGCCACACACAGGTCAGTTAGGGGACCGACACCCACCACACACAAGTCATTATGGGTCTGACACCTGCCACACACAAGTCATTGAGGGGACTGATACCCTGCACACATAAGCCAGTGGGAGACCGCCACCCGCCACATACAAGTCATTGGGGGTCTGACACCTGCCACACACAAGTCATTGAGGGGACTAACGCATGCGCACACGCGGACGATTGTTATTTTCCTGAAACACTGTCTTTGATATCAGGCAGTGTAATTGGGCTGGTGTGATGTGGCACTTCATCGCATTGCCGTGACCAAACGCTTTGCCGGGAGATAATTGGGCTTTTCTGTAATGGGCAAGTTATTGAGTATATCCGAAGCCTGACACTGCCGATGTTCCTGCGTCTTCCAGAGCTGCTGGACCTGCGGCCGCTGCCCGTGTCCGCCCTGCAGAACTTGCACTACCAGAGTCTGTACCAGTTCAGCCACTTCAACCCGATCCAGACGCAGCTGTTCCACGCGCTGTACCACTCGGACTGCAACCTCCTGCTGGGCGCCCCGACCGGCTCCGGCAAGACTATCGTCGCCGAGATCGCCATGCTGCGCGTGTTCACCCACACGCCCAAACGCAAGGTGAGACGGCCACTGCGCAGTTGTTCGACCGCGGTCTTTTCCACATAATTAGATCGTTACGCGCCGTCTATTTTCTCACGCTTGCGTCCAAACGCAAGGTGCGAACTTCAGGTGGTCATCATTTGTGTGCACCAGCTTGATGAGCTTTGTATAGCTTTGTATAGGATCGGAATTTTGTGAACTTAACCGTAATGGCCCCAACGCTCAGCCTTTTCTACGCTGAGAATCGCGGTGTTTCTGACGTACAGCCGTTCTTGTCCAAGTTTCGGTGACGCGTCACGCCTTTGCCGGCGTGCGCCCGTGGCCCGTCGTGCTCCTATCACCTGAGTACCCGCCTTACCTCACCGAGTCCCTCTGCCGCCGCCAGGTGGTGTACATCGCGCCGATGAAGGCGCTGGTGCGGGAGCGGATGGAGGACTGGCGGGTGCGCATGCAGCGCTCGCTGGGCCGGCGCGTGGTCGAGCTGACTGGCGACGTCACGCCCGACGTGCGCGCCATCCAGGCGGCCGACGTGATCGTCACTACGCCCGAGAAGTGGGACGGCGTCAGCCGCAGCTGGCAGACGCGCAACTACGTCCGCGACGTGGCGCTCATCGTCATCGACGAGATCCACATGCTCGGTGAGCGCCGGCCGGGGGAGGAGGGGGTCTGCGTTTTGTCTGTCTCAGGCCGGCCTCTGGTTTGGACGTCACGGTCCGTTCGGACGGTCAGTGGCTGTGTTTGTTGTTCCCGCGGGGACGCACGAAAGAGGCATTGTGATTTGTTGTTCCTGTCGGAAGACATGCCTTGGCAGTTGTAGAGCATGCCTGAGTTTGAGAATTTTAGTTTTAGTTGAGTTTTAGCAATTCCAGAGTGTTTAAGTTTTAAAGTGCAATTTTATGCCTCGTCGGTGAAAGAACTGATGATCCGGGGCTAATGTGGTCCTGTTTCTGACCGTGTCTCTCCCGTGGTCCAGGCGAGGACCGGGGGCCTGTGCTGGAGGTGATCGTGTCGCGGACCAACTTCATCTCGTCGCACACGGAGCGCCAGCTGCGCATCGTCGGCCTCAGCACGGCCATGGCCAACGCCTGCGACCTGGCCTCCTGGCTCGGTACGTCCTTACGGAAAACCGCCGGTCGGCTGATGGCCAGCGGTACTGGCTCAGGCACGCTGAATCGTGATGATAGAGGGTTCAGGATGCTCCTCTAAATTGACGTTTTTGCAGACTACGCATGATGGAAAATGTATGGAATGTTGATGAAGCAAATTTTGGTTTTCATAGATATGTATTTATTTTTTTTAGTGTGGTTCTTGTCTTTTTTTTTCGTTTTATGTAGTGAAAGGACATCAAAGTGTCACTGGAAATTAGGCGATTCAGACTATGCTGTTTGTGGTAACGTAGTAATCATTATGCTTGTTTGGGTTGTGGCAGTGTTTGAATTTAAAAGGTCTCACTTCCACCACTTGTTGTCTGGGCATTCGTCACGAACAACATGTGGCGAATGCGGCACAGTTAACTATTCGCAATCACCTGTTTCCGCGCGTCCGCAGGTATAAAGGATGTGGGCCTGTACAACTTCCGTCCGACGGTGCGCCCGGTACCGCTGGAGATCCACATCCAGGGCTTCCCCGGCAAACACTACTGCCCGCGTATGGCCACCATGAACCGGCCCACCTTCAAGGGTAGGCTGGCCGCGCACCGCGGGCCGGTCTGGCGGTGAACGGAGGCAGGCCCAGTGGGCGGACCCTCTCGATTGGCTTATTTTGCTCAGGATGTATCAAATGGGGACTTTGTTCATGTCGACACCATGTGAGACGTCACAAATAACCCTTCTTCTGTATTCGTTAGACTTTGGATTTGAATTATCAATGTTAGTGAATCTTGTTTAGGAACGGGGTGTTGTCGCTGATGTGTAGTGCGTCCCATCTGGATCTGTTGAGAGCTCCTGGATGCACGTGACGGTGCAGACAAGATCATGGTGACGCGGCTCATTCGCCAATTTGCCGACCATCCGTACCCTGTGCACCCCAGTCATCCAGGTACCCCTCTGGCCATCTTTGCATGCTCTCGCCGTCGCCCTGTACCCCATGTGTTCCTTGCAGCGATCCTGACCTCACAGGGCCCAAACACCCCGTTGACGGTCCCGTGTGTGTGTGTGTTGTCGACAGCGATCCGGACGCACGCGCCGGAGAAGCCGAGCCTGGTGTTCGTGTCGTCGAGGCGGCAGACGCGGCTGACCGCGCTCGACCTGATCGCCTACCTGGCCGCCGAGGACAACCCGAAACAGTGGCTGCACATGGACGAGGGCGAGCTGCAGTCGCTGCTGGACGGTACGACCAGGCGCAGCACCGGCGCGCACAGCGTTCTTATTATGAGGCATCGTGTAGCCCCATCGTCACATCGGCTTTTGTACAGGCACCTTATGTGTTGCCGTTTCCGTGCCGGAATGTTGAAGCCGTCACCAATAGCTGCTCTGACCGTGTTTTGTATTCGTGTGTATGTTGTAAATGTTGGGGTGAATGTGAACTGAAAGCGAAATCTCGAACTGAATGCTGAATGTGCGGATCGTACTTACAGTCGCGACCGTAGAGGAGGGTCTGCATTACAGTATGTTGTTCAAGTGCGTTGTGCTAATTGTTCATGGGGCATCTACCGGTTCATTTAATGCGTTTCCCTATGAGAGTTTTTGTCCTATAATGTACATGACACTACATGTGCGTCACGTGCAGTATCGCACGTCATGTGCGATACTCCACCTGCCCCATGACAGAGATGTCTGTACTCCGAACTCTGACAGGTCCTGTTTTCGCTGGCACCGACGGAAGCCGCTCGGGGCGGGCGGTGGCGCTAAGTTACGCTGTCGACTGATCCGTAACCGTCCGACCGCGACAGGCGTTCGCGACCCGAACCTGCGGCTCACGCTGGCGTTCGGCATCGGCATCCACCACGCCGGCCTGGTGGAGTACGACCGCAAACTGGTGGAGGAGCTGTTCGTCAACCAGAAGATCCAGGTCCGATCTCGGCCGGTGGCTGCGCTGTGCGTGGCGCAGCCTGTGGCGCTTATCGGAGAATGGTGGAAGCTACCGTATCTCGTTTTTTGTCAGTTTGGGTTTTTGTTTGTTGGTTTGGTAGTCTGGGATTAACCATCAGCATGTCGTTAAGTCTGCGGACGCGTAACTCACTCTAGATAGCGTTAATGTGTCAGCTGACGCTGGCGACGTCTCTTGCATGGCCTTGTTACGTGACACGTCTCTCGGTTCAGGTGCTGATCGCCACAGCAACGCTGGCGTGGGGCGTCAACTTCCCGGCCCACCTCGTGGTCGTCAAGGGCACCGAGTACTATGACGGCAAGCAGCGCCGATACGTCGACTTCCCGATCACCGGTGAGCGCCCGAGGCGTGCGGCAGTAGTGTTCCGACTGACGGCGGTGGGTGCGAAGCCTTGGTTTGTGCTCGCAGAGCTGCGGAGCGGGCTGGCTGTGTCTCGGCATGTCCTGCGATAGGTTCAGGGTGGCGTCTGTTCACACTGGTGGGTTTTACTTGACGTGGTGTAGGTGATGTCTGTGAATGTTCTGGCGGTCTCCTCTTGAGACGTTTTGATGAAACTGTGACGCAAGTGGTGTGTCCAGGTGTCCATATGTGTATAAACATGGAAACCAGGATCTGGTCCCCTGATCCCTTTCATGCAGTTATATGTGTGCCTTTTGTGATTATCGTTCCATCCCAGTTAGATGCACTTCATGTACACAGATAAATAACTTTGTCTCGCCTTTCTTCCTTTCGTCATGTCATCCGATCCGTTTCGTCTCTTGAGGGGTCAAATGCACAACACTGTCTCTTCTTTCAGACCGTCGCTGTTGTCTCAGGCTGTGTTTGGCAGACGCGGCGCGGCTGTAGTCTTGTATCGGCTCTGTATTGTGATCAGACGTGCTGCAGAAGATGCTACTCGAACAGGCTCTCCGTTTTGATCAGATGTGCTCTTCATAATGTTTGTTCACTCAGACCGGTCCCGTGTTCTGGTCAGACGTGCTGCAGATGATGGGTCGGGCCGGCCGGCCGCAGTTCGATGATCACGGCGTAGCTGTGGTGCTGGTCCACGACCTCAAGAAACACTTCTACAAGAGCTTCCTTTACGAACCATTCCCGGTGGAGAGCAGGTGAATACTGACAGAAGCCTAGAGAGTCGCTAAGACGGCGCTGTTTTGTAGCCTGTATCCCTTGTGAAAAATGGTGATGGGCGACGAGTATCGGGCATGGATGTTCATGTCATTCAGCTCTCAGATAAGTGCTTCCGTGTAGGAGATGGCTTACCCCATTGCGCGGTGGAGAACAGCTGGTTTGCCATTCACCAGTCGTCCAGCGGCGCCCGCGTGAGTTCGTTACACGTGCCTCTGCGTGAGAGTGAATTTCAATGCACTGGCTTGGAGCTATCTTGTCCCACCGTCCCTGTGGTGTTGATCCGCCCTGAGCCGTCACGTCTCCACGTCTGTTCAGCCTGCTGGAGGTGCTGCCGGACCACATGAACGCCGAGATCGTGGCCGGCACCCTGCAGACCAAGCAGGACACCATCGACTACCTGACGTGGACGTTCTTCTTTCGGCGCGTGCTGCAGAACCCCACCTACTATGACCTGCAGTCGCTGGAGGGAGACGCCATCAACAGGTGACGCGACGCGCTGTATTGTGTGTTGGGTGCTCTGGTGTGGTCGTAAAACGACGCTGACGGCTTGCTAGAGATGCTGGGGATGTGGAAAATAGGACATTATATCAAGTGCCAGTGATGTGCGAGTGAACATGATCTCTGGACCCAGTTGGTGATTGACCCTTTTTGGGTGGTCCAGTTCTAACGAGTCAGCTCCCGGCCTGACAGCCGGCGTGATGCAGGTCTGAAACTATGGAAACGTCGCTGAACCTGAGTCTGCACCTGAAACTGGTCCCGGTTCCAAACACTTGGTACACTTGGTTTCAAGCATAAGTAGGATCAGGCGATCGATTGTAACGGGTGCTGGGTTTGCAGCTACCTGTCTGACGTGGTGGACCAGGCCGTGTCCACCCTGGAGCAGAGCCACTGTGTGGAGGTGGACATCGTGAGTAGCATCATTCACCGCTGAACGGGATCCACCACACATACGCACTATGCGTTGTCACGTGCTGCTGATGCCATGCCGGCTATGCAACCACGTGCTGTGCTGTGCTTCCTGGGTAGATCTTGTCTCTTTTTGTTGCGCTGTTATTGTCGTTTATTACCCTGAGACAAACAGGGACGGATCCAGGATTTTGCGATCTGGGTGGATTTTTTAGGAGTGCCAAAACAATATTGTTGGGCTGCAAAACCACGCCGAAAGGGGACCAAACTCGATCGTCACCTGTTCAACGCCAAAGCGGCCACGCACCATCGCAAGAGCACCTCTGTGTCATCTACGTCTTGTCCGAGCCACAAAATTTTTGTGTTAATGGCGCCTGTTTAAGAATGGGACTCACATGAGCTAAATTATGGCTTCTTCCTCTATGTTACAGCAGCCTTCTTTTTAATATAAGGGCGCTCATGCCCTATCACAGGAGTGCACAATGTCACATGGGCACTCCTTAACGACAGGGTGTCTCTGTATCCACTGAGAACATTCGTCCGTGAATGGCTTCCATGACCCACCCGGGGGCAGGGTTGGTGGCCCCTCCCTCCTCCCCCTTGGATCCGTGCCTGCACATAGACTAATATGTCTGTGGTCGGTTGGTTCGTCCCACATGCCTTTGGACGACCGTGGGCCGCCCTGCACACCCGCACGTAGCCGCGTTCGGGATGTATTTGAGAAAACCATAACTGAGCGCGTGATGGTATTCCCGATGGGCTGCAGGACAACCGCGACCTGTACCCCACCGTGCTGGGCCGGCTGGCCTCGTTCTACTACCTGTCGCACCGGACGATGGAGCTGTTCCACCATCGGCTCGGAGCGGACACGACCGGCGAGCAGCTGCTGCAGGTGCTGACCGACGCGCACGAGTACGACGAGATCCCCGTCAGGCACAACGAGGACGTCACCAACGGGTGAGTGGCGGGCTGGGCGGGAGCGGCCGGTTCGGGGGGAGGGGCACGGGACACGGGTAGGGAGGAGAGGGCCGTGAAGTTTTGTCTGTATGAGGGAACTACGTGACGTGATTGTGTTGATAGTGGAATATAGTTGTCTGGTTTGGCGGGTGTGCTGCGATCATCATAAGACGTGTAAAGTAACGCTTTCCTTCGTCACGAGCGAGGCCTTGAAACGCGCGGAAACTATGCTGTAAGTACGTTCTGGTTGTCCTGTTCCCCACTGTGACCGCATGCCGACGTCGCAGCGAGCTGGCCAAGCAGTGCCCGCTGCCGGTGGACAAGCTGATGTACGACTCGCCGCACGTGAAGGCGCACCTGCTCTTCCAAGCGCACTTCAGCCGGCTCACGCTGCCCGTGGCCGACTACGTGACTGACCAGAAGTCGGTGCTGGACCAGGCGATTCGCATCACGCAGGCCATGCTGGACCTGGTGGCCGAGTCCGGCTGGCTGGCCACCACCCTGCGCACCATCCACCTCCAGCAGCAGGTGCTGTACCGCCGGCGCCGGGCGCCGTGTGACCGCGAAGCTGGCGCGCCCCTAAACCACAGTAATCAGTTACGGCCGGCGCGGCGGGCGCAGGGGATTGTACAGGTACCGGCCCATCGCTGAGCGGATTGGGATCTAGTTTTCGTGGTGCGAGGAAGGTTAGTGTTCTTTTCTTGTTGCTGAGTCGATAGCTCCATTATATCTCCTAAGGAGCGGACCGTCATGTGGCGACGGTCGGGTATTCCTTGGGGGAAGCTTGCTCAAACGTGAGAGGCGATGACGGTGACTGGACGATGGTCTAGCCAATTACGCCACCCGTGCATTTGATCGCAGCGACTTGAAACTGTGTTCACATAACTGCAGTCACATAACTGCACAGAAACCAGTCGTCCATTGCAGCTATGGCCTGGAAAGGACACCGTCGGCCGTCTGTGCACGTTAGCGGCGCACGTCAGACGATAGCGGCGCGCCTCAGACGGCCTGTCGTGTTTCAGCTGGTGCAGGGCCGCTGGCAGAGCGACTCGCCGCTGCTGACGCTGCCGCACGTGGAGAGCTCGACGCTGCCGCTGTTCGGCGCCATGGACGCCCTCCCGCTGCTGATGAACGCTGCCTGCCGGGCGGACGGCCGCAAACGGCTGGCGGCCGTCACGGACAGGCTGACCCGGCATCTGGAGGGCTGGCAGGTGCAGGAGGTGAGACGCGCGCACGGGTCAGAGGCGTGTCGTACTGGAATTAGATAATGTTCACGTTTGGAAGCACGTCGGCTCTTTCTGCCCATTCGTTTCTGACGTCTCCAGACACTTTTAGGCATCCGAATTTTACTCTGTAAATGCGGTGTGGCTAAAACGCCCGGAAATATATCTGTCGCATTTTTTCCATTTTTGGTGTTTTCGTCCATCTAAGCAGTAGAGCGGTGAGACGTGTTTTTCGCTGCGTCTGTCGACGTCAGTACTGAGGCGTTGTGACTGACGCTCGGCCGGCGGCGTGGGCCGACAGGTGACGGAGGTGCTGGCCCGGCTGCCCTGCCTGAGAGTCGGCCTGCACGTGGAGGGCTGGTGGGAGGAGGCCGCCGCCGCCGAGCGCCGCCCCGTGCCCATCCAGCAGCAGTCGGCCCCGGCCGGCAGTATCCAGGTGCACGCCGACCAGGACTACACCCTGCAGGTGGACCTGAGGCGTCTGAACCAAACCAAGGTCAGTGCCGACCAGGACGGCAAGCTCAGGTCACATGCTGACAAGGACTGCAGGGTAAAGGTCAAATTTGACCAGGACTGCACGGTCAGTCATCCATTGTCAGTACCTATTGGCGTGTGGCGTGTGAGATCTACGGTACAGATTGAGACAGCCTTGCGACGTCATCTAGGTCGGTAGCCCACGTTACCCATCTTTGCGGCCCGTTTAAAGGGGACGTGCGGTGTCATGTTAGCCATCCGTGCGGGCCCGTGTTGTACACAATGTTACACGCCCGCTGAACTTCTAAGACGATCGTCCGTCTCCGGCGGCAGGGCGGCCGCGCCATGGCGCACGCGCCGCGCTTCCCCAAGCCGAAGGACGAGGGCTGGGTGCTGGTGCTGGGCGAGCCGGACAGCGGCGAGCTGCTGGCGCTGAAGCGCGTGGCGGCCGGCCGCGGCCGCAGCGCCGCGCCGCTGGCGTTTCGCACGCCGCCGGAGACCGGCCGCCGCCGGCTGGCGCTGTACCTCATGTCCGACTCGTACCTGGGCCTCGACCAGCAGTACGAGTTCGCCGTGGACGTGGTCGCCGCCTCCATCTCGGCCCAGGTGAACTCCGAGCTGGGGGACGGCTAGGGCGGAGGCCCGGTCGGCGCCCCCAGCTCTGGGGACGAGTGGGACCGAGTCGCCGGGCGACGGGTGAGGTTGTCTGCCGGCAGTGCCTGTGCTGCCTGGACCCGCCGAAGGTCTAGAGATACCCCAGGGATGGATGTTTGCTGCTGGCGGAGACACTCACTGAGTGAGGGAAGCTTGCTGTGCGCCAAGCAGTGGGTTTTTGTCGGTGATTGATGGCCGTTTACCACGGCAGTGATGTGCCGTCTGTGCTTGTGACGTGCGAAAAAGCGTTGTATATAGATAGCGTTTTTCCATTTGTATGGATTCGTCAAACCTCTGATTAGTTGGATGAATCCCCAGGTGAGGTGCTGTTACTCAGATGCAGTAGATAGTTATCCAGATCTGTTTAATTATGTCATCGAAGACCGGCGCAAAATGACGCCCTTTTGCGACGCCGTCAGTGATCGAAGTATTTTACTTCACTTTTAATACATGCACCGTGCGTTTTCTCCTAGATGGCGTACGTTTTGCACCGTGAAAGTGAAAGTGAAATGACCCGATTTGGACCGGTAGTTCGTCATTGGCGTATTCGTCATTGGCAGCAACCGACTGGCCGAAAATAACAAGGCAAAGGAAACATGTGGCAGAGCCCTCGCCATACTGGACAGGCCTGTTTCCGAGGCAACAATGGTTAAATATTGCAGTTTCCGCACTACACCATCCTCTAGGGGATGACTGCGTAACGGTAGTGCTGCCGGGTCCCGAACCCGGCACGCCCCAGCGGGACCTCACCGCCCGTTCCACCGGGACCCTGAGGCCCGCCCGAGCGGGACCGCGCGGCCCGCTCTGGTCCGGCGGGGCGGCACCCGTGGGTCTGGGCCAGCCGGAGACCGCGGTCTTAGGATCAGTGCCGGCTGGCAGAGCGCAATACGGCACGTTTGGGGCCGCCACGGATACCTCCTCCAATGATGGGCAGTGGCGCCTGGCCCTCCTCGGCCGCGATCTTCGCTCGCTGCCGGCGCTAGCCTAAGATCTGTTGCTGGCGGTGCAAACTACGGTACAGTATGCCGAATGTTACCAAGCAAAAGGCGTAAAAAATGCGAGCCTCCCAACAGAGGCGACATGGCCTGTTACCAAGGCGCTGTTGCATCCAGTTTCCGAGTAATCGCCACAGAGCTGCAACCGTTGGCGACGGCCCCCCGGCGGGTACGGGTCGGGAGGCAGCGTGTACCCCCGCCCGTCAGAATTCCTTCCTCCTTTCCCCTTACGCAGGAAGGGAGACGGCTTCACTTGTTCTCCCCACAAAGTTGCTGAAAACGAAAATGCATAGATCGGAGATACCACAAGTATTCAACATATCCTGAGTCAACTGGTAGTTGTGGCTTCATGTTCAAGACACGTCAACATGATCCGAAGATATCTGCTTTTTCGATAACGTTCTACAATTTTTCTCCGGATGGGTATTATCACAGGGCTGTCATGAACAACTATACACGCTTCCAGGGTCAGTAGGCGAACAGACGGCCGCCCAACACCACAGTTTCACTCAAGAAAGTCGATGATTTCAAGCATTTCAGTCTCACAGTCCGCTTCCTAAAACACTGGACCTTTTCGCCTTCTGACAGGGACGAAAGCCACAAAGTCGCACCCTCACAGGGCAAAATATCGCAGATTCGACAACCAAAGGACACAGCAATCCGAGACTCGCAAAACTCGACTGTAAAAATACCGTACGAAAACCACGTAAAGACAGCCTAGGCGTTCACAGGGTCGCTAAGGTGCTAAACCGCGTAACATCTCGGGGCGGCCGCGGACCGCTGGGTGCGGCCGCGGCGCGGGGTGCGGCGCGCCGCAACATCAGCTGCTGGCGGCGGCCGGCCGCGGCGCCACCAGCGACACCTCGCTGAAGCAGTACTCCCTGACGGCGCCGGTCGGATCCAGCTGCGCCACCACCTCGGCCTGAGTCAGCAGCAGCAGCAGGCACGTGCAGCGCGACATCATCGTGTACAGCTTGCGCTGGTCGAGCACGTCCGTCACGTCCACGTCCTCGGCGGGCAGCACGAGCACAACCACCGGGCACTCGAGTCCCTTCATGCGCAGCAGCCAGGTGATGCAGAAGACGGAGCGGCGGCCCGACTCGAGCAGCGCCTCCACGCCGCGCACCGCCTCCGGCACCAGGCTGCCCGGCTGGTAGCAGGCGCGCAGCTGCTCGTTCAGGCGCGTCCACGTCCACGCTGTTGTCGTCGAAGAAGGGCATGACGCAGACGTCGCGCGGCTGGAAGCCCTTGGCGCCGGTCAGGTCGACGACGAGCGCGGCCACGGCCGCCGTGCAGTCGGCGAACGCGGCCAGGTCGACCCAGAACACGGGCGGCCCGTCCACCTCGTGCGCCACGCTCAGGTCGGCGGCGCAGTCGCACAGCCGCCGGAACAATCGGAACACGTTGCGCGTGCTGCGGTAGACGCTCGTGAGTCGCAGGTGCGGCACCGGCGGCAGCTGCACGCTACGGAACACGGCCGGCACCGTGCGCTGGTTTTCGTCCAGCGACACCCAGAAGTGACCGACGGCCGGCGGCTCGGCCCGGCCGGCGGCCTCCACCCCGAGGTTGCCGCGCACGTACAGCGCGGCGATCTCGTCCACGATCTCGGCGCACAGCGGCGAGATCAGCACGCTCTCTAGCTCGTCCACGAACACGTGCCGGAAGCCGGCCAGCTGCTGGCGGCACCAGCGGATGAACCAGTCGTTGCTGATGCTGATGCGCTGCGTGGCCACGTGCTGCACGCCGAGCCGCTGCAGGCGCTGGATCACCTCGGTCCGGATGCCGGGCCAGTAGCAGAGGAACAGCGCCTGGCTGTCGGCCGAGAGCTGACCCTGCCCGCACGGCGCCGGCACAGCTCAGGCACGACATGCCAGTCCACGGCAACTGCGCGACCGCGCGACAGCAGAGCTCGGTCGCCTTCCTTCCGCGCAGTTACGTAAAGCAACGCCTTATCGCACGGCCGTACAAATCATCGATTCAGACTCATCAGCCATCATAATCATCGTCATCCGACTCACCATTCATCACCAATTCAGACTAGTTTAATTCTCAAAGGTGAATTTTAAAAATTCGGCACCCACAATCTCTGAACAAACGTCCGAAGCTCAAATATGAAAACTGTCTCTGATGGTGCATTTCAGTTCCATTCCCATCTATGCAAGGTAAAAACCTTATGAGAGAAGTCCTCTGGGCACCGATCCAAACGCACGAACAGGCTTCCTTAAGATGCTTACCGTATTGTAGAGCATCTCGATCTTTTTAATCATGATGAGGGTTTTGCCGGTACCGGCGGCGCCTTGGATCACAAGCGGGTGCACGGCGTCCACGTGCAGGGGCTCAGGCCGCGCGTGCAGTAGCCGGTGCTGCGTCTGTCGGCCGGCGCGGTCTCACGTTCACCCTGACATTGCCCACAGAAATGCTGCACAATCTCACACGGACGCAAGCCGGCACGAAATAACGATCATCCGGACGTCGTCCGGAGAAACACTGCACCGCACCTACATACATATGGACACCAGCCGGCACGGTCTAACGTTCACCCTGACATCGTCCACAGAAATACTGCACCGTCTCACGTGGACACCAGCCGGCAGGGTCTCACGTTCACTGCACTGCACTGCACTGCACTGTCCAAAAAACACTGCACCGTCACACACGGACACCGTCCGGCACAGCATAACACCCTGACGCCTTCCACAGAAACGCTGCACCGTCACGAGGGACACCGGCCAGCACAGCATAACACTCACCCTGACATCGCCCAGAGAAACGTTGATCAGCCGCACAGGGACACCGGCCGGCACAGTATAACACCCTGACATCGCTCACAGACAAGCTGCACCGTCACGCATGGACGCCGGGCAGCATGGTATCACAACGACATCGCTGATGTCGGTGATGATCTGATAAACATGCTGAAATTAACTGTGCAACATGACAAATCACGACCGCGAACTTATAATAACGCATTAATAGTACAGAAACATCCAGCAAACAATCCAGCCTCCCCTTTCTCCAGCCCGAGGAACAGCAGCGTTGAAGGGCTCACCACGGACAGGAGCGCCACCGTCCGGTCCATGTCCCTGTTCATGGCGACGTCCAGCTCTCCGCCCAGCTCACGGACTGACGCGCCGCAGGAGAGCAGCAGAAACCTAAACACCCACAGCCAGCGCCACGTCACGTTCAGCGGACGGGGGACGTTGCCAGTCAACACCCGACTTACTCTGCCCACTGATAGAACGGCACAGATCCTACGCAGCAGCAGTCACGGTTAGGAAGACTCATACAAGGATAGCTCACATAAGAAATCGTTTCCCCTAGTGTCACACTCAAGGCCACCTGCCGGTAACCAGTGCACCGTTACATCGCCGGGCTCACGGCAAGCAAACGGCAAAAAAGAACCTCAGATAACACCGTCGTCATCACACCTCACGGCTCGAACCCCCTCCCGAAGAGTGACCGTCACTGTCGCCGCCTGACGCGAGTGCCACTGCAGATGGATGAGTGAGCTCGCCGGCGACATGTTACCGTCACGTCAACGCCCGTGCGACACCCGACACCCGTGCCACCGGCGACACCCCGCGTGCGCACCTGTGCAGCAGCTTGTTCCAGTCGGCCACTGGCAGGTCGGGCGTGCACTCGAGACGGCCGACGAACCACCGGTTGAAGAGCTCGGGCGACGCCAGCGTGTCGCAGAACACGTGGAAGTTCTCCGACTGCCAGCGTGGGTTTGACTGGTTCGTCCGCGTGTCCACGGAGCGGCCGCACAGGAACGGCCACAGGATGAAGCTCGGTATACAGTCCTCGGCTGGAGGCATGGACAGCGCAATCACCAGGACGCCGCGCCAAACCAACGCGTCATGCCGCACGCGGAAACGCACGCGGAAAACGCGGTTGAGGCTATTATGCTGTTGCATGCACGACACTGTTATGATTACGTACCCATAACCTGAAGACTTTTTCGAAACGCTCATTTTTTCAAAAAAACGCAGCAAAGCGTTTTAATGGGAAGACTTAAGGTTAAGCTACACAATAAAACGGGGTTCGCCTTGCAATTTCAATAAAGCTCAGCCTCTGCGGCGAATGTCCGGTACCGACTCCCGCCGGACGCGTGCAACACCGGGCCGTCTGTCCACTGACCGAGGTCCAGTTGCTGCGCCAGCACTTCGCGGTGGCGCCGCAGCTGGTTCAGAGCCGACCGTTTCTGGTCCTTCACCTCCCGCGCGTTTGACGTCTTCAGCATGTCTGACTGGCTGTCCGACGTGGACTTCACCTCGGCCAACAGGATGTAGTACTTGTCTGAGGGTGGGAAACGAGCACCAATGGTCACAGCAACGGCGGGCGCCATCCACCACTCTGTAGGCCTACCGCGACAAACAAACCCTCGCGTCATACTTTACAAACATCGTTCGCCAGAGTCCCTCTCTCCTCCGCCGCCCTGTTATATTACATTCAACAGGCTTCAGCAAAGACGACAGCGACACCTTCAAACCAGAAGCTCTCGCTCCCGTTCCGCTGACAACTTCAGTTTGTCTCCAAATGATGTTTCTCCGAGTCCCAGTTCGCACAGAGCCTGGGGAAGCGGGCTCGTCAACGGATCTCACCCTTGGCGGGCGACTCGCTCACGTCTGCTGGCGATCGCTACCGCTCCGGTAGTCTTTCGCCCCTGGTGTTAACCAGGCTTTAAATGGCAAACAACCTCCGAACCGTCAAAACCGTACGCCTTCCCCTCCTTCCAACGCAGCGAAACGTCCACAGCTCGTGTTCCCGACAGCGCCGTGCCCACGCCGTCACCGGGTGAACGCAGGACGCCGGCCGGCGCTCCGGCCGCCTCACCTTTGTGCCGCGCCAAGATCACGAAATCGTGTTCGCGGGTGATAAGGTTCGGCCCCGAAGCGTGCTTCGACGTCCTGCCGGCGTAGTGGCGGCCGTGGAAGAAGAGTAGGCCCAGCGCCGGCGCCCGCACCGCGTGCAGCAGCTCGAACACGATCCGCTCCGCCTCGGACGCCTGCGAGCACAGGCCAGCCGTCATCGCGGACGGCCGAGCCCAGCCACACGAGCGGCGACCAACCAGATACCAGCATGGACGTGACGCGGCACACGTGACTGAGGTGAGGGCGCCCTGTCAAGCAGTGAAGTGAATGTGACATTGACTGAGGCCTGCCGAAATAGCAGGACGGCGGCCGTACCTTGCCGCGGTATGTGCGGACATACCTGTTGTTTCTCTGACGGAATGTACACATTTGGCAGGCTGTAGACAACAGACTCATTGCTACGCAGCAGTGGAAACTCTCGAGCGACGTAGCTGGAAAAAAATAGAACAAATTATTTTGCTATCATCACCTGAACCCAGTCTTGCATGGTATGACGAAACATATTCCCATTTAGTTCGAATGGTCGATGATCTTGCTGTGCTGCCTACTGCCGCTAGTTGGAGCAAACAGGGAGAGAGAATGTGGCATCAAAGTGTGCGTTGGCGGCGGTCTCCAACACACATCACAGGACGGGTTGGCAATACTCCAGGAAACAGTTGGTAAGGAGGCAGACAGTGTGGTGTTAACACACCATGGTTGACTGTCAGTTCTGCAGCGAGGACCTACTACGATCTAACGTACCGCCGACGCACCAGCACACTCCCGGCATCTCCCCGCGGTTGCCCCGCGTATCCGCGTGAAGCCAGCCGGCCGGCCCACCTGTTGAGCGTGTGCTCCAGCTGCTGCGACTGCCGCCCGACCTCGTCCAGCGCCGGCAGGTAGACGCCCACCTCGCGCGCGGGGCAGCGCCAGCCGGCCGGCTCCGGGACGGGCCCCGCCACCGCCCCACTGTCCGGCCCGTCAGCCATCGGCCGGCAGGTGGCACCATCTGAGGACACACTGCGTCTGCTGTCACTGCCGCCCTCAGGCGCCCTGGATACTGGACAGACGCAGTGTCTGCTGAGACGCTGGCCGCACTGCCAGGGTACCATCCAATGGCGGCTAGTTATTTGGTTCTTTAGCCAGGCTTCCGGCCGGCCGTGTCGTTTTACGTTTGCGGGGAATGGCAAGAGGATGCATTACCCCGCAGAAAACTAGAGACCTTGTGGTCACTTGGAGAATGTATCTGCTATGCTGTGCCACCTCTACAATCTCATACTGGTTGATGGCCCTAAAACTGGACCTGGGAATCCGGATATATGTTTGAATTGGAATACTTTGACTGGATATTCAAAATTTATCAAGGTGGTGCATTTCCATCATAAATGGTCCGATCGGGGCAATATGCAAATTCCAGACTGATTCACAACTGCATGAACAAGCTGCAGACCTCCGAAACTCTAGCCGGCGCCAAGCACCCGGCGGACGGCGGCCGGGTGCTGCCGAGGTGGGAGAGGCGAATGACGTCACGGGCAGAGGGCGTTCTGAATGGCAGTTATGCCGCTGTATAAACAGAGGTGGGGATCATGAAGCCCTCAGCCTACAGTGTCTGCACTCCGGGATTATTAGACTGAGAATAAGAAAATCAATCAAATTAATACAATACGGAGACACACCCACTCCAAGTTCGGTACGCCGCTCACATGTTGCTGATGCTGGCAACTTAAACTTTCCCCGAAAATGACGCAATTAATCTGGAACTGCGTGATCCGTGCAACGACTTCTGCAAAGGCTGGGATCTAATTTTAAAGCACTTGTGATTATGGGATAAAATCTATTTTCCAAAACTTCTGACCTGAAATGGATTCACCATTAGATTTAGACCAATGCTCATTACTGTCCAGGCTGCTTCCCATAGTGGTGCTATCCTCCCTCAAATCAATTTCTGAGTGATCTCATAGTCACAGTTACTATCAAGAATGGAATCACACTGTCACTGGAATGGTATCTGTCTTCTTATCGACCACACCATTTCCCTACCACAGAACATTTCCTCCATGTGCTTATTAATGCAAGATATTTTTAGCACGGGAAATCAGCATGGCCCAAAAATCCACCACATGCGTGATGACAATTAACGTCTTGAGGATCTGGCCCTTTATTTGACATAAACGAACTGATATTTAACATCTGATAGCATCTGGCTTCACTCAAAGACCGATCCTGACCGGGCAAGTCTACCAGTGGCGACCAGACAAGAACAACCAAAAGATTACTAGCAGGTCTACACATCGGCCCACAAAACTTGAAAACCTATCAGTGGTGCAGGGGAAGTGGTGGAGAATGAAGCACCAACCAATGATTCATTTAAATCAGTCAATCACTGCCTCGGGTTGCCTAACCACACTGATGTACGGAATCGACAAAAACATTTCAGAATGCCATTAATATCCCAAATGATTATGCATTATTTGTCTTGAAGATGTCTTAAGATTCTGAAGCAAAATGCAAAAGAATACTGAAATGTTTGATTGGCAATTTTTTGCAAATATGCAAATACTCCAATGCTTATATCAGAATTCAAGCAGTTATGAAATCTGAATGTTTGTGCGAACATCTGACTCATACGAACCAAAATCTTCAGCTCTGCTTAACTTACAATACATCCTAGAGATCACTCAATGAGTGTCAAAATCCACTGTGCCAATCACCAATGAATGGTCAATCAATTGCAATGGCAATACCACATGACATGTGGTAATATTACCTACATGCATGCATTTTTTCTTCTTGTAAGTTTACTGATCATAATCTGCAACTGAAGCTTCCCACAATATGCAAAAATAAAGCCCAACTGTCAACATATATCAAAATATGTCACATAAAACCCATACTCTTCAGAATTTGACATGAGGAAACATTTTCATGATAATGAGGGCACTTCCTAGTGCACCCTAGGCATTCACTCCACTCTTCATTTTGATCCAAAACACCCTATCATAATGACTTATTTACAACTGTTGCTGGATCAACACAGAAGAAAAAATGCACAAACTAGGTATTGCCTTCCCCAGCCTAACAGTTACTCACACAATCAAATGGTCTGAAATACATATTTCATGTGACCCTGCTCTTCTACTCCAGCAAAAAAGATTAATTATTTTCATCCAATGTGCATCTCATTAATGACATGATGCACTACATCTTAGTTTTAAAGTGATTTTCTCAGTCTGTGTAATCTTTCAATAACTCCTTTCTTTTCTCTCCCTTATTATTTTTAATGTTAATAAGCTTGGTTCTACAGAAGGTCACAGCCAAGGGCAGAGGTACAAATATGGCCAACTCACCTTCCAAGGTTAATGATACCATAGTAGCTTGTAAAGAACAACTTTTTGACAGGCTGAGGGTTTCAGGACTTAACAGTAGTCACCAGTTACAGAAAATATCAACAAATGAAATGACCTTCAAAATCAGGGCCTTTTCTTTAACTCCCAGTGCCATACCAGCACTTTATACCAACTATTCCTACTAATGACAATGGTATCTCCATCTAGTTCTGGTTGAAGCATGGTCTGCTGCAAAAAACTGTTTTTTTTATAACTCTGCTTTGTTATAACATGAGCCACTGGCTACCATGGCCCAACTCCTATCATACTTGTGACAATAAATGTGACAGATTTTGCCAAAAACGGTTTTGGTTTGTGATAACCTGACACTTGTTCTGCACTCCTAACCAACCAGGGTAAAAGGAATAGTTGCTCCCCCAGGGAAAAATGGACATCTGGGCCCCCTTTGACCCTTGTGAAAGCTTACAGGATTTTCAAATGTGGCCTGAGGCCAAAGAGGCTCTTCATGCTGCTACAGAATGCCCCCTTAATGCTATAGCAGGCCCCCTTGAGACTAAATGAGGTCCCTTCTGGAGGACATGTCCCCTTTTATTGATTCCTGGCTATGTGTCTGCTTGAACAGCAAGTCAAAAACTAAAAGTATGGATTTCCTTTCATATAATCAATTTCAGCAACATGGGAATATAAGCATGCAGGCCTATATGGGAGAATGTTTTAAAATGATCTCCATTTTTGTTGGTTAGTCTTTCCCTGGGTAATCCTTTAGAAGCGCACGCCATAAAATCAAGCACACTGGATGACACATATACGGCGCGCGCATGGCAAAGGGAGATGTCAGCTGTTGTAAGAAACAACAACATTATGCACTGGAGCTCCAGGGTCGTGGATCACCTACTATTTGCTAACCTAACCTAACCTACTGTGTAAAACAAGAGCGAACAGTAGGTGATCTATGACCCTGGAGCTCCAGTGCATAATGTTGTTGTTTCTTACAACAGCTGACATCTCCTTTTGCCACGCGCACTGTATATGTGTCATCCAGTGTGCTTGGTTTATGGTGTGCGCTTCTAAAGAATTACCCTTTCCCTGTCCCCTGATTTTCACAGGGATTCTCCTGACCTGTGTATGTATGCATTTGTGTGTGAGTTGGCATGTGCACATGTTCCAAGCTTTGGCTGAATGATTGCTTTTGAAACATTTCATAGTTAAAAGACCTTCACATCTGCACAAGCCATCAGTTCTCAGTTTATAAGAAACAACAAACTAGTTATAAAGGCACTTCTCTGCACTCACTCTTCAGTCAAAATATGCACTGCATAGCAACAAACATTAAATGTCTCAAAGGCAATCATTCCAACAAAGCTTAGAACACATGCACACATGGACACACACACACACATACATGCAAACACACATGTATACATACACAGGTCAACATAATAAATAACCTTCACATCTGCACAAGTCATCAGTTTTCAGTTTTCTCTGCACACACTCTTCAGTTAAAACATGCACTGCATAGAAACTAAAGTTAGTGTTACACAACATCTCATACCTCCAAACCCTCCAGACAACTTTTGCCATGCATGCTTGAACCCCAGCAGCTGTGTGCCCCAACTCAACAAGGTCAAGAACAAGATTAGTTTAAAACTGACACATTTTATGCTTATCATTCCCTGATCCCAACAATGATGACACATCAAGGCATACCAAAATCCACTGGCTTTTTGCAGCATTAAATGACTCTTCACTCATATATGTTTTGGAAATATATGCTGAGTGCAAATGCAGTTAAAGACATGACATTTTGTGTAGCATGCATTTTTAGATTCCTGGAGGCATGACTCAGGCACAATGGAGTATAACCAGCAGGCTTTGTTTTAACGCATAGGATGCGAGCCATGAGTATGATTTTTTCTGGATTAACGTCCTGGAGCAGCATTCGCAACAATTCAATCACAACATTGGCATCTCGATACGCCAACCGGACTGATACGCACCTACCCCGGCTAAAGTACAGGGTTGAGATATCGCTGTTGCTACAGAGGGCTGCTCGAAATCTAGAACTCAGAGGGATTCACGCATTTATCAACAATCTATTATTATCTGAAAGGCGTCCCAAAAGCCGCCCGAAGACGTGCAGCTCCACCACTTACAATGTGGTCATTAATGCACAGAACATTAATGTATTATTATCAAGCGCTACGATGTCGAGTGTCTGACGTCATTGGCTTGGTAATTGGTCGTGAAGTGAAAACTGTATTGCTTTTCCTCATAGCCAAGCAATGTATAACGTGCAGCAAAGACTATAGGGTGAATTGAGGCTATCATAACCTAAAATACATTACTAAATGGATGACAACCTGCTTCACGATGCTAACCAGTGACATCATAAATTTGCTCTTCATAATGCAACTTAGAGGTAGCTGTGATGTACGAAAACTGATGTAGGACCTTGACGGGCCAAACTTGTTTTGCAAAAGTTTGCTGTTGGTTTGCTGTGCAGAAAAGGGCTCGCGCAATATCAAAGCTCAACACGGCCGAAGGTACAGATTCAGGCTTCACGTACTTCCATAGGTGTGAACCAAAAAGGTGTGTGTTGCAAACTTTAAAATTGCCGTCTAGGCGTAGACCAAGACAATAAGAGTAAAAATATAACTTTTTGCGTTCCGATGTAGTGCCAAAATCAGTTTTACTCTCATTGTCACCTGTAATGATGTTATTAATCCCTGCCACCAAAAAAACAGGTCTTTGGATCTTATGGGTAGTCCCGTAATGGTCCATGGATGTTAAATTTGTGTGGGTTTATAGCATTGTTTTGAAAGAGTTTCATCAGAATTTGCCATTGCCCTTTCCCATATTTTTGTGCTTGTATTCCTGTGCCTTTGTTACAGGAACCTTTTCTTGCTGTTACTATCCTTTCCCTGTTTAATACTTAGTGCAGTACATACTATTTTGGTTTTTGTGACATGGGAGAAATATGTATTTAGCACATGCACCATGTCATGACCACACTGACACTTTTGGAAAGGCCATATATGGCCTCTCCTTTCTTTGAAAATTGCCCTGCTAATGCATTTTGCCTAATCATTACCAAAATGTATGTTATGTTTTCACTTCAGACATGCATAGGTTTGTTTGTTTTGTGAGATTTCAAAATGTCTTGTTTTACATCTGAGGAGAAAGCAGTGTTTTGGGGCTGGTTAGGTTCCTTGGAAAGAGATTTAGTCTGTTTCTAGAATTGGCTTGAGATCTGCCTTTTTATGGCCATATCTGTTGCTCTCTAGTTAAATGTTTCCCATAGGTCTGAACATGTAACCCCTCTTTTAGGACATTCACACATTTCATTCACAGTCTTCTTCATGTTTGGAGGGGTGATTGTGTGGATGTTACTCAGAGTTTTCAGTTGTGTTGTTATGAATCCACTGGGTAGTCTTGATAATGAAGAATGGACTAAAAGGATTAAATGGGAGATCAGGATAATAACTATGCACTCTCATGGCTTCTTGTCCTTTACATTCCTTCAGTTTTTTTTCTAATTTGCTCTGGGTGATTTGTGATTTGATCAAAGGCAGTGGTTAGGAGCCATTTAAAATACTACAGTATTATGTTCTCCCAAACATTTTTTGCAGGTTCCAGGAAACCTATTTCCTAATTTAGTTTTCATTTTCCTCAGCATGTGGTATGAATCATTGTTGAAGGTTATGTTTCTGATGGGTTGAAGCCCATTTTTGTGAAGGAAATTTTTTCCTTCCAAAAAAAAGAATGAGGCACTGCTCTCAAAAAGCATCCTAACAAATCACTTGTTGATGTCTATGAAGAAATCTCCATATAACTTCTCAAATCTGTTTCTCCAATCAGTTCTCCCCAAAATTTTCACCCATTATAAACACATTTTTTTACAAAATGCAGTACACTGCTTTCAGAGATTTCCAGACCCACTTATCACAGCATATGTGTTGTCCCACAGAGGCTAATAAGAGCAGTCACAGTGCAGCAATGGATGGAAACCACACTGTAGCTGACTCATTGCAGTATGCCCAAGATCATGCTGAGTGGCAAGACTTGGGCTTTGAGCTGGTTCCCCAGCCTGGCATGCAAGTGCCATGTAAACTCGACTGCGACGACAGGGCATCCCACGCCAGGCGCCGACCCGGCGGCAGAAGACACGCCCGTCCAGGAGCCGTCGCGGGCCGACGCCAACGCGCAGATGATGTCCTCGTTCCTGTCGGGCAGCTCGGCGGTGGTGGACCTCGACCTGGACGCGCTGCAGACGAAGATCCGCAGCGTGCTGGTCGAGAACATGAAGCTGCGCGACGCCATCCGCGAGAGCTCGGTCTCGCTGCGTCAGCAGTGCGAGCTGCTGCACAGCTGGCGAGCCGACAACGAGCGGCTGCGCCAGGAGCGGCAGCAGGTGCTCGAGCGCTGCCAGCGCGCGCGCGACGTGATCCTGCAGCTGCGGCGCGAGAACGCTGCTCTGAAGCGGGCCGGTCCGCGGCCGGCCGCCGCCGACGAGCCGCCGGCCGAGCACGCCGAGACCGACGTGATCGCGCTGCGCTCGCAGCTGTCGCGGCTCGAGGCCGAGCTGCGCGTGGCGCGCGCCGACGCCGAGCGGCTGCAGTCGAAGCTGGCGCGCCAGCAGGCCGAGCTGAGCGCGTGCCGGCAGACGGCCGTGCTGCCGCCCGACTGGCGCTCCGACCAGCAGCGGCTGCGCGACGAGAACGACGCGCTGCGCCGCCAGCTGGACGACGAGCGCCGCCAGCTGCGCGAGATGCGCGTCTGGACGGCGGGCGACGAGCGGTTCGTGGCCGTGGCGGCCGCGCTGCGCCAGTGGGCCGAGCCGCTGGAGGCGGCGCTCGGCGCGCTCGCCGCGCACACGGATCGGCTAGCGGCGGCCGGCCGCGCGCTGGATGCGCTGGACACGCTGGAGCCGGCCGAGCTGCGCGCCGAGCTGGCCGCCCAGCTGGGCCGCGCCGAGCGCGACGCCGAACTCGGCCGCAGCGCCGAGGCGGCCTGGCGGCGGCTGATGCAGATCTACGACGGCCTGGCGGCGCAGTGGGAAAGCGCGGCCGAGGCGCCGACGCCCGGCGACCGGCAACGCCAGCAGGTCCACATGGACGGCCTGCAGGCGCGCATCCTCTCCATGGAGGAGCTGCTCGAGGAGCGCGGCACCGCCTGTGAGCGGCTCGAGCGTGAGAAGCTGCGACTGCGCCGCGACCTGGAGGCCATCGACATCCTCAAGGCGCAGGTGGACGTGTACCAGCAGGACTTCAACCAGGAGCGGCGCCAGCGCGAGCAGCTGGTGGCCGAGCGCGAGCAGCTGCGTCTGGAGCTGGGCCAGGTGCAGACGCGCGAGCAGCAGCTGCAGGCCGAGCTGGAGGCGCTGCGCCGCCGCGCCGGGCCGGCCGAGCTCGGCCAGTCGGAGACGCCGCTGCCGCAGTCGACGCCGCCGCAGGCGTGGCCGCGGCTCAACATCGCGCCCGACGCGGAGCCCGAGTGCCAGCCGACGATGTACACCTGCCCCAAGTGCGAGATGGCCTTTGTCGACCTGGACCCACTGCAGAATCACGTGAACCGCTGCCTGGACGAGGACTAACGACGGCGCTGGCCTGGCCGTCTCCGCGCCGGAGCGGCCGGTGCCGATTCAGGCCACGGGTGATGTGGAATCTGGCGCAGCCTCGCGGCGCTCACGACGTGTACCGCCCTAGACGGTGTTCTGATGACGTGGCAGAAGATGTGCCACGCATCTTTTTGTTTACTTTTCCAAGCATTGAGAAAGGCGACATCATGTGCGCTACATTAATAGGAGTCTGAACGCAACTGGAACAACTCCTTTAACACAAATAACACATTCATTGCAATTTTTTGTAGTAATCCTTTCTAGGCTGATGCGATATGACAGAATAATGCATTGATGCGGGACTGCAGGCGGGTCATGAATAACCGTAATGTTAACGCAGAAGCTCTTGTGGTGGTCCCATGGCTGGAATGCGCAGCTTTCCCGATGGCAACCAACTAAACGGGGTATGAAATTGCCAAGGGAGAAATTTGCTTTTGGCGTCAAAGGATGCTCCGTGCCTTAATGTGGAAGTGTCTGGCATTGCTTGTTGGCGGAGTCGTGGCGTTGACCACGAATCCATTTAAGATGCGGTATGAGTCCGTTTTAGAACAGGCATTATGTGATATGTTTTGTGATAAATGTCATTGATATCCAAGTGTCGGTGTACCCAAGAGTGCTCGAGTAAGAAACGATTTCCTAGTCTGCGATCGTTTCCTGCAGCAGCTTTGCATACCGCGTGTGAATGAAGCGCATAACGCACCGTATAACTCGGCCGGTGCCGCCGGTGTGCCCTATAACCCACATAACCAACTCTCTCGGGTGGGCAGCTGATAGAGGTGGCGTGGTGACTAAATATGGTACATGCAGAAGCTCGACAGCTTTGCGTTTTAATCCGTATGTTAAGACTGAATCATATTGTAAGTTGCATGGTATTCAGATTAAATCCATGAAGCCAGCTGCTGGCCCGTTTTAATGTGTAAAGGAAGGATAACGTCTGGCATTCGTTACATTCAGCTGTTGATTGATCCGTGATCATACGAATACTTAATCTCATATAATCTGTAATATAGAGTTCGGAAGATTGGCTTCAAGCCACTGGTGTATGATGAAATACAAGGATGCACTGCAAAAGTCTTTCAACGTAAAACGCACTAAAATATGCTTAACCGGCGCGACAGGTATCTGGTATCGCTACACAGCCTGACTGCCATGACTGTCTCTTAGTGTACTGTTATGTTTCTGTTGTGGAAAAATAGATCCCAAAGTGACGGTTTCTTTTGCAAGCTTTGCTGTTTAGTGGTGGATGGTGGCAGTACGCCATAGTTCCAATTCTGGGGATCTGAAGGAACGGATCGTCAAACACCAGTTGTATTTTCCAGTTCTGAAGAGCTGAATACAAGTTACACATATGTCAATGGATATATAGCAAATTGCTCGGACGGGAAACTTAAGACCGTGTCTGCTGTTTAAACAGTTTTCGTTCGACATATGTAAGGAATTAAGAGAAGGGGTGCATTACGGTCCCGTGACCTTGACCAACCTCGATCTCAAATTAATCTGTAACAGTCAGATTAAACGGAACCACCGGAGGTCGGTCTACTGTAGCAGTTATCTGACGGGACGTTACGCTATTGACTGACGCCTGACGAGACAAAACTTGACATGAAACTCTGGACACCTGAGCCCAAGGGACTGTGTGTCCTAACTCACGAACCAGCAAACAAACAGCAATCTTGGCCTTGTTACTTTACAGGGAAAAACGCGTGATGCGACGCCTCCGTTTTTCTTTTCTATGAGTTTTGGCGGAGAAATGAGTGGCTTTGCTTTGCTGGATTTCACCATAGGTGGGCATCGTTACTAAAAAATGTAACTTCGTTACTCTTTACTCCGTTACTCAAAAAAGCCAGTCCGTTACTCGTTACTCCGTTACTCTGCCTTAAAAAGTAACGGAAGTTACCGTTACTCCGTTATTCCGTTACTTTTTTAAATGCAGTGAAAACCAAACGAACGCGGGTTTTAAGTCTTTTATGCTGCTTTGTGGTTGTAAAACGCATTCCATATACAAAGCGAAAAAACAAAAAGCGCTTACTCAAAACACTCCTCTAGCTGCCCACTGCCCTCACCAGCCGTTGTAGAGTTGGCGGCGCCGGGACAACAGCCGCGGCGGGTATTCTACCACTGTGTTAGCCACAATGTTCAAACCAACGAATTCCTGTTCATTGCCCGCGGCGCCGACGGAGCGGGAACAACCGGCGCTGGAGCGGACGCATGCAAAATGCGACAAACAGCGGACATCTATCGACTGGGTTTGATCAACAATGCCTCTCGAAGTATCCGCCCTGAACATAATGGTCTCCGTTCAGAGCTCGTTTCGGTCTCGCGAACTTCTTGTTTTGTTTTGAAATTATGTGTGTGTATTAGTTTGTGTACGAGCGCGTGCGTGGAGGTAAGATTCCTGATACCCCTGACGTTTTTTTAATGCCAAACGACGAAGGACTCAAAAAACATGACTGATATGGATTTTATTATTGTGAAATAAAAGACTAAAAAAGGTGCTTTAGTACCTCTTCAGCACACTTGAAAAGACAAATTAGCTATAAAAACATGGTCATAAGTAAGATGCAACGGAGGATGTCAGCCGTTCACAAGTGGAACATTTTGGAACGATGACGTGACCTGACATGACCCCTGTGAAAGGCCAAAATTGATATCAATGAACTCGCTATTGTCTTACGGTTCAGTATATGTCGCTTAAGTTCAGCTTTTCAGGGACAAGGTATTGTGTCTACCTAATTCCAAGGACGTGTTTTGACCTTTCATGGCGTCTGGTGGCCTCAAAATTGACCTGAGGTCAAAACTCTTGAATGTTTTCGTCTCGGTTTGACAAAACCTTTCCGCCGGTGTTTTCCTTTTTTCCGTGCGATATATGGGAGCCGAGATCCTGGGAGGTGCGGAAATCCGCGCTCCCCCTCCGGCCGGGCAAAGGGCATTCTGAGCCCGGCCGGAGACGGGTTAAAACACTTCATTTAACCCTATTCCCTGTGGAGGGGCAGATTCTGCTACCCGTGTCTTTTTGCTTGTCGCTCCCACACTGTTTGCCGCAGCGCCACAAGATTTTCTGGCATTTCATGGAATTGATACACAAGTGTTTTGTCAACATTTACAAAAAACCGGTCCCGCAGAGGCGGTTCCGAGCCTCCGTTTTCGGCGGTAATGTGCTGTGCGTGAAGCTAAAAAGTTGTGCGGTTCACTATCGTGACATTCTGAGTAGAAATAAAGATCACTGACTCATTTATATAGTCATACACATCCTAAACAATGCGTATGCACACACATTTTCAGGCGAACGCACACCCAGGTACTGAAAAAATGGGAGAGCACACTATTGTGGTTATGGTGCCCTCCCAATTTTGTTTACCTGGATCCACCTCTGCGCTACATATAAACTTAAACTGGCTTGCTAGTTGTACATCTGATGTTTATATCACCCAAAACAAACAAAAACAAAGGAAATTTCTTATTTCAAAAATCACCCTTCTTGCCCTGCCTGGAACTGCCTATGGTTTTCTATTTTAAATTTCGGCTTTCGGTATATAAAAGAGTTGGACATTCCAAGCTGAACCGTGTTATTCCCATGAAAACTGGTTGGTAAACACGGCCGCAGTGACCTTTCAAAAATCCCCAAATTTTGGAGTTTGTTTGCCCCCACGCCCTATTTTCGCAATTTTTTGAATTTTTGGGGTCCGGAATTGGAGATCTTGTTGAAACATATTAAATGGCATTCATCCCATCAACATTGGACGAATGCATCTCGAGATCTCTGGAAGGGCGGGGAGGGGAAGGGGCAGAATTGGTAATCTTCACCTTTCGACCAATGCATATTTTTCGAAGGTGCAAAAGTGGCAACGGCTCATATCATGTTTGAGTTTGGGTCCTCACTTCTGCGTCTACAAAAAATAATGTGTCAGCCGAAACGTGTTTCGGCCAGTTGATATTTTTTTCGGGAACGCAGGAGTGGTAACTCGAATCGCATGGAGAACGTAGCCTGTCCTCCAAGTTAAAAATGATTTAACCTAACCTAACCTAAAACCTGCTGTATGGTTCCAGGGACTGCCCTAGATGGGCATGTAAAACTTATTTTTTGTTAGGTTCAATTTGCCTGTTTTCTGGTTTGGTTAGCTCGTATCGGCTAAAGGCAAACATGTGTCAACTGAATCAAAATTCAAGAGTTACCTAACCAAGTCAGTTTACACATCCAGTAGGGGCCAGTGCTTAGAAAAATACCTGAATTCAGGTATTTTTCTTTCTGAACAATTTAGCCCATTAATGGGCTAAATTGTTCACACAACTTGTGCTGCCACTTCCGCGTCTCCAAAAATTACGCGTAAGCGTCGGCCGAAAGGTAGATTACCGCAGATCTGCCCCCCCCCCCCAGGGTAATGTGAATCTCACTGCCTGCAGAGAATATGGTTAAGGCAAATAGTCCAAGCAACAGTCGACAAGCTTCATAATTATGCTTCACTACTGACAACTTATTGTGCACATTCTGTTCTCATCTGGAAATACCGTAAATAATGCTTCCTCTTGATATGTGCCTTTAGGTTTGAAAGGCTACTCTTGTGACCCTTGATTGTAACCTCTTTCGGTCGGCACAGGACGTACGTAAAAATGACGTTTTTCCCCTCCTCCTTAAACTGAAAGTACGTTTCTAGATGTGGCCATGGGTGACCCAGACCGGGCTCGTCCTCTGCCTCCGAAGCTGAGGCACCGTCGGACTCGGAGTCAAGGTTTTCGACCTCCAGTGGCGGTGTAAAGACGCCTTGATGGGACATTTTAGTGTCAGGTAGTTAAAATTTCAGGCCAGTCAAGAATCAATCACCACTCCATCACCCCATGGACATCACAGACCCAAGGCCATGGCGGCAGTAATCATGTGCTCAACAGCCTTGAATGATCTTGGCGGGGAACCGTGTGGCGGTGGTAAGCAATCCGTGACTAACTTGAGACAACATTGAAAACTGCCGTCAGCTGGCTGTTCCAGTATAAATGACAATAACTTTGATATCTTTTAGCCTGAAAAATGACGACTGGTTAATTTATGATTTTAAGTCATATCAAACTTACGCATAATTCAATACTTTTGTCCCAAAAGAGACCAAAGTCAGCTGGCCTTTATACTGAACCATTGCCGCCAGCTTGCCGTCAACGTTTATCAGCTGACGAATATTGTCTACTCTAATAAGTCTACTCCGCGATTGTCAGCTGAGTGAGCGCCCAGCCGGGCTTGTATCGCCGCACACTATTGGGTGTTGGCTATTCAAGTAGCCAATGGCGTGTGCCGATGCAAATAAAGCCGGGCGATGTCTGTAAGTTTAAAAAGTAACGGAGTAACGGAGTAACGGAGTAACGGACCAAAAAGTAACGGAGTAACGGACCACAAAAGTAACTTCCGTTACTCAGTCCGTTACAGTAAAATAAAAGTAATGGGTCCGTTACTCCGTTACTCAAAAAAGTAACTTCGTTAGTAACGGAGTAACGGAGTAACGGACCAGTGCCCACCTATGGATTTCACATTGCTCTTGCCTCTTTAGACCTTGCTTCTTTAATCTTTTTTCACGTACCCGGCCCCTACTATTGCCTCGACTAGGAATGTCGATTTGTTTTCCTTTTGAGAGGGTCCTGGCCCACCCATTGTTGATTTGCCCCCACTCCCCAGTATTTTCTGCCGGTTTTAGGTGGGAATGAGTAATAATAACGAAACGAACGGCCGCAATAGATGAGAGATAGGCGGAAAGTAAAGAATAAAGTTAAAAGCGATACATCTATCTATCATCCTATTTCCTATCTTTATATTATATATATATATATATATATATATATATATATATATATATATATATATACCTCTATACATGGGGATAAAAACATTTTGTATTTGATAAACAGTAACAAAAAAATTATGAATTTCCGTTGGTCAAAATAAAGCGGGCTACATTAAATGAGAGACCCACATTTCGGGGGAGATTAGATTGTCGGGCTCTCGGCTCGGCCCCTGGAATCATCAGGAACGGTGGAATTTCCGTGGAGATACGGGGCAAACGAGATTTTTACTTCGTTTCTTGCCATGCAGCGCCATAGGGTTAATGTTAAATGTTGCCCAAAGCGGGGGGGCAGTGCCCCTCTGCCACCCAGTTCCAACGCCTGTGCGAATCATTTACAGAAATCGATACCCCTGGCCTCGACCTTGGGTTTTTTATCTTTTGCACACCCGGCCTGACACCAGTACCGTCACACCCCACCTGACACCGGCCTAATCTTTTGCCCAACACCCGGCCTCTTTTGCAGCACTCATACCTGTAACCTTGACCCCATCGTGTCTGCACTGGGATCTGGACAAAAACTCAGTAGGCAGAAGCTCGAAGAGCGGAATGTCGTCGCGTAAGTCTCGCAACGTAAAAAGTTCGTAGGACGTAATTCTCGTACTGCAAAATGCGAGTGACTCGCATGACATAAAGCTCGTAATGCAAAATACTCGTACAACATATTTTCTTAAAGCAAAGTTTTCGTACGACATAAAACAAGTGATACAAAATTATCGTACTGTATAATTTTCGTAACCCTGAAGCTCGCATGACTCGATTCTCATGCAAAATTTTTCTCGTTCGGCCGATTCTCGTACCGACTAGATCCTCTTATAGACAGATTCGGGCAATGCTAAATTTCTTGTACAGCCGTTAGCCATTTTCTCATAGAACTCGTAGACTCGTAGGTCATCAGATAGGTAGGAACTCCTAGATGCTCCTAAAGCGTATCTTCGCCGGGACAGATTCTCGTAAGGCTTAAGATTCGTCAAGCTCGTAAGATTTTCTTAAAAATCTAGTAACGCTAGATTCCCGAGGAACCAAATATTCTCGTATGGCATACACCCCCCGGACAGATGTTCGGGACAACGCGGATTACCAGTTTGGGTATGATCCAGAATTTCAGACCACTCCAGAATGCGTCTCATGGTGTCGGATATGCATAGGTGGGCACTGGTCCGTTACTCCGTTACTCTGTTACTAACGAAGTTACTTTTTTGAGTAACGGAGTAACGGACCCGTTACTTTTATTTTACTGTAACGGACTGAGTAACGGAAGTTACTTTTGTGGTCCGTTACTCCGTTACTTTTTGGTCCGTTACTCCGTTACTTTTTAAACTCCTTACAGACACCGCCCGGCTTTATTTGCATCGGCGCACCCATTGGCTACTTGAATAGCCAACATCCAATAGCGTGCGGCGATACAAGCGCGGCTGGGCGCGCACTCAGCTGACAATCGCGGAGTAGACTTGTTGACAATATTCGTCAGCTGATAAACGTTGACGGCAAGCTGGCGGCAATGGTTCAGTATAAAGGCCAGTTGACTTTGGTCTCTTTTGGGACAAAAGTATTGAATTATGCGTAAGTTTGATATGACTTAAAATGATAAATTAACCAGTCGTCATTTTTCAGGCTAAAAGATATCAAAGTTATTGTCATTTATACTGGAACAGCCAGCTGACGGCAGTTTTCAATGTTGTCTCAAATTAGTCACGGATTGCTTACCACCGCCACACGGTTCCCCGCCAAGATCACTCAAGGCTGTTGAGCACATGATTACTGCCGCCATGGCCTTGGATCTGTGATGTCCATGGGGTGATGGAGTGGTGATTGATTCTTGACTGGCCTGAAATTTTAACTATCTGACACTAAAATGTCCCATCAAGGCGTCTTTACGCCTGTACGTCTTTACTTCTGTTGAGAACAGAATGTGCACAATAAGTTGTCAGTAGTGAAACAAAATTATGAAGTTTGTCGACTATTGCTTGGACTATTTGCCTTAACCATATTCTCTGCAGGCAGTGAGATTCACATTACCCTGGGGGGGGGGGGTAGATCTGCGGTAATCTACCTTTCGGCCGACGCTTACGCGTAATTTTTGCAGACGCGGAAGTGGCAACACAAGTTGTGTGAACAATTTAGCCCATGCAGGTATTTTTCTAAGCACTGGCCCCTACTGGATGTGTAAACTGACTTGGTTAGGTAACTCTTGAATTTTGATTCAGTTGACACATGTTTACCTTCAGCCGATACGAGCTAACCAAACCAAAAAACAGGCAAATTGAACCTAACAAAAAATTAGTTTTACATACCCATCTAGGGCAATCCCTGCAACCATACAGTAGGTTTTAGGTTAGGTTAGGTTAAATCATTTTTAACTTGGAGGACAGGCTACATTGTCAATGCGGTTCGAGTTACCACTCCTGCGTTCCCGAAAAAAAATATCAACTGGCCGAAACACGTTTCGGCTGACACATTATTTCTGTAGACGCAGAAGTGAGGACCCAAACTCAAACATGATATGAACCGTTGCCACTTTTGCACCTTCGAAAAATATGCATTGGTCGAAAGGTGAATATTACCAATTCTGCCCCTCCCCTCCCACCCTTCCAGAGATCTCGAGATGCATTCGTCCAATGTTTATGGGATGAATGCCATGTAATATGTTTCAACGAGATCTCCAATTCCGGACCCCAAAAATTCAAAAATTCAGAAAATAGGGCGTGGGGGCAAACAAACTCCAAAATTTGGGGATTTTTGAAAGGCCACTGCGGCCGTGTTTACCAACCAATTTTCATGGGAATAACACGGTTCAGCTTGGAATGTCCAAGTCTTTTATATGCCGAAAGCTGAAATTTAAAATAGAAAACCATAGGCAGTTCCAGGGAGGGCAAGAAGGGTGATTTTTGAAATAAGAAATTTCCTTCGTTTTTGTTTGTTTTGGGTGATATAAGCATCAGATGTGCAACTAGCAAGCCAGTTTAAGTTTATATGTAGCGCAGAGGTGGATCCAGGTAAACAAAATTGGGAGGGCACCATAACCACAATAGTGTGCTCTCCCATTTTTTCAGTACCTGGGTGTGCGTTCGCCAGAAAATGTGTGTGCATACACATTGTTTAGGATGTGTATGACTATATAAATGAGTCAGTGATCTTTATTTCTACTCAGAATGTCACGATAGTGAACCGCACAACTTTTTAGCCTCACGCACAGCACATTACCGCCGAAAACGGGGGCTTGGAACCGCCTCTGCGGGACCGATTTTTTTTTAAATGTTGACAAAACACTTGTGTATCAGTTCCATGAAATGCCAGAAAATCTTGTGGCGCTGCGGCAAACAGTGTGGGAGCGACAAGCAAAAAGACACGGGTAGCAGAATCTGCCCCCCCTCCCACAGGGAATAGGGTTAAATGAAGTGTTTTTAACCCGTCTCCGGCCGGGCTCAGAATGCCCTTTGCCCGGCCGGAGGGGGACCGCGGATATCCGCACCTCCCAGGATCTCGGCTCCCATATATCGTACGGAAAAAAGGAAAACACCGGCGGAAAGGTTTTGTCAAACCGAGACGAAAACATTCAAGAGTTTTGACCTCAGGTCAATTTTGAGGCCACCAGACGCCATGAAAGGTCAAAACACGTCCTTGGAATTAGGTAAATAGACACAATACCTTGTCCCTGAAAAGCTGAACTTAAGCGACATATACTGAACCGTAAGACAATAGCGAGTTCATTGATATCAATTTTGGCCTTTCACAGGGGTCAGGTCAGGTCACGTCATTGTTCCAAAATGTCCCACTTGTGAACGGCTAACATCCTCCGTTGCATCTTACTTATGACCATGTTTTTATAGCTAATTTGTCTTTTCAAGGGTAAACTGAAGAGGTGCTAAAGCACCTTTTTTTAGTCTTTTATTTCACAATAATAAAATCCATATCAGTCATGTTTTTTTGAGTCCTTCGTCGTTTGGTATTAAAAAAACGTCAGGGAAATCAGGAATCTTACCTCCACGCACGCGCTCGTACACAAACTAATACACACACATAATTTCAAAACAAAACAAGAAGTTCGCGAGACCGAAACGAGCTCTGAATGGAGACCATTATGTTTAGGGCGGATACTTCGAGAGGCATTGTTGATCAAACCCAGTCGATAGATGTTCGCTGTTTGTCGCATTTTGCATGCGTCCGCTCCAGCGCCGGTTGTTCCCGCTCCGTCGGCGCCGCGGGCAATGAACAGGAATTCGTTGGTTTGAACATTGTGGCTAACACAGTGGTAGAATACCCGCCGCGGCTGTTGTCCCGGCGCCGCCGACTCTACAACGGCTGGTGAGGGCAGTGGGCAGCTAGCGGGGTGTTTTGGGTAAGCGCTTTTTGTTTTTTTCTTTTGTATATGGAATGCGTTTTACAACCACAAAGCAGCATAAAAGACTTAAAACCCGCGTTCGCTTGGTTTTCACTGCATTTAAAAAAGTAACGGAATAACGGAGTAACGGTAACTTCCGTTACTTTTTAAGGCAGAGTAACGGAGTAACGAGTAACGGACTGGCTTTTTGAGTAACGGAGTAACGAGTAACGAAGTTACATTTTTTAGTAACGATGCCCACCTATGCGGATATGTTTCTCATAGTTCCCTTTGGCTGTTTTCCGTTCCGTTCCGCACGAATGGGAACAGGAATGCCATGCAAACATTTGTCTTGGAGATGTGGGTCAAACGAGAACAGGAGAAATACGAGAATCTAGTCGGCATGAGAGTCGGTTTGGCGAAAGAAAAATGACAATCTAACCAAAAGGGATTTTACGTTCTGAGAGTTATGTTGTACAGGAATTTTGCATTGCGAGATTTGCGCCGCATGAGAACTTTGTTTTACGAGAACTTTGCCATACGGTGATGGGGTATGCATAGCGTGCATAGTGTGCATAGCGAGCTTTACATCGCACGGGTATTTTGCTTTAAGAGATATGTATCGTAGGAACTTTTTACCGTAGGCGCTTCATATTGAATCAAATTGAAATACTGTTTGTTTTGGCTGCTCTCCGTTCCGTTCCACACCATGTGGGAATGGGAACGACATCCGAACAATTCAGTCTGGAAGGTGTACACCATACAAGAATGTTTGATTCCACGGGAGTCTTGCGTTACTAGAGTTATGCTTCACGAGAATCAGACGGAGTTATGTATTATGATGACTATTTCGTCCGAGAATCAGTCCGATAAAAATTCACAAGAATCTAACCATACGAGCTTATAGGCTAGGAAAATTTTGATGTACGAGAGTTTGCATAACGAGATCCACGTCGTATGATGACTTTGCTTTACGAGACCTATGTTGTACGGGAACTTTGCATCACGAGTTTTATGTCGTAAGAACATTTTGCAACACGGAAATTTTGTCGTACGAGGGTTTTGCATAACGAGACTTATGCAAAGTATTCGGCCCTGCAAACCTACGAGCTTACTCTTAGATTCCTCGAGATTAGTCTTGCGAGCTTTGATCCTGGAATCAGCGGTGCCGCTTTGTATCAATGATTGGTAGGGTCGAACCGATGGCCAGAGTACACAGCGTCCCCCAAATGTGAGTTTCTCAACGGATAAAGCCCACATCAGTTTAACCGAAGACAACTTTTCATTTCTTATCGGTTTTTTTGTCATTTATAACATAACAAACTATAGAAATACTACCACCTATATATAACAGGTTGCTGTGGTGACCTTAACAATGTCACCCAAGTGTCCACCAATTTCTAAATGTAATAATTTTGCCAGAAACAGCGAATCCGATGGCATTGAAAAGTTTCATGTTGCTGTGCGACCCCAGAACACGGCCGCCCGCAGGGTCACGGCTGCCCGTAAGTTCTGGCTTTGTGTGTCTTCCACAACGTAGCCATTCAAACAAAAGGGCGCGGAGCGGAAGTGAAAGAAGAGTCACCATCGCGCGAACGATGGGGACTCTTCACGGTTACCATGGCCTTATTTTGGAGGATAATGTGCCATGATCCTTCACTGGGGTGCCTTTGTGTCTTTGGGACGCCTTTGGAATCATGGAGCGCCCATACCCCATCACCTTCTTGATACCACAGTAGCACCATCTGAACGACGGGCCACCCATGCTCCATCACATAGGCGCCTTCTGGATGTCATGGGGTGCCTTTTGAACGACAGGGTGCCCATGCAGCATCCCAGAGGTGTCTCCTTGGGATCACAGAGGCGCATTTTAAATAACGGGGCGGCCATACTCCATTACAGGGGCGCACTCTAGGTGTCACGGGGCGCCTTTTTAAGCGGCAGGGCTTTCAAACACCGCGCCAGAAGTGTCTCCCTGGTGGCACGGGCGCATTTTAAACAACGGGCGCCCACACTCTATCCCAGGGGCGCATTCTAGGAGACACAGGGCGTTTTTTGAACGACAATGTGCCAATACCCTTTCGCAGAGGCGCCTCCTTGGTGTTACTGGGATACTTTTTGAATGGCAAGAAGCATATATACTACGACATGGATGTTTTTTTATTGTCACCGGAGTATCCTTTCAAATAAAAGCGCACGCCATGAGCACCGGGGAGCATTTTGACTGCTGTGCCATCAAAGGGTCACCTTTTAAATGCTACACCACCAAAAGCGCGCCTCTGTGTTATACGGGCGTCATACACACGATAACATATCCACGTGCTATGACGTTGCGCCTCTAGATGTCAGCTGGGCGCCCTTTTGGGGGCACCATCACCATTACAGATACTGTTCCTTTGTGTTACGGGGCCGCCCTTTCAACGCCAGGGCGTCGATACTCAATGGTAAGGGCACCTCTGTTTCTTGTGTGTTCTATCTGTGTCACATAGCTCTGTGTCAATGGACCATGTGCACATTAACTATACTATGGCCGCCTCCTCGATATCATAGGGCCTCCTTCTTTTCGAAGTAAGGACGCCTTTGTCTTACCACAAGGGTGCACGAAGGCACTTGTGTACTCTTTAACGATAGGTTGCCTCTGTATCCACGAACAGCATTCGTCCACCAATGGCCTACGTGCTTTTATCCGCCTTCGCCAGCGTAAGGCGAGAAAGGTTACCTTATCATTTTGGCGCCCTTACGCGCTTCAGCACGTAAGGGCACCAAAATACCAAAGGGGAAAGACATTTGGCCCCCCATGGGGCCTGGAGTGCTTATTACCCATTTGCTATCGCATTTCCATAGAGTCTTATAGAACATACAATTTGGGGTCTATATATATATATATATATATATATATATATATATATACCCTTGGTGTTGCTTTGAGATGGTGTGTATAGCCGCGTTGTTTAAGTTAAAAGTACGGAAAGTAACGGAGTAACGGACCAAATCTAACGGACCCAAAGTACTCCGTCTCGTCCGTTACAGTGAATAAAATAAGCTTCTCTTTTAGTATCTATATATATATATATATATATATATATATCAATCGACCCCAAATTGTATGTTCTATAATATATATATATATATACATATATATATATATATATATATATATATATATATATATATATATATATATATATATACATATTATTGTATTTGTACATTTCAACCGTCTTTCAGTGCGATAAAACTGAGGCCGTTGTAAACCGGCCGCGTCGGCGCGCGAAAACGGCTGACATGATTCCCGTTATGACGTCATAGCTCGTTACCACGGCAATACAGAAGAAAAATTTTCCCACCATAAGATGTAGAAAGAATGCCCCGAAAGGTACACCAAGTTTCAGATGGGTCAAATGAACCGTTCGGAAGTTATCCTCTGAAAACCTCAGGGGGTTATACCATCCCCCCTATACGGGCGAGAATTAAGATGTAAAACAGAACATTGGAAGGGCTCAGCGCAGCATTGGTAGGGCTTGGGCTCAACGAGGCACAGTTACAGAAAACAGCTCTCGTGTCGGGAATCAGTCTGAACGGGCAGCTGTACCTGATTACTGCGAGTGTGCTCTATGGGTTCATTACGTGCGAAACATGGAAACCTCTTAAAGGAGCGTGCAAGGAAAACGGAAGATGTTCCGCGCTCTTGAGTACCTACGTGAGGTGCAAAGCAAGCGTGAGATACCATTCCAAAATGGAAGCCTGTCTTGGACGTAAAACCAGTTTTTTAATCTTTGAGTTCGGTCACAGCCTATTCTAGTAACGGGACCAGGACTGGTAGGTATTGCAGACTAAACATCTTGAAATGGGCGCACTTTTCTGACACACTGAGTCGCGCAGAAAACCCGTCCCGATGGAAGCGGGTAACTCGGTCCCGAAATGTCGGTATTGGTGCTCGGACTTACCTGTTACCTGTTATGATATTACCGATGCCGCGAGAGCAAAAACAAACAGATCATGTGAGCAGCGTTAGCGAAGGGAAGATGAAGCCTTGCAGAGACACACGCGCACGAGGACGGCCTTGCCGAACCACGTAGCACCCCCGGCTCCAGGCCTCCAGGAACCAGCCGTCCGGCACTTCCAAGCTTATGTCAGCTCTGCCCACGGAAGACCCCACATCCTCCTCCCCCTGCCGTCCTGGACCTGGCTTTCTGAACAAGTGGCCCGCTGGCGGGAGAATCTTCCAGTGTCGGTCGGCGGCTGTGTTACACTTAAGCATGCTCTTTACCGGTCTGGCCGTTGCCCCTGAGGTTTGCCGTGGGCACGTCAGGCCGGATCGTGGAGCGCACCGGTACGGGCGGTCTCGGAGAGTTGTTCGTCATCTGATCTGACGACGCGCTGTCTCCTGTCACCTTCTCATCCTGCGGTCTGGGGGAGCCAGTGGAAGTTTGGCTTGGTCCGTTTAGTTAGTTCGAGCGCGTGAATAGGGAAACCGGCAGAGGTTTACCAAGCAAAGCTTGCGTACCGCAGTCGACTGGATCATAACCATGACCAGATATTTTAGCAAGGACAGGCTTCATACCACACCAGATAGCAATAATCTGCCGTGGCCTTAGCATTCAAGCTGCTGATGACCGATGACGGCGCTCGTGTGTTTATGTTGAGTGCTCATAAACATTAATGCAAACCGTGAGAATGGACGAGCATGCGCTGGTGGCACATGTCGTGGTTCGACAACGGACGGACGGTTGGCGAAAATCTTCGAGCTGATGGAGGCTATCGTCTCTCATCGCGTCATCCCGCTCCGAGACGCGCTTTGCGTAACGTTTAAGCGGTCTGAAATCGCCTTCTAAATGTCGCCCTCTAGTTAAAACCAGCTATTTGTCCAGTCTAGACCTGGCAGAGAAGTGCAAAGCTATTCAAGGGCGCGGGTTTATAACAAATCCACATGATTCTGGCTCGAAGATCAGCCCCAAGTCTGTCATCCCGTCATATCTGGGAAGGAAAAAACCTAATCCTCAGCTGGTCTCTGCAGCTTGGGCATTTAATTCTTTGTGGTCAGCATGTAGAGAGAGGACCCATCGGGGTCCCTTCACGTTTTTCCGTGCGGAACTGCCGTGAGACTCTTCGCACCGCAATAACCGGCTCGGAGTGCAACCTGAGATGTCTGCAGCGAGCGGACATCTCCGTGCGGCAGAGACCGGAGAGTGGAGACCTCTGCCGTCGCAGTCGGCGTGCAGACGGTAGTGGCGTTCGCCGGTCGCAGGCCGGATGACCCTGACGTTGGCCGCGCCCTCGCGGGGTGCTCACACGCGTGACGCAGTCGACTCGCGGCTTGCTCGCATCGTCTGTGGTGTAGAACACCGTATAAAAGGAAGCCGCCCGGGACGTTTGGCTCCCCTGAGTTTTCTTTTATCTCAGTCACAGCCGTGGTTGGAGGCCCTGGAAACAGAAGATCCAGACTCCAGGTATACGGACGTTCTGGCACAGGAAGGACACCGTAATCGTCCACGTCTACGTTGACGGGAACAGCCTAAAACTGCTGGACCCCAGTGGTTTTCAGAAGACTCCGCGTTTGGCTGAGCTCCTGCGGGAATCAGTTAAATCGTCTAGGGCGGGAGCAGGGCCTTGAGCCTCCAGCGGGACCACTGAGGCACAACCTTATGAAGCATAACTAAGGTCAGGAACGGCGTGATGGCAACGATATGGGCTTTGCCCGGCTTCGCTTTGGCTCCGAGCCGCTCCATTTCTTTGTTTTTCGTCTAACGGGTTAAATTTTTGCCGGTCACAGCACGACACGCAGCCCTTGAAACCACCCAGTTACGTCGACTGAGCCGGGCGTCTAATAATAGAGTCAAGCTCGGCCGGCGGCGCTCGGCCGGCTGGACGCTGACCTTGAGCGGCCGCCTGTCCTTCGCGGGCCGGTCCGGTGTACAGCCGCCGGCCAATAGCTGCTGCGCGGCTGTCCGGCGCGCGCATCGACAGCTGCTGCCGCGTCGGGCGGGAGATCAGTGCGTCGCGGCCGGCCGCCAGTCGGCCGCCGGGCTACCGCTGGGGCCTGCGCGTGCGGCGGCGCCGGACTGTGCGCCTTGCAGCGTGGTCGGAGGGAGATCACGTACTCGGGTGGCGTCGGCGTCGGTCGGTGTGACAGATGGAGCCCTCGGCGCCCGCGGCGCCGCGGCGGCAGCGGGGATATACCAGACCGATCTGGTACGCAGAGGAGCTCAGCCACGGCTCCGGCGACGGCCGTCCTGAGACTCATCGCGCTGCCGGCGCCCGATGCGATACCGGAACGATGCAACATGGTGATCAGTCCGAGGTAAGGCAGGACCACCTGATGCTCAGTCTGAGGTAGGACGAGACCACCTGATGCTGAGTCGGAGGTAAGCTACGCGTTTGTTGTGGCTGGGTGGAGTCTGGCCTATTTTGGGTAGGGTCGATAGCAGGTGTGTGCTGGAGTGCTGGAGCCGCTGTGAAGATAGGGGAGACAAACGCGATTTTTACCTCGTTTCTTTCCGTGCAACGCGATAAGGTTAAAGTTAAATGTTGCCCAAAGTTGGGGGAGGAGGGCAGCAACACCCCTCTACCCTCCCCTCTCTCCCCTTGGTCCCAACGCCCCTGGGTGCGTGTGTCTACTGAAATATCGAGGATGGCGATTGCAGTGACTGAAATGACTTGCAAACTGAGCTCCACTGGTGGACGTAAAAGACTCCCGAAATTTTCAGTTGTTTTAAAAATCGTGACGGCTCGGACGCGTGTCTTCCCAGAGGGACGCAGACCTGATCTATCTCCAAGTCAGATGACGTCCGCCACGAAGGGTTCGAAGATGTTTTGGTGTGCACTGCTTGCGCCAAGGCTGAAGTGCATGCCGCGTCTGCGGTACATTCCGGTCCTGATGCAATCCATAGGGATATGCCAGTCGCATGACCCATCGCAACATTGTGCGCAAACACCTTCGTTTCTTTCAGTTTGCTGCTCGCTGGGACTGATGCCACCCAAACATCTGGGCCGATCGTAAAGTTTCCTTTGTTTTCAGTCGCCTGATCCTGCCGGAGAGCAACACGAACAAGGGCTCTTCGTTCTGCATGTCCGTATCAGACACGGCAGACACCTGCCTGCCATGGACAGCTGCGGTATGTTTTATCAGGCATGGGACAGGAAAGGCATACTGGCGATATGTGTTATCGACGTTACAGGGACGGTGGACAGCTGCTGATTGCATGGGGTCTGTGTCCCCTGTTCTCACTTTCATGATCGGCATTCTGTCAGGTAGTGCTTCCAGAGGTCAGGCCTGCCGGATCTCTGGAAACGCGCGTATTCTTAAATTGAAACCGTCTCACAAAACGCGATATTTGTTCGTGCTCCAACGTCCCGCACAGTTCGGGCCGACATGGCCCTTTGTGAGGTGAGTACCCTCCGTTTGGACCCGGCCGCTGGCAGGCCATATTCGTATCAGAATCTTGGCCGTCGTAAACACTGGCGGTCGAAAATGAGCGCGGGACCTTAAGCGCCATGCGTTCATATTGACTGGAGGGTGTTCCGTTCACTGGCGCTGGTTGTACCGCCGGCTCCAACAGGCCAGACCAGCTCCACTGGCGATTTGGCGTCGTCTGGACGTGTTCGTAGGAGCGTATGACCTTGTTTTTTGCATTCCCCGCGTATGCAGTTTTGAAGGAGAAGAGGAAGGTTGCAAAAAAAACTTTTAAGTGGTTCTGTGCATGCTTGTACCCAGTTTTTTTCATTCTTCCAACTATCTGCTACACCGTTCTTTCGTTTGCCGGTACCAGACGTCCGGGTTTTTTTGCAAACGTCGAGCACTGGCAGGCATCTGGCTTTTGCTTAACAAAAACGACAGAGTATGGTTTATCAAATGCATGTTTGATCTTACTGGATGCAGTTTTTTCACTCCAAAATCCCAACACGTGAGGGGTCATTTCGAACAGGTAGCAGACACTGCCAAATAATATAACCGACGTGAGGTTTTCCAGCCTTGAACCCACTTTTATCATGATACTAAACACATAGAAATATTACTGCGTCAGCCACCGTATTGTTCCGTTTGGCTACTGAATATTCACGTCAACGACCAGTTAGTAGGGCAGAGAGGTTGAACGTGTGACATGTTATCATGATTTTATTTTCAGGCACCAGTGATCCGTATATCAAATTCAAGATTTGCTCGAAAACGGTGTACAAATCCAAGGTCGTACACAAGACGCTGAATCCCGTCTGGGACGAAGCGTTCCGGATTTATCTTCGAGATCAGTTTCAGAAGCTCAGACTTAAGGTGAGAGCGCCCAAGCATATGTTTAGCACGGCATCGCCTGGCGTGTTTTTGTACGCGCGACCGCCTGGCGACGTCAAAAACGGCGCCCCAGGGTTATCTCAGGATCCAACCGCCGGACCTGAAATGGTCTGCCACTAATCGATAGCCCTGAGGCTTGCGATTTACAAAACACTATGTTAGCCTTGGTCACCTGGCTGACGACGTCACAGGTCACATAAAACGCATAATACGACATCGGAAATACTGACAGCGGTTCGTACGTCATATCATCGGCAATGCTGGTTGCACAGCCTTCTGCTGGGTATGAAACGAAAGGTCACGATCGTCTGCATTAGAAGCGTACAACAATGAAAAAAATGTCGGCTCAAAGTCAGCCTAGGTCAGGTGATATACTGGTCTTATTTACATGCCAAAGATTTATACTGACTCGTAGCCCTTTTTAATCAACGTGACAAAAATGTCTGAAATGAATCCTTTTGGTAATCACTTTTGCTTTTACAGTATCTGCTTTTCATCCAATGAGGGCCAGTCTAAGTCTGGCCATACACGGTTGCATTACTCTTCCTGCCAGAGAGCAATAATTACTCGCTAGGATTCTCAACTGCGTCAGATACAGAACTGAAAGCTCTGTCTGCTCTTTAACGGGCCAAGATCAAGCCATGTCAGGACTTTTTTTTCTAACTAGGAACAATAATTGCTCTCTGCTGCTACTGAATGGTCTTCCACAGGCAGCGTTGTATTCCATTTCGTTTCGGCATCTCTCTGTGACGTGACCTGACATGACATCACGTTGCATTTGGTGAACCTTGCTACGAGGCGCATGTAGATTTGTTTGGCTTCAGCGATGGGGGAGGTCAGCGGCAACCACTTCTAACACCCACAGTGCAGCAGTCCAATGGTCACTATGCATGTGACCTAGCATGACCTTCATTATTGACGTGTCATGGTTGTATATCCTTTTGGGGACCATATCCTTTTTAAATCCAAATATCCATGCGTTATATTCGCCAAGATTACCAAAAAAGGAAGCATGTCTCCGCCACCGCCGAAGACGCAGAAACATGCATGCAAGAGTCCACTTATGACGTCATATTATGATATATCAAAATATATTATGGTATTGTCATATCATGACCTGACCTAGCATGGAAGTGCTTTTGATGTCGAAATGTGTAAAATTAACTGATGAGCAGATATTGAAAATTTGGTTGGGCTTGCTTTAACGGTTCAGAATTTACTCACGAAAAACCGAGGGGCCTTCCTGTTTGACACCCCAGGCGGTGTTAGGTTAACGAAGGCTTTGACAAGGACTGCAGTAATTTCACGGCGAATTGAGCGTACTGCGAAATCTAAAGAACTTCATTTGTATGTGTTTTTGAGAGATCAGAAAAATCATAGTTCATTGCTTTGGTATGGAAATGAAACATGCAATTTTGAGAAGGCCGTCTAAAGCTTTTTCTTTTGTTGCTGCGCGGAATCTGTTTCCTTAGAGACCGACAGGGACTTACAAATTTATAAGACATAGAGTAAAGTCGAATCCAGAAAAGATTGACCCCACTTGTTGTTCCGATAACCATCCGACTCCGACCATCAGTAGTGTACTGTAAACCAGTTTCTAGCTGTTACTGCCAACCCTTTGCCCACCTCATGCTGTGTCGCATTTATCAGGCGTCCAACTGGAATGTACCGATTCAATTCCTCTTAACCTGTCCATCGGCAGGTATACGACCATGACTGGGGTATCAACGACGACTTCCTGGGAGAAGGCAGCATCGACCTCTCCACTCTGCCGCTTCACCAGTAAGTGGCTGTCCCAGGCAGATATCATCCGTCAGACTTCGTCTGAACTTTTCAACTGGGTTTCTCAGGAGATTTTTTAGCCGTAAGATGCTAATATCGGGAAATGTAGAGCGCTGGTGCTTGTGATTTGTGTAGTACTTTGCCAGTTTTGAACCTGAATGCGTTTCTAATGTGTTTCCGTAAGGAATTGTCGAGTGAATGTTTGTGACGTAACTTTGCAATTCGACAATTTTTTTTTAATTTGTTAATTTTGAATGTGGTAGTTTAATAGTGGGTTTCCACATTAATCCTTACGAGAATGGAAGAAGCCAAAAAACAACGCTTTTGTGTGCAGTATTTCAGGAGACGGATCGTGAAGATCATATGTGTTTGTCATGAATAATCACATATAGGCAGAGGGAGAACGTTTTGGGTTTTCGTTATTTTCATGCTTGTTACCATGGACAACAGCTGTTAACGCAGCCGTTGTCCTCAACCGCCCGACGTTTGCCAGTAACCAGAAAACGTGAAAGCATTCATTTCTCTGGATCGCCGCTTGAATATTTCAGGAAGCAGCGCCTCGTGCCAATGCTTTTGCGTGGTCAGCCCGCAGTCCGAGAAGTCATCATGCTGAAGGCAAGGCGGAACTGATTTCAGGGAGCAGGATCTTGCTCTGCCGTTGTATGTGCCCGGCTCGCGTTCCGAGCGAGGAACAATCACACTGTCGGTGCGGATAGAGGCGAAATCCCGGTTCGAAATGCTGCAGGTGTGTACTCTATCAGCAGTGCTCGGTAAAGTAGATTGTTTTCCTGTAGACACAGCAGCGTCAAGGAAGCCAACGCTTCTAAACTCGATCGCTGCGCGGCTCGAGGAGGAAATAATGGCGGGTGCAAAGGAGACTGACACTTCCTGCGATGGCTATCGCTTATTGTAGCATCGAGATACGCCTGACTCATCAGAGCAGTGAGGTACTACACCTACAATCTCATTGTTTGAGATGATGGAGCAGCAGCGACACAGCTGTCAGATTTAAATCGATTAAGAGCGGAAAAGGCACGGCAGACTGCAAACATCGCTGCGTTTCCTTCCCTGTGGTTCAACGACCAATGACAGTCTATCTTTGGCGCCGTTTCCAGTTGACCGGGGGCGCTACGGTGAAGGAGGACAAAAAGGAGAAAGACCTGTATTGGAGTCACGTGGTGAACGTTGTCCTCGTGGAGGCCAACAACCTGTTGGCTATGGACGCTGAGCACACTAGCGACCCCTACGTCAAGTTCAGGTAATGTGTTCGTGTTCGTTGGAAATGCTATAGGGTTCAGAATTGGATTCACGAATGCAACCGACCTTTGCTTATTTCTTTCGCATCTGACAGTGGAAAAGAAGAATTTTGGTTGGGTTCATTGATCCGTTGACGTGGCCCAGTGCCACCTAACACTTTCCATCCCAATACCTTTTATTCCGAAACACCCCGCCCACCGCAGTGTTCTGATGTGTTGTGGCATTTTCTTCTTTTGTCATGGCTATGGCGTACCATATTTTCAAACAAGCCGGAGGCATGCATTCTTACGAGTTTGCGTCCGGGCTCATTTTCCATTTGCACTGCTGCGATCGCGCGGTGCGCGTTCCGTGGGCGGCGGTCTCACGGTGAGCTCGTCCCGGTCACGACAGCGCACTGCCGCTGCACGCAGAAACGGCGCAGTAAGCACTACGCACGTGCAAACGTCCGTTTTCGCTGATTCTAAAACGCAGCTCTCTCCCAGGCCGCCATGCGCCGCCTGAATAGGCCGCCTGTTTCCCGAACAATGCCGACCGTACAGTGGCGTGCTCGTTATTTGGTGTGTGCGTGACGAGCCGAGACGGTCACGTTCCCGCACGGGACAGATGGTGGTGGCCGCCACGAGGCGCGCCTTGTTTTATTGCAGCCTCACCACGCACTGGGAATGGCACACTTTTTACACAGATGTCTTCTGTGCTGAAGGAGGTCGCCCGACTAACGGGCATTTGGCGGATAATAACGGCAAATGGAGAGTCTCCTTTTATTCGCAGTTTTGTTGCTTTTCATCGTAGTGCTTTGGGGTAACTGGACCAAGGCTCGTAAGCGAACGGTTCATAAGGGATATGAACCCAGTTTATATTTATAATTTAAACCCATTATATTTATAATTTGAACCCAGTTAATTTATAGTTAGGTTCGTAACTAAAGGTTCGTGAACATCAAGTTCGCATTGTAAAAGGTTCATACGGGAAAGGTTCCTGTAGGAAAGGGTTCGTGTCGTAAAAGGTTCGTAACCAAAGATTCGTAAACATAAGGCTTGTACCGGACAAGGTTCTCATCGGAGGACGTCCGTAACGGAAAAGGCTCGCGTTGCAAGAGGATTGTAACGTAAAAGGTTCGTTACATAGAACGAAAACGAAGAACGCCGCTCAGAGCCCAAGTCATTGGCGGATATAGCCCTGGGGGAGGCCAAACGACCATTTGAGCTCGAGCGTTGTTTGGTCTTATTGCGTCCCCGGCCTCGGCCATCTTTTCGACATTTTGGGATGGGCGATGACCATTAGGCCCTCTTCCCAATATCCGCCCTTGACTTCGGGGAGAACTCCGGTCTGCGGAATGGGAAGGTTTCATAACTTTTTCAGAAATGCGATGTAATAGAATTTTCGAAAAGTTTAATTTTAATCATTAAAGTCTAGGAATCGTTGAAACATGTGGAGAAAGAACAGTGCTTTACTGAAATGGATCATATTAACCGCTTTCTCCAGCACAAAGGTTGGTCGGATTCGCCACTGGTCACTACCGCACCGTAGGCGTGCAGAAGAAAGCAAGCTTCAGTCGCAGGCATTATACTGATGCAAATTTAGCTGCTACGGCTCCGGCCAGACAGAAACATAAAGCCATCTTTCTCATATATCTGTGATATGGTTTGAGTCGGTTTTCCAATGTGTGCTAAATCTGGCTGGCTGCCGCAGTGGTATTCAACCTACATGGGCCCCTTGGTCATGGGGCGCACCCAGAAGGAAGATTCTTATTGTAGACACGGTTCATGCTCATGGATGTAACTGTTCGAACGTTTTTCGGCGATATTGTCCTACTTTTCACGCTACTGACACCGCCCACAGACATTTTTTTTCTCAAGTGCACAAACTTGTAGACTGCGCCATGGATTCGTTTAAGTACGTCTTCTTCGGAGACAATGGGTCGGCAACGTTTTGAAAAATCCTGCCTGGGGTAGGGGCATATGGAATTCATGTTTAACGTACCGTATGAAAATGTAAAAATGGAGATTTGCGAACCGTTCTACCTGCGACAGAAACCCCAAAATAGCCCATTATTGAGAGGCCCCCCGCCCCTTTTTATGCTAGCTCCGCCTACTTCAAAACAGGGTAACCAATGCACAACCCTCTCTGACTATGCCGGCCGCCGATTCCTGCCAGCCCAGCAAGAAAACACCATCTACGGCTCCCCGTCCTTAGAAGCAATGAGTGGGCAGACTGACTGAATGTTCATGCTGTCTCTGTCGCCCCGACGTGGCCAGGTCACTGGGCTGCGGCTGCCGACGGTGGGGAAACATTGCGTCCGCGTCCCTCCCCGCCAGATACGAACCTTGTCTAATCCGAACCGTATATTTACGAACCTTTGGTTACGAACCTTTCTCCTTATGAACGTTTTCCCTTGCGAACGTTTTTCTTACGATCCTTTTCTATACGAACCTTTTCCCTTTTCCGTTACGAACCTTTTGCCATACGAACCTTTTGCAAACGAACCTTTGGTTACTTACCTTTTCTGATACGAATCCTTGACTTACGAACCTTGGCTTCAGACCCGTTTATCGGATGTTTTTTTTTTAAATGTAGATTAAACAACTAACCCATTAGCATCATACAAACAGCGGGAAAACAAGGAAGGAAACAACGAACAAGGACGAGGAAAACAATTTAGCCAGGGTGCGAGGAATATCAACTTTTTATTAATGGTTAAAAAAAGAGGAATGTCGGAAAATTTTGCCTGATTGGTTATTGGTTGTCTCGTGCGGCATTTGAAGCTATGGCTGTGAGCGACGAGTTTACAGTCAGGTGCATTAGAACCCTGCCGCAACCCAACCGCGAGGTGATGCCTGTGACCGTGCGTGCACTTTAATAACATTCTGATGATGGGATTGAAGACCCGTTCAAAGTATCGATACAGCCGTGCGGCATTACAGTGTAGTACAATCGAAAGTGTACGAAATCAAAACAGCTCGTGTTAAAGCTGTTCTGTGAGGGGAAATATTGAATACCTACGCTACACCGTAAGTTAAATGCTACGTAATTTAAGCCAGATGTATGCTTTTAAGGCTGATGTCTTCGTGCATCGAGACGAAGAATATTTAACTAATAGCTGTCAAAAAAATACGAGGTTTCAAAGTTTTGGTGGTACGGTCACGGACATGAGACACTTAGTGGCGTAATTTGGATACCGGGACTACTGGTAATAAATCATTAGTGTTCTCAGCGCTTTGGGTGTTATGATATTTATTGCGCCATCAGACCCAGAAAAGCGTTAAAAAACGCATGTTCTTATTGACCATTACTCTACGATGGTCACCTGCACCTTGAGCAATATGCGGATACCAGTCATATTATTTTTTGGGCATGTTATAACCTCAGGCACATGTTTAACCGGCATGTTATGGGTATGTTTAACCGGGCAACCATAAGCCATTGTAACCATAAGATTTGCTTGAACTATGAAAAAAAACAAACAAAAAATTCCTTTGGGGTTTCAGGCCATATCCTAATGACAGGCATGATCGGAGAGCGTCTAGTTAATTTGACACCGGTCCTTTCAGTACCGTTGGACGTAAGGGGGAGGTGATCATTGCTAATATTAAAAGGCCCAATAGGCACTATACTCATACCATTTCATTCCAAAAACTGGGAAACTGACCCCATCAAATAGCACACACACACAAAAATGGAGATTTTGAAATATGAATTACATTACTTTTCAGTTTTAAATTTGTTTGCATTTTAAACGAATAATTTGTAATCTGGTCAGTTTTTGGAAACCCCTGGCCATAAGGTTGGTCATTTACCTCTCTAAACCCCTCTCTTGCAGCGCTACTGAATACATTTAATACTTCTTAAAGATGGCCTGCTGTGCGGAGATGGCCTACTGCTGCCGCCTGCCTGGGACTGACAATGCAGGCAGAAATTTGTTCCACTCCAGGTTGCGGAATTCGGTGCTAATTGAGTTTCGTCAAGGTCGCGTCGGAACCTAACTGAATCCACTGCCTGCTATGCGCTAGAGTGAACCAATCGTCCAAACTACCGGTTCAGCGAAATGGGGGGGTCCCCTCTTACGTCCGCATTTTTGTGAAAGTCATTGCACATCGTTTTTCTAGCGGGCGGTTTTCGTACGATTTCAGTCCACACTGAGCTTTGCCCCCCCCCCCCCGTTAAGAAAATCCTGGCAAAGCCCCTGGTCCAAACCCCGCTCATGTGTGACGTTTTCTCCATGTTATTCACCGCGAATCATAAGTTTTTGAAAACAGAGTGCCTGGTCTGCCCCATTCGTGCACCGTAGGTATATACATGCTGCTGTGATATGATCCGGCCTGACCAGTTCTAGCAAGGATGGGTCCAGCGGCTCCGTCCTGAGGGGGAAATGGCTATTTGCCCTCCCTCATCGCGGTGGGGGGGGAATGGCCGAAATGCCTTCCCTGCATCCGCTATTGAGGTCCAGTCTGGCTGTGCACTAGGGTGCTCCGTTTTGGGACTTTTTAAGTTTTGCTGTAGTGCTTTTTGTTGCATTTTTCTGCGCTGATTCTGAATATGACCTCAAATTCCCAATTTTCTTCAAAATTTGACCACACTGGTCGTTTGAAGTTTGTCATCTCGCCCATTTCTGCATGTTTCGCCGGCTCTTGCACAAACCATGTGTCAAGTTCTGTTCGCGGTTCACTTAAGGATTGAGTTATTTCAAAAGCTAGAACCAGCTAGACCGTGCACTCTGAAAAAATGTCCGTTTACAAACTCCCTCCTCCATTCATTCACAAAGTCTCTCGAGCGCTGCCTTGCTCAGCGCTACGGCAGGCACCGCTAGTATATCAAAACACACTGTACAGGGAAAAATGGGCATTGTATGACAATCAGTTTGTTATAAACACATCGGTCTTAACGCAAATCCTCAATCTCTATTCATTAGCTGACAATTAGACTGTCCTTACGTAGTAGTTCACCGCGCAGGTGGCGCTAGTGTGCCTTGTCGGCAGGCCGCCATTGGAGCGGGGCCGGTGGTTAAAATTGCGGTTCCGATCTGAGCCAAGATGGATTTATCTGCCAGGCAGCGGACTGGCAATTTCCAGCAGGTACCAATGGGCCAGAAAAAGCTGTCTGAGCACCTACAATGACCATCAATAGGCGAGGCAGATACCTCTTGGGTGCCATCCGTGCACTCTAGCCTTACATAACCCTATGCCTGCTTATCATGCTCATAAATACTTGCTTTTCGTATGTTCTATCGCATCTGCAATGTTACTTGGATGCTTACAGGTGTGAGCAAACCTTACATTCACTCCAAGCAACTAGAAGAGTGGTATTAATGATATCGTTGAACGGACGACCACAGGCCGACACATAATGCAGTATTTGTTCCACGTGTCAGTGCTATTCAAGCCCTAATAACATAACACGCAATGACATAGGCGGCGGTGATGATGCTGGTTGTGTCATTGACTCCATGTCTGTCCCACACGCATCCGACGCGCTTTCTACCCTCTTCCCATACGTGATCTGTGTTTTTGTGCCAACGGTCATCATCACCAAGCACAGGTGGCACGTGCTGACACGCCGGATCACGTGATCGACCAAATGCTGCGGCGGCAGCAGCATATCGGCAGCGCCACGCTGGCCACCGTGCATGACAGCTCGATCAGAAACGTCTGCACGGCGGTTCCCGAGAACATGGTCTTCGTGACGCAGACCAGGGCCGACTGAGTTAACCGTATCAGATAGTTAACCGTAGCTCCGCCGTCAGCGCGGCCGGATGAACCGAAGCTTGCCTTGTCAGTCGAGTATGCGTGCATTTGATGAGCGACCAGTAAACCAAACATTTTTAAAGCCCTCCTCTCCTTTCAGGCTGGGCAAGGAGAAGTACAAAAGCAAAGCTGTTGGCCATTCTTTGAATCCTCAATGGCTTGAACAGTTCAGCATGTATCTCTATGATACCGGATCTCAGTGTCTCCATTTGGAGGTATTCGACCATGACGCAAGAACTACGGACGATTTCTTGGGCAAGTGAGTGGTCGCGCTTGTTGGGTTGGGAGTTACGAAAGTCATACAGGACGTTCCGCAATCACAGGAAGCCACTAATTTGCATCAGTTACTAAAGGGAATATTTATTTTAGCGTCATAAGACAACGTGTTTCTTTACCACTTTCTTTCATGCTTTCCTACTAATTTCGCTGGGGAAGGCGCGTGGCCGAGTCCTTGCGGTCACTGCGCCATGTTTCTGTTGCTTTGTTAATATTCCCTGCCTGTTACCTGGCGACTGGCGACACCGGTCAGCGATGCTGTCACGCGTGACTAGCAGTTCCACAGCCCCCCCACGGCAGAAAATACAGCTGAATTTCCGCGTGCTGCGCAGATGTTCCGTCGACCTCTCGCGGCTGGCCAAAGAGAAGACCCACAAAGTGCGGGTGAATCTGGTGGAGGGCACCGGCTCCGTGCTTCTGCTGATCACCATCTCGGGCACAGCTCGCGTGGGGACCGCCACGGACCTGCTAGATTACCAGGAGGATGTGGCTGAGGCCGAAAAGCAGCGAAAAGAATTTGTAAGTTTGCTTGATTAAGACGAAAATGGTCTTGATCGGCTCCGGGAGATTCACCATGATTAAGAATGTATATCAGCTGACAGCAACCTTCTTTGTAAAAGCGTATCGAGAGACGATGGTTTTATGCATTTATGATTATAAAAATAAAAAAATGATATAAATAGAACTTTATATTAATGTAAAGATACAAAATAAAGTAGGATAAAACGTAAAAAATAATGCATAAAAACATGTATGATTCCAAACTAAACGCTTGAACGTTTGGCCGTCACGACTCCGGAAACGTTCCGTTCGCTTCGGCACAGAGAACTATCAGAGCCAAGCGTAGTCGAACTGGCCGTGCCCACCAGTAGGCTGTCGTCTGGTCCGTTGCAGCGCCTGCTGAACACGTGCAGTCGGCCCAGCCTGGTCGGCCGGCTGACGGTGAAGGTGTTCAAGGCGCGCGGCCTGGCCGCCGCCGACATCGGCGGCACCTCGGACCCCTTCTGCGTGCTGGAGCTGGTGAACCAGCGCCTGCAGACGCAGACCCTCTACAAGACGCTCACGCCGCACTGGAACAAGATCTTCCACTTGTGAGTGCCCGGCTCCAGGTGGGGCATGTTGCTGTGTCGCGTGCCTCCTCTCCCTCTCCAGCGTTCGTAAACGACACAGGCGTATGGCTGTTTTACGTCGACGAGGCCTTCTGGGTCTGTTTTCACTATGATCACCACTGAGCCAGACTTGGGTGGCTAATATTTGTGTTTCCAGTCAGCAGTTAGCTTTTATGTTCGTAACAATGTACTGTGGCTGCCAGACTGCAAGAGCAGTGGTCATGGACGCGACACCTGGCCTCGCTGTTGCACAATAAAGCTTTCCATTGCGGTGGAAATTGTTTTGCGTTCATTTTTTTTTCGCGGTTTCTGTGCGGCTCGACTGATGATCATCATCTGATGTCGTTTTTGCGACCTGTGCTTGCTTGCGTTTGCCTCGTTAGCTACTTTCCATATGCTTCTTCAGGGCATATGGACAGTCCCTCCTGTAGCTACCGTTCTCGCATTTTTGCCGTTGCGCCATGTCAGTGCTCCTCCCGGCTTAATGAGTGGATGCAGGAATCAGCTTAAACGTTTTTCCCTTTGACCGATACCTGGATCTCTTTGGCTTTGCTTAGCTGACCTGCCATCCAAGCAGATAGCTAGCTGACAATGTCAGTCACGACGCACAAATGTAGGCAGCAGTGAGCCGTTGCGGATGGGATCCGATAGAGGGGGAGGGGACCCTCTAACGATACGTAAGCAACTCCCGATCGTCGTGCCATCTGCTTGTGTACTGTGTTAAAGTGGGAGAAAGAATCTGCGCCCGGTGAACACGACAGAGCGGTAGATAGCAGTTGCAGCAGTTGACCCATTTTTTCGTCCGATTTTGCCGTGTGCTTTTCCATTTTTATTTTTTAGATGGATTTAGTCCGTTTAGTGATCTTTTGTGCGTTTGTTTAGTGTAATAAGGCTGAATCGATGTATTGGCGACAAGTTGTATTATTCATTTTTCCTGTTTCAGTGATGTTAAAGACATACATAGCGTTCTGGAGGTGACTGTATATGACCAAGACAGAGATCACCAGGTGGACTTCTTGGGTAAAGTGGTCATCCCCCTGCTTGAGGTAAAATTTTAACGCTCCCTTCTACCATTCATTCAATTTTTTATTTGTTGGGACGAAACAGCGTAGGGAAATATAATGATGAAATTACATTTGCATTTCGGCTAAACGTTCATGAAAAAGTTGTAAACTGCCCGTGCGTTTAAAAAAATAATTAATGAAAAAATAAATGCGGCGCCTGCAAATGTTTTTCATATGATGTGTGGAAATGTCATTTATGTAGTATGAAAAGAGCTGGTCTTAACCTATCCTCTTATTGGTCAATAGTGCTGCCATCTCGCGGTTGAAGTCTCACTTGAATGCGGTTGTGGTGTCTTCAGGGCATGTACTGAATGAAAAATATCAGGACACTCATGAATAGCATGCTGGCGCTTTTTTACGGTAGTTTTTTTTTGACCATGCGGGACATAAATTATCTGTATCGCGTCTCCTCATTCTGATGGTTATTCGTTGTTAAGCTTGTACAATTCTGTGATATGCACGGTGCTTCACATTTTGTGCAGTTTTGCCGAATCTTTCAAGTTGTCTGTGCATGCGTAAGCGTAATGAATACTTAATAAACATGATGAACTTAGAACATGCTTCTGCTTGCCTGTTTTTCGCTGAAGCTTGGCTGTTTTTTTTTCAGATTCAGTGCGGTAAGAAACTGTGGTATTCGCTGAAGGACGAGCAGCTGCGCCACAGAGCTAAGGGAGACAGTCCCCAGATTCTCCTTGAAGCCAACATTGTGTGGAATCCGGTAAGCTGTGCGAACGTGTTGGCGATCTCATCCTTTGTGTCCATGGTGTTGTACACTCTTTTAGACTGGGTACAGAATGACGGTGGGACAAATAGACAGTTGGTAAAACCGGGAAAACAACTGTGTTTTTGGTGACGAGTCAGAACTGTAATTCGTCACAGGACGACATTTGGCGAATTATACGGGTTAATTGTTGTGAACATAACTCTCTGACAATGACGCGATTGCGACTGTATCGGTAATGACACCAGCACATGTCATATTTGTTGCTTAAACTTAAATCCCATGGTATTTTGAGAACAATGAGTATTGCGGTCAAACATGGGCGGCGTCACCGTGGGGTACGTGGGGTACCAGTACCCCACAGTCATTTGACTGTGGAGTGCTGCGTATATCTAATACCTTCCAATAATCGTATCTCTCGTGATATGAAGATATAACTATGAAGTTGGTTTGCATCTGGCATTATCCAGAGTGGAAATATTGTGGAAGCTTAATCATTTTAATGAAACTGGCTGGTGTGAGACGATTATCAGCCCAATTTCGATAAAGATCTGAAATCTGGTTCATAGTATAACAAAATTTCGTGACGTAATTTTGCCGGTGAAATATAATTTCGGATATATTGTGACAAAGTTTGCTTCCATGGTGATTTGTTTCTTATGTAAAACGCAAAAATTGGTTTCGGGGACTACCATTTTTATTGCCATTTTGGCCAGATAAGTGACAAGTTTTATAACGTAAAGATCGTCATTCGTAAAGTGAAGTGGCCCAAGTCCGGGGAGAAGCCCAGTTTTGAGGAGGGGAAAGGAGGTGTCTCCTTTCAAGAGCTCATTGTCTGGGCTGCGTCCCTGGTAGTACCCCACAGTCAAAAATTCGTGGCGCCGCCCCTGTGGTCAAGATGTTTACCGCTTGTCCCGTGGCGCGAAAGGCAATCTTTGAGAGGTCAGGTCTTGTTTTCTTCGTGATCACTTGTGCCGCGAATAAAATTATCATCGCCAAAGATAGAATCCGCTTCCGGCTAAGTCGCGTTTGAATTGTACCACAAAACATTCCGTGGAGTTCTTTGACATCTCACTCCTGCCGAACCGGAGATGTGTTTCCAGCTTGGTTACGGTTGGTCTCATTGCTGATCTTTGAACACTGAGACTGTGCCGTATGCTTGGGCAGGGACGCCAAACTCTGGATCTGATTGAAAATTGCGCGGTTCTTCACCATGATCCGTCGCGGCCGGTGACATTACGCTGCCTCGATGACGGGGTCCTGACTCGAGGTCTGGGTTGAGACTGCTCGGTCGCTTCCCGCTATCGCAATGACCGCAGTGACGGCACTTCCCTGTGACGCGGCGGTGACTCGGCAGGCGCGTGCTGCGCTGAGGACGTTCACCCCGCGGGAGCAGAAGTACGCCCGGCCTCCGGTGCGGTTCCAGCGGGCGGTGTTCATCCGCCACGTGAACCGGCTGGTGGCGCTCAGCACACGCGCCGTGCAGTTCGGCGCCTTTCTGAGGTGAACTTCGTCGGAGGAGCGCGGCGTGGAGCGATGCAAACTGGCCAGAAACCGGTTGGAGTGCCTCGCGTCTGTCTCTTGTCACCGTCACGTCCCTGTTTTGACGAGTCATTCACCGCCGATAGTGCAAAATGAAATGTTTTGAGAGCGAATCCGTCGCAAAGGATGAATACAACAGGGCGCCCATACACCATCTCAAGGGCGTCTTCTTGTTGTCGCAGTGGCGCCTTTTGAACGACAGGATGCCAGTACCCCATGGCAGAGGCACCTTCTTGGTGTCACAGGGTACATATATTACAACATCGCTGCCTTTTCAGTGTCACTGAGGTATCCTTTCAAATACTATGGCGTCATGAATCATAGGAATGCCTTTAAATTATTTGCCGTCGAAGAAATGTCTTTCAATACTATGCCATTCAAGGGGCGCCTCTGTGCACGCAGGCGTCGTACTAATGGAAGGCTTATCCATGTTTTATAACGTGGACTCCTCCTCGATGTCATTACACTTTTCACATTTCAGTACTACGCGAAATCATTAGAACTGTGCTGGTGTTCTTGTACGTCTGGTTGTTTCTGCCTCTACCACGTATTGTCTTGTCACTTATTCTGGATAATAGGATGTCCATCTTTTGTGGTTTTCAGCCACAGGACTGACAAACCACACTCAAAATGTGGATTGGGAGCTGGGACTTGGGATAGATTGTATGCCCCTTTTCTAGAGAACATGAACAGGAGATTAGAAAGAGGAGCAAAGCAAGAGAAATTAGAAAGTAAGGAAGGAGGTTTAGTGAGAAAAGTAATAATACGATAGGCCATAGACACAACTATAGACGATTACCATTACCGTTGCCATACCATAAACCCAAGCATTAATTAAGTGTGTAGAATGTGCATTTTTATGACAACGGTACAGGAAATGTTTAATTTCACATTGTGTTAGACTTGAGCTTTTAATTCCTATTCTCAATTAGTTTTACTCTCAGTGTTGAAAGGCATTGTTGCATGGTTTGGTGCCATTTATTAGGTAAACGAAGCATAATTTCAAATGAATCAGCATTTTCGAAATTCCCAGCAGCTTTGGGAATCTGATCGACTCAGATTCCTGGACAAAAACGGGATTCTGATTCTGATTCCGATTCGTGGTTGCCATCAACCAATTTTGATTCTGATTGACAAATATGATGGGAGAATCAGAATCGACTCTGATTTTATCCTGAACCACTTACAGTCCTGTTTGCTGCGTTCTGGCGTGTGTGACACTGTGGAGGGCATCACGGGCGAAGAACGGGTTCTGTTTGCATTTTCTGCAGCTTAAGCGTTATATTTATTATCTGTGATTGACGATAGATGAGATAATTTTATTCCAGGAGCGTCCTCCTGTGGGAATCCAGAGAAAAGACCCTGATGGCCTATGGCGTGTTTTTGATCGTCACCTATTTCTTTGAGCCGTACATGGTCCCGGCGTGTCTTTTGGTGTTCTTCTTCGAAAGGTGGCTGGTGAGTGAACGATGGTGGTCGTCTCTTATTTATCTCGTTTGTTGTTAACTTGAATTTAATAGTGTTTTCCACATACACTTCGAATTTAATGTTTCCTGTGTACACTGCATGGACGTTCACTTTCTTGACTGTCATCGAAATTGTTTGTATATACGACATACCGTGACATAGCTTTCTATAACTTTGATTACCAAAAATCTAAACGGCATTTCCTTTTTGTTCAATTGCTTTTTAGGTAAGGCTCAGTAGATCAAGGAGTCGGACGTCAGGGAATGATCAGTCCGATTCAGAAGAGGATGAAGACGATGAAGGAGACGAGGTGGGGCCAGTTGATTCGTAGAGGTGATGTGATTATCACTCTCGTAGCCTTGCTGAGCTGTTCTTTGGTCACGACAGTGCATTCAGCCACGTTTTTGATGGCAATCATATGCATAAGATATCTTTCCTTATTTGAATTCATCAGTTTTCTGCCTTGACCTGAGGGTCAAAGGAATTTTTTTCAGAAATTTCTGGAAGAAAATCTGTTTCTGCTTAATGTGCTACATTTTAAGGAATTTCCATGAATTACCCTCAAGCCATCATCCGATGTCTTTGCAGTTTTGCCATTGCTAAAAGAGTCACGCAATGCATAGCTTCAGACCTACCACGAGAAAAATTGGCACAAGAGAGGTTCCTTTGTCCCTGAAACATCGTTGTTCTCGTATTTCAGGACGACACCTCCAGTGAATCCCTGAACGTAGAATGGCGCTACTGGCGATATCTACCGGTACGCTTAATGCATGGATGTTTGGTATTATGGACATTGTTGTTCTGCAGTGTTCGGTGATACTTTGGTGTTAATGCTAGTCTTCAAGTTTTTCCGCGAACTTAACTACTACACTGTACCGGACATGAGAAGTCTGGAATACCAGTCATCGTACACACGTCGCTTTGTCGACAGAACTTTCTGCGTTTATAAACATGCGTAGGATTATATTGACATTCAAGGGCGAATGCACGATTTAGCAAGGTGGGGGAGGGGACGTCGTCGCTCAGCCATCGCTTAGTCATAGTTTACCTATAATCGGACTTCATAAGCGTCAGTCCTCTGAAACTCCTCTCCGCCGAGGCACTGGTAACGGGGAACGTAGCCAGGAACCTGAGCAATGGCCTGACATTCGGCAGGCGAACTGGGCAGACATCCAGGGCGCTGAAGAAAGAAACCAAGCTGGGTAAATGTTTCACCCCACCCACCTTCAGCACACCCAACACCACTGCCTGTTAAGGAATTTTGTTCTCCTTCTCCAAACAAAATTACATGTGTAGTTCCACGATATCAATTTCTGAGGCCGAGACAGAAGCAAATAGCTGAATTTACTCCAAAATCTGGTTCCCAAATTTGACGATTTCAGAAATTGAAGCGTTGTGCTATCAGCAAGGTTGGTGTGCAGACATTGCGGGGGAGGGCGGAAGGGGCTGAGTAGTGAGTAGCGAGCTGGGTAACTTAAGCAATTGCAGGCTCCCTCTAGCTGTGGAGGAAACGAGGTACCTACACAGGTACACCCCTGCCTCAGCCCAAACCCAGGAGAAAGCAGCCCCGATAATGAGGGTCAAAGTTATGACTTCATTAGTCTCTTGCAGCGATGACATACTGTCTGGTCCCCTGCCCCCAGAAACGCAGATATTGTTGACTGCTACCTCTTTACGGCAAAAAGCAATCGTTTCCCATAGTCCAGCCGTACAGAATTTAGCCGTTGCAGCCCGCAACATAATTGTGGGACAGAAAAGGCGACAAACGGCAAATAGCGCACGGTTTGGAAACACATTCTACTGGGTTACAATCCTGGAGCATTTCGGGGCAGTGCCTCTTCGGCTGGTACTTCATTAGCATGATATTTTCTCGTTCCCGCTACCTTGCGTGCCGCATGCATGCCACATTGAGATCAGTTTGGCCCTACCATATCTCCATCGTTTTGGGAGCCATGTTTGTTTTTTTAACAAGATACCCTTGATATATTTTCTTGTCGAACATAAATGCGTCACAGTTAATATTCGTCCACAAAAATGCATATAGATCGTACTTTTGAAGAGGGGGACACGTGCCCCGTGTTCCCCCTTTGAAAACGCTGTTGTTGGCACTCGCCGAAAGTTTACACGGGAATAACCGATTTCCGCTGCTCAGACTAGCAGTTTTGAATCGTACCGTGGAAATTGTTCATTGATTTTGCAATGTCCGGTGATGTTTTGCTCTTGAGGCGTGTCTTCAGGTGTTCCCTCGAACTCAGCTACTGTATTGTACTGGGCGTAGAAAAGTCTCGAATGCGATATTGTTATCGGTTAAAACATTGATGGTAGTTGTTCTGTAAGAATACTAACTTCTGCGAGAAGCCTTGTTTTCTAAGGCTATATATATATATATATATATATATATATATATATATATATATATATATATATAGATATATATTATGTATATATAATCTATGCATGTAATACCTACTTTATAATATATATCATATATATGTATGTTGTGAGAATAATCATAATGTAACATTGCCATAACGATAGCAGGCATTTAGAAAAGCTGGTAATTTTAAGCACTGTTTCTTACATTCTGTGCGCTGTTTCTCCGATTACAACTCGCGGTGTACCCTCTGTAAACAGGACGAGAAGAAAACTCTGAAGGAGAAGATGCTGGCTGTACAGGAGGTGATGGCGCTGGTCCAGAGCACCCTGGGCTTTGTCGTGTCGCTGGTGGAGTGCCTACTCAAGTGAGTTTAACGTCACCATAGGTCACCAGTGACGCAGAATCGAATTGTTGGCCGAGCTACGCCTCCTGATACCGCTGAGGCTACGATGCTTTTGCAGCCTGTTGCAGCCTGTTGCGCTGGGTGGAACGTCATCCACTGTGCATGACATATCGGTATCTCGTGCCTTTGGTGTTTGGTAGAGAGGTAGTTAAACCCTTTAATGCATGTGCTTGAAGCACATGCATGAAAGCCCAGAAGTTAAACGTCGACTGCTAGCCGCGCCATGGCCACGGTGGCCTCCAGGCCATGATTGGCCTCGCAGTTCCAGTTTCCCAAGGCTTGTATGCTTGTCATTTCTCTGTTGCGAAGTGGTTTTCGCCTCCATGTGATGGCAGATGTCCCAAGTAGTGAGCCATCAGTATTCTTTGAATAGTACATTCTTGTCAGGCCCACAGATAAAGACAGATTAGCTGACCGTACCGCTGCAATGTCTTCTGTTTCAGCGTAGTGAATTTCGCGGTGCCTTTCCTGTCGTGGCTGGCCCTAGCCTTGCTGGTGGCCTCCATGGTGGCCCTGTTCTTCATACCCGTGCGGTATGCCATCATGCTGCTGGGCACCTTCGTGTTCTTTAAGCCGCTGCTGTGGCCGGATGCTGCGCTCAGCAACGAGCTGCTGAGCTTCCTGTCACGCGTACCTGACGACAATCAAATGGTGAGGCGCGCGCGATCCCAGACGACGTGGCAGGCTGAAGAAAGCGAGCAAAACGGCATTTAGGTGTTTCGCGGTATGTGTGTGGTCTGATGGCCTTTCGTGAGAGTGATAGGCAGTAACTCCATCACAGGATACAGCATCAGTGACCCTTTCATCTACTGTCACTCTTTCAGCTACTCAAACCAAACATAGTCTCATTTTTTTGCATTGATAGTGCTTAACCTGGTGAGTTCTTAGTTTTCCTTAAACCTATTCCCGGCAGGGGGGGGCGGAATCCGCCCCCCCTCGGGGTTTTTGCTTGCCAATTCCAGGCTTTTTAACGCAGCTTCACGAAACTTGGTGACTTTTCCAAGTTATTTTTTCTACGTGCCGTGACAAAATTTCAAAATTCTGCTTTGCTCAGGGGCGGAGTCAGGCAACGTTTTTGGAAGGCACCTCATGCCATTTTTGGCCATGTTAAGGGTAAAAGGAAAATGTCTGCCAAAAACAGAGTTTTTAAGATAGAACTTAAAATTTTATATGGATGTATAGCTTAATAGTTGGGCCATGTGCAGATATAATTTTGTTTACCTGAGGTCATTTTACAAGGTCAGGTCAAGGTCAAAAGTCAAAATTTGTTTTGTCGTAATAATTTCGGCGCCGTTTTTTTTCAAATGCCAAACCCGGAGTATTATGACGTAGAAGGGTGCCTTCTACCTATGTACGAAGTTTCAGCTTGATATCAGGTCGGGTCACGGAGCTATGACCTAAAATGTCAGTGCGCGTACCCTATATCGCAATAGCCATAAAATGAAATTTTTGAAATAGAGTGAATTCAAGCGATTGAAAACGTTTAAAGGTAATATTAAATGCATAGGAGATCATTCCAAGTGACCCCAAGGTCACTGGAGGTCATTTAAGGTCAAAGGTCACAAGTTGATCTGAGAAACGTGTGACCATGACAGTTCCCCCTTTTTCATGTCCCTGGCACCGCCTATGCTAACATTATACAAACATTGTAATGCGATTTGTACTTCTTTAGTACAACATGACTAGCAGAAGCCAAAAAAGGGTGTTTGCCTCTTTTGTTCATTCCGTTATTGGAAAACTAAACCCCCTATTTTTGAAACCCCGTGAACGCCCATGAATTTTCTCAAAATTTCAGATTTGCGGACCCATGGTAAAAGCCCTATCCATAATCTCTCGATTCATGCCAGTTTCATTGAAATCGGTCGATAAACAATGGAGTTATACGAAGTCCAAAAGTACCCCCATTTCGACATTTTTGTCCCCCTGTATCCGCAAATTTCAAAATTTTGAAAATTTCTTTTTATAAAAATGTAGTTCACGTGACGGCAAATCGATTGCCGTTTGTTGCGATGAAATCGGACTAGTAGTTCTCGAGATCTCAGGGGGGGCCGAATCCGCCCCCCCCTGCCGGGAATCGGCCATACCGTCTAGCCCTCCGGGAATAGGGTTAAGTCTCAAAAATTTTTAGGTCGGACTAGTTCCGTTGCCGCTGAGTAATTCTTACAATGTGTGTTCTGTGTACGATTTGCGATCGTCTCTTTAGGTGTGCTGATGGCTATGGGTTAGACAAGCATCCTGACTGCCAGTAGCCCCCCCCCCCAAAAAAAAAAAAAATCCGGCGCCCTAAACTAGGGCGTAATATGCTGATGGCTATGATAAATTAGATAAGCGTTCTGACTGCTAGTAGCCCCCCTCCCTTCCAAAAAAATGCGCCGCCTTAAACTAGGGCGTAATCTACTGCACTTTACGTCATAACAAAATGATCTCTCTTGCTGGGGTTTTTGACATGGTTATGTTAACAGAGTATCTTCTTTCTTTTTTACATGTAAAGCAAGCTTCTTCTGGTATGAAAATGGTTGTTGGTTTCCAGAGTAATTGAGTAGGCGTTCTATGGAAACGTTTTCACTGGCAAGGGTCCAGAACTTACGACGGCCGGCATCCTCCAAATCGGCCTCGCCTGACCAGCCGCTGGCCGACACCGCCTGCCGGCAGCGCTATTCAAATGCCAGCAGCGCCGCAGATGAGAGGTGCCTGCACCGCGACACCTGCCTGGCAACAGACCAGTCATGCCGCGTGTCCCGGCGCCCTGATGCTGTGGAAAGTTTGTGCAACGTGTGGTGATAAACGCTGGCCGCGGGGCGGGCGGCCGCCGGCCGGATGGTGGCCAGTCACGACAGGTCGAGTTCTCGATGGCTGCTGCTCGGGCCTGGTGCTGGCCGGTCTCAGATTTTGTGTTTACAGTCGCTGTTACCCCTTTTCGTTCCGTTTCGTATATCGGGGCTCACTCATTCCGCACCGTGGTCTTTGGAAGGTCGCAAAAGGCATTACAGTGTTTTTTTTTTATTTTCGACTGTTTATTTTTCTTAGAATTACATGGCTTATCAGAGTGCGCGGTCCTTATTTTTTTTGCATTGCACCCGAAAATTCGGAATCACTTGCGCGGCAATCCTTTTTCGCCCTCCGAAAGATATGGGATTTTGCACGAAAGAACTAGTCATTGCTTAGAAGATTTGGTCGGCGATACCTGACGACGGTAGCGGTGACCGGTGCCGAAGACGGACTCCGGAACGCCGGACTGGACCGGTGCTGCTACACTGGACTGGCCCGATGCGAGGAACTGGACTGGTCTGGCGCTGAGACAATGGACTGGCCCGGCAATGGACGGTGGGCTGGCTGGGTGCTGGCACAATGGACTGGTTTGGTGCTGATGCGCTCGACTGGCCGGCACTTGAACGCGGGCTGGCTCGAAGCTGATCCTTGTTCCGCCGTGTTCCAGCGCCAGCGGCGGCAGCTGGGGCCAGCGCCGCTCTCCGAGTCGTGCCGACGCCGGCGGCAGCGGGCTCGCTACGGAATGCCGACCTACCGCGGCCTGCTGTGACGCCGCGGACGGAACCGAGCGGCACGCCGCGCGGCGAGGCACCGTGGAAAGGAGCGCAGCAGAACCCTCCAGCGAGGCTTCGTGCAGAGGGCCACGGCAGTCCCGCACAGCGGAGGGACCATGCAGAGGGCCATGGTAGCTCCTCACAGCGGGAGATCACAGAAAAGGTCACCGTAGTCCCACACAGCGTGAGACCGCAGAAAGGACCACTGCAGCCTCAGCAAAACACCAAGACACCAAGAGAGATGAAATTGGTGTATGACATCAATGTTTTGCGAGACGCTGTCGTTCAACTTCGCCAGCTGTCTGTACCATGAAATATTGCTTACACACGCGCCAAAATACCGTCTCTTGCAGTGAAACTCGGCATTTTTTAGCTCTCCGCGGTAGTACGCCGCGGAGAAGCACCAGCACCACTGTGGTGTCGGGATAGTGTTGCATCGGGCAACGGTTACATAGAGATCTTTCTGTACATTCATCTATTTTTAGAACGGTATTCACTTTGTGTTGCCCTTTCTTTTGGCGCACCATGCATTCCTGCTTTATTATAGTGATCCACGCGAAAGGCACTATTCCGCGGTCTCTTTTTTACACGTAGCGTGTCTTTTTATTTTCTTCACATCAGGTACGAGGGCCTCTGGGTCTTAAGATTTGTTGTTTCGCTTTGCTTGCCGTGCATATGAATTCAGCTCGTATGTCTTTTCACGGATTTGTCTCCCATGCACCATTGTATCAGACGAAGTGTATAGGTTGTTACAACAAATAGCATAACGCTATTTGTAAACGATGGATAAACCACTTAACAAATCAGTGTAGATGGATTTCGATGCCATTTTCTGCCTTTTCTTGACATATGTCTGCCAGTCTGGCCCCAAACCTCATGTGAAACTGGGGGCATGAATTGGTGGCAGGTGGCATGATTTAGTAAATTCCTCGATGTGTGGATGTGTTTTACCTTTCTACTGCTATTTTTGTGTGATGCATTATTCATCGACGTGAACCCACGAAAGGCCATTTCATCTGGGGACGGGTTCGAAATAAATAAAGCAAATCAAATTAGTGTCTTTCACTCAGGAGGAGTCATGTTTGACAACGGGGAACCCGTCTCTGATGTTTCCAGTCCTGATGTAAGCCCATGGTGACTGCACGACATTAGTATGAGCTTTACCATGTCCCGTACTTATGTGTTATAATTGCTCATGTGCCACGGAATCTGTTTGATGTTAGATCGCCCATTTTGGCGTGTCTGAATGTCCAACTTCATCGATGAATGAGCGTGACCGGGTGTTTTGAGGAATTGTGGAGTTAGTCTCGAACGGTAGGATCAATGTCTGTTGTCCTGCAAATATTCGGGCGGTCCCATCACTGAAATGCGTGTTTGCGCCGAAAGGCATGCAACGCAGAAAAGGTCGCAGGTTCAATGTTCCCGTGCAAATAAAGATGGCATTGCACTGATGCCACTGTTATTTTCTCTGCATCACCGTTACACAGAGGAACCCCTGGGAACTGGTTGCACGATTTGTGGACATTTTTTTGTAACGAGTAAAGCGCGTGAGACGAACAGGACCGAAAGAGACAACCTCGGGTCATGATGCAAATGTTCTGAGCAGAGTTCATTGACTGCACGCTAGCATGCGAGAGTGACAGGACTGCGACGCATGACATCAGAGTACGTGAAAGATCGCTCCATATGATTGAGTGGCCATTTAAAAACGGTACAATAGGTATATCTGTTGTAATCCATTTCACGGCTGTGATGTGGCGATATACATGACATCTGCGTTATGTCCCACGCAATACCACAACTGGCAGCACGCCCTTTCAGACCGCAGCACAGTATATCACTTCAGCGCCGAAAGTTCGGACCAAGTCGAAGCACACGGAACAGAAAAGGATTTGCCATTGCAGGAAGCGTTGCAGCGAAAAAGTTCTGGGCACTAAAGATTCTTCGTGTAGAAAAACACTATTGTTCGTTTTCGATAAATAACATATTAACCTTTCGCTGACTAACAAATGCGGGAGCGAACAAGATTTGCAAGTTATTATAATGTATCAAAATACGTCAGTTCTTACGAAAGCACAACAGGAGCGATGAAGAAGCGCTTGAAGGTCTCTACAATATGCTTTTCTACCAAATAAATCATGAACATGTACAAAGCCTAGCGCGCCTGGAACTCACTGGTGCATTCAGGCATAGGTGGGCATCGTTACTAAAAAATGTAACTTCGTTACTCGTTACTACGTTACTCAAAAAAGCCAGTCCGTTACTCGTTACTCCGTTACTCTGCCTTAAAAAGTAACGGAAGTTACCGTTACTCCGTTATTCCGTTACTTTTTTAAATGCAGTGAAAACCAAGCGAACGCGGGTTTTAAGTCTTTTATGCTGCTTTGTGGTTGTAAAACGCATAACCATATACAAAGGGAAGAAGCAAAAAGCGCTTACCCAAAACACTCCGCTAGCTGCCCACTGCCCTCACCAGCCGTTGTAGAGTCGGCGGCGCCGAGACAACAGCCGCGGCGGGTATTCTACCACTGTGTTAGCCACAATGTTCAAACCAACGAATTCCTGCTCATTGCCCGCGGCGCCGACGGAGCGGGAACAACCGGCGCTGGAGCGGACGCATGCAAAATGCGACAAACAGCGGATATCTATCGACTGGGTTTGATCAACAATGCCTCTCGAAGTATCCGCCCTGAACATAATGGTCTCCGTTCAGAGCTCGTTTCGGTCTCGCGAACTTCTTGTTTTGTTTTGAAATTATGTGTGTGTATTAGTTTGTGTACGTGCGCGTGCGTGGAGGTAAGATTCCTGATACCCCTGACGTCTTTTTAATACCAAACGACGAAGGACTCAAAAAACATGACTGATATGGATTTTATTATTGTGAAATAAAAGACTAAAAAAAGGTGCTTTAGTACCTCTTCAGCACCCTTGAAAAGACAAATTAGCTATAACAACATGGTCATAAGATGCAACGGAGGATGTTAGCCGTTCACAAGTGGAACACTTTGGAACGATGACGTGACCTGACCTGATCCCTGCGAAAGGCCAAAATTGATATCAATGAACTTGCTATTGTCTTACGGTTCAGTATATGTTGCTTAAGTTCAGCTTTTCAGGGACAAGGTATTGTGTCTATTTACCTAATTCCAAGGACGTGTTTTGACCTTTCATGGCGTCTGGTGGCCTCAAAATTGACCTGAGGTCAAAACTCTTGAATGTTTTCGTCTCGGTTTGACAAAACCTTTCCGCCGGTGTTTTCCTTTTTTCCGTGCGATATATGGGAGCCGACATCCTGGGAGGTGCGGAAATCCGCGCTCCCCTCCGGCCGGGCAAAGGGCATTCTGAGCCCGGCCGGAGACGGGTTAAAAACACTTCATTTAACCCTATTCCCTGTGGGGGGGGGGGGCAGATTCTGCTACCCGTGTCTTTTTGCTTGTCGCTCCCACACTGTTTGCCGCAGCGCCACAAGATTTTCTGGCATTTCATGGAATTAATACACACGTGTTTTGTCAACATTAAAAAAAAAAAATCGGCTCCGTAGAGGCGGTTCCAAGCCCCCGTTTTCGGCGGTAATGTGCTGTGCGTGAAGCTGCAAAGTTGTGCGGTTCACTATCGTGACATTCTGAGTAGAAATAAAGATCATTGACTCATTTATATAGTCATACACATCCTAAACAATGCGTATGCACAAACATTTTCAGGCGAACGCACACCCAGTTACTGAAAAAATGGGGGAGCACACTATTGTGCATATGGTGCCCTCCCAATTTTGTTTACCTGGATCCACCTCTGCGCTACATATAAACTTAAACTGGCTTGCTAGTTGTACATCTGATGTTTATATCACCCAAAACAAACAAAAACAAAGGAAATTTTTTACTTCAAAAATCACCCTTCTTGCCCTCCCTGGAACTGCCTATGGTTTTCTATTTTAAATTTCAGCTTTCGGTATATAAAAGGCTTGGACATTCCAAGCTGAATCGTGTTATTCCCATGAAAATTGGTTGGTAAACACGGCCGCAGTAACCTTTCAAAAATCCCCAAATTTTGGAGTTTGTTTGCTCCCACGCCCTATTTTCGCAATTTTTGAATTTTTGGGGTCCGGAATTGGAGATCTCGTTGAAACATATATGGCATTCATCCCATCAACATTGGACGAATGCATCTCGAGATCTCTGGAAGGGCGGGGAGGGGAGGGGGAAGAATTGGTAATCTTCACCTTCCGGCCAACGCATATTTTTCGAAGGTGCAAAAGTGCCAACGGCTCATATCATGTTTGAGTTTGGGTCCTCACTTCTTCGTCTACAAAAAATAATGTGTCAGCCGAAAGGTGTTTTGGCCAGTTGATATTTTTTTCGGGAACGCAGAAGTGGTAACTCGAATCGCATGGACAATGTAGCCTGTCCTCCAAGTTAAAAATAATTTAACCTAACCTAACCTAAAACCTACTGTATGGTTGCAGGGATTGCCGTAGATGGGCATGTAAAACTAATTTTTTGTTAGGTTCAATTTCCCTGTTTTTTTGTTTTGGTTAGCTCGTATCGGCTGAAGGCAAACATGTGTCAAATGAATCAAAATTCAAGAGTTACCTAACCAAGTCAGTTTACACATCCAGTAGGGGCCAGTGCTTAGAAAAATACCCGAATAGGCTAAATTGTTCACACAACTTGTGTTGCCACTTCCGCGTCTCCAAAAATTACGCGTAAGCGTCGGCCGAAAGGTAGATTACCGCAGATCTGACCCCCCCAGGGTAATGTGAATCTCACTGCCTGCAGAGAATATGGTTAAGGCAAATAGTCCAAGCAATAATCGACAAGCTTCATAATTATGCTTCACTACTGACAACTTATTGTGCGCATTCTGTTCTCACCTGGAAATGCCGTAAATAATGCTTCCTCTTGATATGTGCCTGTAGGTTTGAAAGGCTACTCTTGTGACCCTTGATTATAACCTCTTTCGGTCGGCACAGGACATACGTAAAAATGACGTTTTTCCCCTCCTCCTTAACCCTATTCCCGGCAGGGGGGGGGGCGGAATCCGCCCCCCTCGGGTTGTTTGCTTGCCAATTCCAGGCTTTTTGACGCAGCTTCACGAAACTTGGTGACTTTTCCTAACTATTCATTCTACGCGCCGTGACAAAATTTCGAAATTCTATTTTGCTCAGGGGCGGAGCCAGGCAACGTTTTTGGAAGGCACCTCAGGTCATTTTTGGCCATGTTGAGGGTAAAAGGAAAATGTCTGCCAAAAACAGAGTTTTTAAGATAGAACTTAAAACTTTATATGAATATATAGCTAAGTAGTTGGGAAATGTGCATATGTAATTTTGTTTATCTGAGGTCACTTTACAAGGTCAGGTCAAGGTCAAAAGTCAAAATTTGTTTTTTCGCAATAATTTCGGCGCCGTTTTTTCAAATGCCAAACCCAGAATATATATGACGTAAAAAAATGCCCTCTACTTGTGTACCAAGTTTCAGCTTGATATCAGGTCAGGTCACGGAGCTATGACCTAAAATGTCAGTGCACGTACCCTATATCGCAAAAGCCAAAAAATGAATTTTTTGGAATAGAGTGAATTTAATCGATTAAAAACGTTTACAGATAATATTGAATGCACACGACATCATTCCAGGTGACCCCAAGGTCACTGGAGGTCATTTAAGGTCAAAGGTCACAAGTTGATTTGAGAAACGTGTGACCATGACAGTTCCCCCTTTTTTATGTCCCTGGCACCGCCTATGCTAACATTATACAAACAGTGTAATGCGATTTGTACTTCTTTAGCATAACATGACTAGCAGAAGCTAAAAAAGTGTTTTGGCCTCTTTTGTTCATTCCGTTATTGGAAAACTAAACCCCCTATTTTTGAAACCCTGTGAACGCCCATGAATTTTCTCAAAATTTCAAATTTGCATACCCATGGTAAAAGCCCATCCATAATCTCTCGATTGATGCCAGGTTCATCGAAATCGGTCCATAAACAACGGAGTTATAAGAAGTCAAAAAGTACCCCCCCATTTTGACATTTTTGCCCCCTGTATCCACAAATTTCAAAATTTTGAAAATTTCTTTTTATCAAAATGTAGTTCAGGTCACGGCAAATCGATTGCCGTTTGTTGCGATGAAATCGGACAAGTAGTTCTCGAGATCTCAGGGGGGGGCCGAATCCGCCCCCCCCTGCCGGGAATCGGCCATACCGTCTAGCCCTCCGGGAATAGGGTTAAACTCAAAGTACGTTTCTAGATGTGGCCATGGGTGACCCAGACCGGGCTCGCCCTCTGCCTCCGAAGCTGAGGCACCGTCGGACTCGGAGTCAAGGTTTTCGACCTCCAGTGGCGGCGTAAAGACGCCTTGATGGGACATTTTAGTGTCAGGTAGTTAAAATTTCAGGCCAGTCAAGAATCAATCACCACTCCATCGCCCCATGGACATCACAGATCCAAGGCCATGGCGGCAGTAATCATGCGCTCAACAGCCTTGAGTGATCTTGGCGGGGAACCGTGTGGCGGTGGTAAGCAATCCGTAACTGACTTGAGACAACATTGAAAACTGCCGTCAGCTGGCTGTTCCAGTATAAATGACAATAACTTTGATATCTTTTAGCCTGAAAAATGACGACTGGTTAATTTATAATTTTAAGCCATATCAAATTTACGCATAATTCAATACTTTTGTCCCAAAAGAGACCAAAGTCAGCTGGCCTTTATACTGAACCATTGCCGCCAGCTTGCCGTCAACGTTTATCAGCTGACGAATATTGTCAACAAGTCTAATCCGCGATTGTCAGCTGAATGCGCGCCCAGCCGCGCGCTATTGGGTGTTGGCTATTCAAGTAGCCAATGGCGTGTGCCGATGCAAACAAAGCCGGGCGGTGTCTGTAAGGAGTTTAAAAAGTAACGGAGTAACGGAGTAACGGAGTAACGGACCAAAAAGTAACGGAGTAACGGACCACAAAAGTAACTTCCGTTACTCAGTCCGTTACAGTAAAATAAAAGTAACGGGTCCGTTACTCCGTTACTCAAAAAGTAACTTCGTTAGTAACGGAGTAACGGAGTAACGGACCAGTGCCCACCTATGCATTCAGGGTATAGTTTAGGAGAAGCAAAATGCTTTTAGCATGTAGTTGAGCTTAAAGATGATGTCTTTGTATACAGAAAAACTTTCTGTTTTTGATTTCATCAGGATGGTAACATTCTTTTATCTCCGCAACGTTTCTTGAGGATTTGTAGAAACAGAGAAACTCGGATTTTGTTTCATCCTTCAAACGTTATCAGGAAAACATTTGCTCTGTTTTCCTTTCTTCTGGGTCCGTCACTGTCGAAACGGTCAGATCAGATACTTTAATTTGTCTTCTCGTTTACGCTCAAGTATCAGAGTTAACTCATAGTTCCACCGACATGACCGATTCTCAGCTGCTGTTGTCCGGAGGTATGTTTATAAACTCTGTCGCGCCCTCAGTGACTCCACAACTTTGCCTAGAGTAACGAACCGCTGATCTGCCATTAATTCAAGGGCAATCGGCCACTGCTCCTCACGACCTGACCGTCTCATGGTACGTGGAACAGCTCATTTGCATAGATATTGGGCGCCGCAAGCTGAAGGTGAGCCCTGCAACCCGGGCTCGGAATGGCTCCTCTTCGTACGTCATTAACAACGGACGAAGCACGCGGGAGTTTTGTGTTTGTGTGTGTGTGTGTTGGTGTGTGCCTGAATACCTAAACAACTGTAATCGTCACAAACAAAGAATGCTCGACGGGTCAAAACAACACAAAATTCGGGCTTCGTCGGCGCAAAATCCGAAAATCTGCAGTGAAAGTAGAAGCTCAGGTCTTAGAAGTGGGTTTTATTGTATGCAGTACAAACAGAGGTCCAGACCACATGCTAAGGGGGTTTATCCGTTTAAGGCAACTTACCCCCAAATGCTCATTTCTCCTCAGATCTCGGCCACTTTATCTTGCCATCTTCTAAAATCGTAGTATATATATATATATATATATATATATATATATATATATATATGTGTGTGTGTGTGTGTGTGTGTGTGCGTATGTATGTAGTTATATACAGGGATATATAAAAAACGTCTCTAAAACAAAATATTTATGCTGCAGCATACACGGAATACATGGAAGTTTTTTTATTTCTTATCATTTCGGACCTCTAAATATATTAAAAAATGGTACTGAAAACGTAATCAGCGACCTTCGCTCAGACTCAGCAAGTCTATGCAGGAGCGAACGACCAAGGTGTAGCATTCCTTCAAACCATCTTAATTTGTAAGGCGTGCTATTTCAACTGCGCTTGGAATCCATATAGGTTGTATAATTCTATGATTCTTCAATGACATCTACTCAGATATTTATCGACTAGGTTTTGTGGTCATCGAACCGCTGTGGCGAAGACAGATCATCCGAAAAGAGATTATCCGGCCCGAATAGACCGGTTTACACCGATCTTCTAATTGCTGTTCGTCGTTCACCGACAACGAAGTTTTGCCCAAATATTGCCAGTTTTTCCGGTGACACGGGACGGCAGCAGTGTGAACCAAGCCGTTGACCGATCGACCCGCTCCTGAGACGTGAAGACGCAAAAAAGATGCGGTTCGACTGAGCTCTCCGGCAGAAGAAGGCAAAGAAAGTCTGCGACATTCTGCAAAAGCAGTTGCCAAGTGGACCAGTCTGAAAGAACTTCAGGATGACCCATATTTCACGCCAACATTACGGGTAACGATGAATTGTTATCTCCTGAACAGCCCAACGAAACAGGTGGCGCTAGTGTCAACAGCGTGAAACCCTCCACGCCACATAAACACATAAACACTGTTATATAAAACAATGTCTAGCAACGTCTACAAGTCTTGAGTGAAGTCACCGCCGCCGACCAACGCCGACCGATGCCTGTTCGGCTTTTTCGGCAGCCTGTGACGAACCACCGCAATGTTGCTGTGAACTTGGCCATAAACCAGCGCGGTTTAATCCATTTCATTTTATTTCATTTCAAATCATTTACGTCAAAATTCCAGGATATTTCGGGATGAAAAGTGTGTGTGTGTTTTCAGCTTACATCGAAAAGGTTGCTGGAAAGTTTCCACCAGTCTCACATGGGAGACTACTTTCAAATGTTAGTATCGATTTTTCAGACAGCGAGGGAGCGAGCGACTATGCGCAACCTTACGGGCAGCTTCAACTTGTTTTCTGAATGTCGGCTTGCTTGCCTGCTTATTTCTCAGACTGATTCCAGTGTGTGTTATGCTGTGTATAGTATATCTGAATACTCTCGTGATTGCTTTAAGGACTAAAATTTGGGGAGCAATATCGGACTCTATGTGAGGCGACATTTTTAAACTCGACGCCGTGAAAACATTTACTGGATCCCGCATCGAAACAGTCAGCCGAAAAATGTTGCAACCTGCAACAACGGGAACGGACAGCAGTCGACATCGTTAGACCTCGCTCGTTGAGTTTGCCTGGCACCGCTGGTCCGAAGACAAGTTTGCGCCCCAGCGCCGCTGCTGCTGTTGCCGACCGTGCCATGAGGGCGGCCGGGCTGAACGTCGGCAGCGTGACGTCACCGGCAGAAGGGCGCCTAGGGACGCCCGCCGGAGGACGTGAGGTGGCTCCGGTATAAATACCGTCTGCGCCCGGAACCAGCACAGCCAGATACCAGGCCGCTGCCACGAACGACACGCCAGGTGGGTAGCGTCTGCGGTCTGGTGCGGTGGCGATAGATTGTCCCCGAGCACCCCGCTGATGTCGCCCAGAGGAAGTGCCGTCAGCGTCAAAGTAGTAAAAATTCCTAACCATGGACGTCTTTTTCAGAACAATGAAGCTTCTTCAACTGCAGGTCCTGGTCCTCTGCGTTTTCGCTGCCTCGGCGTACATTCCGTACAAGATTGTCAAGAAATATGCTATGAAGAAGGTAACACAGTCTAGCACAGAAAAATTCGGATTTGTGAATGTCTCTTGTGTTGACTTTTGTTTCATGCATAAAAGTTTTGGACTGAATAAACTGCACGAGCTGAGAAGTGGAATGATCAAAGTTTGCATCCAGCTGCTCATTGGTGTATGAAAACCTTCGCCGTATAAAAGTTCTCATGCCTAAAATCTAGGAACCAATATCTGCGTTTCATTTGCCAGCAAATGAGTCCTGAAACATGTCCAAAATGCAAAAAGGCAGAGACGTTATCATATTCGGTCTAATGTTTCGTAGCTTTGTATGCTATGCGAGGAGGAACTATCTTTTATGCACCCATCAATCCGATGGCGGCGTTTAGCGAAGTTCGGCCACCTGTGTCCGATGGGTCACGTTCTCTCGCGCTGTCCCAGATGTCCGAAAGCTGTTTCGGCGAGGAGGTGATATCCAACTTCAGGGAGGAGATGGCGGCCGCCTGCGACAAGTGTCGCGGCCACGACTCCGAAGAACAGCCAGAGCTGCGCTCCCAGATAGACTCCGTTCTCGGCGTGGACGACCTGTCGGTCAGTAAGGGCTGCGGGGTCAGTGGACGGCCTGTGGTAGGCAAAACAAATAGGAACAAATCTGCGAACAAGACTGAAAGTTTAACTAAACGCTAAAACTCGTTTAGGATATGTGGCCAAAAATGGCACATCTGTGACTGGTTATATTTGGCAGTTTCATGCAACTATAACAAGGTCGGAAACCCATTTTTTCAAATGCAATTAGCGCAATGAAAATAACTTCTCCAGCATATATGCTGATCGCTTATGAACGACCTGATATAGCTTAAAGCCTTTCTTTAAGAGCGATTGCACCTCGACAATAGGTCTGAAACACACGGTAAGCAGATGATCAGAATGTACAAAACACCCGCCGTTAAGATGAGCACCTGATCGGCAACATTTCGGGTTGATTTTGTTGCTGCTCTGCCAGACCACTCGTCGCAAGAGATCGGCCCATTACGGCAAGTTGACGTCGGAGAAACTGGAGAAGATGAGGCAGAGGATCTCAGACACTGTTGGCAACTTCACCTGCGTCCTGAAGGAGATGAAGATGGTGAGCAGAAAACAAAGCACGATGCCGGGTAGACTCCTATTAGAGAGTTCGCCGTCGCCATTGTGGGCGGTTCTTATTCCTATTTTTCTTGCCGAAGTTTTCACTCAGTTATATATGCAAAAGTTTTGTCGATTGTTGCTCCAGAATGGAACAGAGGTCAGAGTTTGGGGACGGAAAATTCGGAATGATTACGGAAGGCTTAAATACTCTGGATAGTAAACTTGTACTCCTAATTCAAGATTCACCCTCATCGCGAAGAGCAGCCAGAAAAGAAATTTTCCGTACGCAGGTCGCCAAACATTTGATTTCATTTGCTGCACTACGATTATGATTGGTTTTCACCATGACATATCCCAGGTTTTCCACTTGGCAGAAATTGCTCGGCTTATGCTTCGAACTGTTGCGCGGAATCAGGATTTCCCATTTCCGCAGATAATATTTAACTGCCTTTGGGATATCGGGAGTATACAAGAACTCAGTATACTGAGAAGTGTAAGGGCAATATCCTTCATGCGTTTCTTCGTGCATCATTCAGTCCATCCTTTTCTTGCAGTAAAATATACCGCGTCTCCCCACTTCCAGCTCAGTCTTTAATTGCCAGGGCAACAAGATTTCATTTAGTCACCCAGATGTGGATTCACTGCTGTCCTACTTTTCTCCAGATTGACGCGGAAAACCAGATCGACTTGGCGTCCATAAAGGAGCGCGTAAAGGGCATGAGCCTGTCGGAGGGGCTGACGCAAGATCTGATGGAGGGTATGGATCGGTGCAGCGAATTCACCAGTTGCCTGCCTAGCTCTGTCACCGACAGGAACCCACTCATGAAGGACTTCGGCAAACAAATGATGTTCTTCAAATGCGTTAAGGTACATGCATAGATATGTAAATGACAGTCGTGAGCATTGGTTCAGGAAATGGCGTAAATTACATGAATGTTCGTTTCTCCTGCGTCAGCGGTTTTGTTTTCCTACAATGTCTGAATTGATTCAGTGGCGTACTCAGTCAACCAGACGGCCTGCGTTCCAATGCGTCTCAGCGGAGCAGTCTGTGAAAGGACCATATTCACACCGACCTGCCGTTCACAGATGGTCAAAATTGAGTCGTGCATGAAGCAGGACTTCCGCGAAGACCTGCTGCCGACGCTCGTGAAGGACGGTGTTGCCGCCGACGAGGAGGAGAGCTTCCAGACCATCATCGCCTCGAGCATGCTGAACGAATACGGCGGATATTAGGCGCCTATGCTGGAGCCAGCAGCGCAATAGTTTTGCACCGGAGGAGGAGTTATTGTTCCAGATCCAGGACGATTAGCAGGCGTTACTGGTTGTTATGTCCAAGTCCAAGTCAAGTCGCGCAGTTAGGCGTTTCGGAAGTTGAGATACTGTGCTTCGACCGTACGTACCGTGTTAAATGTTGAATACAATGCAGCGGCATTTCGTGAATTGTGTTCTGGAAACAAAAGTAGCCTGTAATCGTCATTGGAAATTTTGAGCTATCTGGATTAACCCGCCTTCGACGGGGGGGGGGGGCGGTTGGCCGCCCTTTGAGGTTTTTCCGGGACTGAGAGAGAACGAACAAACACAGCGCCACGAAACTTCGTGTTCCTTTTGCTTGATCATTTGTTCACCTTGTGTTAAAAGTCTGACCTCAGGTCAAGCCAGATGTCTCACCTAGGTCAGGTCAAACGGACCTATGTCCGAAAAAGTTTAGCGCCCTGCAACTTTTTTGGAAAACAAGATATCACTATAACACTTTCAGGGATTAGAGATTTTGATAGATACAACAAACCTGCTATCTCAGATTTTTCGGGAATATCCGGGTCATTTACTTGATGCCAAGCCCATTTTGAAGACATGTAGTAATTTTTTTGGTAATTGGCCGGAATTTTCACGACATTTTTAGTGCGGAGTAATGCAGACATCTAGTTACCGTCAATGGGCAAAGTATCAATGACTTCCAGCCATTGATCTGAGGTCAGGTGACGAATAACTGCTGTGAGCCAAAATGTACCGCCGTCAAAATCAGCGATGACTTACTCAGAATGGGTACAAAATTGGCTTGCACAGATGCAAGTAGTATCAAGAACCTCAAAAAAGTTTGAAAAGTGCATGTGTCGGGAATAAAGCTCGCGAATAAAGCTCCGCTAATTGTGTAGATTGGTAACTAATGAATTCTTCCAAAATTTAAGCATGAGAAACCATCACAAGAACCACTAGGATCAATAAAATGTACATGGATAGGCTTACGTCGCGAAAATAGAAGGAACGCTAAAATTAGTTCTCGTTGATTTCTTACTGCGTAGGGCTGTGACGCCCGCCGACAGCCGGTGTGAAAATTATCTCAACGTTTTGGAATTAATTCATCGTTTCGGCGTATATATTGAACAAATCTGATAAATCAGGCGTGTATCGGCATCTGCGGACCTTTACCTGTGCGTTGGTGCCTTTACCTATCCTACCTATTTGCATAGGTGGGCATCGTTACTAAAAAATGTAACTTCGTTACTCGTTACTACGTTACTCAAAAAAGCCAGTCCGTTACTCGTCACTCCGTTACTCTGCCTTAAAAAGTAACGGAAGTTACCGTTACTCCGTTATTCCGTTACTTTTTTAAATACAGTGAAAACCAAGCGAACGCGGGTTTTAAGTCTTTTATGCTGCTTTGTGGTTGTAAACCGCATTCCATATGCAAAGGGAAGAAACAAAAAGCGCTTACCCAAAACACTCCGCTAGCTGCCCACTGCCCTCACCAGCCGTTGTAGAGTCGGCGGCGCCGGGACAACACCCGCGGCGGGTATTCTACCACTGTGTTAGCCACGATGTTCAAACCAACGAATTCCTGTTCATTGCCCGCGGCGCCGACGGAGCGGGAACAACCGGCGCTGGAGCGGACGCATGCAAAATGCGACAAACAGCGGACATCTATCGACTGGGTTTGATCAACAATGCCTCTCGAAGTGTCCGCCCTGAACATAATGGTCTCCGTTCAGAGCTCGTTTCGGTCTCGCCAGCTTCTTGTTTTGTTTTGAAATTATGTGTGTGTATTAGTTTGTGTCCGTGCGCGTGCGTGGAGGTAAGATTCCTGATACCTCTGACGTTTTTTTAATACCAAACGACGAAGGACTGAAAAAACGTGACTGATATGGACTTTATTATTGTGAAATAAAAGAGTAAAAAAAGGTGCTTTAGTACCTCTTCAGCACCCTTGAAGACAAATTACCTATAAAAACATGGTCATAAGTAAGATGCAACGGAGGATGTTAGCCGTTCACAAGTGGAACATTTTGGAACGATGACGTGACCTGACCTGACCCTTGTGAAAAGCCAAAATTGATATCAATGAACTCGCTATTGTCTTACGGTTCAGTATATGTTGCTTAAGTTCAGCTTTTCAGGGACAAGGTATTGTGTCTATTTACCTAATTCCAAGGACGTGTTTTGACCTTTCATGGCGTCTGGTGGCCTCAAAATTGACCTGAGGTCAAAACTCTTGAATGTTTTCGTCTCGGTTTGACAAAACCTTTCCGCCGGTGTTTTCCTTTTTTCCGTGCGATATATGGGAGCCGACATCCTGGGAGGTGCGGAAATCCGCGCCCCCCCCCCTCCGGCCGGGCAAAGGGCATTCTGAGCCCGGCCGAAGACGAGTTAAAAACACTTTATTTAACCCTATTCCCTGTGGGGGGGGGGGCAGATTCTGCTACCCGTGTCTTTTTGCTTGTCGCTCCCATACTGTTTGCCGCAGCGCCACAAGATTTTCTGGCATTTCATGGAATTGATACACACGTGTTTTGTCAACATTTAAAAAAAAAATCGGTCCCGAAGAGGCGGTTCCAAGCCCCCGTTTTCGGCGGTAATGTGCTGTACATGAAGCTGCAAAGTTGTGCGGTTCACTATCGTGACATTTTGAGTAGAAATAAAGATCACTGACTCATTTATATAGTCATACACATCCTAAACAATGCGTATGCACACACATTTTCAGGCGAACGCACACCCAGGTACTGAAAAAATGGGGGAGCACACTATTGTGCTTATGGTGCCCTCCCAATTTTGTTTACCTGGATCCACCTCTGCGCTACATATAAACTTAAACTGGCTTGCTAGTTGTACATCTGATGTTTATATCACCCAAAACAAACAAAAACAAAGGAAATTTCTTATTTCAAAAATCACCCTTCGTGCCCTCCCTGGAACTGCCTATGGTTTTCTATTTTAAATTTTAGCTTTCGGTATGAAAAGACTTGGACATTCCAACCTGAACCGTGTTATTCCCATGAAAATTGGTTGGTAAACACGGCCGCAGTGACCTTTCAAAAATCCCCAAGTTTTGGAGTGTTTTTGCCCCACTCCCTATTTTCGCAATTTTTGAATTTTTGGGGTCCGGAATTCGAGATCTCGTTGAAACATATTAAATGGCATTCATCCCATCAACATTGGACGAATGAATCTCGAGATCTCTGGGAGGGCGGGGAGGGGAGGGGTCAGAATTGGTAATCTTCACCTTTCGGCCAATGCATATTTTTTGAAGGTGCAAAAGTGGCAACGGCTCATATCATGTTTGCGTTTGGGTCCTCACTTCTGCGTTACAAAAATAATGTGTCAGCCGAAAGGTGTTTCGGCCAGTTGATATTTTTTCGGGAACGCAGAAGTGGTAACTCGAATCGCATGGACAATGTAGCCTGTCCTCCAAGTTAAAAATGATTTAACCTAACCTAACCTAAAACCTACTGTATGGTTGCAGGATTGCCCTAGATGGGCATGTAAAACTAATTTTTTGTTAGGTTCAATTTGCCTGTTTTTTGGTTTGGTTAGCTCGTATCGGCTGAAGGCAAACATGTGTCAACTGAATCAAAATTCAAGAGTTTCCTAACCAAGTCAGTTTACACATCCAGTAGGGACCAGTGCTTAGAAAAATACCTGAATGGGCTAAATTGTTCACACAACTTGTGTTGCCACTTCCGCGTCTCCAAAAATTACGCGTAAGCGTCGGCCGAAAGGTAGATTACCGCAGATCTCCCCCCCCCAGGGTAATGTGAATCTCACTGCCTGCAGAGAATATGGTTAAGGCAAATAGTCCAAGCAATAGTCGACAAGCTTCATAATTATGCTTCACTACTGACAACTTATTGTGCACATTCTGTTCTCACCTGGAAATACCGTAAATAATGCTTCCTCTTGATATGTGCCTTTAGTTTGAAAGGCTACTCTTGTGACCCTTGATTATAACCTCTTTCGGTCGGCACAGGACATAAGTAAAAATGACGTTTTTCCCCTCCTCCTTAAACTCAAAGTACGTTTCTAGATGTGGCCATGGGTGACCCAGACCGGGCTCGTCCTCTTCCTCCGAAGCTGAGGCAGCGTCGGACTCGGAGTCAAAGTTTTCGACCTCCAGTGGCGGCGTAAAGACGCCTTGATGGGACACTTTAATGTCAGGTAGTTAAAATTTCAGGCCAGTGAAGAATCAATCACCACTCCATCGCCCCATGGACATCACAGATCCAAGGCCATGGCGGCAGTAATCATGTGCTCAACAGCCTTGAGTGATTTTGGCGGGGAACCGTGTGGCGGTGGTAAGCAATCCGTGACTGACTTGAGACAACATTGAAAACTGCCGTCAGCTGGCTGTTCCAGTATAAATGACAATAACTTTGATATCTTTTAGCCTGAAAAATGACGACTGGTTAATTTATCGTTTTAAGTTATATCAAACTTACGCATAATTCAATACTTTTGTCCCAAAAGAGACCAAAGTCAGCTGGTCTTTATACTGAACCATTGCCGCCAGCTTGCCGTCAACGTTTATCAGCTGACGAATATTGTCAACAAGTCTACTCCGCGATTGTCAGCTGAGTGCGCGCCCAGCCGCGCTTGTATCGCCGCACGCTACTGGGTGTTGGCTATTCAAGTAGCCAATGGCGTGCGCCGATGCAAATAAAGCCGGGCGGTGTCTGTAAGGAGTTTAAAAAGTAACGGAGTAACGGAGTAACGGACCAAAAAGTAACGGAGTAACGGACCACAAAAGTAACGGAGTAACGGACCACAAAAGTAACTTCCGTTACTCAGTCCGTTACAGTAAAATAAAAGTAACGGGTCCGTTACTCCGTTACTCAAAAAAGTAACTTCGTTAGTAACGGAGTAACGGAGTAACGGACCAGTGCCCACCTATGCCTATTTGCCTACCTACCTACATATTTATCTTATTCAAATCTAAAAATGGGACCAGTTTCGAGCTCTACTTGTCACGAACGGCGTGCTTGCCGTTCATGAGTTAGAGTCGGCGTGATCGCCGCGACCCACGGTCAGGCGCGGGTTAAGGTGCCCAAACGTCACCAGATCGCCAGCTTTCCATCGATATTTCAATTAAAGGGAACGTTTCTAATCTTTTCGGTTTTCCCAAAAGACATTCAACACTCTCAACATTCAACCTAGCTGACACTTAACCCTAGCTATGACTTATGACAACAATGAAAAGCTTGGTGCTTCAAACAATAATAATTCACTCATATGATTTTGTTTTTTTCAAAGCCGCGATATCGACATCTGTACGGGTATAAATGCAGCACTAAGAGGTGGTAGCAAAAGTAACTAATTAAATAAATACAGCACTAAGAGGCGGTAGCAAAAGCAACCAATTAACGGGCTGGAAACGATCAGTACGTGATACAAAAAAAAATGGCACGCCCGAGACAAAACAAGATCACAGATTGTTCACATGTTCATGTAGCACGCACACGACTGACTGACACCCGTCAAGACACAAAACTTCACTCAAGACCTTGGACACCTGTGCCCAAGAGACTGTGTGTTCTAACTCGCAAACAAACAAACAAACAAACAAACAATGTTCATGTAGTCATCTTGGGTTACGAGAGGTTACCGGCAGTCTCCACTAAGGGTAACTCTATACTTTTGGTATGGAGCTTTCCATACCAAAGGAAATTATTGGCCATGGGACCACATACCAATATTTTGATTCCTTGACGTGTTTTTTTGCTCTATAAAATAATGTACTGTAGCATTATACCAGATTTTTTGGGGGCCTGATGAATGAATTTTTCGTACCAAAATTTGTTCCAGTTCTACACACATGGTCTCAACGGTACTTGCTTGAACAAACTGATTTCTTCTCATCTCTTTGTTCTAGGGGCGGCATAGTTTTGCAAAATATGTTGGGCAGGGGGGGGGGGGCTGAGCAAGGAAAATGGCTAATCCTACCCACAAAACAGAACTTTTCCCGAACTTGACTCTCTTCCCAATGTTGGGAGGGGCTTGAACCAAAGTTTGGTGGCTCAAGCGTCCACCCTCCAAGTGAAAAGCAAACTACACCCCTGGCTCTAGGCATTACCTGCGCTTGATATTTGCAATGTAAACTGATTGCAGATGGTAGAGCCAGGTTCAAGACGAAAGGTGTGACTGCCGAGTCGGCTTCAGTTTGGCAGTTCCACGCTTGGCTGAGATTGGTTATTTCTTTCTCTGAGACAGTTCGTACCTTTATTGACGAACATGTTTTTGCTTACAGCAACCGGCGAGGAAGCCATGTCTGGATTTTTTACACCAGTCTGTAGAATCAAACAACATGTAGTAAAATGCCTATCATTCATTTTCATAGAGCACACCAGAATGCAACTCCCTTACATAACCAAACATTTGAAAATTTGATTGACTTGTGACAATTTTCATCAGCCATCCCAGAGCGCATGGGAAACCAGGCTCTGCGAGGTGCAGCCGAGGAAAAAAATACTAAATAACATACAAAAAACAACCCCCTTTTTAGGTGGGGGAAGCCAGGGCGGGGCTTTTGGCCATTACTACCATCTACCATATCATCAGTGCCGTAACGACTCACTACGATAGCTAGCACAAATTCTGTTACGGCCTGGTTACAAATAACCTGGCCCACACGAATGACGGGTAATGTTTGATGGCACAGAGGGTTAGAGCCCCATCAGACATAATTTTGTCTTGGCGATGAGGAAACCAATTTAAAAAATGTTTCTGTTGAAGAGCTGCAAAGTACGACAAAAACTTCTGCATGTTTGGTTCGCCTTACTGGTCGAAGAACATGGTAATGTTTGTCTGGAACGTTGGGATATCAGTTTCGAATTATCGTTGTAGATGGAGATAACCTACTGTGCATGCGCATCATTACCTGAACACGAAAGACATACCTGAAAAACAGTCATGTAAAACCGCGAGCTCAATGAGAATAGGTCAAGGGAATTTGGAGTGATCTCCCATCGTTGACATCATTGAAATGACATCGTTGACAAATAGAAGATAACACATGCACTATATAAATAAAAACTTGGTAATTTCTTACCCCACCGCAATCTTTTTATGCCATTATTAAATACTTATATGTTATATATAAGCCATTACTAGGTATTTAAATAGTGCATGTGTAATGTATACAACATACTACATGTATAGGTGTTAGATATAGATAAAGGATAGAGCTGTACAATTAATCTTGTGTTGAGTATGCGAGTTTTCCATCCCTTAGGCAACAACCATCGTGGAACTAATCATACTAGGATTTCCTGTCCTTGTAGTTTCCCACATGTAACTGTAAGCCTTTTACACGAACGAAAACGTGTTTACACAGTCCCAGCATTGCCATATACCCAAGAACGTTGATGCTCGTTGTCTGCAAGTTTGGTCGGCCTCAGCAGCCACCTGTCGGAGAACAGCTACACATTCGATCTATCGCAAGGTGGCAGCACATGCACTGCCCGATATAGCATAGCCTGTGAGTAGGCTGAATATCCAATTATTTGTCGACCCTTTCACAGCCAGGATCATTGGATCGTCGCGGCCCCTCACACCGGTTGTGACGAGGAGGGTCTTCCTGCGGGACGTAGCGAAGGCTTACCTGCAGGCAAGGAGGCCGAAATCTTTTTACCGATCTCTGTGTACCATGACTTCCTTGACATATCGGGCAGCCTCCATAGGTTCCTCCTGCGAAGAAAAGGGAACCCTATAGATCTGAAGGTACGGGCGTAGGAAGGCAAATTAAGCTAAGTTGGTCGGATGCATATTGTACCAACTATCGGCGGTCGGTCGCCCCCATGTAAGGAGGGGGGGGGTTGGACGCAGACCGTTTGTAGATCATCTCTTTATAGTCACCGGCACAGGATTAATACTAAATGTTTGCTTCCAAGGGAGCGGTGCAGTGCCCATCCCTCTCAATGGTTCCAGCACCCCTAATTCCGAGAAATGGAGGAAATCAAGAATACCCAACTCTTCAGCAAATCTGTTTTCCTCTACAATTTTATACACGTATTTTCACGATCGGACAAGTTCTGCCCGTAATGACTTCAGGTTCCTATCTGACTGAAAACAGCCACAATTCGGTATTTATCGCTGGCAGTTTTATAGAGGTGCGGAACATAATAGCCACATGTACTTTGGATGGCTTTTTAATAAAGTAGTGCTCTACTACTACTACAAGGTTTGTAGGGTCTTTCTCTGCCAACTTTGCACTGATAAGGCATTAGTCCGGCTTGGGGTGCGGACCTAGAAATCACATTCCTTTTATGGCGTGATAAGCTGACTGCCCCGATCTAAAGTGCTGCACTCTCTAAAATGCCTAGATCTACAGTGCCCTGATCTTAAGTGCTGCACGTTGCTTAAAACTACAAATGTACTGCGTTTTTAGTTCTTTATATTTCTTTTCTAATGAGGGTTCAAGGATGCCTTCGTTTTAAGACTAAGTAAATATTGCATTGATTGCATGATTTAATCAACCAGCCAAGATTCCGCACAGGGAGGAGAGGGACAAATCGGATCAAGGTGGCCCTCGTAACCAATGGGAGCCCTCGCCAAGGGTGGATCCAGAATTTCGCCAAGGTGGAGGGTTAGAGGCGAATGGTCAGCGCGGGGCCTCCATTTTTTGCCCTTGAGATATGCAAAGATGATGTATTTTTGCTTTTTTACCATGCAAGATAACCGAAAAAATCAAAACGCGTCACCTTATTTGGGAAAATTCTGCGTTTTCTTCCCGAACAAAGTGGCTGAAATATGACCAAAATGGCGTTGTTTTAGGTTGTTCCATCCCTCCCTCCATTTGAAACGTCGTGTCTGTATTTGGTCCAGGAGCCCGTTCGTTATTTGGTCTCTGCCCCCCTCCCTCCATCCCATAGTTTCCGGGGATTTCTTTTTTTGTCGGCTCAGTTTAGTTTCCCTTAGTTTCCCTCTTGCAGTTACAGGGGCACTTTTGGTGATCTCGGGCCATCTGCCGTGTCAGGACCCTCCAATAGTCTCAGGTTCCTTTACGGTTTTTCGTATCGCGCAGGACGTCTCAGGCGCTTCTTTGGCAGTTTCAGAGGTGCCTCGAACAGTCTCAGGGACCCACCCGGCAGTTTCAGGGACGCTTAGGCCATCTCGGGTTCCCTCCTGTCGCCCCTGGGACGTTTTTGCCGTCTAAGGAGCCCCTCAGGCACCAGAAAAGACCCTCTATACGTCTCTCTCTGCCGTGACAGAGGCGCCTCTGACAATCCTCTTGGTCCTTTGGCCGTTTCAGGAGCAGTCTGGACGTCTCAAGGTCTAAGTAGTTTCAGAGGTCCCTCTAGTCGTCTCAGGGCTCCTATTGCTATGGACTTCTAGTTAGGAGTGTCAAAGGTCCCTCTCTAACAGTCTCATTGGATCCCTTGTGGTCCTGGGTACCCCTCTTATCGTCCCTGGGAAACATTTTTGTCATCTCAGGAGGCCCTCTGACAGTTACAGAAGACCTTTTGGCAATTTCAGGGCCCCTGTGATTGCACAAGGGACCATAGGCCCTCTTGAACATCTCCCGTCATCCATCGACATAGGCTCTCTGAACATCTCCTGTTGTCCCCATGGCTGTATGAAGCAGGGACGCAGCCAGGATTTTCTTAAAGGGGGGGAGGCGGAGCTCAGTGTGAACCGAAATCACACAAAAACCACATGTCGGGAAGACGATGTGCAATGGTTTCCACAAGAATGCCGGTCTAAGGGGGGGGGGGGGGGACCGGGCCACCTGGGTCATCCTTGGCTGCGCCTCTGCATGAGGTATATCTGGCAGTCTTTTAGGACCCCTCTAACCGTAACAAGGGGCTTTTGTTGGTGCTTCAGGAGCCTCACTGGCAGTCTCAGGGGGACCTTGCCCGTGCCAAAATCCCGCTTATTACATTCGGGGACCCTCTGGCCGCCCACCGTCCCCATGGAACCTAAATACCGTCTCACAGTCCCTATTATCGTCTTTGCCTCGCAGGGGGGCCCAGCGACCTTTTTGGCAGTCTTAGGGGTCATCCGTGGTGTACGGACCCATCTTGCCGTCTAAGAAACCACCTGACCTTCCCGGAGGCCCCTGACAGCATAAATAACCCCTCAAGGTTCCAAAAAGGGCTAGTGTAGCCCATTTGTGGCTCCTCTCGAGGTTGAGGTCACCGACAAATCCCCGTTCAGGGAGCCCATCCGGCTAGTCCGGGGTCTCCTTACGCCGTGCTAGGCACCCTCTTAAGTTCTTTCCGCACCCAATCCGCCTGTAAAGGGCCCCTGTCAAACTCTGGAGGCAGAGGCAGGGGTCTTCCTCAAGACCGAAAGGAGATCCCTTCAGAGGCTGACAGGGACCCTTTATGGGCCGACAGAGGGCCCTCCCCAGACAAGCAATAAACTCCCCTACAAGCTAGCAGGGGCCTCTAAACGCCCATTGAGACCACGGGCCTTTCTTCATAGCACACAAAGCCTTCTTGTATGTTCGGAATACGTTTCCTTTAGGTTCGTAAGCTTTCTTTAATGCTTAAAATATTCTTATTTTGCTTTAATTGTCTGTTTCCGACAGTGTGAGATGTCCTACGGGCACCTCGCGTTATCCAAAGAATTGAGGCCTTCGGCCCCAGGGGGCCAGCTTGGCCTCGGGGGGATGGCCCCTTTGGCCTCTTGGCTACGCCACTGGGTGTAATTAAATTGAGACTACCTACAATGCTACCAAGTTTACTAAAACTGCCACAGTTTTGCCTGAGTCTGACTTCGTTATATTTCATTCAAGCTGTGGCAAAAAATATAAATTGATTCAAAACTGACAAAAGTACTAGCTGCATAACAAACCTGCAGCGGCTACTGGAACATCCTGTAGCATAGATGGGTGGCATCGGATTACAGGACTGCAGGTTCTGGACTGCCATATCCATCATTTAGAAAAGATACATTTGGTTATGTTTTTGAATATTTTGTATTGACATGAACGACATGAAAGCTGCGACCTGAACACCAGTCACTACCCCCTGAGGTGTGTTAGTCGTCTGAAACCATTTGACTGAAGGCACTGTGCCAGCCGCTTTCGGTCGTCTGGTGCCCGATATAAATTCCATACCAGATGGTAAAGGCGCCCGAGCATGTTGCGAAATTAGCAAAGTCGGGAGTGTGAAACACCAATGGTTTTGAAATAGTCGGGTGACTGTACGGATCCAGAGCTCAACAGGACCAACTCAGTGAGATGGTCCTCATTGAGGTCGAGGCACCTTTGCATGGGCAACACCCGAGTCAATATCGAGCCGGCCACTAGACGATCACAGATCCCGAAATCACGCGACGTTGGCGCAATCACCACTGATACGTGTAGGCCGTACCGGCTCGGGCTGTGAGTGCCAGCAGAGCAGAATGTGGACGATCACCCGGAGCGTTGAGCTGATTGGATATCAGTATTATTGACGACTGACACTTACTGACACAGGCGTAGCCAGGGGAGGGGGCGGTGCGCCCGGCCTTCCCCCACCCCCTTAGACAAGCATTTTTTTGTGAAAACCATTGCGCGTCGTGTTCCCGGCAAGCGGTTTTCGTATGATTTCATTTCACAATGAGCTTCCCCCTCTAGAAAATTCTGGCTGCGTCCCTGCTTATTGATGACTCGCATGTACCTTGAATATCACACAATATGGCTTTCTTTTACGAGTCTTGGGACCTCAAATGCAACGAGCCTCTCACAGACGTAGATAACAAGCTACATCAGGTATTAGTTACCGCGAACAGATTATCACTGCTGGCACCTGCACCATATATATCGTGACACATGGGACACAGGGCTGGCAGACGGGAAGACTGCGCTAATACGTGTGGTCTCTTTGGACCGTAAGTACTTCTTCCTGTCCGACATCTCCTACGCAGAGTAGCTTGGCTGTGACGGGCGTCCGAAGTCCTCATTCTCTCAAGCGCTTCTGTTTCCCGAGAACGCCTGTGACACTCAGATTTGAATGGTGACTGCAGCTGAATTTCGGCATTACGGAGAAGCTACAACTCCTGGGTTTCTGGAAGCGAAGGCTCTGAGGGGACCGTGCAAGTCATGATCACTGGAGGATCGGGGGATCTGGGCCATGCCCCCAGCCGCAACTGGGGAGGGGTAAGTAGGCATTTCCCCCCAAAAAAACCCACGGCTTTTACTACAGACCCAGAGTTTGAAGTCGCACGATACTCCAAGCCCACGGTCAGTGTCTTCGCATCCCCTTCCACGCCCTTCCCAGTCGCTTACCTTTCATCCACACCCAGTGAATTCTTGTTTGCCCCCAAACCGAGCCTCTGGATCCAGAACAAGTGACAAGCCATTACGAAGTAGAAGCAGAAACAATCAGATGAACAGAAACACAAGCACAATTCTTGTGATTTCGCTTAGAATTGAAATGTGAGAAGTGTAATGACATCGAGGAGGGGTCCACGTTATAGAACATGCATGAGCTTTCCGTTAGTATGACGCCCGCGTGCCACAGAGGCGTCTCTTCAGTCGCATAGCATTCAAAGGCGGTTCTTCGATGGCAGATCATTTAAAGGCATTCCTAGGATTTGTGATGCCATAGTATTTGGAAGGACACCTCAGTGACATTGAAAAGGCAGCCTTATTATAATATATGTACCCCGTGACACCAAGAAGGTGCCTCTGCCATGGGGTACTGGCATCCTGTCATTCAAAAGGCGCCATGTGACATCAAGAAGACGTCCTTGCAATGGTGCATGGGTGCCCTGTTGTATTCATACTTCGCGACGGTCTCGTTCACGAAACATCCTTTCATTTTGCATTGTCAGCAGGGAATGACTTGTCAAAACATGATTCTATTTCGCGAGGTATTCGAACCGGTTTCTGGCCTGTTTGCATCACTCCACGCCACCTTTTTCTGACGAAGCTCACTTTAGAAAGGCACCGAGGCTGCAACAGCGCATGAGCTGAGCGCCACCAGCCGGTTCACGTGACGGACGAACATCGCCCACTGAAACCGCAGCGGGGGCCGGGCGAACCGCGGGGTGCACGTCCTCAGCGCAGCTTACGCCTGCCAAGTCGCCGCCGCGTCACAGGGGAAGTGCGGTCACTGCGGCAGGGGAAAGCGACCGAGCAGTCTCAACCCAGACCTCGAGTCACGACCCAGTCATCGAGGCAGTGTAATGTCACCGGCCGCGACCGGTCGGGGTGAAGAACCGCGCAGTTTTCAATCAGATCCAGAGTTTGGCGGCCCCGCCCGAGAATGCGGGACGGTCTCGATGTTCAAAGATCAACAGTGAGATCAACCGTAGCCAAGCCGAAAACACATATCTGGTTCGGCAGGAGTCAGGTGCCGAACAACATCGCGGAATGCTTTGTGGTAGAATTGAAACGCGACATAGCCGAAAGCTCATTCTATCTTTGGCAAAAATATTTTTGTGGCATACACGATCACAAAGAAAACAGGAACTCACGCGAGTTAACCGGAAGCGGGTTCTGCAGTGTATAAGACAGAGTATTAGGTAAGCATCAGCTACGTCCAAAGGTTTACTTACGTATTTTCTGCTCGCTGATTGGTTCCTTTCTCTAGTACTGTGTTATTATATTTCGGGTAATGATAGCACTGCCGATACAAACGGTAGGTAAAATGCGTGACATATTGGTCTAAGACAATCACAATGCGTTTTCATTCACATGATAATGCATAATCAATGTTAAATATTCCCCGAGTATGTTTTGGGATACCGGAGAAAAACAGCTATGTTCCCTTTCAGAGTGTCGCCGCCATAAAGCCATCCATGATTTACGTAACATATCCTTCTGTTGTTTACCTTCCGTACCACCTTTTGAAATCTATTCCTCTGAACTTAAGTCATAAACTCCTATAACGACCCGCTGCCCTCCCTCTCCGATACGTAATGTATGGATGTCCTCATATGCCTTTGAGCACCAACAATAATTTTCCAGAAACCACCCATGCCAACAGGCAGTCGCCCAATTACGGATGCAGTCAGATATTAAAAGCAGCTGTAACAATACGATTCAGTCACAGTAGCATTAAATAAACATTAAGAAATGACACAGGAGTAAGTTTACAGATATGACCCTACCGAGTTCGAGAAGCTGTGCACGTTTGATTTGTAAAAGCGCTTAGTGGACGTCGAAAGGTTAACATTCTTAAAATAGTTCAGGAAGGTTTTGCACAGTGTGGGTAAAAGAGTGAACAGGCTACGCTGGACGGTATTCACTCGAGCGAAAGGGATGCTCGACAGCGCGAGGGTACGCGATGGACGCCGCGGCACAGCCAAGCCGAATGCTGGCAGCAGTTCAGGGCCGTCGAATCTGGCATGGTGAACATTGTACAGAAACATGAGGTCATACTGCACAAAGCGAAACTTCATGCTGTGCACGTTAAAGTGGACCAGAAGAGTGACGTAGTCCATGCTGACGAGAGGTTTATCCGGATTAAAAGCCAGCCATACAAGGAACTTGTGCTGTATACACTCCAGTCGTTTCAGATGGGTGACAGCAGCCCCAGCCCACACAACACAGCCGTACTCAAGCGTGGAACGAACATGGGCGTAAAAAGCAAATAGCAAAGCCTTATGATCAAAACGGGTTCTGATATGTCTGGATTACTGCATGTTGCGACTGACTAGGCCAAGCATGCGATTCGCCTTGGCTACAGCTTAATCGATGTGGTGAGCAAAAGTGATCTTTGCCTCTAGTAGGACACCCAGGTCCCGGATATCGGTGCGACGCTCAAGAGTGGTCTCGCTCAGCGTATATGTGGCTAGTATTGGGGATTTGCCTAGTGAGAAAGATATTACGTGGCATTTTGTAAGATTTAATTTTAGGTGCCATGTACGCGACCAAGAACAGAGACGGCCAATGTCGGCCTGAAGGGCGTCAGTGTCGGCCTTAGACGAGATGCGATGGTAAAACTTGATGTCGTCGGCAAACATGATGCTGGTGGTCTGGATGAGGGCAGGTAAGTCGGAAGTGAAGCGAATGAAAACGAGTGTGCCACACACGCCACCTTCGGGGATCCCACATTTGACTGGGATCCAGTTAGAAAACTTGCCGTCGAGGACGACTCGTTGCCTGCGGTTAGTCAAGTAAGACTCAGTCCATGAGTGCGCACGTCCTGTGGCGTTAAAAGATGTTTTGAGCTTGTGAAGTAGCAGCGCGTGATTTATGCTCGGAAATGCCGATGAGAAATCATTGTAAATGGAACCGGTCTGTACACCTTCATGGGTCGAGTCCCGGCTATGTTTGAGGAAAACTGTTAGGTTGGATACATAGGAACATTTTGGTTGGAAACCGTGCTGGCTTGGCGGGAGTGATGGTAAGCAGTGTCCGAAAAGAAAATCGCAAACTACTTTTTCGAATGTTTTGGAACAAAGAGGGGAAATACATGCCGCGGTAGTTGCCGGAGCCATTTTTGTCGCCTTTTTTGTAAACTGGAATAATATCGGCGTCTTTCCAAACTTGGGGAAAATGCCTTGAATGACCGATAATCTGCAAATAGTTTCGAGTGGGATCGCCAGCTCTGGGACACTCGTGCAGAATGCGGGCAGTCAGCCCGTCTGGTCCGCAAGTCTTGTGTTTGCCGATGCTGGACAGCAAAGTCTCGGCCTTACCAGGGATAACGGTGAAGTTTTCTAGGATGGGCGAGTGGTAGACCGGAGCATCCACACGTCCACACGCGGGTCTGAAAATTTGGCGCTCAACGTTACACTGGAACGGTTAGCACAGTCAGTGGGATGAAACACGCTCTATTGTTGTTAAATACCAGTTATCACAACGGCAAATCACAAACGCGACCCAGAATTACCCTTTGGACTGTAAATACAAAAAAGGAATGGCAAAGGTTTAATAAGCCAGTAACCTTTCCAGACCAGTTCCAGTGTTGTCATATATAGCTTTTTTCTGTGAAGACAATGACATCTTAGGGGTCATATCAGGTGATATGTGGCGCCAATATAACTCAATGATATGACTCAATAAAGCTTAAAATTTTGGAAAAACTTCGAAACGCACCACGATTCTTTTGAGACTGATTCCAGTGTGTGTTATGCTATGCACAGTATATCTCGGCATTCTCGTGATTGCTGTAAGGACGAAAATTTGGAGAGTAATACCGGACTGCATGTGAGGTGACATTTTGAAACTCGATGCCCTGACATTATTTAGTGGATCCCGCATCGAAACAGTCAGCCGGAAAAAATGTTGCAACCTGCAACAGCAGGAACGGAAGAGCAGTCGACATGGTTAGACCTCGCTCGTTGAGTTTGCCTGGCACAGCTGGTCAGAAGACGAGCTTGCGCCCCAGCGCCGCTGCTACTGTTGCCGACCGTGCTATGAGGGCGGCCGGGCTGAACGTCGGCAGCGTGACGTCACCGGCAGGGGGCGCCTAGGGACGGCCGACGGAGGACGTGAGGAGGCTCCGGTATAAATACGGTTTGCACCCGGAACCAGCACAGCCAGATTCCAGGCCGCTGCCACGAACGACACACCAGGTGGGTAGCGAATGCGGCCTGGTGCGGTGGCGATAGACTTTCTCCCATTGATGTCGTCCAGAAGAAGTCCCACCAGAGTGAAAGTGGTAAAAATTCCTAACGATGGACGTCTTTTTCAGAACAATGAAGCTTCTTCAGCTGCAGGTCCTGGTCCTGTGCGTTTTCGCTGCCTCGGCGCAAAGTCCGCAGAAGATTGTCGGGAACTTAAAGAAGGTAACTTAATCCAGCACAGAAAAATATTGACTCGTGAATGCTTCTGTGTAGACTGTTCTTTGATGCATAACGGTTCCGGACTGGTGAACTGCAGGAGGTGATAAGTGGATTGATCAGAGTTTACATCCAGTGTTCGATGGTGCATGAAAACCTTGGCCGTTTAAAAGTTCTCAAGCCTACGGTCTGAGAATCAATATCTGCGTTTCATTTCCCAGCAAATGTGACTTTTGTAACATGCCCAAAATGCGGAAAAGCAGAGATTCTATTAAACTCAGTCTAATGTTTCGTGGATTTACATGCCATGCGAGGAGGAACCAGCTTTTACTCACCCAGTAATCCGAGGACGGCGTTTAGCAAGCTGGGGCCACCCGTGTCCGATGGGTCACGTTCTTTCCCGCTGCCCCAGATGGCCGACAGCTGTTACGGCGAGGAGGCGATGTCCAACTTCAGGGAGGGGATAGCGGCCGCCTGCGACAAGTGTCACTGCCACGATTCCGAAGGACAGCCAGAGCTTCGGTCCCAGGTCGCCTTCATCCTCGGCGTGGACGACCTCCCGGTCAGTAGAGGCTGCGTGGTCAGTGGGCGGTCTGTGGTAGCTAAAACAAATCCGAACAAATCTGCGAACTAGATCAAAAACTTTGCTGAATGCTAAAATTCACTAGAAATATAGTGCAAAAATTGGCGCCTCCATGAATTTGGTTTATTTGTCAGCTTCATGTAACTATAACGAAGTCGAAAACCCAGTTTTTTCAAATGCAGTTAGTGAAATCCAAGTAACTTGTCCAAGATACGTGCTGATGTCTTATGAGCAATCTGATATAGTTCAAAGCCTTTCCTGAAGAATGCTTGCACCTCGACAATACGTTTGCAACACACGGTAAGCAGATAATCAGAATGTTCAGCACAACCGCCATTACGATGAGCACTTGACCGGTAACTTTTCGGGTTGATTTTGCTGCTTGTCTGCCAGACTACTCGTCGCAAGGGATCGGTCCATTACGACAAGTTGACGCCGGAAAAACTGGAGAAGATCAGGCAGAGGATCTCAGACACTGTTGACAACATGACCTGCGTCCTGAAGGAGATGAAGCTGGTGAGTAGAAGACAAAGAACGCTGTCGGGCAGATTCCTATTAGAGGGTTAGGCGCCGCCAATGTACGCGGTTTTTGTTCCTGTTTTCCTTGCCGAAATGTTCATTTAGTTATGCATGCAAATGTTTTGTCGATTGTTGCTCTAGAATAGAAGACAGGTCAGAGTTTGTGAAGAGGAAAACTTGGGATAATAACAGAAGGCTTAGCTTTGTATTCTCAATCCAAGATTCACACGCAGAACAGAAGTATCCCGCACGCAGTTCCGCAAACATTGGATTTGATCTGTTGCACTATGATCATGACAGGTTTTCATGACATAGCCCAACTTTTCCACTTAGAAGTAGTTGTTCGGCTTTTGCTGCGCACTACTGAGCGGAATCAGGACTTACCGTTTCCACAACTAATATCTGACTGCGTGTTGAATATCGGGATCACGCAAGAACTCAGTATACTGAGTAATGTAATGGTAATCTATTTCATATTTTTCTTCGTGCATCATTTAGTTCATCCTTTTCTTGCAGTAAAATATACCGCGTCTCCTCACTTCCAGCTCAGTCTTCAGTTGCCAATGCATTAACATTCCATTTGTAGAAATGGATTCACCGCGGTGCCACTTTTCTCCAGATTGACGCGGAAAACCAGATCGACGTGGCGTCCATGAAGGAGCTCATTAGGGGCATGAGCCTGTCGGAGGGGCTGACGCAAGATCTGATGGAGAATCTGGATCAGTGCAGCGAATTCGTGAGCTGCCTGCCCAGCTCTGTCACCGACAGGAACCCGCTCATGAAGGACTTCTGCAAACAAATGACGTTCTTCCAGTGCTTTAAGGTACATGCAGAAAATATATACAAAACAGTCGTGGGTATTGCTTTAACAAAAGCCCGGAGCCGGCGTAGGTTGCGTGAATGTTTGTTATTACTGCATCGGCAGTTTTGTTTTCCTATAATGTCTGAATCGATTAAGTGGCGTACCCAGCCAACCAGACGGCCTGTGTTCCAGTGCGTCTCAACGGAGCAGCCTGTGACGAGACCATATTCACACCAACCTACCGTTCACAGATGGTCAGAACTGAGTCGTGCATGAAGCAGGACTTCCACGAGGACCTGCTGCCGACGCTCGTGAAGGACGGTGTTCCCGTCGACGAAGAGGAGAGCTTCCAGACCATCATGGCCTCGCGCCTGCTGAACCAATACAGCACGTTTTAAGCGCCCATGCTGGAGTCAGCAGCGGGATAGTTTTACACCGGAGGGGAAGTTGCTGTTCCAGAACCAGCATGTGTAGCAGGCGATGCTGGTTGTTTGTCCAAGTTTGGCGCGCAGTTAGGCGTTTCGGCAGTTGAGATGCTATACTTCGTCCATACGTGACGTGTTAAATGTTGAATACAATGCAGCAGCATTTCGTGAATTGTGTTCTGGAAACAAAAATAGCCTGTAAACGTCATTGCACATTTTGGGCTATCTGGGTTTAGGTGCCCAAATGCCCCCAGATCGCCAACTTGCCATCGGAATTTCAGTTGAGCAATGCAGTCTCAAAGGAGCTGGGAACCACGTTCGCCACGGGTCTGTGATCACCAATGAGGCCCGGCAGGCTAATATGAAGACGACTGTTCGTTGTCGAGAGCTGTGTCGGCTGCCGCCTTCTGCCGCCGTCGCCCTGAGCACCGGGAACGACCGAGCCGCAACTGCGGCTGCCCCCGAGGGCCGGCGAAAGGCCGCTGGCAGGTGTCACCATGACACATGACACGACATGACATGACACGCCATTCCGTGATGCATGACACCACATGCGTCCGTGTGATAATTTGGATGACTTGCAAATATATGGCTTGCGAGGGAACGGATGAAGAAATCCTTGGTGTAAAATGCATTGTTTTGGTTCTGTGTATATCTGAAGTCACGTTTCTCACGAAAAACCAGAGCCAGAGACTAATATGTTCATTACACACACACCCAGATTCCTTTGACTTGAGTAAGCTGACAGTCAAGATTGGATGTTGCGCATTTTTGAGCATTGGCTTTAAAGCGGCATACCGTCATCGTCGTGTCTGTTGAAAGACTGCTGCAACCGTCTTAGACAAAGTTCAGCCACAATTATTCGCCAGCCCTGTTAGGTTTGTAGACTGAGCGGTTGGCTGAAACGGGCCCTTCACTTGTGCCCTGGACTCGGCCAGGAGAATCGTTTGTTGTCGGTGCAAAGAAATTTGCATTATTTTGGTAAACAGCATGTGGGAGGTGTACGTGTGTCTGCGCTGAGACGCATTGACGATAAAGAGAAACTTGTTTTGTGGAAATCCGGGAAGATGACCTGTATTGTAGATGCCGTTTTTCGTCGTCATGGATACTGTTGTGATTCTGGTGCAACGGCAGTGACGGCACTGCGTCTCTTTCAGTGGTCGCTGTTTCGATTTTCTTTGAAAATTATGATATCAGTGTCACGTTTACCTGGTGGATATAGGAGGAAGCGATCACATGCTGCACTCGAACAGAGGCCCCCAAAACTTTCTTGTACCGCAATGCCTCTCAAATCGCGTGGCGATCCCGAGGACGCAGGTTCCGAGATGCTGCGGTCGGAGATTCCAGAATATTTGTAAATCACGCTCTTGCGTCGTTCACCCATTCACTCAGAAGCGGCCTATTCAGCAGACGGCTTTTCGCTCAGGGTATCAAGCCTCGCCCTTCCGGAAACAACGATGACTTTACCTAGGTCCTCGGATTAAATTACTTTGTCAGTGTCGGCAATCCATTGGTTGCGGCAGAACATGTCACAGAGCGCGCATAACACGTTCTTCTTTCAACGCAAGGCAAGGGAACACTTTGGCCCATAAAATTGCCATCAAACGACACAACTAGGACCAACAAACCATATAAAGTCGGCGACCGGAGGCCTCAGCCGCACTTCCCGTCTGCTCTGAACACCTTGCTGGGAGCGGACAATGGGGAGAACGGCTTCTGTCTTGGCTCCAGTTAAGAGATCCACGACATCCTACCTCAGTCAACGTCCACCAGCATCTGCCGCCAGCCCCCTCCCCCCAAACTCCCGCTGAACGTCTGTTGATACGAGGCATCCAAGAAGCAGTAGCCTGTGGTCAAAGCCAGGACAGACCGCCTCGTTGCAAGGCATGCCTCGCCAAACGATGTCATACGTTGGGCACTGGGCATGGCGTATTAGCGTCTTAATGGTAATGATACAAACGATGAATTTCACAAGGATGATAGCATGTGGAACACAGAGCAGAGGCTGGTCATGGGATGTCGTGTGGTCCAGGACGAGGACGGAGCACTGATTTATAATGCCTCGCCTGAACTGTGACCAGGCAGGGTGCCCTGACTGGCGCTTTCCCCCGACTTTTATAATTAAATCAGCCAACACATGGTCGACTTCGCCGCCCAAAGTCAAACTGGAAGCAGACTTGGATTTTTATTCCTTGTCGAGTCCATTTTGTACTAAGCCCTTCATGAACCGTTACAGGATTAATGTTGATTTGGTTATATATTTGACGGAATTTGGGCAATCCATGCAAACTGAGCGAGGCTTAGTAGCCCTGCGTCATATGGTAAATAGTCAAGAGATCAGGCAGACGTGAACGAAAGGAAGAAACGGAACTAAGACAAAATATTGGGAGCATCCTGATAAGAATACTCATAACTATGTCAACGGAGCCTAATTTTTTCAAAGTGAAAGATTATGTGTTCGCAAAAATTTAGAGATTTTTCAGAGATATCCAAGTTTTCTAGTACATTTTCACGTTTGTTTGCCTTCCATTGCAAATGGCTGCATGAAACGACTTACGAGAACATCAAATTACCTCGGGGTCAGCAAATAACCGATGATTATGAGAAAGCAGCATCTCTGCTGGCCTAAACGATCCAGCGCACCAAATCTATGAGGAGTTTAAAACAAAATCGGTCCAGCATGAAATCAGACGTCATGTCTGACTGGCAGGCTAATTATCGATCCAATGCCATTTCTGGAATTCTGGATTTGTTCCATCCAAGAATATCGCAAGCACAATACGTTTTAACCTGAGATTATACGAAGTCTGCTCCAAGAGCAATGAGGATGATTTTTTGGAGCAATTTTTAGTAATATGTCTAATGTCATGTTTCAAATTTAATATTTGAAGTGCTGGGAAACTGTGCGAAGTTTGGCTTCTGCTGTCTCCGCAGTGTGGTTGCATGAGCCCCAAAAAATTGCGGGCTCCGCATCTTCTGCAATACGGTCTCGGTGTTGTTGCAGCAGTCGCTCTGGCGAAACCTCTAAAGCAGCACTCTTCAGTCAAATTCTGCTTTCTGCTTGAAAAACCGTCCAGGATACCGTTTAGCTGATTACAGAGCGGATGGATACGAAGCCATGTCCCAGGCCCAGGTCTACCACTGGTATCCAAGCTCCGAAAGCAGACATATGGAAATCGTCAACAAACCTAGGTCTGGTCTAACTGTCGAAGCCGGAGGGGACTGCAAAGCTGACGTAACCAAGCAGCTTCTTCAAGAAGACCGGCAAGCTACCCTGAGATACGTATCTAATTAGAGCCAGTGACAGCCATGTGCACAGAACGATCACAAAGAAACTGGACATGGCAAGGACTGCTGCGAGGTTTGACCGAAATTTTCTCGGCACTGAGCGGACGGAGCTGAAGGTCCAATCCCAATTGTGACCTGCTGGATGACTGATGTCGAACTGAATACCGTCCACCACTCTTCCTGTACGTTCGACCTTTCAGTGGTTTTTGTTTTTTCTCGGAATTGAAATCAGAACCTAATGGTTCGAGATTCAGCGGCGGGGATGAGATGAAAGATGCATCGTTGTCCGTCTTGAACCGTCTCTCGGAAAATGATCACCAGAACTGCTTCCATCCGTGGAAGGAGGCCGTGGACCGGAGTTTGGCGTCAGAATACCGTGAAACAATGCTGAGTTTACTTTTTCCTTAAGTGTTCATCGGAATTTTGTCATCACTTCTGCGGCGCACTCGTATATGAGTAACTTAACTGTTTTTAAGACAGCGAAGAAAAAGCTCTTTGTCGATAACAGCAGATGGTAGAGAACTCCCTGCTTCTAAAGCGATTGGAAGCGCCACCTATGTAATCAAGGGGGCGATAGCAGATGGCGATAGCAGCGTCATTTCCTTTCCGCGGCCGAATGCTGACGAACGAAAATGAGGTATGTTAAGATTCACTGCTTCATTTACACCATTACTGGAGATTTTCGAGAGTTTTAAGGGGAGGGGGTGTACATGGATTTCATACCGTTCCTTACTAATGATTACCATGGGCCTAATGTTAAAATCCCTCAATATATTTTTTGGGGGGTCTGGACTCCCAGCCCTCCCCAGGATCGCCAGTGATGAACTACAAACATATCATCGGTGCCGTATCGACTCACTTTGATACCTAGGAGAGGTTCTGTTACGGTCTGGTTCCAAATAACGTGAACGGTGGCGGCCCACACGAGTGACGGATAACGTTTGATGCAACAGAGGGTTCGAGCCCCATCAGTGATAACTTTTTTAGGCGATGAGGATACCAACTGAGACATGATTCTGTTAAAGAGCTGCATAGAGCGATAAAAATTTCTGCATATTTTGTTCGCCTCACTGGTTGGAAAAGATGATAACGTTTGTCCGAAGCGTTCGGCTATCGGTTTCGAATTGTATTCAGAAACCAAAGGGCTAATAACATTGTTTTTTCTGTAAATGGAAATAGCCTACTGTGCCTGTGCATAATTACCTGAACACAAAAGACATGCCTAAAAAACAGTCATGTAAAACCGCGAGTTCAATGGGAATAGGTCACGTGCATTTTAAGTGATCTTGCCTCGTTGACCTGAAACAAATGGCAGATTAGGCTGTGAGAATTTCTTACCGCAAGGTTTGTTATGCCTGGTTATTCTAGGTTATTAGATGTTTACATAATACATATATTATCTACATTACATACAGCGTAAAAAATACGTATATATATACATATACATGTTGCATATAGATATAGATAAGAGACGGTGTTGCGAGTAATCTTGTGTTAAGTATACGAGGCAGGCAGACTACTTATTTATTAGATGAAGTATATCCATTTAGCAGGGTAAGTATACCCACAGACAGCAATCATTACGGAGCTCATCATGCCAAGATTTCCAATTACTGTAGTCTCCCACGCGTAACTGTAAGCCTTTTAGACGAACGGAAAGGTGTTTACACAGCCCTAGCATTTCCACATACCCAGGAGCGTTCATTCTCGTTTTCCGCAAGCTTGGTCAGGCTCAGCCAAAGGCTCAGCAGCCACCTGTCGGAGAACCGCTACACATTCGATCTATCGCAAGGTGGCAGCACATGCACTGCCCGATATAGCATAGTCTGTGAGTAGGCTGAATATCGAGTTCTTTGTCGACCCTTTTACAGCCAGGATCATTGGACGTCGCGTCCCCCCACACCGGTTGTGATGGGGAGGGTCTTCCTGCGGGACGTAACGAAGGCTATCCTGCAGGCAAGGAGGCCGAAATCTTTTTACCGATCTCTGTGTACCATGATTCCGTTGACAGATCGCGCAGCCTCCACAGGTCCTCCTGCGAAGAAAAAGGAGCTCTATAGATCTGAAGGAACATGCTTAGAAAGTCAAATTAAGTTAATTTGGTCGGATCCATCTTGTACAAACTGTCGGCGGCGGGTCACTGCTATGTAAGGAGGGGGGGGGGGGGAGGGGACGCAGACCGTTTTTAAGCCATCTTTTTATAGTCATCGACACAGGGTTAATGCTAAATATTTGTTTCCAAGGGACGATACAGTGGACATCCCCTCAGTGGTTCCAGCACCCCTAATCCCTCGAAATGGAGGAGATCAAGAATGCCCAACTCTTCAACAAATTTGTTTTCCTCTCCAGCTTTGTACACCTATTTTCACAATCGGACAAGTTCTTCCGTAATAATTTCAGGTTCCCATGAGAATGAAAACAGCCGTAATTTGATACTTATCACTTACAATTTTACAGACGTGAGGGCCACAATAGCCACATGTACTGTGGATGGCTTTTCAATAAAGTACTTCTACTACTGTTACAAGGTTTGTAGGGCCAACTTTGCCCTACAAACTTTGCATTGGTAAGGCCTTAGTCCAGCTGGGACTGCGGACCCAGAAATCCCATTCCTCATATTACATGATAAGCTGACTGCCTCGATCTCAAGTGCTGCTCGTTGCTTAAAACTATAAATGTAGGGGAGACCGGGGTCAAATGTAACACGGAGCAATCGTAACAGAAGCTTTAACTTCGAAACTTACAGATGGATGACCCTGGAGGCACTACTGGACATGTGCAGCAAGCTGTTCCTTTTGCTCACGGGGTTTCAGGCCGGTGCGGCGGGTGAGTCGATTGTGCTGTTCACAGTTGTGTTTTTAGAGTGTGTTGTAGCTTTGTCTATTTTTTAACATGATCAGCTCATTCACGTATCTTACTAGACACGGGTTTAAGAGTTTGTGTGGGGTGGATGGGGTACCTGGTCAAAAAATGAGTGCATCAGTTGCCGCCCACGCCGCCTTGTTTTGCGTCATTTTTGTCTCAAAGATGGCGTGGCGTGACGGGGACAATTGTAACATTTTTGCTGGGATCAAATATAACAGTGTTACAATTGACCCCTATGGCCAGACCATTAAACCTACATTTATGTAAAATGTCAATGCACTTGGCATAAATGTAACCACTGGGGAACATGGAAACATGGAAACATGCCCCGTCCAATTAATCAACATGCAATTTTGTCCCCAAATTCAATATCAATATCATTCAAAAACCATACTTACGGTATTATTGTCACCAGTCCCTGATTTATCTCTTAGGTACTGTTTTGTCGATTTTAATTTTAAGACGCGGTTACATTGTTGGCGGCTAGTCACCGTGGTCTTAGCGTAGATGTTTTACCTTCACAGCGGATTTATTAAGATATTTTATTATTTTATTTATTGATTATTGTATTGATTAAATAATTCTAGTCTGACTTCATTTGGATATTTTTGGGGGAAGTATGGGACATTTGTATATAGTTTTATTTGTCTTTCTCTGAATGTTACATTGAAAATACATTATTATATCCATGCATCATGGATGATATATATCATGCATCATTCCTGCAGAGGCTGATACATTGGGGATCGACAAACCTGGTCCATCGGGAATCGAACAGTCTCGTCCATCGGGGATGGCCTCGAAGCAGCTCACCCCTGAAGCGATTCGGCCGCTACCCATGGCAGGTCCAAGAAAAAACAGCAGTGCGGATCGAAAGCGAAAGGCCGCAATTCCCACTGACACTCCAGAAAAGAGAGCGATAGAGCTAGAAGAGAGTCGAAAGGATTGCAAACAAGCATCGAAGAAGTTTGATCTTGACAAGGACAAGCATGAAGAGAAGAAGACGAAGGCTGGTGGGAAGAGGGCTCGGAAGACAGCACGCAGGGAAAGCAGCAGTGATGATAAAGAAGATATCTTCTGCCTTGTGTGCGTTGAAAGCTTGAAAAACAGCCGATCCAAAGAAAGGTGGATCCGATGCCAAATGTGCGCAATGTGTGCACATTTGGCGAGGCGTGCACCGCAGTCGAAAAGTATGGAGCTTACATATGCGAAAGCTGTGCATCAAACTCCGAGTAGGCGATGATAGACCGAGCGTCAGAGATATTAGAGGTGTTGTGTTTCCTCTACTTCAGCACAAATACTCAAGGCTTGTTTTGGACCTCAGAGGTCCCGTTCCTGAATTTCTAAGCCCGAGATGGCTGTGATGTTCTATCCAGAAAGAGCTATATGTTTAAGAGCTTCGGTTCTTGGCCTGAGAAAGGTAGAGCTGTTATTTAATTCAGGAAAAGCTGCTGGAGTACTTGAGCTTTACGCCGTTGCGAAATCTTATTTTTGTATTGAAGCTGTGATTTTAATCCAGGAAAGCCTCAGGATGTAAGAGACGATGTTGTTCAATAAAGGCTGTTTTCGACAAAAGTGGCTTTCATTACACCACTACACCATTCGCTAACATGTTAGATTTGACCTAGGTGCTGTTACAATTTACCCCGTACCTGGGGCTAATTGTAACAGCTGAAGTGACTTTTTGAAACAGTAATTTCGATACCTTAAAGTCGTTATTTCGGGATCGTTTCATATCCGCTACAAAGGCAAAATATCAGGGTTTATGAAAACCCGAGAAAATGTTCCCCAACCCGAAATATTTTCGTTTCAGGATCGAAAAGGTAAAAAATGGAACATTTGACCCCGGTCTCCCCTACTGAATTTTTAGTTTGTAGTATTTTCTACAATGATAGTTCAAGGAGATCGTCTGTTGAAGACTAAAATTTAGCTCATGTTTTTAGGGCGAGACCAAAGGGTTTTTTTGCTGTAAACATTGCATCTAACGCAAGGTGTAATTAAATTAAGGCTATCTACAACGCTGCCACGTTCACTAAAACTGCCACAGTTTTGCCTGAGACTGACTTCGTTATATTTCATTCAACTTGTGGCAAAAAAATATAGCTTGATTCAAAACTGACAGAAGTACTAGGCTGCATAGCAAATCTCCAGCGGCTACTGGAACATCCTGTAGCATAGATGGGTAGCATTGGATTACAGGACTGGAGGTTTTGGACTGCATCCCCCATCATTTAGAAAACTGGATTTGATTATTTTTGGATATTTTGTATTGACATGAACGACCTGAAAGCCGCGACCTGGACACCATTCACTACCCCCTGAGACGTGTGAGTCGTCTGAAGCCATTTAACTGAAGGGACTGTGCCACGGTGCCAGCCACGTTCGGTCGTCTGGTGCCCGATATAAATCCCATAACAGAGATGGTAAAGGCGCCCGAGCACATTACGACATTAGCAGTCAGGAGTCTGAAACACCAGTGGTTTTGAAACAACCGGGTGACTGTATGGATCCAGAGCTCACCAAAGCCAACTCAGTGAGTTGGTTCTCATTGCGGTCGAGGCACCTTTGCATAGGCAGCACCCGAGCCAATATCGAGTCGGCCACTAGACGATCACCAATTCCGAAACCATGCGACGTTGGCGCTATTGCCACTGATACGTGTAGGCTGTATCGGCTCCGACTGTGATTGCCAACGGAGCAGAATGTGGACGATCACCCGGAGCGTTGAGCTGATTGATTATCATTATTATTGATGACTGTCACTTACTGACACAGGCGTAGCCAGGGGGCGGGGCGGGGCGCCCGGCCTTCCCCCACCCCCTTAGGCCGGCATTTTTGTGAAAACCATTGCGCGTCGTCTTCCCAGCAGGCGGTTTTTGTATGATTTCAGTTCACACTGAGCTCCCCCTTTAGAAAGTCTTGGCTGCGCCCCTGCTTATTATATACGTGATTCACATGTACCTTGAATATCACACAGCATGGCTTTCCTTTACGAGTCTTGGGACCTCAAATGCAACTAGTTTCTCACAGACATAGATGACAAGTTACATCAGGTATTATTTACCGTGAACAGATTATCACTGCTGGTACCTGCACCATATATATCGTCACACATGGGACACGGGGCTGGCAGACGGGAGGACTGCGTTAGTAGGTGTGGTCTCTTTGGACCGTAAATATTTCTTCCTGTCCAACGTCTCATGCGCAGAGTAGCGTGACCGCGACGGGCGTCCGAAGTTCTCGTCTTCCCAAGCCTTTCTGTTTCCCGAGAACGCTTGTGGCACTCAGATTTGAATGATGACTGCGGCTGAATTTCGGCATTGCGGAGAAGCTGCAACTCTTGGGTTTCTGGAAGTGTAGGCTCTGAGGGAACCGTGCAAGTCGTGATCACTGGCGGATCGGGGGATCTACGTCATGCCCCCAGCCATAGTTGGGGGGCAAGTAGGCATTTGCTCCACCCTCCCATAAAAAAGTATGGCTATTACTGCACAACCAGAGTTTGAAATCGCTCGATACTCCAAACCCACGGTCAGCGTCTCCCCCCCCCCTTTGCTCACCTACCATCCACACCCAGTGAATTCTTGTTTGCCCCCAAAACCGAGCCTCTGGATCTGCCCCTGAGCGTGATTTGTTCCATCTCTAGTACTTGAGTGATCAGCATGAACTACGCATCTCTGGGCAGATGGGCCACCGCACCAGATCCGGCGTGCGCGGCCAGCGCTGTGAGCTTGTGTTTGATATGTAGGTAGGTCGGCAGTTCTGCTCGTTATGTCATCGATAGCGGCACTGGACGTGGAGGAGCTGCCGCCAGCGCTGCAAGCTGAGGCGCCACCGGCCAGTGTCTGAATCACTGCACGGGGAGGAGTCACATCGCTAGCACCGGACATGGGGGAACTGTTGTCGGCACTTCACAGTGCTGAAAAAAGTCTCATACATTGCATGATAGGAATAGACCAGACTCAGTCAGACCAGACTGGGCCACACTGGAGCAAACCAGCACAAACCAGACCATTGAACAGACTGGATGGGAGACAAGGACAATCACCATGGTACAGGGTGGAGTGCATGAGGATCAGGCAAACAAGAACGTGCCAGAATAGACTAGACCGGACCAAATCAGTCCGGTCTTCCCTGTCTTGTCTTCATCAACATGTCATCAGAAGGTTTTGTAGTAGTCTGGGCAGACATCGGATAATGTCTGTAGAAAACCAACAAAAACTGCAAGTCAGGAGCTGTAGACTCCCCCACTCCAGGCAGCATTTGACATCAATCCCGTGGCAGTGCATGGAAAAACAAGGTAAAAATTATCTCTGTCACTTCCCCCTGCCTCCACAGAGGTTCCACTGCTACTGTGAGAAATACTATGGTAAAAAAGACAATAACATTTGCCAGCACAATCTGAATACCTGAAATGCAGCCTCGTCAAAAATGTAAATATTTTTTCAGTAACATCATGCATAGCAGACTAACAGGACTTGCAATGAGCGCAGGTAAAAGAAAAACATAATTAGGCCTGCTTGTTAAGTCTTCATCTGAATCCGGCAAGCTTGCTGCCTGTGGAGATAATTCAGTAATATTCCACACAAAATCATTAAGTGATACAGTTTGAAGACTTAAAACGTAGCATGTGTTGTTTCTGGATTTAACAGGATCCAGGCAGTCATGCCAGGTTTCAGACAAATTAATGTGCCAGAACACTAAAATGTAGGTGGATAGACAACTCAACAATTTAAAATGCCAGTTCACGAAAAGGCCTTCCCAATAATGGACATGTGGCATTTCAGGCAAACATTCTTTCATAATTACAGTTAAACCTAAAGTATTTACCTAGTTCCACGTACACGTGCATAAAACTAAGATAATACCTAAAGTCAAAGGAATATAAACAAATATGTAGGTCGATGTCTTTAAATGCAAGCATCTATGACCTCGCACGGTTAGGGTGAGACCACGAGGACTACACGGAACCGTTGCACGCAAAGTGTTCCGTGACTGACAATGACGCAGTTGCAACATTATCAGCACATCGCCATATCTGTTGATTCAACTTAAATCCCATATTTTGAGAACAATGAGCATTGTGGTCAAGCATGGGCGGCGCCACCGTGGGTTACATGGGATACCAGTATCCCACAGTCATTTGATTATGGACTACCGCCTATATCTAATATCCCACAACGACCGTATTTCTGGTGATGTGAAATATAATTATAAAGTTGGTTTGCAGCTGGAGTTATCCAGAATTGAAACGTTCTGGAAATTTAGTCATTTCAATGAAACTGGCTGGTGCGAGACGATTATCAGACCGACTTCGATAAAGATCTGCAACTCCGTGCACAGTATAACAAAACTTTATGACGTCATTTTGCCAGTGAAATGCAAATTCGGATGTATTATGACAAAGTTCGCTTTCATCGCGATTTATTCTTTGTGTAAAATGCAAGATTTGCTGTCAAGTACTGTTGTTTAAATTGTCATTTTGATCAGACAAGGGGCAAGTTTTTTGCAGTAAAGATCGTAATTCGCAGAGTGAAGTGGCCCAAATCCAGAGAGCAGCCCAGTTTTGAAGAGGGGAAAGGAGATGTCTCCTTTCAAGAGGTCATCGTATGGGCTGCGTGCCTGTTAGTACCCCACAGTGAAAAATTCGTAGTGCAACCCTGTGGTCAAGATGTTAACCGCTTGTTCCGTGACGCAAAAGGCAATCTTTGAGAGGTCAGTCCTTATTTTCTTCGTGATCATATGTGAGGCAAAAAAAAATGATTATTGCCAGAGATGGAATCCGCCTCCGGCTAAGTGGCACTTTAATTTTACCACAAAACATTGTATGGTGTTGTTTGTCATCTGACTTGTTTTCTTCGTGATCATATGTGCCGCAAAAACGATTATTGCCAAAGGTAGAATCCACTTTCGGCTACGTCGCGTTTGAATTCTACCACAAAACATTGTATGGTGTTGTTTGTCATCTGACTTGTTTTCTTCGTGATCATATGTGCCGCAAAAACGATTATTGCCAAAGGTAGAATCCACTTTCGGCTACGTCGCGTTTGAATTCTATCACAAAACATTCCGTGGAGTTGTTTGACATCTCATTCCTACCGAACCGGAGATGTGTTTTCGGCTGGGCTACGGTTGATCTCACTGTTGACCTTTGAACATTGAGACCGTCCCGTATTCTCGGGCGGGGCCGCCAAACTCTGGATCTGATTGAAAACTGCGCGGTTCTTCACCCCGACCGGTCGCGCCCGGTGACATTACGCTGCCTCGATGACGGGGTCGTGATTCGAGGTCTGGGTTGAGACTGCTCGGTCGCCTTCCCCCGACCGCAGTGACCGCACTTCCCCGATGACGCGGCGGCGACTCGGCAGGTGTGAGCTGCGCTTAGGACGTGCACCCCGCGGTACGCCCGGCCCCCGTTGCGGTTCCAGCGGGCGGTGTTTGTCCGTCACGTGAACTGGCTGGTGGCGCTCAGCTCATGCGCTGTTGCAGCTCGGTGCCTTTGTAAGGTGAGCTTCGTCGGAGAAAGGTGGCGTGGAGTGATGCAAACAGGCCAGAAACCGGTCTTAATACCTCGCGAAATAGAATCATGTTTTGTCGAGTCATTCCCTGCTGACAGTGCAAAATCAAAGGATGTTTCGAGAACAAGACCGTCGCGAAGGATGAATACAGCAGAGCACCCATGCACCATTGCAAGGACGTCTTCTTGATGTCGCAGGGGCGCCTCTTGAACGACAGGATGCCAGTACCCCATGGCAGAAGCATCTTCTTGGTGTCACAGGGTACATATATAACAATATGGCTGCCTTTTCAATGTCACTGAGGTGTCCTTCCAAATACTATGGCATCACAAATCCTAGGAATGCCTTTAAATGATCTGCCATCGAAGAACCGCCTGTGAATGCTATGCCATTGAAGGGGCGCCTCTGTGCACGCGGGCGTCATACTAACGGAAAGCCCATCCATGCTCTATAACGTGGACTCCTCCTCGGTGTCATTACACTTCTCACATTCCAATTCTACGCGAAATCACAAGAATTGTGATTGTGTTTCTGTTCATCTGGTTGTTTCTGCTTCTACCACGTAATGGCTTGTCACTTATTCTGGCTAAAAGGATGATTGTTTTTGTGGTTTTAGCCACAGGACTGAAAAAAACATACTCAAAATTGGGAGCTGGGACTTGGGATAGGTTGCGTGCCCCTTTTCTAAAGAATATGAACAGGAGATTGCAAAGAGGAGCAATGCAGAAAAAACAAGAAAGTAAGGAAGGAAGTTTAGTCAGAAAATTAAGTTAGTTAGTAGATTCTTACCATAGGCCGCAGACCCAACCATAGAGATTACCATTACCATTACCATACCATAGACCCAAGCATTTATGAAGCGTGTAGAATGTAGACTTTTTATGACAATAGTAGAGGAAATATTTCATGTCCTGTTGTGCTAGACTTGAACTTTCAATTCCTATTCTCAGTTACTTTTACTCTCAGTGTTGAAAGACCTCATTGTTACATCTCATTTATTAGGTAAACAGAGCATCAATTGAAATGAATCAGCATTTGCGAAATTCCCAATAGCTTCGAAAATCTGTTTGACTCAGATTCCTGGGGAAAAGCGTGGTGCTGATTCTCATTCCGATTCATAGTTGTCAAACAGAAAATCGATTCTGATTCTGATTCACAAAAATGATCGGAGAATCAGAATCGATTCTGATTCGATCCCCAATCGTTCACAACACTATTCGGTGTATTCTGGCGTGTATGACACTGTGGGGGGCATCATGGACGAAGAACCGGTTCTGTTTGCGTTTTCTACGGCTAAAGAGTTATTTTGATTACCTCTGATTCGCGACAAGTGAGATAATCCTATTCCAGGAGTGTCTTTCTCTGGGAGTCCCCACAGAAAACCCTGACGGCCTATGACGTGTTCTTGGTCGTCACCTATTTTTTTGAGCCGCGCATGATCCCGGCGTCTTTTGGCGTCGTTCGAAAGGTGGCTGGTGGGTAAACGATGGTGGTCGTCGTGGTTCCTTAGTTCCTTTGTTTTTAACTTGAATTTAATAATGTTTTCCACATGGACTACGAATTTAATGCTTTCTTTGTATACTGCATGGACCTTCACTTTCCTGAATGGCAACGAAAATGTTTTTCTATACGACAGATCACGACACAGTTTTATCTAACTTTCATTACGAGAAATCTAAACGGCATTTCCTTTTTGTCAAATTGCTTTTTAAATACGGCTCAGTAGATTAAGGAGTCGGACGTCATGGAATGATCGGTCCGGTTAAGAGGAGGATGAAGACGATGAAGGAGACGAGGTAGGTTCAGTCGACTCGAGGAGGTGATGTATGACTGTTGCAGCCTTGCTGAGCTGTTTGTTGGTCACGGTAATGCACGCTGTCACGTTTTCGATGGCAGTCGTGTGCGTAAGATATCTTTTTCTTATTTGAATTCGTCACTTTTCTGTTTTGACCAGAGGGTCCAAGGAACTTGCTTCAGAAATTTCTAGGAGAAAATCTATTTTCCGCTTAGTGTGCCACATTTTACGAATTTCCATGACTTACCCTCAGGCCTCCATCTGTTTTTTTATGCACTTTTGCCATTGTTGATAACGTCATGCAAGGTATAGCTTCAGACCTACGACGATAAAAATTGACACAAGAGAGCCTCCTTTGTGCCTGAAACGTTGCTCTTCTCTTAATTCAGGACAACTCAAATGAAACCCTGAACGTAGAACGGCGGTACTGGCGATATCTACCGGTAAGCTTAATGTATGAACGTTTGGCACTTTGGACATTGCTGTTTTGCAATGTCCAGTGATGCTGTGGTGTCCATGTTTGTCTTCAGGTTTTTCCTCGAACCAAACTGCTGAATTGTACTGGAGGTGAACAAGTCTCGAATACGAATCATCGTACACAAGTTGCGTTGTCGACAGAACCTTCCGCGTTATAAACATGCATAGGGCTACGCCGGCATTCAGGGGCGAATACAGATTTCCCAAAGTGGGGGGAGGGACACAACCAGAATTTCGCCTCTGAACAACCGATTTGGCACGCTGGAGGCGCGCGGAGTTTCTTGCAAGTCGAGCAGTAATACCAGCATTACGATCTGCTTACTTTCCCTTTAATAGTTCCCCTTTCTACCTCAAAACGTTAATTGTTAAAAATTATTCACAAGAAGGTACTTCTGCAGAATTTCGAAACAGGAAGGATAGAGTGGAGAAAGCACAACCAGCAATTTGAAATGAATAAGATTCAGCGCGGTAGGCGCGCTGAATTTCTTCCTTGGCAAACAATGGCATCGCATGTTTTCGATCCGTTTGTTTTTCTTCTTGTACCCCAAACTTTTGATTTTCAGCGTTCATTCTCATGCATGTTAAACACACGTAAACCTGCCATAAAAGGGGGGGGCGACCCTGCGCCGCTCCATTTATATACGGCACTGGCTGAGGGAGGGGGCTTAACCATGGAAATGAAGCGGGTCAAATTTCCTTCAAACTTTGGAAGGGAAGTGGGCCAGATCCGAATGGAAATATGTTTCATGGATATTTGAGGTTACATTTAGTCACTTTCGCTTGCTAGGCCTCGTCCATTGCGGTACTTCAGCAGCTTCCCTCTCCGCCCACTGACTCTCCAATCACTGGGATCGCTCGCCATCCGTTCATTGCTGTAATTAGAAGGATTGTGTTGCTGGGGTAACGGGTTTCATGGCGTAGTACCCAGTGAGAAATCGATTATTGAACACTGCACGAGCGGTTATTATGTAGAGGTGAACGGTCAGCTCCCACGGCGACGGTCGCAGGCGGCAGGGCTCTGACCCTCTGCTCGTCTTGCGGCAGTTTCGCGTCTTGTGCCGGGCTTGATGATGACGGAGAAGACGTTCTCTTGCTGAGGCGCTCCGAAAATCGGACAGTCCCGTCTGTGGAACGTCGTGAAGGTATGTCCAAGCAAAGGGGCGAAACGCCTCCGCGTCGACCCATCATCGAGCCCGGCACAGGACGCGGAGCCGCCACAAAACAAGACGAGCAGCGGGCGAGCCCTGCTGCTTGCGACCGCCGCCGTAGGCGTTGACCTTTCATCACAATACTACTGACAGCTTACAGGGCAAATCCCCGTTTTTCGTTTGATTGATTAATTGACTGATTTAATTATTTTAGCGAAGGCGTCCAGTACCTCTCGTAGGTTCAGGGGGGAGGAGTCACGGTGGATGTGGTCAAGTGCCACACCATTGAGCCGTCGCTCAGTCATAGCCACCTATAATCGGACTTGATATGCCCCAGGCCACTGAAACTCCTCTCCGCCGAGGCACTGGTTACAGGGAATGCAGCCAGGAACCTGAACAATGATCTGACACGCGGTGAATCGAGCAGGCATCGAGGGCGCTAGGCGAAAAAAGAAAAAAGACAAAAAACAGAAACAAAACTGAGTGAATGTGTCTTACAACTACCTTCAGAACACTCAGCACCACTGCCTGTAAAGGAAATTTGCCCCCCCCCCCATCCCTAACAAAACCACATGTGTGGTCTCACTACATAATTCGCTGGGGCTGTAGAAGCAAATACCTAGCTAAATTTACCCCAAAACCTGGTTAGTCTCCAGATTTGACGATTTCAGAATTTGAAGTATCTAGCTATCAGTAAGGCTGGGGTGCAGACAATGTTGGGGAGAGGGGAGGGGGCTGAGTAATGAGTAGCTAGTTGAGTGACACCTGCAGCTGCAGCCTCCATCCAGCTGTGAAGGAAATTAGGTACCTATACAGGTACGCCCTAGCCTCGACCCAGACCCGGAGGAAAATCGACCCTGCCAGCCACAGTCACAGCCAAAGTTATCACTTCATTTTGCCCCTTGCAATGATGACATACCGTCTCGTCCCAAAACCGCAGGTCCTGTTGATTGCCGCATCTTCATTGCAAGTAGCAACCGTTCCTCAAACTCCACCCATGCAAAATTTAGTCCGTTGCAACCTGCATTACCATGATGCAACTGGATAGGCCACATACGGCAAAGTGCGGACGGTTTGGAAACACATGCTGCTGGGTGCTTCTTCGGCTGATACTTCATTGGCAGATATTCTCTTGTTCTCGCTGCCTTGCATGTTGCAGCACCAACTCGATACCAGATTGGGCCTACCATATCTCCATCGATTTTGCGGCTATGTTTGACTTTTGAACAAGATGCACTTGGTGTATTTTTCCTTTCCCTTATTGATGCATGACAGTTAATATCTATCCACAAATAACTGCATACAAGTCCTAATTTTCATAAGAGGGACACGTACCCAATGTGCCCCCCTTCCTGAGTACGCCACTACTGGCACTCGCCGAAAGCTTACATGGGCATAGCTGGTTTTTGTTGTACAAACTAGGCATACCGAATGTTTCGTAATGTGGAAATTTTTTTATTTTGTGGAAACTGTGGAGATTGTTGTCTGATTTTGCAATGTCCATTGATGCCTTGTTGTTCATGCGTGTCTTCAGGTTTTTCCTCGGACTCAATTAATGCATTGCAATGGACGTGAAAGTCTCGAATACGGTCTCGGCATCGGTTAAAACAGCGACGCTAGTTTTTCTGTAAGAAAACCAAGTTCTACCAAAAAATACTATTTTGTAAGCATAGCCACGACGTAATTTTCGCGTAAAGATGGCAGGCATTCAGCAAGGCTGATAATTTCAAACGCTGTTTGTTACATTCTATGCGCCGTTTCACCAGTTATAACTCACAGTGTCTTCCCTGCAGAGGACGAGAAGAAGACTCTGAAAGAGAAGATGCTGGCTGTGCACGAGGTGATGGTGCTGATCCAGAGCACCCTGGACTTCGCCGCGTCACTGGTGGAGTGCCTACTCAGGTGGGTTTAACGTCACTGTAGTTCACTAACGACTCAGAATCGAACTGTTGGCCGAGCTACACCTCCTGATACCGCTGAGGTTACGATGCTCTTGCGGCCTGTTGCGCTGGGTGAAACGTCATCCACTGTACACGACATATCGGCATCTCGTGCCCCTGGTGTTTGATAGAGAGACAGTAAAACCGTTTAATGCATGTGCATGGAGCACATGCATGAAAACTCGGACGTTAACACGTACAGTGAAAGATGGGTCTTTTTGTGCCCCCCAACCTGTTTTTCTTGAAAATCTTGAGGGCGGATCGGAGCTGGTTGATGCTACTTTGTGATATTTATGCCAGTTGAATAACTCGTCGATTGACGCAGAAAAATAAGTTTCAAGCATTTGAAGTCAAGCAAAGATAACGAAAATAGGGGTTGTCGCTGACAAATGGGAACTTTGTGAAAGGAGAATCATTCTACCTAAGATTACCGTTTGAACACAATTAGACGACGTCATTCGGGCATAAATGATGGATGTACAAAGACCAAAGCCAGGGTCAATAAGGGTCAAGGTCATCAAAGGTCAAGGTCAAACAGTTTGTGACCTGATCCAGATTTGCTTTGCAACATGCCGATTTGTATGAAATATGCATTCAAAGACACTACTAAAACACGTGTGCGCACAATGATACGCTCACATGTACCCAGGGGCTGTAAAGTTCAAGGTCATCAAAGGTCAAGGTCAAATATCTCGTGACCTGGTCCAGATTTCCTTTGAAATATGTCGATTTGTATAAAATATGTATTCAAAGACCCTAATAAAAACACGTGTGCGCACATCAATACGCTTTCATATATCAGGGTCGGTGCAGACCAAGGTCATTAAAGGTCAAGGTTAACTGTTTTGCGAGCTGGTCCAGATCTGCTTTGCAATATGTCGATTTGTATGGAATGTGCATTCAAAGACCTTACTAAAAACACTTTTGGCACATTGATGTTCGTATGTATAGATGTATAGATATATATATATATATATAGATATACATACATGAATATAAACGCTGAAAGTGACCAAATGTACTGATGTTAGCTACCTTCACCGAAAATACGCCAAAAGATGCATATCGCGCTCTCATTTACATTCAAGCTATCCAGAGTTGCTAGAAATCTGATCTTCAAAAAATGAAAAATGACGCCATAGGTCAATGCCCTGACATGACCTCAACCCGAAATCCTCATTCAAGACGCCAAGTGAATGGAAATTGACATATTCCACATTTTAACGCTCAAACGAACATCATTTTTCCGTTTCGTTCCAAAAGTCGTACGGAATGGCCTGTACGGACCGAAAGTGTTCAAAGTTGACGTTTTCGACCCCATCTGACCTTGAAGATATTGACCTAGGGTCAGGAAAATTGCGTTAATAAAAATGTAAATGGTTATGGCCCCACCCTGTCCATAAAATTCCATGTCTCTAGCTCTTCCCGTTTCCGAGATCGGAAGGTGGCACTTTTGTGCCCCCGTCCAGCGCGCGTTAGCGCGACTGAAGGGGGCACTGCTCCCTTCCACTGCGCAGGTTAAACGTCGACTGCTAGCCGTTCCGTGGCCATGGTGGCCTTGATTGGCCATGATTGGCCTCACAGCTCCACAGCTTACATGCTTGTCATTTCTCTGTTGCGAAACGGTTTTCGCCTCGATGTAATGACAAATGTCCCAAGAAGTCAGCCGTCAATATTATTTGAATAGCACATTCTCTTTAGGGCTACGGATAAAGACAGATTAGCTGTCCATACCGCTGCAATGTCTCCGGTTTCAGTGTAGTGGATTTCGCGGTGCCTTTCCTATCGTGCCTGGCCCTAGCATAGTCCCTGGCCTCCGCCGTGGTCCTGTTCTTCATACCCGTCCGGTATGCCATCATGCTGCTGGGCACCTTCGTGTTCTTCAAGCCGGTGCTGTGGCCGGATGCTGCGCTCAACAACGACATTGGACAACAGTGAACAGTGGACCTCAACAGTGAACAGTGGACAACAGTGGACCTCTCCCAAAGAACAAGACAGACGCCTTACGTTTGGATTTAACACATGACTTAAGGTAGAAAAAATCGTCAGTATTGACTGCCGGGGTTTTGGGGATGATTATGTAAACGAAGAACTTTCTTTATCCTTTCGATATACAGCCTAGCTTCTTCTGGCGTGGAAAAGGTTGTTTGCTTCCATAATCACTCAATAAAAATTCTAGGGAAATGTTTTCACTGGCAAGTGTCCAGAACTACCCACGGCCGGTACCCTCCAAAGCGGCGGCATCTGACCAGCCGGTGGTCGACACCGCCTGCCGGCAGCGCTATTCAGATGCCGGCAGCATCGCAGATGAGAGGTGCCTGCAACGCGGCACCTGCCTGGCAAAAGACCAGTCATGCCGCTTGGTTGGGCGCCCTGATGCCGTGGAAAGTTTGCGCAACATGTGGTGATAACCGCCGACCGCGGGGTGGGCGGCCGCCGGCCGGATGGTGGCCAGTCACGGCAGATCGAGTTCTCGATGGCTGCTGCTCGCGCCCGGTGCTGGCCGGTCTCAGATTTTGCGTTTACAGTCGACTGTTACCCTTTTTCTTTCCTGTTCGGAGATCGGGGCTCATTCCGCACCGTGGTCTTTGAAAGGCCGCGTAATGCATTGCAGTGCTTTTAAATCTCGACTGTATTTCTTAGAGTTCAATGGTTTGGCAGCTGAAGTACCCTGTCCGCCTTGTTTTTCCATTACAACCGAAAATTTCGAAGGCAGTGGCAGAGAAATCCTTCTTCGCCCACGGAAACCTTTGCACGAAGGAACTAGTCATTTCCACCTAAAATCAACCACCTAAAACCGGTTCTGTCAGCAATAATCGGAATGTATTTATTTGATTGTCATCCATCAGTTGCATTTCCCAACCACCCTCCAAATACAATGGTGTCAAGCTGGGTCTTGGAGCAAGGTCCTCCGTGAAATGGAGGACCTGTATACGCAAATCGTGATTTTAACTTAACACGTACGAATGAAAGAGATTTTTACGAATCGAAGCGTAGGTATCATTCATTCTTGCTAACTCGTTCTCGTTGGCCAATATTTTACTGGGATAAATGCGCTGGCTGCCAGCCCAAGTTTAATCTATTTACCCCACTCTCGTCACCAGTAAAATCACCGATGAAACCTGTATCACCGATGAAACCTGTCAGCGCGTCAGGCACGTAACCAGGATTTTCCTCGGAGAACGGGCCAAATATAAAATATTGTTATATGCCATTGGCGTACGATAAAGTTTATAGGGAAAAGCAACAATTTTATGCAATTAACCTCATATTTAAGGAACACACTGAAATCAAATTCGCCTCGAGATAGAGAGCTTCAGGCCAAACAAACCTTAGAACAGGTTTATTTTCGCAGGTGTTACTCCACGAGCGCCCCAGAGTAACATATTTTACTCTCTGTCTGGAACTCTCCATGCCTAAGTAACCTACGCCTTCTCTTCCTGTCTACTCTTGATTCGATGGTAAACAACGCCAGCTTCCAGTTCCGTTATCCGCAGCATATGGGTAAGTGATATTTACCACCATATCGTGGGTAATCGCAAGAGTAAACGATACTCTTACGTCGAGAGTAATCACTGTTTTTTTCCTAAACTCGAGAGTAACCTATTCATGCTGCGGGAGTCATTCCCGCGCGACACTTCCGAGGGACGCCATCGTTTCAATCGTTGGCTGAACGCCGGAGGACGCTCATAATATACGTGGATTTTCTTAGGTATTTTGGCTCCAAAAGCGTGAAGCGAATGATGATCTTTAAGCAGTGACCAAATATTGCACATCGCATGGCCACTTGACCTATGCCAATGACTGCAACAATATCAATGCGAACGTTTGGGGTTGGACACAAACCTGGCGCGATCCCAACTCCAACTTTCTATCAGACAGCAGATTCCATTGTTGTCTTGAAGCACACGTCATACATTTAATGTTGTAAAGGCTGCAGTATTCATTGGTTTGAGTAATATATCATGTCATTGTTGATATTTCATCATACATCCAGGCACATGGAAATGTGGGGGGGGGGGCGTTTGAACTGGCGGTTGTAAGCTATTCTGCACGTTAAAGGTGGCCCGTTTTTTTATTAACTTTTTTTATTATTTACTACTTTATTTTTGTTTTTATATAATTATGATATCCACATATTTTGTTATATGAAACATAGTATACCGTTATCAAATATTTATTTCATTTTTTTCTGTATACAACAAAAATTAAGCATTGCTGCTGCAGAATTGCTTGGTAACATGGAACTAAAACCAAAATTACAAACTATCAGTGACCAGTTTTTTTGCAGTGTGCCATGCACTATGATTTCGTAATATAACATTTGAAGCACAAGGGGAGTTTTGCAAAATCAGAACACTTGCATCTAGATTCCCACCAAATGCTGTTTGTGGTTCTTTTCTAGTATTTTTAAAAGAAGCTTCACATAAAATGGGCCACACATTGAGGGTCAAGGCAAATGTTGGGGGCACAGGGCTAGGCAATCCCAAGAGATACAAAGTTTCCCTTTTTGATCGTGGGCGTAAAAATGCCCAAGTTATAACGCAGTTGTGTGCCGGAAAATCTTAACAACTCCAGTTATAAACTCCCTTGGTTATATGTAATTTTCCACTAGTTGTTCACTTTTGTAGTTATTACTAAAGTAATACCAACAGTCAGTCTTATGACATAAAACACCAACATAAGTGTTTTCAAACAATCTGTGACAATATGTTATTATAAATTATCTTGAAAGAATTTCTCATAACCCATATGGTACGAATACCTTCTTATCACACATCTGCTTTGCATGAATGCAATAAAATGATATGCTATTAAATTGGCAAGATCCATTTCATCCAGATTTGATGCAGCTGGAAGCCTTATTCCACATCTGATATGTCTACTTGCAATTCTTAATCCAGTAAAAATAAATCTGCCAATGCAAAAATATTGTCAACAGGAAAAATGTAAATCTGCCAGAGTAGTTCTAACCAGTTCAGTAAAAAGATGTGGTAACAATGTGAATGCATGCTGGTCAGGTGAAAAACTTTCCCACACCTATAATTCATGTTTTTGTTGCAGTTTAGATTACACAGGTTTACAGAGGCAGTCACCCAAAATGTGACACAATTTTACCATCAACCGTGAACCGCTAAAAAGGCTGAACCGCTAAACAAGCTGAACCAGGAGGGTACACTGCTGCTTTCTGCATCTTTACATCATCATTATTTTAATGGGACCAATCATGTCATGTGGAAAAATATGAGTAAGAATCTAAAAAATCAACAAAAGCACAACTGACTGGGGCAAAAAAAGGAGCACAACAGATTCAGCCACATGCAGACTTTTATATGTCTCAGGTGGTCCTTGAGCACCACATAAAAAATTGCACATCCTAGCAAAAAGTAGCACCACTTAGAAAAAAGCACCAGGTATGATGTAGATCGACATAGATCTCAGTAACAAAGATCATAACACTTCTTAATGGGGCCTGCAAACATGCTTACTTTTTGGTGGTTAAGACTAATTTCACAAATGTTTTAGGATGTACAATACATAAGCAATGATGTGGATCCAGGCAATCATGTACAGTGCATCATATCACCAGGTAGAGAAAGCACATAACCTACTGCAGGCAATCCTTTAGAAGCGCACGCCATAAACCAAGCACACTGGATGACACATATACGGCGCGCGTGGCAAAAGGAGACGTCAGCTGTTGCAAGAAACAACAACATTATGCACTGGAGCTCCAGGTCGTAGATCACCTACTATTCGCTCTTGTTTTACACAGTAGGTTAGGTTAGGTTAGGTTAGGTAAGGTTAGCGAATAGTAGGTGATCCACGACCCTGGAGCTCCAGTGCATAATGTTGTTGTTTCTTGCAACAGCTGACGTCTCCTTTTGCCACGCGCGCCGTATATGTGTCATCCAGTGTGCTTGGTTTATGGCGCGCGCTTCTAAAGGATTACCCCTACTGCAATGGGTATACAGATAGTACAGACCATTCTGGAAACCATGGCACATTTCATTAAATCTCGTTGAGACGTGAATGGAGCTGAGCTTGAGCAACAGCATCTGAAATTTGGGTTTTGTATATTTTAGGGTGGCTCTGGAAACTTTCTGGCAGATTCTCGAATTTTCGGAGAGTTGTATGAAAGTAAGGTTCCTGAGACTGCAAATCTGCCGATGCTCCACCATTGGACCTAACATTGCTCAAGTTCCGATAACAGATTCTGATTTGGTTCCCCCCCCCCCAGGATTTCTGTCGTACCTGCACCATTCTTTCGAAACTGGGATTTGGGTGAGTTACATGGCAGTGTACATATTGGCTATCGCTATGCAACAAACGCAGTAACAGCCGCGTCACCTAAACCTTCTTTACAACTTTCCACGCATTCAGAGAAGAAAGCAGGAGGGAATCAGCGACGAAAACAAAATAACACTGTTGTAACACATGGAGCCCACAGCCACCTGAGCTGAAGTGTCCAGTCCTGTGTCCGTGGGCGCGGGAAGCGGGGGGAGGGGGCTGCGGCCGCCCGACTTTTTGGAATTTAACAGTTGACCCAATGGGTGTTGACTGGATAGAATTGAATCAAACGCTTCTTTCCCCTCCCCCAACTGTAAAACAGTTCTCTTGTTCTTGTTCTTGTGGAGTTAGGGCGCACAGCCGCTCGGGCTCAAGCGTCCGCGTCGAATCTTGTCTGAAAGGCCTGGTGGTAGAAGTTATTGAAGAGGAATCTTGGGTGCTAAATATTGCATGGTTAAACTAAAAAGTGGAGGACAGAAGCATGTGGGAAAGTGTCTCATCAGAGGTGAGAGAACAAGTGGATTTGTTTGAGAAAACACATCAGGGCTTTTATAACCGGCTCGTTGTTTCCTAGTATACCGTGCAATGAGAATGGTAGGTTTAACCCTATTCCCGGAGGGCTAGACGGTATGGCCGATTCCCGGCAGGGGGGGGCGGATTCGGCCCCCCCTGAGATCTCGAGAACTACTTATCCGATTTCATCGCAACAAACGGCAATCGATTTGCCGTGACGTGAACTACATTTTTATAAAAAGAAATTTTCAAAATTTTGAAATTTGTGGATACAGGGGGGCAAAAATGTCAAAATGGGGGGTACTTTTTGACTTCTTATAACTCCGTTGTTTATGGACCGATTTCGATGAAACTGGCATGAATCGAGAGATTATGGATAGGGCTTTTACCATGGGTATGCAAATTTGAAATTTTGAGAAAATTCATGGGCGTTCACAGGGTTTGAAAAATAGGAGGATTAGTTTTCTAATAACTGAATGAACAAAAGAGGCCAAAACACTTTTTTAGCTTCTGCTAGTCATGTTATGCTAAAGAAGTACAAATCGCATTACAATGTTTGTATAATGTTAGCAAAGGCGGTGCCAGGGACATAAAAAAGGGGGAACTGTCATGGTCACACGTTCTTCAGATCAACTTGTGACCTTTGACCTTAAATGACCTCCAGTGACCTTGGGGTCACCTGGAATGATGTCGTGTGCATTCATTATTATCTGTAAACGTTTTTAATCGATTAAATTCACTCTATTCCAAAAAAATCATTTTTTGGCTTTTGCGATATAGGGTACGCGCACTGACATTTTAGGTCATAGCTCCGTGACCCGACCTGATATCAAGCTGAAACTTGGTACACAAGTAGAGGGCACCTTTCTACGTAATATATATTCCGGGTTTGGCATTTGAAAAAACTACGCCGAAATTATTGCGAAAAAACATTTTGACTTTTGACCTTGACCTGACCTTGTAAAGTGACCTCAGATAAACAAAATTACATATGCACATTGCCCAACTATTTAGCTATACATTCATATAAAGTTTTAAGTTCTATCTTAAAAACTCTGTTTTTGGCAGACATTTTCCTTTTACCCTCAACATGGCCAAAAATGACCTGAGGTGCCTCCCAAAAACGTTGCCTGGCTCCGCCCCTGAGCAAAGCAGAATTTTGAAATTTTGTCACGGCGCGTAGAAGAAATAGCTAGGAAAAGTCAGCAAGTTTCGTGAAGCTGCGTTAAAAAAGCCTGGAATCGGCAAGCAAAAAACCCGAGGGGGGCGGATTCCCCCCCTGCCGGGAATAGGGTTAAGCTTCGGCACGTCAGTCGTAGTTTTTCTCTTTCTCTCTGGTACATCTGGCAGTCAAAAAGTATGTGCCATACGGAAAGGTATGAGTGACATGGGACACATAGAGGCCTGTCTGAGTGATTTATTATGTGTGAATGGGTTAGTCTTGTGTGTCCCAGTCGTAAGCGTGCCAAAACAATTTCTTCCCGGCGGTTTTGGCGATAGCTGGTATCCCAATCAGCAACCGAATTTTCTATGTGTTTTAAAAGTGTTGGACGAGGGTGGCTGCGCCAATATCCATCAAAGTACTGATATATCAGTTTCCTTATTTCCGGAAAAAATTCTCTGTGACCAACTGGGACCGGGGTGACTGTGGTTATTCGTAAGGCTTCCTTTGCTCGCATATCTGCTCTTTCGTTACCGCGTATGCCTTGGTGACTGGGAATCCATAAAAATTTAACGGTCATGCCCTGCTCTGTGATGTCGCAATACAAGTCGAATATAAGGACAGCGAGGGGGGCAGGTTTGCGCCATGACTGTAGGGCCTGGAGAGCAGAGAGTGAGTCAGAGCAGATAACCGATTTCCGGATGCCTTGAGCCTGAATAAATTGCAAGCTTTGATGAATTGCGCTAAGTTCTGCGGTGAAAACGGAAATTTTGTCTGGTAATCTGTGTCGCCCGGTGATTTGTCTGTATACAAAAGCGCACCCTACTGTGTCGTGTTCTTTGGAGCCATCGGTAAAAAAGGGTTGGTAGTCCGAATGATTTTCAACAAACTGCAAGAACGTCTCCTGGACCTTATCATGGTCTAGGGTGTTCTTGTTTTATGAGGTGAGCGTTTGGAAACTGATCTGCGAGGTGGTCCAAGGAGGGTGGCTACTGTGAAGTTTGCTCACGTTGGTCGGTACCAAGAAGCCTGTATCTCTGCAGATTTTGTGAAAACGTAGTGACAGAGGAAAACCACAGAGTCGATAAATTCTTTGTTCGTTCATGTGTCTGAGGTATTCCATAAAGTGTTTCAGATGGTAGCAAGGGTGTTCCCGGTCGCTTTGAATCCGTAGGAAATACCGTGTGGTCATCTCCCACCTCCTCAGCGACAGTGGTGGCACGTTAGCCTCAACTCTGAGATAAAGCAGTTCTCGCGTCCCTACTAGTGTCAGGTTTGTCTTTTCCGCCGCTACGAAGCGCCGTTCAATTTCTAAACTACTGCCATCCCCATGTTACGACTGCGTAATTCAAACGCATCACATTTCATTTCTAAGGACGCTTGATTACAAAACTTCAGAAGTTTAGCTGGTCATTCAGAAGCTACAAAGAGAAAACACACGCACACACGCTCTAATTTTTCCCTGCCGGTGTACTTATCTGTGTTTTTTGCAGCCGATTACGTGAAGGGCCAGAAGACAACACCAGACAATTATTGGCATACTGATACTTTATCTGTGTACAAAACAGCCGCCTGGAATGTACATATTGGGTAGTGTCAGGAAGCTAATGCCTGCTAAAGCTAATGTAATAGCCGCGTCACATCAACTTTCTGTGCAACTTTGTCCGTATTCAAAGAAAAAAGCAGAAGACAATGCGACCCTGCCACAAAAGGCTCGGGAGTGCACCGACTTGACCTAAGGCCATAAACCTTGAAACCGAATTTCTTTTAAAAACTCGGCGGTAAAATCAATTCACCCGTAAAAGTTATAAGGGATGCATTTTTTGGATGTTGACCTCTGTCTGTCTGTCTATCGCGAAAAAACCGAATGGGCCAGGTACGTTGCCAGGATTTTCCTCAGGGTGGGGGGGGAATGTCAAATTTTGTCATATGGCACAGGTATATGACGGAATCTACAGGAAGATGCAGCAGTTTTAGGCAATTTATCTCATATTTAATGCACAGGAAAACATATAATGTTTGTTTTTGCAACATATATATGATCACTATTACATATTCATGCGAAATCGCCATGTATCTAGTGTAGACCGCTTGGCTCAGGGGGGACCATGGCCCCCATGCCCCCGTTTGGCCACGTCCTTGAATGGGGCACTTACGTCTTCTCAGCTCGGCGCGCGTTAATGTTCATCTGATAAGCATACTCGGTACCCCAGGGGGTCAAAAGCAATTTCCTGCAGCCATGGCAAACGCACAACCATGGAGTTAGATAGGAACCAACATTTCCATGTTCCACTGCGTGTTCAGAGTGTTTTCATCGATATCTGTTTATTTTATTTGATATCTGTTTATGAAGCCTTCCAATGTTTCATAGACTTGCTTTATATTTGTTCTTGAATTCGCATGCTTTTCAGAGGAAGCAGTGGAGCACCTGCCGCACTTGTTGCAGGAGTGCGGCGTCGTGTTTGGATTTCCTGCGTCCCGAGGACTTCCTTGTGTGGACGGCAACGCACTGTACGTGGAGGAGAAACAGGTGTGCCAGTTCGGCCCCACAGCTGATGGTGTTATGAAACTGTTCACCTGGGAACCATCTTTGCGGTATTCGCACATCAAATTAGTTATTTGAAGTGTAGAAACACCACGGTTCTGATGACCAGAATGATCTTGAAAACAGGCAATGCCTTCAAAGTGCTGCACAAAGTCTCCGGTGATGGGCAAGTGAAAGGTTCTGCGTGCTGTTCCAAAGACGAGTTTGATTTAAATTTTGTTTCTGGTGGAGCGAGTCTGGTTTTGCATGTGGCTTTGCTTCTCCTGTTGCGCATGCTCGTGATTTGGTGTGCGCACACCTGTGCGTGATTTGGTCAGCGAACTCAATAATAAATACCATGTGAAGCCACAGCGTGTTGTTACCCATTTGGAACAGGTCAAAGTTCATGTGGATTTGAGGTACGAAGGTGGTGGATTGCGTTTACCCACGGAGCAAGTGTACACTGAAGTCATAGTTACTCGCATGATGTGAATAGGAAACCTGCAACAGGAGAATAATTTTGCTCCTGAGTGAGGGGTAAATACGTGGCCGGATTTCCTTCCTCAAAATCGAGGGTTTTCGGAACTCCACGTACGGGAGTAAACGGTACGGGTTATCTGCCTGTTGAGAGTTCTTGGTTTGGGGTTAACCCCTGGAGTAAGAGTGTGTCGAAAGGATTAACTCTCAGAGAAGAGGTAAGATACTCTCAGATTGGGGTTAGATGAGGGAGTAAAAAACGGTTGTTGATCCTCTCAACCAGTATACATAGCTAACTCTCTGAACGGGAGTAAAATTGTTTTCAGTGCGGGAAAAACATACGTTTGCTTTTGTAGCATATGTATGGTCACTGCTCCGTATTCCTGCAAAATTGCTAAATATCTAGTGTAGACTGCATGAATCGGAGAGGAGGGACATGCCCCATGTCCCCCCCCCCCCCACTGGCTACGTGCCTGGTTAACTATGAAGCGACCATCATGGATTCAGTTAAATACCGCTGCAGTTCCACGAATTTCCCCCGCAAGGACGCATTACGTGAATAGATGGAAATACGCCGGTGTTGTCTGTCAAAACAGTCGTCGCTGCCGTTCATAACTGCGTCTGGTGCAGCAAGACAGAGTATCAGGTAAGCATCAGCTCCGTCCAAAGGTTTACTTACGTATTTTCTGCTCGCTGATTGGTTCCTTTCTCTACTACTGTGTTATTATATTTCGCGTAATGATAGCACTGCCGATACAGGCGGTAGGTAAAATGCGTGACATATTTGTCTAAGACAATCACAATGCGTTTTCATTCACATGATAATCCATAACCAATCTTAAATATTCCCCTGAGTATGCTTTTGGGATACGGGCGAAAAACAGCCATGTTCCCTTTCAGAGTGTCGCCGCCATAAAGCCATCCATGATTTACGTAACATATCCTTCTGTTGTTTACCTCCCGTACCACCTTTTGAATTCCTCTGAACTTAAGTCATAAACTCCTATAACGACTTGCTCCCCCCTCCCGATACGCAATGTATGGATGTCCTCATATGCCTTTTGAGCACCCACAATAATTTTCCAGAAACCACGCCCATGCCAACAGGCACAGTCGCCCAATTACGGATGCAATCAGATATTAAACGCAGCTGTCAAAATACGATTCAGTCACAGTAGCATTAAATAAACATTAAGAAATGGCACAGGAGTAAGTTTACAGGTATGACCCAACCGAGTTCGAGAAACTGTGCACGTTTGATTTCTAAAAGCGCGTAGTGGGCGTAAAAAGGTTGACATTCTTAAAATAATTCAGGAAGGTTTTGCACAGTGTGGATAAACGAGTGAACAGGCTACGCTCGGGACGGTATTCACTCGAGCAATAGGTATGCTCCACAGCGCGAGGGTACGTGATAGAGGCTACGGCACAGCCAAGCCGAATACTGGCAGCAGTTCAGGGCCGTCGAATCTGGCATGGTGAACATTGTACAGAAACATGAGGTCATATTGCACAAGAGCGAAACTTCATACTGTGCACGTTAAAGTGGACCAGAAGAGTGACGTAGTCCATGCTGACGAGAGGTTTATCCGGATTAAAAGCCAGCCATACAAGGAACTTGTGCTGTATACACTCCAGTCATTTCAGGTGGGTGACAGCAGCCCCAGCCCACACAACACAGCCGTACTCAAGCGTGGAACGAACATGGGCGTAAAAAGCAATTAGCATAGCCTTATGATCAAAACGAGCTCTGATATGATGTCTGGATTACTGCATGCTGCGACTGACTAGGCCAAGCATGCGATTCGCCTTGGCTATGGTTTAATCGATGTGGTGAGCAAAAGTGATTTTTGCCTCTAGTAGGATACCCAGGTCCCGGATATCGGTGCGACACTCAAGAGTGGTCTCGCTCGGCGTATATGTGGCTAGGACTGGGGATTTGCGTAGTGAGAAGGATAATACGTGGCATTTTGTAAGATTTAATTTTAGGTGCCATGTACGCGACCAAGAACAGAGACGGCCAATGTCGGCCTGAAGGGCGTCAGTGTCGGCCGTAGACGAAATGCGATGGTAAAACTTGATGTCGTCGGCAAACATGATGCTGTTGGTCTGGATGAGGGCAGGTAAGTCGGAAATGAAGCGGATGAAAACGAGTGGGCCACATACGCCACCTTCGGGAATCCCACATTTGACTGGGATCCAGTTAGAAAACTTGCCGTCGAGGACGACTCGTTGCCTGCGGTTGGTCTAGTAAGACTCAAACTATGAGTGCGCACGTCCTGTGACGTTAAAAGATGTTTTGAGCTTGTGAAGTAGCAGTGCGTGATTTACGCTCGGAAATGCCAATGAGAAATCATTGTAAATGGAACCGGTCTGTACGCCTTCATGGGTCGAGTCCCGGCTATGTTTAAGGAAAACTGTTAGGTTGGATACACAGGAATATTTTGGTTGGAAACGGTGCCGGCTTGGCGGGAGTGATGGTCAGCAGTGTCCCAAAAGAAAATCGCAGACGAGGGGAGGGACATGCCGCAGTAGTTGCCGGGGCCATTTCTGTCGCCTTTTTTGTAAACTGGAAAAATGTTGACGTGTTTCCAAAGTTGGGGGAAAATGCCCTCAGCGGCCAATAATTTGCAAATAGTTTCGAGTGGCATCGCCAGCTCTGGGGCAAACTCCTGCAGACTGCGGGCACTCAGCCCGTCTGGTCCGCAAGTCTTGTGTTTGCCGATGCTGGACAGCAAAATCTCGACCTTACCATGGGGAACGGTGAAGTTTTCTAGGATGGGCGAGTGGTAGACTGGAGCATCGGGCGGTGCGTCCACACGCGGGTCTGAAAATTTGGCGCAAAACGTTGCATTGAAAAGGTTAGCACAGTCAGTGGGATCAAACACGCTCTATTGTTGTTAAATACCCGTTATCACAACGGCAAATCACAAACGTGACCCAGAATTACCCTTTGCACTGTAAATATAAAAAAGGGAATGGCAAAGGTTTAATAAGCCAGTAACCTTTTCAGACCAGTTCCAGTGTTGTCATATATAGCTTTTTTCTGTGAAGACTATGACATCTGAGGTGTCATATCAGATAACATGTGGCGCCAATATAACTCAGTGATATGACTCAATAAAGCTTAAAATTTTGGAAAAAACTTCGAAGCTCAAAACGTACCACGATACTTTTGAGACTGATTCCAGTGTGTGTTATGCCATGCACAGTATAACTGGACATTCTCGTGATTGCTGTAAGGACGAAAATTTGGGGAGTAATATCGGACTGCATGTGAGGTGACATTTTCAAACCTGATGCCCTGACATCATTTAGTAGATCCCGCATTGAAACAGTCAGCCGGAAAAAAATGTTGCAACCTGCAACAGCAGGAACGGAGAGCAGTCGACATGGTTAGACCTCGCTCGTTGAGTTTGCCTGGCACCGCTGGTCCGAAGACAAGTTTGCGCCCCAGCGCCGCTGCTGCTGTTGCCGACCGTGCTATGAGGGCGGCCGGGCTGAACGTCGGCAGCGTGACGTCACCGGCAGAAGGGCACTTAGGGACGGCCGCCGGAGGACGTGAGGCGGCCCCCTGTATAAATACCGTCTGCACCCAGCCAGATACCAGGCCGCTGCCACGAACGACACACCAGGTGGGTAGCGAATGCGGCCTGGTGCGGTGGCGATAGACTTTCTTCCACTGATGTCGCCCAGAAGAAGTCCCATCAGAGTGAAAGTGGTGAAAATTCCTAACGATGAACGTCTTTTTCAGAACAATGAAGCTTCTTCAGCTGCAGGTCCTGGTCCTCTGCGTTTTCGCTGCCTCGGCGCAAAGTCCGCAGAAGATTGCCGGAAACTTAAAGAAGGTAACTTAATCCAGCACAGAAAAATATTGGTTTGTGAATGCTTCTGTGTAGACTGTTCTTTGGTGCATAACGGTTCCGGACTGGTGAATTGCAGGAGGTGATAAGTGGATTGATCATAGTTTACATCCAGTGTTCGATGCTGCATGAAAACCTTGGCCGTTCAAAAGTTCTCAAGCCTACGGTCTGAGAATCAATATCTGCGTTTCATTTTCCAGCAAATGTGACTTTTGGAACATGCCCAAAATGCGGAAAAGCAGAGATTCTATGAAATTCAGTCTAATGTTTCGTGGATTTACATACCATGCGTGGAGGAACCAGCTTTTACTCACTCCGAGGACGGCGTTTAGCAAGCTGGGGCCACCCGTGTCCAATGGGTCACGTTCTTTCCCGCTGCCCCAGATGGCCGACAGCTGTTTCGGCGAGGAGGTGATGTCCAACTTCAGGGAGGGGATAACGGCCGCCTGCGACAAGTGTCGCTGCCACGATTCTGAAGAACAGCCAGAGCTGCGCTCCCAGGTCGCCTTCATCCTCGGCGTGGACGACCTCCCGGTCAGTAAAGGCTGCGTGGTCAGTGGACGGCCTGTGGTAGGTAAAACAAATCTTAACAAATCTGCGAACTAGATCAAAAACTTTGCTGAATGTTAAAATTCACTAGAAATAGGGTGCAAAAATTGTCACCTCCATGAATTTGGTTTATTTGTCAGCTTCATGTAACGATAACGAAGTCGAAAACCCAGTTTTTTTCAAATGCAGTTAGTGAAATCCAAGTAACTTGTCCAAGATACGTGCTGATGTCTTATGAGCAACCTGATATAGTTCAAAGCCTTTGCTGAAGAATGCTTGCACCTCGACAATAAGTTTGGAACACACGGTAAGCAGATAATCAGAATGTGCAGAACAACCGCTGTTACGATGAGCACATGACCGGTAACATTTCGGGTTGATTTTGCGGCTGCTCTGCCAGACCACTCGTCGCAAGGGATCGGTCCATTACGACAAGTTGACGCCGGAAAAACTGGAAAGGATCAGGCAGAGGATCTCAAACACTGTTGGCAACATGGCCTGCGTCCTGAAGGAGATGAAGCTGGTGAGTAGAAGACAAAGAACGCTGTCGGACAGACTCCTATTAGAGAGTTAGGCGCCGCCATTGTACGCGGTTTTTGTTCCTGTTTTCCTTGCCGCAATGTTCATTTAATTATGCATGCAGAAGTTTTGTCGATTGTTGCTCTAGAATGGAAGACAGGTCAGAGGTTGTGAAGGGGAAATCTGGGGATAATAACAGAAGGCTTAGCTTTATATTCTTAATCCAAGATTCACACGCAGAACAGAAGTACCCCGCACGCAATTCGGCAAACATTGGATTTGATCTGTTGCACTATGATCATGACAGGTTTTCGTCATGACATAGCCCAAGTTTTCCACTTGGAAGTAGTTGTTCGGCTTTTGCTGCGCACTACTGAGCGGAATCAGGACTTACCATTTCCACAACTAATATCTGACTGCGTGTTGAATATCGGGATCATGCAGGAACTCAGTATACTGAGTAATGTAATGGTAATCTTCTTCATACTTTTCTTCGTGCATCATTCAGTTCATCCTTTTCTTGCAGTAAAATATACCGCGTCTCCTCCCTTCCAGCTCAGTCTTCAGTTGCCAATGCATTATCATTCCATTTGTAGATATGGATTCACCGCGGTGCCACTTTTCTCCAGATTGACGCGGAAAACCAGATCGACGTGGCGTCCATGAAGGAGCTCATTAGGGGCATGAGCCTGTCGGAGGGGCTGACGCAAGATCTGATGGAGAATCTGGATCAGTGCAGCGAATTCGTGAGCTGCCTGCCCAGCTCTGTCACCGACAGGAACCCGCTCATAAAGGACTTCTGCAAACAAATGACGTTCTTCCAGTGCTTTAAGGTACATGCAAAAAATATATACAAAGCAGTCGTGCGTGTTGCTTTAACAAAAGGCCGGAGCCGGCGTAAGTTACGTGAATGTTTGTTATTACTGCATCGGCAGTTTTGTTCTCCTATAATGTCCGAATCGATTAAGTGGCGTATCCAGCCAACCAGACGGCCTGTGTTCCAGTGCGTCTCAACGGAGCAGCCTGTGACGAGACCATATTCACACCAACCTACCGTTCACAGATGGTCAGAATTGAGTCGTGCATGAAGCAGGACTTCCGCGAGGACCTGCTGCCGACGCTCGTGAAGTACGGTGTTCCCGTCGACGAGAAGGAGAGCTTCCAGACCATCACGGCCTCGCGCCTGCTGGACCAATACAGCACGTATTAAGCGCCCATGCTGGAGTCAGCAGCGGTATAGTTTTACACCGGAGAAGTTGTTGTTCCGGAACCAGCATGTGTAGCAGGCGATGCTGGTTGTTTGTCCAAGTTTGGCGCGCAGTTAGGCGTTTCGGCAGTTGAGATGCTATACTTCGTCCATACGTGACGTGTTAAATGTTGAATACAATGCAGCAGCATTTCGTGAATTGTGTTCTGGAAACAAAAATAGCCTGTATACGTCATTGCACATTTTGGGCTATCTGGGTTTAGGTGCCCAAATGCCCCCAGATCGCCAACTTGCCATCGGAATTTCAGTTGAGCAATGCAGTCTCAAAGGAGCTGGGAACCACGCTCGCCACGGGTCTGTGATCACCAATGAGGCCCGGCAGGCCGATATGAAGACGACTGTTCGTTGTCGAGAGCTGTGTCGTCTGCCGCCTTCTGCCACCGTCGCCCTGAGCACCGGGAACGACGGAGCTGCAACTGCGGCTGCCCCCGAGGGCCGGCGAAAGGCCGATGGCAGGTGTCACCATGACACATGACACGACATGACATGACACGCCATTCCGTGATGCATGACACCACATGCGCCCGTGTGATAATTTGGATGACTTGCAAATATATGGCTTGCGAGGGAACGGATGAAGAAATCCTTGGTGTAAAATGCATTGTTTTGGTTCTGTGTATATCTGAAGTCACGTTTCTCACGAAAAACCAGAGCCAGAGACTAAATATGCTCATTACACATACACATAGATTCCTTTGACTTGAGTAAGCTGACAGCCAAGATTGGATGTTGCGCATTTTTGACTATTGGCTTTAAATCGGCATACCGTCATCGTCGTGTCTGTTGAAAGACTGCTGAAACCGTCTTAGACAAAGTTCAGCCACAATTATTCACCAGCCCTGTTAGGTTTGTAGACTGAGCGACTGGCTGAAACGGCCCTTCACGTGCCCTGGACTCGGCCAGGAGAATCGTTTGTTGTCGGTGCAACGAAATTTGAATTATTTTGGTAAACAGCATGTGGGAGGTGTACGTGTGTCTGCGCTAAGACGCATTGACGATAAAGAGAAATTTGTTTTGTGGAAATCCGGGAAGATGACCTGTATTGTAGATGCCGTTTTTCGTCGTCATGGACACTGTTGTGATTCTGGTGCAACGACAGTGACGGCACTGCGTCTCTTTCAGGGGTCGTTGTTTCGATTTGCTTTGAAAATTATGTTATCAGTGTCACGTTTACCTGGTGGATATAGGAGGAAACGATCAAACGCTGTACTCGGACAGAGGCCCACAAAACTTTCTTGTACCGCAATGCCTCTCAAATCGCGTGGCGATCCCGAGGACGCAGGTTCCGAGATGTTGCGGTTGGAGATTCCAGAATATTTGTAAATCATGCTCTTGCGTCGTTCACCCATTCACTCAGAAACGGCCCATTCAACAGAGGGCTTTTCGCTCATGTATCAAGCCTCGCCCTTCCGGAAACAACGCTGACTTTACCTAGGTCCTCGGATTAAATTACTTTGTCAGCGTCGGCAATCCATTGGTTGCGGCAGAACATGTCACAGAGCGCGCATAACACGTTTTTCTTTCAACTCAAGGCAAGGGAACACTTTGAGACCGCCCATAAAATTGCCATCAAACGACACAACAAGGACCAACAAACCGTACAAAGTCGGCGACCGGAGGCCTCAGCCGCACTTCCCGTCTGCTCTGAACACCTTGCTGGGAGCGGACAATGGAGGAGAACGGCCGCTGTCTGGGCTCCGATTAAGAGATCGACGACACCCTGCCTCAGTCAACGTCCACTAGCATCGGCCGCCAGCCCCCTCCCCCCAAAAACCCGCTGAACGTCTGTTGATACGAGGCATCCAAGAAGCAGTAACCTGTTGTCAAAGCCAGGACAGACCGCCTCGTTGCAAGGCATGCCTCGCCAAACGATGTCATGCGTTGGGCACTGGGCATGGCGTATTAGCGTCCCAATCATAATGACACAAACGAAGAATTTCACAAGGATGATAGCATGTGGAACACAAAGCATAGGCTGGTCATGAGATGTCGTGGGATCCAGGACGAGGACGGAGCTCTGATTTATAATGCCTCGCCTGAACTGTGACCAGGCAGAGTGCCTTGACTGGCGCTTTCCCCCGACTTTTATAATTAAATCAGCCAACACATGGTCGACTTCGCCGCCCAAAGTCAAACTGGAAGCAGACTCGGATTTTTATTCCTTGTTGAGTCCATTTTGTACTGAGCCCTTCATGAAACGTTACAGGACTAATGTTGATTTAGTCATATATTTGACGGAATTTGAGCAATCCATGCAAACTGAGCGAGGTTTAGTAGTCCTGCGTCATATGGTAAATGGTCAAGAGATCAGGCAGACGTGAACGAAAGGTAAAAACGGAACTAAGACAAAATATTGGGAGCACCCTGATAAGAATAGTCATAACTATGTCAACGGAGCTTAAGTTTTTCAAAGTGAAAGATTATGTGTTCGCAAAAATTTAGAGATTTTTCAGAGATATCCAAGTTATCTACTATATTTTCACGTTTGTTTGCCTTCCATTCTAAATGGCTGCATGAAACGACTTACGAGTAGATCAAGTTATCTCAGGGTCAGCAAATAACCGATGATTATGAGAAAGCAGCATGTCTGCTGGCCTAAACGATCCAACCCACCAAATCTATGAGGAATTTAAAACAAGATCAGTACAGCATGAAATCAGACATCATGTCTGACTGGGAGGCTAATTATCGATCCAATGCCATTTCTGGAATTCTGGATTTGTTCCATCCAAGAATATCGCAAGCACAATACGTTTAACCTGAGATTATACGAAGTCTGCTCCAAGAGCAAGGAAGATGATTTTTTGTAACAATTTTTAGTAATATGACTAATGGCATGTTTCGAATTTAATATTTTAAGTGCTGGGAAACTGTGTGAATTTTGGCTTCTGCTGTCTCCGGGGTGTGGTTGCATGAGCCCCAAAAAATTGCGGGCTCCACATCTTTTGCAATACGGTCTCGGTGTTGTTGCAGCAGTCGCTCTGGCGAAACCTCTAAAGCAGCGCTCTTCAGTCAAATTCTGCTTTCTGCTTGAAAAACCGTCCAGCAGACCGTTTAGCAAATTGTTCAGTCAAATTCTGCTTTCTGTTTGAAAAATCGTCCAGCAGACCGTTTAGCTGATTACAGAGCGGATGGATACGAAGCCATGTCCCAGGCCCAGGTCTTCCACTGGTTTTTAAGCTCCGAAAGCGGATATATGGAAATCGTCAACAAACATAGGTCTGGTCTATCTGTCGACGCCGGAGGGGACTGCAAAGCTCACGAAACTAAACAGTTTCTTCAAGAAGACCGGCAAGCTGCCCTGAGATACGTATCTAAATACAGCCAGTGACAGAACGATCACAAAGGAACTGGACATGGTAAGGACTGCTGCGAAGTTTGATAGAAATTTTCTCGCCATTGACCGGACGGAGGTGAAGGTCCAATCCCAATTGTGACCTGCTGGACGACTGATGTCGAGCTGAATGTCGTCCCCCGCTCTTCCTGTACGTCCGACCTTACTCTCAATGGTTTTCGGTTTTTCTCGGAATTGAAATCAGAACCCAATGGTCCGAGATTCAGCGGCGGGGATGAGGTGAAAGATGCGTCGTTGTCGGTCTTGAACTGTCTCTCGGAAAATGATCACCAGGACTGCTTCCATCCGTGGAAGGAGGCCGTGGACCGGAGTTTGGCGACAGAATACCGTGAAGGATATTAAACAATGCTGAGTTTACTTTTTCCTTAAGTGTTCATCGGAATTTTGTCATCACTTCTGCGGCGCACTCGTATATGAGTAACTTAACTGTTTTTAAGACAGCGAAGAACATGCTGTTATCGACACCCTGTCGATAACAGCAGATGGTGGAGAACTCCCTGCTTCTAAAGCGATTGGAAACGCCACCTATATAATCAAGGGGTGGACAGATGGCGATAGCAGCATCATTTCCTTTCTGCGGCCGAATGCTGACGAACGAAAATGAGATATGTTAAGATTCACTGCTTCATTTACACCATGACTGGAGATTTTCGAGGATTATAAGGGGGGGGGGGGTACATGGATTTCAGACCGTTCCTTACCAATAATTACCATAGACCTAATGATAAAATCCCTGAATATTATTGGGGGGGGAGGTCTGGACTCCCAGCCCTCCCCAGGAGCGCCAGTGATGAATTACAAACATATCATCGGTGCCGTATCGACTCACTTTGATAGCTAGGAGAGGTCCTGTTACGGCCTGGTTCCAAATAACGTGAACGGTGGCGGCCCACACGAGTGACTGATAACGTTTGATGCAACAGAGGGTTCGAGCCCCATCAGACAACTTTTTAGGCGATGGGGATACCAACTAAAAAATGATTCTGTCAAAGAGCTGCATAGAACGATAAAAATTGCTGCATATTTTGTTCGCCTCACTGGTTGGAAAAGATGATAACGTTTGTCCGAAGCGTTTGGATATCGGTTTCGAATTGTATTCAGAAACCAAAGGATTAATAACATTGGTTTTTCTGTAAATGGAAATAACCTACTGTGCCTGTGCATAATTACCTGAACACAAAAGACATGCCTAAAAAACAGTCATGTAAAACCGCGAGTCCAATGGGAATAGGTCATGTGCATTTTAAGTGATCTTGCCTCGTCGTCCTGAAACAAATGGCAGATTAGGCTGTGAGAATTTCTTACCGCAAGGTTTGTTATGCCTGGTTATTCTAGATTATTAGATATTTACGTAGTATATATATTATCTACACTACATATAGCGTAAAAATACATATATATATACAGATTAGATATAGATATAGATAAAAGATAGTGTTGCGAGTAATCTTGTGTTAAGTATACGAGGCAGGCAGACTACTTATTTATTAGATTAAATATATCCATTTAGCAGAGTAAGTGTACCCACAGGCAGCAATTATCGCGGAGCTCATCATGCCAAGGTTTCGAACTATTGTAGTCTCCCACGTGTAACTGTAAGCCTTTTAGAAGAGTGAAAAGGTGTTTACACAGCCCCAGCATTACCACATACCCAGGAACGTTCATTCTCGTTTTCCGCAAGTTTGGTCAGGCTCAGCAGCCACCTGTCGGAGAACAGCTACACATTCGATCTATGGCAAGGTGGCAGCACATGTACTGCCCGATATAGTATAGCCTGTGAGTAGGCTGAATATCGAATTATTTGTCGACCCTTTCACAGCCAGGATCATTGGATGTCGCGGTCCCTCGCACCGGTTGTGACGAGGAGGGGCTTCCTGAGGGACGTGACGAAGGCTTGCCTGCAGGCAAGGAGGCCGAAAACTTTTTGCCGATCGCTGTGTACCATGTTTCCTTTGACAGATCGCACAACCTCAACAGGTTCCTCCTGGGAAGAAAAGGGAACCTGATAGATCTGAAGGTATGGGTGTACAAAGGCAAATTAAGCTAATGCCATCGGATGCATATCTTACAAACTGTCGGTGGTGGGACTTCCGTATGTAAGGGGCGAGGGGGACGCAGACCGTTTTTAAGCCATCTCTTTATAGTCATCGACACAGGGTTAATGCTAAATATTTGTTTTCAAGGGGCAGTGCAGTGCCCATCACCTCAATGGTTCTATCGCCCTTGATTCCGACGAACTACCGCCCCTGGTTCCGACGAACGGTAGAGATCAGGAATACTCAGCTCTTTAGAAAATTTCTTTTCCTTTCCAGTTTTGTACACTTATTTTCACGATCGGACAAACTCTGCCCGTAATGACTTCAGGTTTCTATCAGACTGAAAACAGCCACGGTTTGGTGTTGATCACTTACAAAGTTTGCACGTTCCTGCGCGGCCAGCTTTGCATTGGTAAGACATTAGTTCTACTTTCCCTATGGGTGTCTACACAAATGCCTGCCGGTCCGCCGGTCCGCATTCCGAATATCAATCAGTAGCGTAGCCAGAGGGAGCCAGGGGCCAACTGACCCTCTGTTATGGTCAGGTGTTTCCAGAAACTGGGAATTACCACGCCTGATTTGCTTAAAAGACAAGAATTTGTTAAAATTGAGGAGTAATGAACTTTTATTTTCAAAATCGCAAGACTTGTGATTTCATAGTTTCACTTTCCGTATATCTGGAATAAAACGATAAGATTAGTGGGTATCTACTACAGACCTTTTCATTTAAGCCTTGATCACCCTTCACGAATCACGGAAATCCTGGCTACGATACTGATAGCAACAGAATGGCGGGGGTCTGACGTATTTTAAACCCAAGCTGAACAGGAACAGGAAGTCGTTCTTTTACTGCACCTCTTCCGGAAAAAATCCTGTAGCTGCGGTTAAAACCGGTCCCGCCATGAGACCACAACCACATTGCCGCGGATTTCGGCACATGTGAAACAATGCCTGCGCAGTATGCAGACAGATCATTTTTGGAGAGCACTGCACTTTGCACTCGATCTGCTTTTTCAGGTATGGTCTTCTAACTTTATGTTTCCATATATGTTAGTCAGAGTACGATACTACATCTAGATCTTGTACTTTTCTGGGAACATGTTTTTCACATACGAGCCATTGGGTTGAAAACAGACGTCTAAAGACGCAGATCAGGAATCTAGATATCAGCAAGGGTTAACCAACCCTTGGCGGAATCCGCCCCCCCTCGGGTTTTTTGCTTGCCAATTCCAGGCTTTTTAACGCAGCTTCACGAAACTTGGTCACTTTTCCTAGCTATTCTTTCTACGTGCTGTGACGAAATTTCAAAATTCTATTTTGCTCAGGGGCGGAGCCAGGCAACGTTTTTGGGAGGCACCTCATGCCATTTTTGGCCATGTTGAGGGTAAAAGGAAAATGTCTGCCAAAAACAGAGTTTTAGAGCTAGAACTTAAAACTTTATATGGATGTATAGCTAAATAGTTAGGCAATGTGCAGATATAATTTTGTTTATCTGAGGTCATTTTACAAGGTCAGGTCAAGGTCAAAAGTCAAAATTTGTTTTTTCGCTATAATTTCTGCGCCATTCTTTCAAATGCCAAACCCGGAATATATATGACGTAGAAGGATGCCCTCTACTTGTGTACCAAGTTTCAGCTTGATATCAGGTCGGGTCACGGAGATATGACTTAAAATGTCAGTGCGCGTACCCTATATCGCAATAGCCATAAAATGAAATTTTTGAAATAAAGTGAATTCAAATGATTGAAAACGTTGGCAGATAATATTAAATTCACACAAGATCATTCCAAGTGACCCCAAGGTCACTGGAAGGTCATTTAAGGTCAAAGGTCACAAGTTGATCTGAGAAACGTGTGACCGTGACAGTTCCCCCTTTTTCATGTCCCTGGCACCGCCCATGCTAACATTATACAAACATTGTAATGCGATTTGTACTTCTTTAGTATAACATGACTATCAGAAGTCAAAAAAGGGTGTTTGCCTCTTTTGTTCATTCAGTTGTTAGGAAACTAATCCTCCTATTTTTGAAACCCTGTGAACGCCCATGAATTTTCTCAAAATGTCAGATTTGCGGACCCATGGTAAAAGCCTCATCCATAATCTCTCGATTGATGCCAGTTTCATCGAAATCGGTCTATAAACAACGGAGTTATAAGAAGTCCAAAAGTACCCCCCATTTTGACATTTTTGCCCCCCCCTGTATCAACAAATTTCGGAATTTTGAAAATTTCTTTTTATAAAAATGTAGTTCACGTCAGGGCGAGTCGATTGCCATTTGTTGCGATGAAATCGGACAAGTAGTTCTCGAGATCTCAGTGGGGGGCCGAATCCGCCCCCTGCCGGGAATCGACCATACCGTCTAGCCCTCCGGGAAAAGGGTTAAGGCAACAGCTTCTAGATTTTAGGAGGCCAGCTAGTAGCACTGCTGGCAGTCTGCTGCAGTTATTATGCAATCAAGTCGACCAAGTCACTTGTATACCTCATGCTTCACAAAAGACTCATTAGCCAAAAATTTGCAAACAAACAAGAGTTTACAATTTGACAACACTAATAATACTAATAGATAATACAATTACAAGTAACAATTTACACTGTCAATCATGGTTCATACTGCACTTACGGCTGTAAACTTAACATCATAATAACGAGATCAGAGAGTTCTTGAATTACAGGACTATATATTATATACTTCATACGGTAGAATCTTGAATCGCTCATTCCAGCTGAGTTGCATTGCTTCCTGCTGCTGAAAACATCCCGACCTCCGGTAATACATACCCGGTCCCAGTCCAGCCGCCATACCACGGGGGAACTGAAGGCTGGCATTCCTGAGTTAGTACCAGGCACGTAGCCAGGACTGCCCTCAGGAGGGGAGGGGCCAAATGTCAAATTTTGTTATCTGCCACTGGCGTATGACGAAATTTATTCGAAAAAGCAGTAATTCTATGTAGCTGACCTTAGATTAAACCCACAGAAATACACATAATGTTTGCTTTTGCAACACATAAATGATCACTATTCCATGTTCGTGCGAAATCGCCATATATCTTGTGTAGACCGCTTGGCTCAAGGGGGGCCATGGCCCCCATGGCCCCCCTTGGCTACGTCCCTGGTCAGTACTACCAAAGACTAAATCAAAACATTCTACTTTGCACCTTAAAACCGTGCAGGCAAAATAATTATTCTCTTTCAGAATAACAAGTGAGCCAAAGCTATTACTGCGCAGGCACTCCAATGGCTAATGTGAACGGGTCATGCATGAGATCATGCTGCGTTTGGCGGCCGGCAATAGCCCATTGTTAGGCGAAAGCGAAAGCATTATAAGTAAGCAAGCGCCCAGCAAGAAACACTCTGGTGACTTTAACATTCTCGGCGTCGACTACAGTGACGGATCAATATATAAGCAGAAATCTCTGCCCGATACAACAGGTAGCGCAAAGTTAGTACTGTTTTGGTTTCGCGCGCATATGTGTGTTTTTAGTGGATTGTTGCCATACCGTCAGACAAGAGCACGTTATTTGCGTTACTTTAGCTAAAATCTACGGAAAACAACATTTTATCTTTCCGAATAAGTAAAACCAGAACCGTAGATCCCTTTGCTTTTCCTGTCAGCTGCGGCCAAAGACAAATTCTGCAAGTCAAAGAACCATTATTTCTATCTTACGGAACATTTTGCGCGCTGCAGTGACATTACATGGCTAAGTATTCCATTTTTTTTGTATGACGATTTTTCATACGCAAAGCTGAGGAGAGTGCAACGCCAGATGTCCATTGAATAAGTGGTCTGATGCTTCACGCAGGGACATGACACAGGAAAGGTCACGGTTCTTGATGAGCACGTGTTATTAGCAAGCACATGTTGTTTTCCTTTGCCAGGAGAAGACGGCAAAAATTGTTTTTCGGTCGGGTATCAGAGCCACAAGACTCGAAATGCTCTGTCTGATGTTGTTTCGGCTTTTCGCGAACTTTGCGTTGTTAGATGGACGTTGGTACTCTGACGTTCGGTAATCTGCACAAGATATGATTTGCTTTGATTACAGTTCTTTTGACGGCGGCTTTTTTCGTCCGTTTCAGTCGTCGGTTAAAAATATAAGTTTGAGTGACATGTTACTGGTGCCGGTAAAACGAGATAAGTGAGGAGGACAGTCGGGTATAACAAGCGGGTATGCTACATCTTGTTTTCTTTTTAGGAACCGGGTAAGTACCAGCAATCCCTGCAGCGAATATTACGCCCCATTGCTCCATGCCATAGCAGAAGTAACCAAAAGTAGCAGATGAGCGATAATCTTACCGCGGCCAACCTTTTTGTGTAAAACATTTAAAATGCATGATAAGCCGTTTGAGGCCGCCTCTGATCGTCTCGGACAGACAGCACGGCCGGATTCTCAGCCCATTAAGTCTGCCGCTTATGAGCGGACGCCGGAGACGAGCTGCATAGTCGACCCCCTGCCGTCCACAATTGCGGCTGGAATGCGGCGCGTACCGGCTGCGGCAGCCAACTAAACACGCCCGCCAGACCGCCACCGTTCGCCCCCTGCCCCGGCCCGGTCGGGAATCCATCATCGGCGACAGCCAATCAGAGCAGCCGCCGGCGGCCACGCGTCCGGCGCCGGGCTGCCGACAGCGCACGGACGGCTTCTGTAGACTGCTGACAGCGCACGGACGGCTTCTGCAGACTGCCGACAGGACACGGACAGCTTCTGTAGACTGCCGACAGGACACGGACGGCTTCTGTAGACTGCCGACAGGACACGGACAGCTTCTGTAGACTTCCGATAGCGTACGGACGGCTTCTGCAGACTGCTGACAGCGCACGGACGGCTTCTGCAGACTGCCGACAGGACACGGACAGCTTCTGTAGACTGCCGACAGGACACGGACGGCCTCTGTAGACTGCCGACAGGACACGGACGGCCTTTGTAGACTGCCGACAAGACACGGACGGCTTCTGTAGACTGACGACAGGGCACAGACGGCTTCTGTACACTGCCGACAGCGCATTGACGGCTTCTGTAGACTGCCGACATGACACTGACGGTCTCTATATCCTGGTGACGGCGAACGGATGGAACAATGGTTGTGACTCCTAATTTCACTGATCACTCCGTCCATTTGCGTTTTACCGCTTTTTTTCAGAAATATGGCCCGGTACCTCCATCATGTGTTTCTCCCGACTGAGTGCACTGTACGTTACTTCTGTTATGTTCTGTTCTGTTGTACGTGTTACTTCTGCTTTTGTAAACGACGGCCGTCGGCTGAGCTGCGCCGATCACAGGTGACCCTAACGACGCTGACGGCGGGACGTGGCCATGCACCGACAGAGGGGGCTGTGTCCTTGTTTGCTCGCCGTCAGGAGAGGGTATGGTAGCAGCGTCGGCCGGGCGTAACCCTCTTACTTCCCGAGCGGGGGTGGGTGTTGCGGCCGTAACCCTCGGTAGTCTCTGTGCAGCAGCCGTCTGTCGTCCAAAGGCCACCGTTCTGTATCTGTCGGAGACGCTGTGCGGCCGCTGCCTCTCGATCTGAGACGCTGTGTGGCCGCTGCCTCTCGATCTGAGACGCTATGCGGCCGCTGCTTCTCGATCAGAGCCGCTGTGCGGCCGCTGTGCGCCGGTCGGGGGCGGACGCCCCGACGCCAGCGGGCGGCGGCCGGCGGCGTCACATACCCGGCGTGCCTGGTCGGCGTGCCGACATGCCGACAGCCGGGCCGCCACGGCCACCGCCCGCCGGGCGCCGGCAGGCTGCAGCGGCCGCGGGCGCCACCCGCACCGACGGCCTCCAGCTTCTGAATTCCGGACACGGCTCTGATTGAAAAATTACGAGAATCTGCTTGGGCGACTCGGGGCCGGAGGCGTTCGTGGAAACGGTGGGGGTGGAAGGCATGTTTCAAGGACTAGTCAGTCTATGACTCGTCCCGCTACTTGGTAGGCAGGACAGAATGAAGCAAAGTCCAAAACGCAGGTTTAGACGTCTACCATCCTCAGAGTTTACTGTCTGCTGCCAGTTAGTTGTAAATTGTCTCAATCGTCGTCGTATTTCGTGCAAGTAGTCCAACTTTTTCATTCTATCTTAAGTGCAGTACGCTGTCGTTTCGGCCTGATACGAAGCCTTGGTTTTCTGAAGAATCCATGGCAATTAGGGATAATATACGAAGAGGTTATTAGGCGATGTCTCGTGCCTTCATTGTGTTATGGACCACAAATGTCATCTGGAAATGCTACCAATGCAGCGTTTACGTTGCTGTACTGATCATTTCCCTTCTGTAGGAAGACTCTGTGACGAATATGCGAGCATTCGTTGTTGTGCTGATCAATAGCGCTTTAAACCGTTCCAGCCAACCAGTAAATCACCATCTCGTATGGATGTCTCGGTGAGGGCATCATGTTTTAGAAATCCGACGATGATTGAGTTTGACACTCACTTACTATACCGAGGCAAAAAAGTTGGCCGCACAGCTCGAACAACGTTGACAGGGGTGCTTAATTGCGACCACACTATCCAGTGGCCTTGACAAATGCAATAACGCCTTGCAAAACTGCACCAGTGCCGCGAAAAAATAACGATTTTCAGCTACGTTCTGTGAATGATGTATAACATTTATTGAGTTCTATTTTACTCGGCGCCTGTTAGCCATGTGTAATCGACGTATCGCTACCCCCAGCGTCGCACGGAGCCCAGCTCGGAACAGCTGGGCCGGTTTGCAATTAGTCCGGCATCTTCGGTTTCCCAGGTCCATGCATAGAAAATGAATCGACGGATTCCGGCCCTCCCCTTTAAAACGAGCCGGTGATTTAAAGGACGCCGGAGAGCGGCCTGCGCTCGTCCCACTGTCACTCCCGGCAGGCCGACCCTCCCACCTGGCCTGACCTGCCGCCCCCGGGCTCCTCCCCTCCCACACTGCCGGCCGGGGCCAGATCGGGCGGCTGTCGGACGCGCGGGAGCCGCCCCCCCCCCCCTCCAAGGGAACCTCCCGGTCAAACCAGGCGGCCGGTGCCCCCCCCCCCGACCACCGTCCCGGCAGATCTGCAACAGGCGTTGGTGTATCACTTCTCCGACCGGCGGTCGCCGCTCGACCGGCAAAAACGGCTCATCGGGCGCGGACCGGCGCCTGCGGGGGCTGTTTTTGTCGTGAGAGTCATCCGATCCGGTGAATTTGTGGAGAGCTTTAATTGAACGTGCCTGTGCCAGTTAAAACCCTAAGTGCGGTCATTAACGCATGCCATAAAGTGGCGGGCGGAATGTGGGTGTCGAACAGATTTTTCCAGGCTGGACGTTTGAATTAACGAGGAACGGTCACGCCCTAAACCATGCAAATCCGATGCAACACGGCCAAACCTTTAAAGGCCAAGCAGAATGATGAGGGCCATGGGGATGCCAGCGAGAGAAATGCCGAGTGCTGCCTTCACCCTTTTTACATACATGCTTAACGTAACACTAAAGTACGTATCGTATACTACCACATCATTTCAGCCATTGGGCATTGCCAGCAAGACCTTGGTCACCCCTCCCTCCACCACTGGAAAATAATATGTGGTATGCAGATGGTTTCTGCTGTGTCCAAGAGCACCTGCTGCATCGATTTACTGGCCTTTAAACACCCCCTAGGGCATAAAGCATACGCAAAACGTTGTATTACGTACTTGTTCATACCAGCATTCGGCTAAACCAATAAACTCTCCTAAAGATGGTGAAAATGGGAAATTTGCTATCAGTGATTAAGTTAAATGCAGTGGCAATGGTTCTATTCTTTCAAGACAGTGGCGTAACCTAGATTTTCATAGAGAAGAGGATAGGAGTGTCGTTTTGTGCAAATGATTGGGGGGACGCCGAGCCGGTTGCCTGACAGCCTAACTTTCCATCGAATGTGAACTTTTGAGAGGATTTAACCTTTTTTCTTTTGACCGCCATTTTTTATTTTTTGGTCACCATTTACCAAATTCGAAAACTAGCAGAAAAGTAATGGGGAGGGGTCAAGTCACATTAGAAAGAGCCAGGATCCACATGGAGGGGAGAGGGGGCCATGGCCCCGAAAAAGGATGCAAATCGACACCCTTGGGCGGGGGTTAAGAACACAAATCAGAAATTTAAAAAGTGTAAAATGTACAAATGTTAAGTGATAATAAATAATAACAAAACGCCAAAAGTGTGAAAAGTGCAAAAACGTAAAAGGACCGCCCAACCACCGAATGATTTGCAATAATGCTAACATGAATTCAGGGTATGTAAAAATCGCTCAATTTCCATGTCAGGTCAAACATATTGATCGCAGCAGCAGCAGAAGAGCGTAAGGAGGAAAACCGAAAAAGACAAAGGCAGTCTTAGAACCCCGATAAGGCATCAGCGCTTTTTATTCCAGCACAGGATGAAGCGGTCATGGGTCGTGCTTGAGTATACGTAGCATCCCAGTCAGCAAAAGAAAGACAAATACCGGCAAAACGTTGTTAGTTCGAAAATCCAGTATTTCGGTAAATAAATCCAATATTTCGGCATATAAAAACACATTGATCTGCGCCTCTTCACCATTAAAACTACTTAAACATGGGGCGGACATTGCCAAATTATAACTATAACAAAAAAACTATACTAACCACAAAGATTTGATGACTGAATATTCAATAAAATGAATGACATTGCATCTGTTATGGATCTATAAGTTGCGTGGCAACAAATAATATTAAAGTCTTTCGATCGATTTCGATGTGTTAAATCCATCAGGCTAGTTGAATTCGTTATGGGTTGCCGTATTTATGCAAGTCACGAGGATTTTTTGTCTTGTCCGCGGGCAAAGACAGACAAACCAGCATCTTTGCAAATTACATCATTCCCAGGCTCTAACATAAAACTGTAAGCACATTACCACCGCATACCAATACCAGGTTATAATACCAGAGGCCAAAAAACGGCAACGTTAGAAGTGAAGCTGCTAAATTTTTGATCGCGGCCACACACTGAGACACCGAAGCGGCGCGTGACTGGCAGCGGCGCGTGAGCCTCTATCACCCACTGCAGCCAGATAAACGGAGCTCGTTACCTGGTCAGCGCACACAGAGCGCCGGTCTGTCAGGGGGCAACAGATGTTGTGAGCCGCTAATGGGCGGCGCCGTGTTGGCACATCGCGCGGCCGATCCGTTTGCCAACGTTTATGGCCATTGTAAAGTAGCAATAAACAGCTGGAGCGGGCCGGACCGGCAGCTGTCTGCGACAGCGTCGTCCCACCCGCCCCAGCGTCACCGCCGTCCCAGGGGTCCCACAGACGGCAGCTCTGCGAGAACGGCGTCCCACAGGTCCCACTGTCGTCCAACGGGTCCCGCGACGGCAGCTGCCGGGGAGAAAGATGTCCAACTCCGCACTTCCACTACTAATGCCGTCCCACAGGACTCACATACCCTCACCACAGTGCGCCACAGGACCCCGGGGCCCTCAGTGTCGTCTCACCAGGCCTCTGACCCCTGGACCCTAAGCGACTTGTCAGAGGCCTTGTTTTGGCGGCGTCGCCATCAGAGACCTCAAAGGCCTCGGTGCTCCCTGGGTCCCTTGGGCTGTCTTTACATTTAAGGCAACGGGACGTGTGAGGTGATGACCAGAGAGTAGGTGCCTGAGTTCTCGACAAATCCTTGAACTCTTCTCACATAAATCCTCGGGTCCTTCCATTGGTCCTCAGGCTCCCTGCAGTCTTTCAGAAGATCACAAAGATCGTCTTTGGAGTACGACACGACCCCTAAGGCATAAAACGTCCCACCTACCCTGCAGGCGGCAGGCTCTCCCCACAAGACCCATACGATCCCCATTACCCGCCCTCCAGTGTCCCAGTTGCTCTCTCGTCTGACGCCTTCCCTACCGGCCAATATTGCCTCAGACCGAGCAGCCCACCTGAGCGAGCGGCTCTGTTTGATTATAAAATAGAGGGGGCGGCGGCCCGGTGGACGTGATTCTTTGTCCTCCCGCAGGGCGCGTCACAGGTGCACCTGTCCGGGCGCGCGGGCCGGCCGGCCCTGTTTGAGGAAGATAAGCGCCGTTTAAAGGGCTGCGCTATCTGCTCGGGAGGGATTCGGTTGCGGTGTGAGGCGTTGTCGCCATTACCCCGTTAAATATTGACAAAACGCACCGAGCGCGCCGCCCCGTGCTGACCCACTCCCGATTATGGACCCATTCGCCACTGCCACGCACGTCCCCAATACGAAAACACATACAAGCCATTTTCTTCGCCACCAATATCTTAATCTGTTGGCAGGCTCAAGTGCGTGTCCTCAGTTAACGGGTATGTTTCAAACACATTAGTACCTTCGTTTTTCATTTTGCATTACCTCCAACTGTCATTTTGTTCTCAAAGCCGTTGCGCTGGTTGTTACTGTCTTCCCATGAACTACGGGTGTAAGCAAACCCGATGGCACGGATGCCCAGCTAAGCTGCAGATGATGCTTTTACGTCCCGATGGCTGTTGTCGACCTGCTATTGCCTCTATCTTTGCCACCGTTGCTACTACCTCTACCTTTACCTCTCCCCTGTCTTCGCCACTATCCCTACCACCGCTATGCCTGCCGTCGCCTCCGTCGCGGCCTCCGCCTCTGACGCAGCTTCTGCCGCAGACTTCACCGCCGCCGCGTCTGCCGCTGCCTCTGCCGCCGCCTCTTCCGTCGGCGCGTGTCTGTCGAGTTCCGGGCGAGCCGCCGCTCGGCTGGAATGTCTCCCGCTCGACAGGGAATCAACAGCGTGAAATTCGGCCGGCGTTGCCGGCGTCCTGCGTTAGCGCCCCGCCGAGTCGCCAGGCGTCAGACGCCGACCTGGGGGGCACGCGCCGGCCAGCGCGCCGGTCACGTGCCCGCCAGTCGTCTGGTCTGTCCACCGAGAGGGGAAGGGTGAGGGGTCGCGGCGTGGTCCGGCGTGCGGTCTCGTTTCAGAATTCAAAACGACGCCATGTCGGCGCTTTGGATGCGGCTCCTGACTCTGGTTGCACAGGCACCATGGGACGGTCCGTGCATTCTGCATGTCTTCGAGAAACCTGCTCTCACATCGTCACCGATGTGGTGTGATGTATACGTGTGGTATGCCGCCTAATACTTCGACTTCGCAACATTTATAAAACAATATTGTTCTTCCATCCATCGGGGAATACCGGGAAACAAACAGTAATTGTTTTGTAGCCTTTAACTTTTGTCCAGTGAAATCTGCCTCTGCAGCTTGTTTTCCTTTAATTGCACAATACAAATGTTTTCGCGTTTTTCACAGTCGGACTCTGCAAGAAAATATGCACACCTTTGACCACCGCCTCCGGGAGTGTTGTGCGGTTCTCTGTTTGGTTACCAGGTCATTCTCATCTGGTGCAGTCCTTCGCTGCGTTTCATCTTTAGTAATACCACAATGGGCACCTCGTTCATCACAGTACGTCGCATCTCCACGACAATCCGCCCCTACGTATCAGTTCGGCTTGGTGCCTGTCGCAGTCTCCGCTTTCGCCAGTCACCGTCCGACTCCGCCTCTCACCGACTCACCCGCTCCCGACTCCGTTTCACGCTCTGGATGTCCCAATCGGCCGCCGCGGCCGCCCGCGCGCACCGTCAGCCCACCGTGCCGCCTGCGCAGCGCGCTGCCGCCCCGGCCGACCTCGGCTGACCTCGGCCGACCCGCCGACCCCGGCCCGGCGAGCTGTCGTCGGCCGCCGCCGGCCGTCCATTGTCGCCGCCGCCGCGCACAATGGCCCGGCGACGGTGGGGGCGGGCCGCCGCCGACGCCGGCGCAGATGGACGCCGGATCGTGACCGGCCGGGCAGCGGCGCCGCTTTTTGCCGCAGACGCGGCGGGCCGGCCCCAGAAACGGGAGGGCGTCCGTCTCGTGTGCCGCGGACTGGGTCAGCACGCGCCGGCCGGGAGGTCGTGCGGACGCGTGACGCGAAGCGCGCACGCGGTGACGAGCGGGGGACGCTAAAGTGACGATTTCAGGCGTGTTCTTTAGACGTTTAAAAAAAACGTGCTGCATTGTGAAGGTAGACAAAGCCTGAGACGGGTTTACGCTGAGAAACTTTGTTTCTCTTTCAAACTAATATAGACCAAGCGCTAAAGTTTTGGAAGTTTGTCTGAACTACGACGCTCACGGTTCTGTTGAATGGTCCAATGTTGCATGAGCTCCCTCAATGAAATCTCCGATGCTGAGGCTCGCCGGGGCTCGAGGGCGAGCATCCGATGGCCTCGTATCACAAAGTTAGAAACTTCGCCGGTGCCGGCAGCATTTCGTGACCATAAGCGAGGCGAATGGGGACCATTCACTGTGCTATCGCTGGAACAGCGGGAATGGTGGGTGGAGCGCTACGATTGCGGTGGATCGGACCACAAAAAGCGCACGTTATTGTAACAGCTGCTGCCACTATCGACACAAGGGCTTAGGTGTGTTTTTGAAGACGTGATATGAAAAGCAGGATGCTATAAAATGAATGTCTGCAGATCGACAATAAGCTATGCGGCCATATTGAAGTCAAATCATCGGTTGCAAACCTTGACTCCAGAAAACACGGGAAATGAAGACCGCAGTCTCAGATTGTGTTTCAGGGAAAACGCCCAACGTGTGGAGTGTGCGTTGAATAAAGCTAGGTCAGGCCATGATTAATACAATTTGACAACGTTGATATTTCAAGATCCGGTTTCTTTGCGAAGATGCGTGAGCTCACTTTTTACCTGTGGCCATGGCAAAATCGACTTCATATGAAGATATTTTTCAGCCTGTCAACAAAACCCCAGCTGACTTCTCAACTGTGTTTCACTCCAGGAGCCGGTTTCGCTGTTGGGAACATCTCAACCGATACTCCGGGCCGTTCACGTTTACGACCATGAGTCAACCATGTCCGCTTCAAACCGCTCACGCCGTTGTTCTTACCGAGACGCTGAAGATGCCTCAGCGTGCCCATCAATAAGTGGGGCCGGGCTTTTTCGTGGTCTCTCCTCCAGGATTCCGACGGCTTGGCATTTTCCCACGCACCAGACATTCGGAGATGGCACAGAAGGTGATTATTACCCGGACCCAATGCGCATCATTACATCCATGCCGCCAGGCCAGGCCCAGTTTAGAAACGCGATCCGCCCCATGAACCTCCAATTCAGATGCCTCGGGAACAACGCGTGCGACCCCTTTACCTCACAAGTTATCGCGCAAGCTTGACATCCAGCCTGGTCAGTCGAACACCACGATTCCGTCTGCGCGCGCTCTCCGCCAAAATAAAACCCCTCCAAGTCGGGGTATCGTCGTTTCATCTGGCGGCCGCAGCCGCCCGCGCTATGTGCGTTATTATTAATCGGACGGCGGTGTTTTCGTGACTCGGTGACCCCGGCGACCTCGACGGGCGCCAGGGCGCATCGCCGCCCTGGCCGCGTCGACGCCACTTATCTGAATCGCCACGCTCCGCGGCGCCGCCGGCTGTTTGACTGCCTAACAGCCGGTCGGGCCGGTGCGTTTTGCCTGGCAGGCGCGCGCACGACACCGCTGTCAGTGAAGCCGCTGCGAAAAAAGAAAAGAGCACGAAATACGTTATATCATTATGTGTCCGTTAACAGGACAGAAACAACAGAAAATATCCCTCGGTCAAATGTGTGAAGAGGTGAGGTTTGAAAACGTGGAAAATATGCTAAGTTTTGTCCATATTGTCCAATGTCTTGTATGGCTTATTTATATATATATATATATATATATATATATATATATATATATTAGATGCTTTGTCGATAATATTTCATTCTCATAAACTCTCAGTCAATAGATCGACAGATTATTGAAAACGTATCATGTATCAGGGACCGCTTACGCTACACGTAACTGCTGGTATTATGGTCTGGATATGATGGAAAACAATTCTTGCCAACCGGCAAAAAGACATGGAATCACAGCATGGGAACTTCAAACAAGGGTTCAGCGACTCTTGGAACACCATTGCTTTGCGAGCTAAAAAACCAAACGCAAAAAAAAATATGCAGAAAAGAAAGATTTAGAAGGAGTGGTTTCTGCACTTACGGGCACTGTTTCCTCTGCCTGTGTCAGCAAACATCTCCAAAACATGCAGAAAAGAGAGATTTAGGAGTGGTTTCTACGCTTGGCGGGCACCATATTTCCTCTGTCCGTGTCAGTAACCATCTCAAGCTTCCTTTTGGCTTCAGTTCCTTGGTGGATCGGCAAGAAAACGTGTGATCCTCCTCACTGGCCGTCCAAGAAGGAAGTCTGGCTGGGAGAAACGCCTACCACCACCGGGCGTAATTGGCTGCTCGCCTTTTTGAGTGACAAGGAGTCTCGTTGGACCGCCCTTACGTAATAATACCTGCTTAGAATCCGCGTTATCGGCGAATCAGATTATCCCAAACCTTTTGACCCTGTAGGCCCCAACCGTTCCCGCCACAATTATCCGCGATTATAACAGACGCATGGACACTTATGTCATTATGTGGCGACAGATCGGCTCCGGGGAGAGGAGCAGCTTCTCCTTCTGCGGCGCCGCCGAGCGTAATAGCTCAATTGTCCGCCAGAGGTGGCCGCGCCAGTGCTCATTACACCGGCCGCGGCCACTAATTGGCCGGCGCGCTCCGACGGTTCGATTATCACTGCGGGCCGGCGGCCGCTCCCCCCCCCCCGACCCCCTCCCCCGGGACACGGTCGCTGACGCCACCCCTGCCGTCTCACCACCGGGCCTGGTTCTGGGGCCAGAGGACACCACCCGCCCCGGCAACACAAACAAATAGAGTGAAGCGTTGAACTTGACACGCGTGCGCACGCACAGGCACATCATTGAAGCGGTGCGTACACAGCCGCTCTGTCCCTCTTGCTCTCTGTTTCTCTTTCTGGCCCTAATTCTCATCCCTCCTCTTTCTCACATTCTCCCACTCTTCCTCCTCTCTCTTTCCCTTTCTTTCTTTCTTTCCCTCTCTCCCTCTCTCTCTCCCTCTCCCTCCCTCTCTCTCTCTATTTCTCGTTTCATCACCTTCCTATCCTCTGAATCCATCCCTCCTCCTCATCAAAGTGACGCGCCGGCGGCCGCGCCGCGCCTGAGAACCACGCAAGGCTTCAGCAGAATTCCACCTCGGCCTAATCACCGGCACCCTCGCATGAAATAAACTGACAAGATGATTATCCTATTTTCAACGGGCGCGCGGTTTATTTTCGGCGGCGATTAGCTACCGGAGTTACCCGCGGCCGGCGGCGGTCGGCGGCGGCCGGCGCTGCAGACCGGCGCGCCGCGCTCGCCGCCTCGGCGCCAGCTCGCTCCGGGCGCCGCCGCCGGCCGGTGTGGGAACGGCGGCGTGCACCGCTCGCCCCAGGAATTCAAACGGCCCGCTGGAAAATGCGACCCGGCGGTCGTTTGCGGCTTCTGCCGGGCGTGTTACGGGAGGTCCGGCCGTAGGTGGGCCGATCACGCTCCGCCAGGTGTCGGTTTGTGTAGTACGAGTGGATCAGGATCGGAGCGACGCCAGGATTTCACTTTTGGGGAAAGTGGGCGACGGGGGTCACAGGTGGAGCCGAAGTACCGCGTCGTGCTCACTTGCATGACAAGACCCCATTGAGACGGGGATGAGGCTATTGAATGATCCCAAATCTTGTCTCCGGCAACGTTCCTAATCAAAAGACCGAGAGTAGTTGGGAGGGATATTAACCCTTGGCACAGAAACAGGGAGTTAGAGAGACATGGCACTTAGGAAGCGTATTTTGCAGTTTGCCTTTTTGATATCCCATATGACAAAAATTCATTTAATTTTAAAGCAGCCATCCTTGCATCTTCATCAGCCAAATTAAGTTAGACATCCATTTTGAGATAATCGTTTTTTAATCTCCGGCGTAATCACTCGATTCTTCAGTACAATTACGATCTGTGCAGGCACCTGCCGCTGCTAAGGTTTCGACGTTTGCCGAGCAGGAACAAACTCAAGGAAACACAGACAAGGAAAACTGCCGGAGTAAATGAAAACTGTTTGTCTTCAGCATGGTGTCGGCAGGATGCTTGCTGTTGATGCGCAAGCTGCTCTTCGGAGCGAGCTTCTTAGGACAAGGGCATGCTTCGAAAATCATACGACCGGTGTAACTTACCGGTTGTTTGTAAGCAAAAACAAAAAAAACCAAATAATTTTACGGTCTCTTTGCTTCTGATGTTTCTGCATTTTAAACAGTTACATTCGCTATAGTCTGCTTTATGTGCAGACGATCACGTTTTAAGAATGTCACAATATCAATAATAATTAATAGTTATATCATTATTACGTTTTAAAAATATTTAGAAATTCATATATTAGCAGGTGTGCATATGATTATCGTTAATTTATAATACGTCACCTATGATGACTTCACCATTGCAGGTCGTCTTTGTATCTGCAGACGCCAGCTGTGGTTTATTCTATGATTTGCCTCTAGTAATCTTAACTACTACTCGAAACGTACCAAGCCGTACGAAAAGCATACTAATGTCGCTAATATTGACATGTTTATATCCAAGTAAGGTTTGCTTGATGTATGGTGCGCTGGTAACGTTGCACATAGCAGTCCAGACAAGTGTGCTCCGTTTAATGCTGATGCATCATCTCAATCAATTTGCAAAGCCAGGTTATCATTGACCACTCTGAATTTGATGGGTTGGTCGGAGCCGCGTGACCTTATCGCCGGCCACATATCTGTATCTGACGATGTACCGAAACGTACCAAGCGGTACAGAAAACACACTGATATCGCTAATATTGGTTTGTTTTTTTCGGTGTGAAGAAAGTAATTTAACGTCTCCAGCCGGACGGGCTCGAGCACAACTGAAAGCTTCTCGCCTACATCCAAATACGGTTTGTTTGATGTATGGTTCGCTGGTAACATTGCTCGTAGCAATCCCGACAAGTGTGCGCTGTTTAATGCTGATGCATCATCTCAATCAATTTGCAGAGCCATGTTATCATTACCGCACTGAATGTCTGATGGGCCGGCCTGAGCCGCGGGACCTCCAGATCGCCGGCCACGCATCAGTCTCTCGAGAGACCTGGGAGCGGCCGCCGCAGCCGCCGTCGCCGCCCGGCGTCCGACTGCTAGCGCCGCGTGGTGGCCGGTTTTGAAAACACCAGGCCCAGTACGGTCCGCCTCAGCGCAGAGCCGAGGTCGAGAGCTCGGGGAAGCGGCGCGGCCGTGAGGCCCGGCGGCAGGCCGACGCCCGTCTGGTCCGAGTCGGTCGTCCACTGATCCCGCGTGATCGTGATCATTACTGCAGACGGCGCTTACCGGTTTTCTTCCCAGATGAAGGTTCGCAGTCGTAATGGCTCACGACTGGCTCGCAAAAGGCTGCGGATAAGTGGTGCTTACGGGTAATTGGACCCGAGCGAGGGCTATTCTTTCTCGTCTGGATGCGACTACTAATGTGTTTTGTGTAGCAGGTATTAGCTTATGGAATGTCATTGCCGATTTGTCGGCCGAAAACGGATGTTCCGTTGGTACCGCTCACAGGCAGACCTGTGTCATTGCTGGCACCGCACGGCTGCAGCATTGACGCGCATCTGTGTCACAGACGTGTGATGGCAGGTTCGTCTTGCCGGCTTCCTCATCGTCGTCCCCCGTTTTTGCTCCACCCCGCTTAATGCAGTCTTCCGGTTCGGGAAACTGTCGTTGAAAGGAAAGAACGTACAGTTTTCTGTCTGTTGCCTCCAAACCGTCCTCCCATTCCGGGCTCTCTCCACACACTGTACCCCTTGCGCCGATGGTTATCCCCAGATCGTCCTTCTAGTTTCGTGTTTCCATCCTTAGAGTCCTCCCTGCTGACCACTGTTGTCTGTCCTCGGAGCCCTGACTCCTGAAGGCGGTAGACAGCCGCGGTCAGACCAGCGCCGTACGGCGATGAGCGAGTCATCCAGACCACCTGGGGCTGATTCACTCGTCTCCAGGCGCCACCGTCTGGAGCGGGTCCAGTCGCCTCCAGGCACCACCGTCTGGAGCGGGTCCAGTCGCCTCCAGGCGCCACCGTCTGGAGCGAGTCCAGCCGCCTCCAGGCGCCGCCGTCTGGAGCGGGTCCAGTAGCCCCCAGGCACCGCCGTCTGGGGGAAGACGTCTCCAGGCGCCACCGTGCTGGAGGGCGGGTCGTCCCCATGCGCCACGGTGCTGGGGGTGGGTCTATTCTTCTCCGGGCGCCGCCATCTGGGGATGGGACCAGTCGTCTCCGGGCGCCGCCGTGCTGGGGGGCGGGTCCAGCCGTCCCCAAGCGCCGCCGTCTGGGGCGGGTCCAGCCGTCCCCGGGCGCCGCCGTGCTGGGGGCGGGACCAGTCGTCCCCGGGCGCCGCCGTGCTGGGGGCGGGTCCAGTCGTCCCCGGGCGCCGCCGTGCTGGGGGCGGGTCCAGTCGTCCCCGGGCGCCGCCGTGCTGGGGGCGGGTCCAGTCGTCCCCGGGCGCCGCCGTGCTGGGGGTGGGTCTGTTGTTCCCCGGGCGCCGCCGTCTGGGGGTGGGACCAATCGTCTCCGGGCGCCGCCGTGCTAGGGGCGGGTCCAGCCGTCCCCAGGCGCCGCCGTGCCGGGCGGGTCGGCGGCGCTCCTCCGCGAATTCCTACATGCAAGCTGGCGGAGCGCTGGCCATACTTCACCTCTCGGCTGCTTTATGGAGGGACGCGGCTGGGAGTTGGCCGCTCAGTAGCGTCCGACACGACAGGCGGCCGCGGCGGCCCTCTGGCAGCTGACAGGCGTCCGGCGACCGGCGGCGTAGTGGGAGCCCGCAGACCCGGGCGAGTTCTTCGCCGCTTAAACTGTCAAATAATTCGTGCTACCTGCCGTCTGTGCGGCCAAACAGGGCGTGTTACCCTTCTCCGAACCGTCAAGTTGAGTGTTTTTTACTCTCTCCAGACTGTGAAATGCGGTGCGTTACCCGCTTTCTGATCGGTCGACTGTGCTATCCGCTCCTCGAACTGTTAGTTAGGGTGTGTCAGGGGTGTCAATTTGCATTTTTTTTGAGAGGGTCCTGGCCCACCCAATGTTGACTAGGGGCCACCCAATGTTAGTTTGGGCCCACCCAATATTTTCTGCCGGTTTTAAAGGCAAATGAGCAATAATAAGGGAAAAAACGGCCGCAATAGGTAAGAGCTGGTTGGAAGGTAAAGAATAAAGTCCAAAGCGATGCATCTATCTATATTTATGTCTGCTGTCTATATATACCTATATAACATGGGGATAAGTGCGATTTTTTATTCGATAAATGATAAAAAACCTATAAATATCCGTTGGTCAAAATAGCGTAGGCTAAATCCGTTAAGAAAACCACATTTTGGGGTAGGTTAGGTTGTTGGGCCGTCAGCTCGGCCCCTCCAATGATTTCCAGAAATCGACGCCCCTGGGGTGTGTCACCTGCTCTACAAACCGTCAAGTGGGACGTTCCGCCCAGTCTCCGAACTGTCAGAATGCATTACCCGCTCTCCGAACCGTCAAATAGTGCGAGTTCCCGCTGTCCCAAGAGTCCGAACCAACAATTACCCGCTCTCGCAAACCCAGCCGTGTCACCCACCCGCAGTCTGGACACACGAGCCAGCACGCCAGGCAATGTGTACTGCTCACTGTCCGGCCGCCGGCCGGAATCAGTTTGTTGTGTTGTTCGAGCTTTTAAGTTTAAATATGATTTAAAAAACGGACATCGATTTCCAAACCGTGAATACTTTCAGGTCACAACCCTTTGGTTTCCCTGTATCCACCTCGGGTAATTCATGGTGAATGACAGGCTCATGATATCGCAGCAGTCAGTTCAGCAGTCTGGAAGATTCATGGATATTTTGATCGCAGCCTGTCCATCGCTGCCTTAATTTTCCGAAAGTGGCAAATATGCTCATCCTGATACCCAATGCGCTGTTCGGTAACAATGGCGTTTTAAGAGATCTTTCTTCTGGAACTTTACGGACATCATTTTGAATGTCATGCCTTTGTTGTTTAGCCTCATAAAAGCATAATTATCATCTGCCAGCCTAGAGACATACGTGATTTGATTTGGATACCTGTGATGCGCGGAGTTAAACTGATTTGGCGAATATCGAGGGGTATGATAACCCGACAGCCTGTTCAAGGGAGCGGAAGTCACAAATCAGCCTTACCTCCCATGATTCACGCAGTCGCCATTAAGCCAAGTGCTCAACCCATTACGTCACTTCCAAGGCGACCTCACATCTCCGGCCGACCGGGGAGCGATAATCGGCAGCGCCGGGGACCGTCGCCGAGACGTTATCGCGCCCGGACTGTAAACTGTCCCCTCTTGTTCGCCATAAACCACTGTGGCGCCATTAGTCGCCGGCGAGGGGATTGACGCCGGCCGTAAACCAGCCACGCATAAACACAGGCCGGTACCGGCCGGCGGCGTGGGGCCGACCCCCGGCCGTTCCGCGTCCAGCGCGGCGCCCCAGACACGCCGACTGTCCCTGCACTTCCTCCGCCGGCTCTGGGGCCCGCCCTGTGTTTGTTGTTTATGGCCGGCCCGAGGCTAAGGTCATTCTGCGCTCTCACACTCGCGTGGGGCTTCAGACATCGCATGGCGACTGAGCAGGAAATGTTTCGAGCTATCTAGAAGACACCCGACTTGTCACGTGTTACGCAGTCTCTCGAAGACATTTACTTTCTTTCTGACATACGTTGCAATCGCTGTGAAGGCAGCACGATCCATATCCGTCACTGCTGACGTATACAGTTTTATCAAAAACGAGACAAACACTAGACAAATGGACAAAACATGTCACTTATTCGTTTGTAAACAGCGGAAAATGGCCTCGTCACCACCACCTCACATCAGCAGCCCCGGATGACGATGGGTGTTCAGGTCCAGGCGCGATCCGCGGTCCCAGACCCGGCCACCTCTCGTGAGTCGTCCAGCTGCCGACCGGATACGCCTAATCAAGGCCCGAGCGGACCCGAGCCGGCCCGAGCCGGCCAGTCATTTCTGGAGTCCGTCTCCGGTCGGCCGAACGGTGGCGGCGGCCGAGCCGGCGGGTGGTCCGGCCGGACAGTTTTACAGTCGCGCCCGGCCGCGGCCGGCGCCGCCGCGACAGGCGTCGGCGATTTACGCACGGCCGCGAGCCGGCCGACCGGCGTTTTTCCGTCGCTTACGAGCCGGGCGTCTGGACGGCCGGCTGCTATCGGGCGGGCGGCGGCGGCCGGCGGCAGCCGTCCCCGGCCGGCCGACGGAGGACATGGGAGCAGCCTGGGAGCCAAGGGAGTCATGACTGCCCTTGGAGTTGAAAATGTAACGCTTCTTTACGCACGGAGCATGAAAATATATAAAAGTTTCCGAAACTCGAAAATAAAGCGGCCGGAATCAGAATAGTTTTCGGTTTTGAGGAGTTAGGTGTGTTCTGCCCCTCCTTCGCGAAATCCTGGCTACGTCCATGTGGGTAGGTCTGACCAGCACGGGGGAAAACGGTCGAAAGACGCTTCCCGCCCCGCCGCGTTCTCCGTGGTCCTCAGCCAGGAGCTGGTGTGTGCCCATGGCCGCCGGTGAGGGAGGTGGGCGCATTTCCAATCCCCATGAGGACCATCGCTTCAGAAACAGTCAGGAGGTGCCCTAGCCTGGCCTGACAACTAAGGAGGTCCTCACTGATCAGAAACCCCACTGAATGAAGCACAGCACGGAAATCTGCCGGAAGTACTTCAGCCAGGCGTCTCTTTGAGCTACAGCAGGCATGCTGCAGTGGTCTTGCTGTCCCTCCTCAGTGAGGAACGACATAAACACGGAACTGAAGGTCCTTCTCCAAAGCCTACTGGTTCAGTTCAGGCCACATAACTGCCAAAGTCAGCGCTGCGTTTAATGCTACCGTGCGTGAAGCCGTAGTCGGCTCCACTCCGCCCAGAGAAGAGAGTTTATTATCGCCTCCCCCCAGCCTTGATTCAAGTGTGCGGGCTGACGATAAGGCTTTACTCGTATGTCGCACGCAAATGCGACGATGTAGTGGCACCGTTTGCTGTACCTGCAGCCTTTGGTTAATCTCGATAAAGACGGCAGTTGCCCAGGGACGAGGGGAATACTGCCGAACTGACGGAGGCCGAGCCAGATCCCCCCCCCCCCCAACGTCATGGCACCGACCGCGCAGTGGATCAGCAAGCAGTTGTTTTCCTGTTGGAGTCATGCCGTCGACCAGCCGAGAACGGGGAGGAGCATGCAGTACCGGCCGTTGTCTGATGAACCGGTTGCACCTTACCCATGGGTGCAGTGCCCACTGCAGCGCTCATGGGTGTGGTACCCATGTGTGCAGCACTCGCGTGTACAGTATCGTATGTGCAGTACCCGTGTGTACATCACCCGTGTGTATAGTGCCAATGTTGGCAGTACGGGCTATCGTTTGCTGATACGTGTATACAGTACTCGTGTGTACGGCGCCCATGTGTCGCGGTGCTGATGTGAACAGTCTCCGAACGTGCTGAGCTACTGTGTGCAATAACGGTCTAAACAGCTCTGCTACGTGCAGTGCCGCCGTCTGCTGGTCTAGGTGTATGTGTGTGTGTGTATGTGTGCAGTATTGCGTATGTGCAGTCCTGGCCGCCGTCTGTTGGCAAGGGCGCGGAAAGAGAGGGGGCGGGAGGTAGCCGCCCCAGTTTTTCTGGTATCTGGGAGCTGGCTGGAAGGAATTGACCTAAAATGCTTCTTTGCTCCCCCACTCATCCACCCCCACGCCATCCCAAATTGTGCAGGAGTTTCCGCGCCCCTGTCTGCCAATCCGTGTGTGTGCAATACCGGCCACCGTCTGCTGATCCGTGCACGTGAGCAGTATCCATGCGTGTGCAGTATCCGTGTGTGTGCAGTATCCGTTTGTGTGCAGTACCGGCCGCCGGCCGCTGGTTCGTGTGTGTGCGGTATCCGTCTGTGTGCGATATCCGTGTGTATGCAGTACCGGCCGCCGTCCGCTGGTCCGTGAGTGTGCGGTAGCCGTGTGCGTGTGCGATGTCCGTGTGTGTGTGCAGTACCGGCCGCTGTCCGCTGGTCCGTGTGTGTGTGCGATGTCCGTGTGTGTGTGCAGTACCGGCCGCTGTCCGCTGGTCCGTGAGTGTGTGCGGTATCCGTGTGTGTGCGGTACCGTCCGCCGTCCGGCCGGGAAGTGGCCTCCGTTCCGCGAAGGCCGGCGCCGGCCGCTGCCGTGTCGGGCCGCCGTTCGGCCGCCACTGGTAGTCTTGCATTAGACCACTTGCCGGCCGGGGCTTAATCGCGAGCCTGATTGAAGCATTTATCATGCCGGTATGCCACGCAACGCGGCGGCGGCCCAGGCCGGCCGAACATCCCGGCACGGCTCGACTGTACACACCCTGAGCAGGGATTTTATCGGCGCACATTTGCATACTAAGGACTGGCTGGACGGGTGTGCGGACCTGGTCATTGCCACCGATGGCCGTTAAATGCCTTTGCATGCCCATACCGCACCGCTCGCAACAATTTGCATGGTAAGCAATTCCTCGTACCGTTGTGCTACATACAAGTGGCTCGGTCGGATTGTCCATAGACAGAGGACGGCACACCCGAACCGATCATGACCGCCTCAGATGGGTTCCGCTGCTGCAGGGGTGGCGGGCTGAATGGCAATAGGTCTTCCGAGAACCATCAGCGAGAGCCAGAGGAGAGGCGCAAGGCGAGGCTGTTAAAATTTAATACCCGCTCGAAACATAACAAAGTTTATGGAGGTTTTCAGTGATGCTAATCGACAAATTAGATATGCAGGCGTAAAGGTTAGGACGCGAGAGAAGGGACGCGTTTCCTGATTTTGAAATCAACCAGCAGTCAGTTGAGCGGTAGATCGGTGGACTGAACAGCATAATTGTGCGACCCGCTTTCTTAAATAACGAATCGCTTGTGCTGTTCGAATGATCATCGGCCATCATGCCGATGTCAGCGATTTCAATTTCCCACGCACCAGCCTGGTGTTTCAGATAATCCGTTACGATGAAGCGATTTTTCTTCTCAGAATGCCTTTGGCAGCGGCAGAATGTAACCAGCGACTTCCCTTTCAGCGACGCCGGCGCAGCATTGTGCGGAAGGGTGCGATCCTCACTTCCCCGTCGGGCACGCGTGGCCGCCAACCCCAGCGCACAGGAATGCGCGTGGGAGGGTTCGGCGCGTGCTCTTATTCTCACGCCCCATCTGAACCGGCAGGCCAGCTGGCGAACTCGGCCCGGGCGCCGGCACACGCGGCGGTGATTTATTTCATTATCTCCGCTGCATCGGACGGCTGGCTCAGCTCGATCGTAATTTGCCATGGACTAAGTAATGGTTGTCATTAATCGTACCCGCGCGCAGCTTCGTTGTTTTCTGGCGCATTCCGGCGTTTACCTGCACAGGTTTCGATGCGCTGACATTTTGCGGGAATTCCGTCGTGAGACGATCGTATCAGGTCTTGCCTGATACGATCTGGGGATGGACTTGTGATGACTTGTGATGGAAGCACATGAGTCCCAAGATATGAGGAGGAAAACACGTGGATTGTGGTTCTCCTGAATGAAGTGTTTGTCAGATTTATTACTCAGTAACAAGAACAATGAAATGCAACTGCAAGTGCGACAGCGGTACATGGCTAAAGAGATCTCTTAAAGGGGATAGACAAATAAACCCTAGCACGCTTATGCAGCACAATGCCGCTGTCATGTTTCACTCATGGTAAATATAACAGATGTGCTATCAACGGTGCCTTATCGGGCTGCAGTCTTGTCGTCGGTATCGGGTTTATAATCACCACGTTTTTAACGACATGGCTATGACCTGAGTTCGTCAGGACTGCAACACTTCCCTTCACAGGTCGGAGAGGAACGACTCCAAGATCTTCCGATCGCTCTCTGCAGCAGACGATTCCTGCGCTAGTGTTTCGGGAGTGAGCGTCCGAGGGCAGTTTAGCAGATGAGACCGCTAACATGAAAGCGCGGTCCCGGTGAGCTACTGACACCTCGAGTTCTGCTACATGACGTTGCACCAGCTTAGCTAAGGGAGAGAAGGCTGGGGTGGCCGCTATTTCCTGACGTTTTGGTGAGCCCTTTTCGGAGCGTCTATAATGGAGGCCATTTACGCTTTCTGGCCCGCCGACAATCCCCCAGCAAATTCCTGGCCACGCTAATGAGTCGATGATAAAAGTCTGGCATAAGCACGAGTTTTCGAGTCCGCTGTCGAGAAAACGACGCTTCATGAAGTTTCGTGCATCTGAACAGCGCAGTATGGCCAGTTGGTTCAAGGAAAAGGCTGGGGTGAGTCCACTTAATCTACACAACACGGCGAGTTTGTACAAGCAAAAGATGAAGGACGAAATCCTCGGTTCTCGAGAGTAAATATCGATAAAAAGTATGTGTAAGGAAAGAAACACAGCTTACTCTGTTCTACACACAACGTAGTTTCATGTTTAGATCCAGTTGCATTCTGTTAGTCTTCAGTTATTCGTGTTAGCATGAAATGCTTGGTTGACTTTTATCATGATCTGTTATTTTAAAACAACTTTGGTGTTTACCGCATCGGCGACAGATTACCTCCATCATTATTTTACCTTTTCACTCATTCTGTTCCGAAATACACTGACTGACGCTGAATATCTCAACATCTGTCAACAGTTCTTATTCGTTTCAGAAAGTACGAAACAGTTTCTGCATTGCACTTGCAGTCCTCGCTCAACTTCTTATTATTTGTGGCATGCACGTTCATCAAGCTGACGTAACGCAAATTCGTAGTACTAAAATAATGTACTTCTTTGTCCATTGGTATAGGGACGTTTTTTGTTTTCTGCTCGTTAAGACCATAACTATATTTGGGCGATTTCTTTTCCAATGTATCTCCAGGGAGCTAATATTGAAATTCTGCAAAGCTGGTAGGGATGAAGCCAAGTTGATAGGACCGTCCCACCTGCCCTGTGGGCTGATGCACCAATGAACACGGCCGCGTTTCTGCCGGCACCTGCCACGTTTTTGTTCGCTTTTTTTTCTTGCAAGGCAAATACGACGGGGAAGACCACAGATCAGCTCTTTACGATGGCGATGGCGATTTGCTAAGGGAAAACCTGCAACCACTCAGGTTACCCTTTCGGACCTAGATTGGAAGTTTTTGGCTTGCGGATGCATCACGCTGTTCATGCTGATCACGCTGTTCTGTAACGACGTCTTCTAACACAAAACTTGTCTGTTCTCTTTTGTGTGCCAGGAGCATTCCTAGCAGTTGCGTGCCACGTGTTTATTTGATCTGCGGTGGGATTGTGCAGTAGTGTATCGTCAAACGATGCTGCGGAAGAAAAAAATGCAGTTTTTATCTGTTGATGTTGGTGTTTCATCCCAGACCTTGTCCGTTTTTAGCTCGAGGAAGAAAGCATGAGTGTCAATTACGTCTTCTCGAAAACATCACGTTGTGCGTGCACAGTCGCAATGACCAGCGAAGCACCTAATTACCATATTAATCGCCGATGATGTCGCGGATCTTCTCAGGGAAGGCGTCGGCGGGCGACAGGCCGGCCAGACAATGACGCCCAGGCAAAACAAGCGGCTCCACTGTTCACCGCCCGGCCCGAGGATCAACAAAGTCAGCCGGTGGGGACGGTGTCACGCTGAGCGGGGAATCGAGCGTCCCCCCCGCCGCCGGGCGGGGGAGGGGGCGCCACCCGGCCGGCTCGCGCTCTCGCCCAGCGTGACGGCGAGATCAAACGGGCCGGCAGATTGTTTTTGCGCGGCGTCTAATGACGGCTCGGTGCGGCACCGGCTCGGCAGAATCTGCCCGTCACAGGCGGCGGCCGCCGCCGCCGCGGCAGGGGCGGCGTCGGCGGCGCGTGCCGGCAGAGGAGACATCCGGCGTCGTCCGGCCGCTGCAGCTGGCCGGCCGGCCCGGCGCGCCGCTGGAGACGACCTGCCGGCGACTCAGGCTGCCGGCTCCGGTGTCGGCTGCCGACGGGCGCCCGCCGCCCGCCGGAAGGGCGGCTCGTGTGGCCGATCACGGCTCCGGTGTCTCAGCTGCGAGTGCCCGACGCGGCACGGCGCGTGAATGGTAATTAGGCCCGAGTTGTTTCTGCAGATTTCAGAGCCCGCGCTGGATAAACTTTGGTTGTGGTCCTGTCTTGTGCTCTTGTCTCTTATTACAGGAGACTTGTTTTCAGAAACGGTTGTCTTTGATGATGTATGGGGTGCATATGTAAGAGGTAATGATGAAGAAGATTAGGGATAATTTGCATTACGTCGTGTTGGCTGTGCATTAAGAACAGTCACGCCACACTTCATTTTGCCAAAGACTAAAAAGAAAACTATAACACTTGCAGCTTCCCCAGCCATGGAATAACGGAAAATTAGAGCAGTGTGGACCGTCACTGAAAATCGCATACATCTTATGGTTTCATCATGACCTGATGGACTGTGACATAATATTTTGGTTTTCTTCGAAACATACTGGAGGAGTGACTTCAGAAAGAACCTGCAAAAGTTCGCTAGATCCTGCACCTGTTTGCTACTAAGGTTTACATCTGAAGGCAAGGACGCGGGAACTCTTCCACATTTGGGGGGAGGAGCATTTAGGGTCAGTCCTTTCCGGTGAACGCTCATAAGGTCAATGTTAAACTTCAAAAAAAATCGGGGGGCCACGAATCCCGTGCCCTCCCCCCTTTTACGCCCTTGTCCGAAAGAATAACACTATTTGATCTGGAAAACATTTTAAAGGTTTTGTTGTACCTTGGTAAAATATAGTTAGGCTTGTTCCCAATATTCTTTTCTTTAAATGCCTAACTAGAACCATCAAAGAGTGCAATGATTTATAAACTATGTTTTGTCGTAACTCGTTGGAGATGAAGGAGCGTGGATTTTCTGCTGACGCTCATTGTCCCGGAACTGCATGAGTCGTCACACAGCAGCTAGCAGTAACACAATAATGAGTGGGAAACAACAGCGTAGCAGCATTTTCAAAGCGGGCAGAGCCAGAGCTATTTTTGGTGATAACTTCTTTGCAACACCACGGGGCTAATATTGAAATCGTTCATAGTTAGCAGGGTCGCCACCAAGTGGGTAGGCCCGCTGCCTTATCTGCCGTGCGAACTGTTACACACATGGTAGCGCACAGGAGAAATACGCGGATAATCGCTAGAAATTCCGTCAATATAGAGCGCCGGAGCACTATATGTATACATATATACATATACATATCCATATATATATCTGCGGACGAGAGGCAGGATCTGATCCGCCTTCGCTGCCGACGCAGCTGCCCGTTTCCGAAACTTGGGGGCTGAGTCTATGTGAATTCCCAGGTCCCCTTCTCTGTGGGCCGACTGCTCCAGCTGGATCCCTCTCATTGTGTAAAGTAATCCGGATTATGGAGCCCGATGGGTAACGACTTGCATTCCACTTATTTGCAGTATGTATATATATATATATATATATATACATATGTAAATATCATGGCCTACTTTCTAAAATTAAACCTACAAATCATTTATCTGTGACAAGCTGATGGAGTATGTAACATCCTCTGCCCAGCTCTCAAAAGACCGGTACGGGCTCCTGCCGAAGAGCTCCTGCAGTACCAAATTGCTTTGAGTGCTTGAAGACTAGGGCCTGACACTGGAGCAATCGACGACACTGACCTGACACTGGACACTGGACCAGTCGACGCGCTTAATCTAGATTTCCCAAAAGAGTTCGGTTTGGTACCACGCAAACGTCTCCTCAGCAAGCTGGGAATCTACAGGATGTCTGGAAATTTACTGAAGTGGATTGAGGTCTTTCTGACCGGACGCCAGCAGCAAGTGTTGATCGATGGATGTTCTTCTTCATGGTCCCCAATCATCAACGTTGTTCCGGAGGGAGCAGTTCTTGGTCTTGTGCTCTTCTTGTTGTTTATCAACGATATGCCTCACGTCGTGCAAATTTCATCAAGATGTTCGCCGACTACGTCAAAATCTACCAAAGCGTGGCGCGGAACTCAGCACTGCTCCAGAGGGACCTTGATGCTGTCGTGCTGTGGTCCGACAAGTGGCAGCTTCGATTCAATGAAGCGAAATGCAAGTCGTTGCACATCGGGCTCCATAATCCGGGTTACTTTACACAATGAGAGGGATCCAGCTGGAGCAGTCGGCCACAGAGAAGGGGACCTGGGAATTCACACAGACTCGGCCCTTATGTTTCGGAAGCAGGCAGCTGCGTTAGCCGCGAAGGTGGATCAGATCCTGCCTCTCATCCACAGATCCTTCAAGAACCTCAACTCCTCGACGCTGCCACTTCGGTACAGATTCGTCCTCGCCTGGAGTATGGCAACTTAATCTGGGAGTCTCCCAATCGAGCAGACCAAAAGCTGATTGAACGTGACTAGAGACGTGCAACTAGACTGGTAGCAGCCATCAAGCACAGGTCGTATCAGGAGAGACCGCGTCACTTCATCTACCTTCATTGTACTGCAGAAGACGACGGGAGATATGATTGCGGCGTTTCAGGTTCTTCACGCTGATGTTGGTCTTCAGTCCGATTTGTTCTTCACGTCTGCCGTCTTCACTGCTACGAGAGGCCACGGGTGGAAGTTGAAGAAGCCTAGGGCGCTCTCCATGGTCAGGAGAATCTCCTTTTCCTCACGCATCGGCAACGACTGGAACGCCTTGCCTCCTGCTGCTGTTCTCTCTTCATTCTGTCAGCCAGTTCAACTCCCGACTGTCATTCGACATGGCATTCCAGACTAAAGGCAGAGTATGCTCTCTGTGCCATGAGCTCGATGAGACCGGGGGCAAACAGGCATAGCGGCCCTCCAAATTCACGAAGGCGTAAGGTAAGGTGAAGCAATTTTACCAACTCATTTCAAAGCTCATGCTGGAGGTGGGGCATTTCCTGTAAACCATGTCATCCTCCATTTCCTTGCTTTAATCCATCCATTCTATCTAATTACCAAAACGAGCCCAGATAAAACGAATCCCTGGTTACCAGCGAGCCCCAAGGCCGAGTGAGTCTTTCTTCAATCAGGAGAAAAACAGACTGCTCGACCTGGCTGGGCCTGGCCCGGCCGTGACGGTTTCTGGAACCAAGGGGTACCAGATCATAAAATGTCTGTCAGATAGTTCGCTTTTTTTTTTAATTCTGTGTAGCTGCATTTATAATGCGTCGTCTTAAATGGTCTTCCTTCCATAAGACTATACCGAGAGCAATGTTTTCACGCTTAGACCAATATTTTCCATGCGTGTAACTGAACAGCTCAACAATGACAGCGAGCAGAACCAGGGGCGCGAGTGGCGTTTAAATTTGCATTCTTCGGATGGAAAATACTGAAAAAGGTCCGTAAATATCCTTTTGTACTGTAAAATGTTTAAATGGAAGGTAATGATGTAAGTAGCAATTCGGTAGGCCTCGTTTGCCATGCGTCCCGCAAAGCGTTTTACTGGTTTCAGTATTACTACCGAGCATAAACATAAAAACGTGGAACTTCAGTCAAGCACACATCATGAAAAAACATCACTGGAGTATCTGCAACAAACAACTGAGAACCTATGAGTCACTAGCCGGCACAGGTTGACAGAATGGTTTTAAATGACGTAATCAAGGCAAGTAGATATTCCTAGACTCTAGTAATGTGTATGATATGTGCTGTATCGAACCAGTAACTTGTAGATGTTTAAGACCACGTAAAACTGTATTCCATTCACAGAAACGGTGTGGCGAACTCTCCTAAATGCAGGGGCATAGCTAAGGGGGCCAAGTAGGCCATCCCCCCACTGGGACTGAACAATGATGTTATTTTTTACTCACCAAGTACAAAAAATAGATAAAAATCTCCGGAACTCGAAAATAAAGCGATCTAAGTCCGAGGCGTTTTCAGGTTTCAGAAGGGTTGAGTTTGTCCTGGCCCTCTCCTTGGCAAAATCCTGACTACGCCCCTGCCTGAAAGTAAGGGAAACTAAGGAAAAAAACGTCATGCGACATAAACAATCAGATCTTCTCGGTTTGGACGTATACCATCCTATATGCTTCATTCTCCTTGAGCATTATTTGCTGTTCGGCGACTTGTTCAAAGAGATGGCTGGTTTTAATTACCATTTCAGTGAAACTTACACATAATTTGGCATGTCTCGGTTTAGTTATTGTGATGATGATCATGATCAGAAAATAATTCCATTGATTTTGTTGTGGTGGAAGCGCGATAGCATCCCATAATATTGCGAAAATGAGAAACGTACCTACCACCGATCAAAAAGTCCAACGCGGCTTTTCCCAACTTGATGCTGTGTGTTTTGCGCAATTCTGATCACTGTGGATGTCAATCAGTTCCCAATGATTTTAAATAGGAGAAAAGTATATTGTGGGTAAAAACGTCACGTAAAAAGATAATTTACTTGTACTTCTGTACTTGTATGGCAACCGACACCTTTACAATAAAACCTGGTCTGTCAGCGTTTCTTTCCCTTTTGATCCGCAAAATGCAACAGGCTTATATGGTTCAGATGGTCGGCTGGCTGGAAAGCGCTCCTTTCAAAACTGACCTGTATCTCAACCTTCATAGCAAATTGTGCACTGTACACATCGTTCTTACCAATCCCGAGACCGATCTCCGCATAAAGTTGACAGATCACGTATCGACAGCTGGACAGGACTACCCGCAGTAGATAGCATCTACCCTTACTCCAGCTACATACAAACTGCCGAGGTATATTGACCGCTGGCCGCATCAGCAAATTATTACACGTTAGCTAACCACCTGGCGAACGCAACCTAATATACATCATGGGAACGCCGTAAAAAAGCTGCCGATCTTTTTCACAAACAGATTTGATGTGAATTGTGCGATATTGGCGAGCAGCGGGGGATCGGGGGCCGCTGGCGGCCGGCCGACCGCTCGACTCGCGTGCCGGCCACGCGAGCGGCCGGCGCGCTCTGATCTCGGCCGCGGCCGCCGCGGCCGGCGGCCGCCCAGCTGACCCCACGCTGCGCTCATCAGAAGGCTCATCAGCACGGCAATCACAGCCGGCCGCGCCGGCCATAAACTGTGTACGCCGCCCCACCGGCGCAGTTCCCACGCTCGGAAAACGCTCGAATCGCGCGCGCGCGCGGCGCGGCGCGGCCGGCGCCGGGCGGGTGGCGCGGCGCCCGCCGCGACACGCTGCGGACACGCTGCGCACGGAAGCCGACCCCGACCGCGGCCGGCGGCGGCTGGGCCGGCTCGACGGACACGGGGCGGCGGGCGGCGGCGGCGCCCGGCCGCGCGGCACAGTGGGGCGACCGGCAGCGCTCCGCCCTGCAACGCAGCGGTGAGCGCGGCGACTGCGGCCAACAAAATGGATGTCACACCTTCATGTTGCAGAAGCATCGGGGAGGTGGGTGGGCATACTTGTTATCGACATTTCAACTGAGATATGGACCGCAGCTTAGTTAACGAGCGAATCGCAATACTTATAGATGCGTTATTTTATGTGTTCAGCGTCTGTGAAGGAAATGTAGGCTGCAGCAAACATTCACGTATTGGCGGATCCGGGGGGGGGGCCCATCTGGGTCATGACCCCTCTCCGTTGGAAAAGGGGTCAATATGAATTTTGGCCCCTTTCGTGCAGAACGTGTATTTTCTTAGATATGCTTAGATAAAACTTTTTTTTTTAAACCGTGCTAATTTTCGAAAATGGCGAAACAAAGTGGCCGAAATAGGGGAAAGTAAACATCCCGGGGTAGCCTGGGTTTCGCAGATGGATATTTGACCTCCCCTCCAGCACACAGTCTGGATCCGCTCTTGCACATACTCCAAAATGCAAGTTATTTATCGGTGCAGCAAATGTGTTTGCCTTTGTAACATAGCGATTTACAAAGTGATTTATGACCGGCAAATATTTCCATCGTCGTAGGAAGACCTTCACCGAGGTTAACTGCGCGCAGAGTTGGCTTAATGAATTGAAGTGCAAGCGCTAGGTCCGAATCCCGGAATCAGATTACGCATTTTACGCGGAAATCCCGCACAAGCCAATGGCGCATTCCAGTCTTGCTGAGTTTTATGCCAATGGCAATGCCAGTCTTATTTGAGGTTGACATGTTATTTCATTTACCTTTTTTACTATATCATAAGCAGGGGTGTTCATATAATGATTGGGGGCCCGAGCCGAGGGCCGACAACCTAGCCTCCCCCAAATGTAGGTTTATCGTCGGAATTAACCCACTTCATTTCGACCAATGGAAATTTGCAGGTTTTTGTTACTATTTATCAAACGAAAAAATGCATTTATCCCCATGTATACAGGTATATGAATGGACAGAACATAGAAGGATGATAGGTACATCACTTTGGACTTTATTGGTTATTGTCTGCTTATCTCTTGTCTATTGCAGCCGTTCTTTTTCGTTTGTATTACCCATTTCAAATTTTAAACCGGCAGGAATATTGCAGGGGTCCAAACTAACATTGGGTGGGCCCAAATCAACATTGGATGGTAAATCAACATTGGATGGGCCAGACCCCTCTGAAAAGAATACAGATCGACACCACTAACTGCAAGATATTTTCTACGATGCACACAGCATGATTTTGATTGTTGCCGACTGGGTCGGTTGCCGGACTCACAGAACATTTGAATGCATTCCCGTCTGTACATCTTGCCGGACCTTTGCAGCATTTGGCTTCTCAACACTAGTACAACACGCGGCTGGAAAGCATCCAAAACATACACGGCGTCTAAATATTGCAACCCACGTCACGCATCCTTACGACACACACACACACGCACCATTGTTTTACAGTGACTCGGACGGAGTGCAGGAGCGGGCGTACCAGCGACCGAACGCGGTCCTACAATCGGCGACAAATTGGATTTCTGACTGCACATTCATTTGGTTGTTTGCTTGGGCTTCAAAGATTTTTGGCCAGACAATGCGATAAATGGGATATTGTTTTTGCCATATTTTGAACTAGTAAATTCCTTATTGCTTAGGCTATGCTACAAAGCATACGTCCTCCTCATCTTTTGACTGAGATCGATGTTTACAGATTGCTAATGGCACAGAGGTGTATTCAAAGGTATGTTCGTAAAAAGCGAGTACATTTAGGCTTTTGGCGCGTTTGTTTTCAGAGCCCATAAACGAAACGGATTCGCTAATAACTTTTTGGCCCATGATATGAAAACATGGACGCAAAATGAACACAATCAGCGCCCTACGGGCAATATAGATTACATGTACGTGCTCAAGACAAAAGCGACGTTTACCTAGGGTCGGAAACAAATAACGAAACACTTAATTCGTACGTTGCTGGAATTCCAGTCCTCCGAGTCTGTGACTCCGGCGATCTCACTCACGTTGAGTTCTCAGTCCGTTTTATGTATGAAACAGACGTGTGCGCAACCGTCTGATCCCTTCAGCAAAGTCAATAGGTCTGAAATTCGTGCCTCATGTTTTTGCTGCGTACTTATCATATTTCAATCCAAACGGCATCACTGTGATCGGTGGGTATTGTCGCACGCCAAGTGCCGCTCGAAACGCCTGCTGCATGCCACGCACGCCACTTATGTGGACTAGTATATCATGATATACTAGTACTAGGACTAGTATATCAGTGGGCAACGGGTAACGCCCGAGTGTTATAATTAAAAAAGAAAGCACTCCGGCCGATTGCATTGAATGTCCATATGAACCCTGCTATAAATACGCAATAACAATATCGCTGTAGAAAGCCAACGCACCATAGATTCTTCCGAGATGACAATGGATAAACTTATTCCCATCTACGTCAAGACGAAATTGAATGCGTGATACATCCAATCGGATGAAAGGGAATCTTACAGCGACGAGGTTCAAGCTACTTTGCATGCCTGTAACTTCGTCTTGCACTGCAGAAGAAGTTATAAAGTTGTTCTTGAGAAGCCGTAAAGTCATCCGCGGCGATTTATAAGAATTGTTGTTGGAGTGCCGTCATCTTTCAACGCAGCGACTCCTTCAGCGAAGTACTCGGGCGCCAATAACAATAGCTCACCGATAATCTGATTTACCGTCGAGGTGGCGTGCCGGCGCCGCTAGTGGTGACGACCATTGGGCCGATGCAGCGCACGACGGCGGGGAGCTGGCCGACGTGAGGTCAGCTGGCGCCCCTCCCCCCTGCCGAGGCGCAGCGGGCGCCCCAGACCCCGCATGCGTCATGAGCGACCGCAGCCGGCGCTCGCGCGGCCGGCAGCGCATTCCTCGCTGTTTGCGGCCCAGCGCGACACATTTAAATACGGCTACCGGCGGCGGTCGGCGCGGCGGCCGGCCGACGGCGCCGCCAGGGGTCCGGAGGCGTCAACACCCGGGCTGGACGCCGCTGCCGGCCCGCCGGACCGTGGTCAGGGCAGAGCTCTCTGTCGTGCAGATGTAATCGCACGGAGCGTGCTCTCGTCATTACGCTGCCGAAGCAACCGGGCCATTGGCCGCGAGGGAGTGGCCGACCTCCGTGACACGCTGCGTCTATTGAAAAGGGACTAAAGAACGGCTGGATAATAAAAAAGAACGACTGATAAGATGGCCAACTGATGAATCTGAAGTAAATGGCACAGATTTCCACGAACTCGTTTACAGGGGAGCGCAACAAGTTTAAACGATATGAAAGAAATAAACCTCGTTTGACTCCAGGGTCCCGGCTGTAGTCCATCAGCAGGCGCATAGTAAGAAATATCGCAGTAATTACGATACCTAAGGCTCGAGATGAGATAAACTTATTTTCGTCTTATTCATGCGGAAGATTACCAACCACCATTGGCCCCAGGATAGGCTTATTTTAAAGGAGCAAACAACATCTTTATGCTATGATTTCGATTATGTTGACATTAGGCCATCGTGAAGGGCGGCAGCTGGATGTCGAGTTGGTTTCCTGCCAATAATTCATTTTGGAAAGCCGCGTCGTCGCATGGAACCCGACAACAACCTCGGCTCGGAGCGGGTTGGTCCCCTGCCCTGGCAAGATGGGTCCGGGTTGCCTCGGCGTTATTTGACCCGCGTGCCAGCTGGTAACTGACCAATAGAGCTTCATGCGGACTACTACACGGTTATGTCGTATCTGTGACAGCATGTTTAATTTCCTCCACGGAATAAGCCATGGTCTGCAATAACACGACGGGGTTTAGGTTCAGAGTCCACGCAACTGGCTCTGGTTTCCATGGACTCTTATCCCAAACATCACAAGAGCAAATTATTGGGGTAAAAATATCTTACCTGCCCATTGACATTTCCATGTAGTCAGAGCCCAGCAGTCTTGCTGGTTTTAGAGGGTCAAGTTTCAATCCAACTTATTCGTGCTATCCAAGATCATTTTGCCGGAATGCGGATAATGGGTACCCCTTAGCTCTTTGCTGGAACCGTCCTTGAAAAGGTTTGTTTCAAGTCTGGAGAACATTACTGTTCGTATGAGCGCCGAAGGACGACAAGCTTCAGTTCGCGACATCATTCGCAGCTATTCGAGAATGTGATGAAACACAGAATGTCTCTATTAGTTCATGAATGAGTAATTATTTCTCAGTTATTAGTTATACAATTAGTAAAAAAATAATCATTTGCGTTTAACATTGTTTGGCAGTCCTTGCTCACCCGGAGAAGCTGGGCCTACGGATGAAACGGTTTATTTTATGTTCGCCTAACGTTTTAGCGCTACGTCATTTCTAGGAGGGTAGTGCACCGGGCATTGGGAGGTTAAGGGGATGTAGTAACTGTGTAACGTGTGACGTGACGTTGAACGTTGTTTTCGGTAATTATCTGACGGACAGCGTTCAGCAGGCGCCGGTCGGATGTCACACTTGTCTTTTGAAACAAGGCAGAAACGCCACCGAGTGATGGACTGTGATCCTTACCGCCGCCACTTCAATATTTTGGGGCCAAATTTATGGAAAAATAGTCTGAGTCCGGACCAAGAGGCTGGTTATCAAAGACACACGCCTTCCTTTAAAATCCCGGACCTACCGCCGACACCTCTGTTGCCAGTTGTTGGCGCCATTTTTTCATTGCCCTCCACTAAAGCACAGAGGTGGCGTTTTTGGTTAGTGCGAAGTTTCGGTAAGCGCAGAAAGGCGGGTCTGGCTGGTCCCTTTGATTCTTAGGGATTTTTGCCATTAACTTTGATTTCCTACATTCCTCCAGTTCGACATACTCTTCCGTTAGCTTTTGGTTGTAATTATTCAGGTTGATTCAGGATGTAATGAATAATGATCGGGAATCCTGTCAAAGAATCTACACCCGAGCAAGTGCCATCTTTGTTCCTGCTTCTCTCATGATCTACCTTGATTTCTTTTCCTTCTCAAGGCATGTAGTCTTGATCGGCAATTAACATGTATTGTTGTCTGCATGGCTCACTGTACGTTGCATTGCAATGATTAAACTGGCACAGACACAGGCTACGATCATTTTACTACTTCATATCACAGCGCTACACGTTGCGTGGTGTTGTACGTCTTCGGTCACACCTTTGATTTAAAACACCGGCCTCCGACAGTGACGGAGCGGCGTTCGAAAACGAACGAGCCGTCACAGTGTACCAGCCAGCACCGAACGAACAGATCACCAGGAGGTAAAGACCAGCGGGAACGGACCGCCTGGCCGTTCAGACCAGCGTTTGATAGATCGGAGACACCAGTCAACACAAACAGGACAACAGGCAGTGCGGCATAATAAGCAGTACCAGTCGTCGCAGCCAGGCCGTCAGTGAGTACCACCCAGCCCAGAGGCGCCAGCCCACCGTCCGACACCAGCCGGCAGACGGCGCCGTCCCTGACAGGCGGACCGGCTGGCGGCGCCGACCCTGACAGACAGCCCGGCGCACAGTGACGCCCCTGACGGACACACCGGACGACGGCGCCGTCCCTGACAGGCAGACCGGCGGACGGTCGGCCCAAGGCTCCTAGTCCCCGCTGGGTGTCCGCGACGGCGGCGACGCGTCCCCGCCGCCGGCCGTCGACTTCATGATCTCGGCGATGGTGAAGTTGGTGGAGCGGTGGCCGGGCAGGCGGCGCCCGGCGGCCGCCGCAGGCCGCGTCGGCGCCGACGGCACGACGGGGACAGGAGGGGAAGTTAGCCGCACCAGCCGCGGCTCCTCGTGCTGGCTCCGGTGCACCGCCAGCGTGCGCGCCTGGCAGAAACCTTTCCCGCACTCCTCGCACTTGAAGGGCTTCTCCTTGTTGTGAGTATATCTGGAAACGAGCAGAGGAACGGCGTGAGGCAAACATGTCGTGTCTTCCATTGTTTAACTACTGAAACAGCCATGAACTCTGGGGCGAAAACGTTCAATAATGCCTTATTCGGGTGATCCCCACAACACACGATGACCACGACACTAGCACGCCTCTCAGGAAGAGCTTACTTGTGGTCTCGCAGGTGGTCCTGGCGGCGGAACGCCTTGCCGCAGACGTCGCACGGGAATGGCCGTTCGTCCGTGTGCGTGCGCTCGTGGATCAGCAGGTTGTAGCTCTTGCTGAACTCGCGCTGGCAATACTTGCAGATGTAACGCTTCTTGGGGCGGGCGGCGCGGCCGCCGCGCTGCAGCAGCCAGCCGGGGTCGGCCGTACCCAGCGGCAGGCCGCCGTAGTACGGCCAGAAGAGCGGCGCCAGCTTCGCGTCGCCGCCGCGGTAGCTGTGCAGTAGCGTCTGCTGCAGCTGCGCCGCCTGCAGCAGCGGGCTGGCCTGCAGCAGGTGCGGGTACAGCAGCGGCAGCCGGTGGGCGGCCATGCTCGCCGCCGCCGCCGCCGCGGCCGCGGCCGAGGCGGCCGGCTGCAGCGGTTTGGCCGGCTCGCACGCGGCCGCGGCCAGCTGGCGGCTCTCGTCGGCGGCGGCCGGGGAGCCCATGCGCGGCGCGGTGGGCGTCGGAGGCGGGGTCAGGAAGCCGAGTGGCTCCATGCCACCAGACGGCGGCGGCCGGGCGGCGGCTCTGCCGCGGCGGCGGCGGCGGCGGCGCGTCACGGCCACCACCGCCGCCGCCCCGCCCCCGGCCGCTCATTGGCTGCTGGCGGGCGGCGGCCGGCGCGCCCGCCCGGCAGTGGTCGCCTGCCGCCGCCGCCGCCGCCGCCGGCCGCCGCCGCGCGACGGGACCGACTCTGAGCCGCTCCGACGACCCGCACAAAAACGATGGCCCCGGCCCGACTGCGAGACAGGTTATTGGTCGGAGCGGGCGATATTAATGACGGTAACGGTTGGGTCATTACGGCTGTTTCGGAATCCGACAGCTATTGTGCCACGCCGATGGGCGTTTCGAGACAGTAAATATGGTAGAGACAAGCAGGACCCGTATCCAGGGGCTGTCCACCACTCACGGGAGCTCTCCGATGCGAAATATTGCTGGCGACGTTAGGAAAATCGCCCGCTATATAACTATGCCATGTGGTTTTGAACTAGCTTTAGCGTTGTTGTTGTCCAAGATCGCTTCATTTTTTTTCCTTGCACGGCATCTCCAGTAGACTAATTTCTTAGGAGCCTTACGGGGAGTTTCCTGAGGCACCGACACGTCTTTCAGATTTAGTGCTATACATCAACTCACAGCACTCAATTTGTCTTCTACAGAACAACGTATCCCTAATTTATCAACTTTTTCGTGATCGTATTTATATTTTCCTTATCCTGGCAGCCATATAATCATGATCCGAATAGTTATGTAAGACCCTGTCATGTTAGAATTATGACGGGCAGTCAGTCTGACTCTGAGATTTCGTGCCGAGTGCATGTCATTCGATTAATGTCATCCATTAGGATCCATTCCACATCTTCATCCTGCTAGAAAAGGATACAGTTGGTCGCCTTACTAGCTTCTAACGAAATTTAGAATGTTGGAATGGTAGAACAATATTGACAAATGCTAGAAATGGGGTTTTTGTCGACCAATTGTAGATGTAACCAACACATTTGTCGGTTGTCTCTGCGACAACAAGGTTTCAATTTCACTACACAGAACGGATGCTAAAAGCTTTCTATGTGCTGTATAACACAAACGGAACTCGTCAGCATCAGCAAGTTTATCTGCTCTGACACATTAACGTTAGCCATATGTTACCCAGTCCGCGGTATTTCCGACTTCATTGGAACTCCCGAAAAGCGTCCTACTAAATAGATTCGCGCGAGCTGAAAATCCTGGCTGCTAAATGCCCTTTCGGGTGTTGATAGAGCTCTTTCGACAAAGCTGAGCGCTTTCAGAAGAATGCCCTAAATGAGATAAACCCATTAAACTGGAACTGTATCCCGCCCACGCCGAGCCCGTCCAATTAACCCTATGTATTAAGGTAGATTAGGCGTGAAATTCATGCGGGTTATCCCGGCTGAACTAGCCCTCCCAGATGTCTTCAGACTTGTGAAAGGTTTGCGGCAAATGTAATATGAACTTAGAGACGACCGTCATCCACCGTCAGACGTTGGCAACGCCTGGAACGTTTGAAATGTCCGCATTACACGGAACAGCCATGCGGTGCGTTCAGAAAAGTGAACAGAGACTTACGTTTGACATTGCTAATTTCGGAACTGATAAGAGAAGGCAGAACCTATAGTGTATGTGGTCTGAAACCGATTACAATGCGTACATTAAGGATAAACAGCTCATAATATCCGAGGGACTGTCACCTCCGTGCCTCGATACCATTTTGTGAGCGATTGTAAAATATGGGCGTGACTGCCTGTCTTCGTGCAGCGTGTTCACCCGTTTTACAAACCTAAATCAGGAAATCCCAAAATACTTCAAGTAATCTAAACGTGAAGCGGTTTTTCAAGCAGACTGGTATTGATACGAATAAAGACGAGACAGGCACATTTCTCCTCATGATGAATTTCTGTTGATCATCATCTAAAGACCCTTCGTAGCTACTCATTACAGCTGTGCATGTCCGCAGTCAAAACTTTGTCTCGAACTCACGTCGGCCAGTAATTCCAGAAAGAAAGCAGACACCACTCCAGGCAGCCTTTAGTGTTTTGTGATTCTGCTGATGTCGTTTAGAAAGCTGTCCTTTGCTTTTCCGTCATGGCTGGAGATTCCGGGGGATTGGGGCGTCCGGACCCCCCACTGTTCAGGGGTGTTAACATTAGGCCTATGGCAACGACTGGAAGGAATCGTCCTGAAATCCTTTGTGGACCCTCCCCAATAATTTTCGGAAATTTCCAGCCATGGTTCCCGTTAATTATTTCCAGTTTCAACTTGCCCTATGCAGTCAGGATTACTGATCATTCCAGACGCTGAAGTTGTCAGCCTCAGCCACCATCAGCCCCAGTTCCAGCCCCAGCCGCCCAGTTTCCGTTCAGCGCTCTGTCGAGCCCACTGCTCTTCAACTCCCGCCCGACGAACAGCATTCCTGGCCGATTACCAGGAGGCGCATACTTCACGGAGCGGCGGCGACACCTGCCTGCCCACCGGTGCACGGCGTACACAGCGCGCTGTTTAAACAGGGCATTAGCCGGCGCGCGTGCAGCCCGACCGCAGCGCAAACGTCGGCGGCGGCGGCGGCGGCGGCCGAGCGCGTGTCGGCAGGACACACTTCCGGCGCGGCGCGGCGGCCGCCGGCCCGGCGCTTTGATCAGCGGCGGCCGGCGCGCAGATTAGCCGCTGTTGACACAGGATGATTGCACTCGTAGCCGGGCTTTGTGGCCCGGCCGCCGCCGCCGCCGCGAGTCAACAGCCCACCACGGCGGCGGCGCTTCCCGGCCGCGCCGCCGGAACACCTGAGCGCCGATCAGAGGCCCCCGCGTCGTCCGGCTGATGCACAGGGGCTGGCTTGTCAGGCCGCCGGAACACCTGAGAGGCCATCAGAGACGCCCGCGCCGTTCGACTGACGCACAGGGGGTAGACTGTAAGATTCAGGGACACCTTAACAGACCTCTGACGCACCTGATCAGACTTCTATCGCTCCCGACCAAACTTCCATTGTATCTTACTGGGCCCCCGATACACGTGAACAGACCTTCAGTTCACTTGTCCTGACTTTCGATGCAGCGGGCCATGGATCTCCCACGTAGCTGACTATGCCTTCCATAGGTCTTACCCGACTTCCGGTACAGCCACCAGACCCTCGACGCAGCTGAACAGACGTTCGATGCGCCTGACCAGATATGCAGATCACTGACCAAATCCCCGATACACCAGGCCAGACACCTGACCCCACGGGTCTGACCTCCGGCCATTACATCCGATGTACCCTTCCCGGTAACAGACTAGGCAGTCTGATAAGCTTGATCAGCTCAGTTGACATGGCCACTTGACCATTAGCGGACGGTTGAAAGCGTCCTGCGCAGAAGGCCGGCAGAAAACCGCAGCCGAACCGTGACCGTCCCATCTGTTCTGTTGTCTGTGCGTGTTCGTGTCTAGAATCAAAGTTCGTAAATCAAAGGTTCGTAAGGGAAAGGTTCGTAGCCAAAGATTCGTAAACATAAGATTCATATCGTAAAAGTTTCGTATCGGAAAAATTCGTAACAGACCAGGTTTGTATTGAAAAAGGTTCGTCAGGAAAACGTTGGTACGCAAAAACTTCGTCAGGGAAAGGCTTGTAAGAAAAAAGGTTCGTAATTAAACGTTCATAAATAAAAAGTTCGTATTGGAAGAGGTTTGTATCGGACACGTGAGGAAGGGGGAAGGCGGCCTTAGTGTTTCCCCACCGTCGGCTGCTGCAGTCAACCGACTTGGCCACGCCAGGACCATCAGAGACAACATCGGTATACCTAATTTAACCTAACCTAAACCAACCTAACCTAACCTTTTTCGTTAAGAACCATTTACGATAAGATTCTTATGTTTACGAACCTTTGATTACGAGCCTTTTCCCTTGCGAACCGTTGACTTACGAACCGTGGTCCGGTCACCTTGCATGTTCCGTTCGTCCCCGCCTGTGTTCCTGTTCCGTTCCGCTCCCCGTTTCCTGCTGAGGCTCAGTCCATGAGCCGTCAGCGGCTGCGTCTGGCAGCGCTGGCTGTCGCCTGGCCGCTGTTTTTGTGCGGGTGACGCCGTCAGGGCGGCGGTGGCCCGGCGGCCAGCTCGGCTCGCCGGCCGGCTGTTTTTCTGACGGTGCGCCGGCGCGCGCCGCCGCCGGCCGCCGCCCTGCCGGTGTCACCGTGTCACCGGGCAGGGTCGGAGGTCATCTGGCTGGGTGGCCACCCCGCCCCCGCCGACCTCCCAGACAGCAGGGGAGAGCTCGTACACACCTGCGCTGGTGAGCCGACGACGCAGGATTGGTACGCCGGCGTCCAAGTGGAAGCTGTGTTCATTGACTGCTGTTGGCATTCATGCCAGGGTCGTGTATTGACGTTTCCATTATTCGTGGTTTTGCGTCGTAACTTGTCTCATCGACTGACGCGGAAAGACGAATGCACTGTCACCTGAGAAGAGAATGAACCAATGCATTACCGCCAAAGCAATGGCTGCTACAATGCAGACTGTGCGCCGTTCGTTCAGAAGCCTGGTCAACCCTGCAGACGGCAAGAAATTGTGCATTACCGAGGTTAAATGTCAATGTATAGAGTATGAGAGTTAGGGGAATAAACTCCAGATACCGGCTTTCATTCGCATTTTAAGTCATTCAAAGATCACCGCGAAGATTCCACGAAAGTTCTGTGGATCGGCGATGATATAAGCGGCAGAATGCTACCCAGCTCGATCGACCCTAGTCTGTGAGATCATGCTGGTGGGAATGGTGTGAGGCTTTTAACTTATCGAACACCATGCAGTATCGCTGGTAGCCATGAAGTAACTGGACCTCGCTGGTTCCTGTGAGCCGTAACTCATGGGACAGTTTTATGACCTTAAAAGCTACTTGACCGCCCGTCTCAGAAAAAGTACATAAACATAGATGGAGGGTACAGTTCGATGGGGGCAGATGTTGGCTGTACGTTTGCCGGATATAAAGCAAGACATTTCAACTTTTTTGCTGTGGGAATGGGGTCTTCTGTTGAGAATAAGGAAAGAACGAGCAAATTTGTTAATCCGTGAGTCGTTTGTTCATGACCGCATGAAGAAAAACAGTAACTGCAGAAAAAACAGATGCATGCCGCAGGAAGCAAGACCTCCTCTTACACCTGCAAGCACATTCCTGATCGCCGAGCTGGATTAGCTCCAGCTCGTCTTGGCCAGAAGCTCCGAGTTTGTCCAGCTGTTGCACGGGACGGTCAGAATCCCTGAGCTCGTACAGTTCTTCCCCGTCACGGCCTGAATATCCGAGCTGGTAGGCTTCAGCTCAGACACGGACAGGATCTCTTCGACTTTCCACCTGTAACCGAACAAGACCCAAATATCAAAACTTTCCATATCCGCTCAAACGCCTGCACTGCCCTGATCTCTGACGCTGTCCATCTACAGTCAGTCGCAGTGCCGATTTCGAACCCGGTCAAGACCTAACATGGTGCTGCCCGGATGTCTGGGTTTGTCCTGACGTATTTCAATGCAGTCCGCATCTTCCATGATGTGCATTGTTCCCGTCTTTCAATCCCATTCAGACATCATTCAGACCTGCCACATAATCCAGCTCCATCCAACGAAGCTCGTTCCTCAGAGCTTGTCCAGCTATAGCCTGACGCATCCCTGATCTTCTGGCCAGACCAGCTCCATCCCGCCCATCCCGGACATGCCGCATGATGAGCCGGACCCAAGTCGGGCGGCCGGCGGCTGGCCGGCAGGTTCCGCTGCCTGCGCCGGTCCGGACCTGGGTCTGGCAGTCGTCGGCCGGCTGTCAGGTCCCGCTGCGTGAGGCGGCCCGGCCGACGGACGAGCCCCGGGAGACGTCACGAGCCGGCCGGCCCGGGTCACGGGCGCATTGTTCTCCGGCGTGACGCGGACATCGCAGCCGGCCCCGCCCCGGCTTCATTCGTCACGATCGGCCGCTGCCCGACAGCTGAATGCGCCCTGTGATTGCTCCGATTGTGGGCGGGAGTGTCGCGCCGAAGAATGCGACCCTGTTCGGCGGCCGTCGGCTCAATCGCGTAAATCAGCCGGTGACCGATGCACTCGCGTCTCTGTCGGCGGCGGCGCGTCCTCGCCGGCCGCGGACCTCCCGCGCGACCGGCGCCGGCGCCGCTCCCGGCCGCGTGACGTCAGGAGCGCCGTACATCACGGCGATTACGCGCCGTGCAGCGCGGCGTCCCGCCCAGCGGCCAGCGCGCGGCGGCCGCTCTGCACGCCGGGCACCGCCACGCACCGGCGGCTGCGGGTCAGACGCCACTTCTGTTTGCGTGGCTGCCGAAACTTGGCCGTATATCATCGCCGGCACCGCCGCCCCCCGGTCACGACCGCAAATTTACGACGCCGATTCCATCCGCCGCTGATGGCGCGAGAAGCGTGAGAATTCGCCATCCGCGCGGCGGCGCCGAGGCGCGCCGGCCAGCGCGGCGTTCCGTTCCGCCCCGATCTGTCCAGCCGGAGAGGGACGGAGAGGGAGAGAGCGGGGTACGGGCGCCGGCCGGCCTCTGGGGCGGAACGGGTCACTCCCACGGCAGGTTTATTGGGACACTTCCATTATTGCCGGCCGCTGGGAGCCGCAGAAGCGGGAGAGTCGCAGAAATAGCGAGATAGGAGGGCTGGGAGCCAACAGCTGCGCAAGAAAAACAGAGAGAAAGGGGTAGAGAGAAAGAGAAAAAAAAGCAGAGATAGGGGAAGAAAGTTGCAAAGTGCGAGAGAAAGAAGATAAGTAACTCAAGAAAGTGGCACGTTCACCAAAATGCAAGAAGACTTTAAGAAGAAGGATGGGAACTAAAGATGTGATAAGTGGAAATTATGTCAAGGAAGATGATTCAGGACTGCACTTGCAACTGCAAGTGCATTCGGGAATTAGTGCCGTATGGGACGTTCAGCGCGATAGCATACTAAGCACGCTGAATTACAATAGTGAAAGTTATGACGAGCTTATAGCAAAGACCGGGGAAGATGAAATGCTTAGGTGCGGCGCCGGATCAGGCAACAAACGACCTTCAGCTCGGGCCACGCCAGTCAGTGCTCATGACCCATATTCGAATGATAACTTGCTTTCATCTGGTGGTTTCGGCCTTTTGGTTGTTGCAAATGCCTCTTCAGATGGTGCTTTTTGTGCGATAACGCGAACATCCGTAGTGGCAAGGTTTGTTTCTGCACACATGCGAATTGCGAGCCCTGGAACCATTTTTTCAGCTCTCACCGTCTGTTTTCTGCAGCAATCACGGTCCTCAGGGCGATGGAGAACGAAACTCCGCCGCCGGATTCTGATGGCTCGACGACCCAGCTGAACAACATTCGCTGTTTCTGATAGCAATGAATGCGATTATTTCCAAGTAGTTTTACAACAGTGACATCAGATCTAACGACAAGTCACCATCAGTTAAAGAGTTACACAAACGATCCATTCGGAGTCTCTGTTCGTTCATTTCTGATCGGCGAATGCCTCCCGACGTGGGTGAAAGCCCAGCCGGCAAAGCACGTTCCGTAAAACCTTACGCGTCGTCAGCTGATATTCTGGGATTATCACCCAGCCTCCTCCGTGGACGTCAGCGCCGCATCCGCCGATCGCCTTCAAACTGCTGACGCCGGGGCGCAGATCACAGCCGCGGCAGCACTAGTGGCGGAACCGCCGCTACCGAGTAAACAGCCGGGCGCGGCGGACGCTCGGACGGCCGCCTTGTTTATCGGTGTGTATACAGTACTGAGTCGCCGACAAAGTGGCCATCAGACGGCTGAGAGAGAGCACGCCCGCCTGGCCTACTTTGACACCAGCTGGCACTAGGGCCTGACGAATGTCAGGCGGACTCGGACAGCCGAGAGCCGGACATGGGCCGGCCGGTGGCGGTCAGCAGCAGTTGACAAAACAATATCTCATGTGCGGCGATTTCGCTGAAGAACGGTGTTTATGCTGGAAGTTTCGGGCCTCTTCCGCGCTTAATGCTGAGACTCACTTGACGAAGAAGTTTGAAATTAAATTAGCTGAATAACAAACCTTCGATACAGGTCCAACGGAAATAACTGTTTTGGCAGATTTAGAAGTTAATGCGCAGATAGCTTCGGTGCATTTGAGGGGCGTTGCAACATTCTTCATAAATATAGAAAGTCAAACCTACGTTGAAGGAGTCTGGACTTAAATAGCCGCCTGGCGGTTGTACGTGGAAATGCTATGCTTAGCGTGCAACAATGCAAAAGCCCCAAATTCCTCTCCGCAATTGTGTCGTATACCTCGGACGTATAAACCATTCAAGTCCAGACCAAACCTGTTCAGGAATTCCTACTGCCATTTCGATCCCCGAATATCCGAGACACCTGCACGCCATCTCCGGAGACCGGCGGCGGGAGTAACCGTTCCCCGCCCGCGCGTTAACGACTGGGAGCACCCCGGCGGCGGTCGGCGCCGCCCGGTCGATTTTCCCACGTCGGCGGCGGCCGCGCACCGGCGGCCTCCGCGCGCCCGCGGCCGCCCTGTCGCCGTCGCCTATTCATTGGTAAACATTGGTTTTTACGCGGCGAGTCGGGCCGCGCCGGTGTCTCCGCCCGCCCAGATTACTGGTGCGGCAGCGGCGGCGCCCGCGGCCGGCTCACCGTCGGCGCGCGGCGCGCCGCCGCCGGCGCATACCCGGCGCGTGGGAACACGCGGCCCGACAGCGCCGATCTGGGCGAATTTTATGAATAATGAAGAGCCGGCGCAGCGGGCGGTGCGCATCGGCGGGCGCCGGTGATGTGGGGCGGCCGCGCCGGCCGAGGCGGGCCGGGGCGAGTCAGGGCGAGGCCGAGTCAGGGATGAGATCAGAGCGGGATGGCAGCTGCGTCAGGGATGAGTCGGGACGGCATCGGGTCAGGATGAGATCGAGGCAGGGATCGAGTTAGGCGGTGCGAGGTCAAGTCGGGGGTGGGACCGAGTTGAGACCGAGTCAGGGACGGGATTAAGTCGGACCGACGTGTGCGTCTGTACGGAGATCGATTCAGGGGTGAGATGATTCAGGGTCAAAATTGATTCAGAGTGAAGACTGGTTTAATGCTTGAGGTCATTCAGAGAGTGAGCCCTAGTCGGGCTGGAGTCAGGGACGGGCAAAAATTTGGGTCGAGCCAAAATCAGGGGAAGTACCAACGCATCACTGAAGTCCCTCATGGACGGACTGACTCAGGGTCAAGTCAGGACTGAGTCAGCCAACTATAAGACAGGCCAGGCTGTGACAACTCCATGAGTGAGCCGCGATGGAGTCGGAAGTTGACTCGAGGCTGGTTCTGAGACCTGGGCCGGCACAAGCAAACCGAGACGACTGAGCGTGGAGCTAAAACAAACTACCTCCGAACGTATACCCAGTCAGTATTGTGGCTCGCCCAAAGGCTATCTCTCGGCCTAAGAAACCTGCGTCCTCCCACCCAGACAGTCAACCTCATCATGATAATGTATAATGTATTTTTATCAAGTATCCGCGTAAAATACATGTCCTGCCGGACAGTCTTCTGCCAATCTAAAAAGGAGATGAATATTCCCTTTTATCACAGCGAAGCGTTTCGTCGTGTACTAATTCGGTTTTATGAATCGTTGAAGAAAACAGTCGGAGACACGGGGACTGTTTGGAAAGCTTGTTGAGAACGCAGTCCTCCAAACACAAAGAAGTAAGAACACGAACAGAAGGCAAACATCTGGGCTCTCGGCTAATGGAACGCTTTCATGAACAAAATATGTCAGACTGCGATCTGACATGCCGTTCGAGCCATCACTGAAAATTTCTGTTTTCGTTCTTCGACGCTATCGGTACTATCGGCACAGAATCACCGACGCTTGGGTTTGAAAACTAACAAAACAGAACAAGTTCCAAAAGACCATTCAGCCTGATAGACTGATAATAGACTGCTGATACAGCAAGAATGCAGCCAGGATTCCCGTCAGGGCGTGGGGGCCAAATGTCAGAATTTGTCATGTTCCGCTGAAATATGACAAAATTATAGGAAAAAGCAAAAATTTTACGTAATTTAGCTCATGCTAAACGTACAGAAAAACTATGATGTCTCCTTTGCAACATATATGCGATCTGTCATTCCATATTCCTGCGAAATCGTCAAATATCTAGTGCAGACCGCTTGGCTCGGGGGGGAATGGCCCCCATACACCTTCCATGACTACGCGCCTGTAATACCAGTTCGGACGGTATACTTGATATGACCGATGTTCACAGTTCTGTCGTGGAACAGAGTCGTAGTTTAGGATGGGCATGCTTTGATTGAGCATGCATGCAAGCCCACGACCATGCAGCCGTCCCCTTTCAATGCCTGCTTTCTTAAGTCAAGTTCCTAGGTGTACTCGATCTGACCGACGTGCATAGTTCTGAACCGAAACAGGGTCGTAGCTTAGGACAGGCACGCTTTGATTGGACAATCATGGAAACCCACGACCATGCAGCCGTCCCCTTTTAATTCCGCCTCAGATTGCATAGCTCCCAGGAGGAAATGCCGACGTAATGAACATAGCGATGGCCGGTGATAACTCATCGGGAGGATGAAATACGGTGCTATAAAGCATACTGCCATCTCAGAACCCCTACTGGGATACGCACGGCGGCAAAACTTTGTGAAATGTCTTCCTCCCATTGCACGATGACTTAACCAAAACGCACGGTTTTAGATGAAGGTAGCTGACTGAACACAGCCAGATTATCCGAAGCTGACAGCTAAATGCAGCCCCGCCAGGTGATGGCAGCATGAAGGTGGCGGCATGCAGACGCATGACCGGGAAACGGCCGGTCCCGGACGAACTGCGTACGTCGACCTGAGGTCCATGCGAGGGAAGCCCGGAATCATCGCGAGCGAAACTCTGGGAAGAACGGTATCATCACCGTCGCGTAGCCTCGAAAGTCGGATTATCATCGACACAGCTCTGGAATGGCTGCATCATCACCGGCACAGCTCCGAAATGTCGGCATGTCATTGGCTTGTGTTCACATGTGACGTCCGTCCTTCCGTGGCCAGAAACTGAGGTGAGGACGGCGACAACAGGCTTGGTCTCTGCAAGCTCCCGGCATTCCTACCGCGACTGAGCCCTGCTGTGGGAAAAGGCAAAACTGTGTTTCTTGGGTAAACCCGCCCCCTGCTGCGACTAAACTAAAATGCGAAAGGAGGAAAGAACAACTTGTTGTTCCGAGGTCCCCCTCAAGCGGCTACGCTACGTACCGGGGACGGGGGGACGAGTTGTGCCTCGATGTGAGACCGCCTGCCCCACGTGGCTACTCCACCGCGTCGTGTGTATGTTTGGGTTGAGGGGCGGTCAGAATCAGCGGTCTGTGGCGGAGGGTGCGGCCGCCGCCCGCCCGCGGGCGGGCCGCCGACTCCTGTAACTGACCCCTCTCCCGCTGGGCCGCCGGCGAGGGGACGGCGCTCCCCCGCTGTAGCCGCCCGCCTTCCTCCCCTTCTGTGGACCCTGGCCGCTCGACCCGCACCCGGCAATTACGGCCCAGCTCCGGGCTGGAACAGGCCGCGGGCGCGCCGCGACGTCTCATCGCGCCGACGTCGTGTCTGGGGCGGGACTGGGGACGTACCTCGGGGTCTGATCACGCCGACGTCGTGTCTGGGGCGGGACTGGGGACGTACCTCGGGGTCTGATCACGCCGACGTCGTGTCTGGGGCGGGACTGGGGACGCACCTCGGGGTCTGATCACGCCGACGTCGTGTCTGGGACGGGACTGGGGACGCGCCTCGGGGTCTGATCACGCCGACGTCGTGTCTGGGGCGGGACTGGGGACGCGCCGCGAGGTCTGCGCACCACGGCGCGCGCTGGGGCAGGACTGCGGATTTGCAAAGCCTGGGCACGCCAAAATGGGTCGGCCGCCCGATTTCGTTACTGAATAGCAGGCCAAGTCGTTCGGAGGTTATGGTGCCCTTGGACCGGTGACACGTCACTAGAAGAAAGACGACCACGACTGCGAACGTAAGGTGTGATGTCCTTCAGAGCCCTCCAGCCTCATCCCGCATCCCTGTCCGGCCTCAGCTCATTGGAGAGAGAAATTCAGTGCTGCTGCCGTGCGATATTATGGCAGCTCCGGTGCCACATACCCGGCCGCGTCGGGGGTAATATTTGGCGATGGCAGTTTTTGTGAGGAGCCCATCACTGTTACTGGCATTTTGATTTGCCGTTTTTGCTCGGGACTACCGCTGTGACTCCCACTGTGCGCAGATATGGGCACTAAACTTCATCGTAGCCTTGCTGGTGAATTAACTCGACAACGGCTTTTTACGAGGAGGTTAGAGTCATGTGTTACGTGGTATGAAAATTGCTCTGGATATAAGGCCCTGAGACAATATCATTTAGAGAAGTAGGCAAATGATATGACGTGTTACAGTCAGTGTAAATATTTATGCCCAGCATAACGTATTATTGGGAATTCTTAAATTCAAGCATTCGCGTGCTAATTACGTTGGTGTGAAATATACCAGATCGTTGAATAACAGCTAAGATGTAGCTGTACATGTTGTCAGCGGACACAGAACAGTCAAATCAAACAATTGTTATCGTTGTCTCGTGGCTATGTAAGGTCACGAAACTTTGAAGAGCACAGTGACCATTGCCGTGGCTATCATCACTACAGCCTCATCGTCGTCATCTCAACACGCATCACTGTCATTCAGACCTTGAACGCATCATCACAGCGGCGGCTAGGTGGCTTATCAGCGGCGTGGCGGCGGCCTCCGAGGCCACCTCAGCCGCGCGCGGCCCACCTCTCGAGGAATGTCCATCGCTCGCCGGCCAGCGGCCCCCGCCGCGACCCCTGCCGACGCCGTGCGAGACGGGAGCCGCGCCCCACGGCGGCCGCTGCGAGAGCGCGCTGGGAGCCGCTTCCTCGCCCGCAGAGTCAGAGACAAGGGCACTGTGGGAGCCTGCTCCCGTGCCCGCAGAGGCCGTCGCAGGAGCGCTGTGGTCTTCCGCTTCAACGTCAGCAACACCGCAGGGGCATCCCTGCTCAGAGATCTGATGATGGTACCGCGAGCCTGCTTTGCTACCCGTTGCGGTCCTGCTGTGGCGGTCTGGTAGCGCTCCCGTCGTGGCCGCGATTAGGACACGGCGGACACCTGCTTCCGTGCGACTGAAGGGCACCAGGGTGCTCAGGGTCAGGGGCTCCGTGAGGTGTGGCAGCCGATTATTAGACCCACTCCAGCTCCTCAAGGTGGGATATCTGGCTGCCACTGACAGCGGCGTCTGACTGAAAAACGTCTGAGGCGTACCCTACACCCAGACCAACAGGACTATTTTTCAGGATGCACATCCTCTGAAGGCGTCATCGACATGTTGGACAAGGCAGCCGACGGTCGTATCATCCCATGACGTCATCAGCCGGTTCAAATAGCCTGTAGTCGATGGCCGTCACCATTCCAATGAGCTGACTTCAAACATCTCGACAGTTTCAATGAGGTCATCAGAGCCTGATGGCTCGGCAGCTGCCTGAACACGTCACCTTTATGGACACCAACAGCAGTCGAGCCTGTCACCAACTGCATCGTCTGCCTCAGCAATGACGACGCAAAACCTGCTGTTTACGGACCTTTAGCAGTAGCTATTACGCCGAGTGCGGGATCCGAGATTTGCCGACTCAGGACAGTGGATGCGGAGCAAACATCGGGCCCATTTTGTCCTGGTCGCCGAGCCGGCTCCGAGCTGTTTGACAAATAGCGAGCCGACTGGACCGCCGCGACGCTGTTACATTCTAAAATCCGGCAGGGACAGAGGGTACAGTGGGCGACCACCACAGTCTAAACACACACTTCCGTGGAGCCGTCTGATATTAAGCAGCGAGGCGGCGCTCCCGGTCTGTTTATTTGCAGTGTAGGACCTCTGTTTTAGTTTTTGGCCGCCTGTTTCCAGCACGCCCGCTTTTTGCGCTTGCAGGGGGCGAAATATGATACTCGCCCTCGCCACCCCATTCGCCACGCCAGGTTTGTAATTAAAGTGAACACTGACTCCGCACTTTGACAAATTAATGTCACGTCGTGTTGAACTTGGAGAATGAAGATGCGGCGTGTTTACGAGACTGCCGCGCTGCTTGCGAAGGCGCCGAGGAAATTTATAGGGCGGCCTGTTGGCTTCAGTGGTGTGGTTCTGTCGGATGTTCTGCGCGTCCTGCCACCAGAACAGCCCAACTGCGGCGTGACTGTTCCGGCTGGAGTGGGCACCGCGGCCAACTGCCCGCGCAGGCGCGCAACGCAATACTCCCGTAACTGTCCAGCTGCATGCGTGCAGTTTTCACAACCGATGAAATGATGTTACGTGCCTGACGGAGAGCCTGCTCGAACGGCCGAAACTCTCCGTTGCATATCCGGTATTTCAACAGGCGCAATTCCCCGTAATTTATTGCAATTAGGTTTTTCTTTTCCATTATGAATCCCAACTGAGTTCCATCACAGAATACCGGTTTATACAACACATTTTCGACGATTATTTCCAGGGGCGCAGTCAGGATTTTTTAAGCGGGGGAGAGTTCAGCATGGACTGAAATCATACGAAAGCCGCCTGTTCGGAAGACAATGTGCAATGGTTTTCACGAAAAATGAGAGACTAAGGGGGGCCCGGCCCCCGCACCCCCTCCCCTGTCATTCCCCGGCTGTGCCGATGACTGTTTCGTAAATAATGATAATAATCGACTGTGTAGTTGCTAGTTAAAAATGGAGCCCCAAGTGCAAGCAAAAATTATGCGATTTCTGTCACCGTACCGATTATGGAGATCTAGGATTTAATATTCCAACTGAAACCAGCTTTTTAAGCTTCCGGGACAACCCGCCTGACTCTGCCTGCGGTTTAGTATCGACCTTCACCAGTCACCTGGCCGTGGCTCTTCTCCAGAGATTAGCGGCGCAGTTATCGATCTATACCAGTGCCGCTTACCTACCACGCAGACCCCCTCCCCCCGGGCGTGCCCGGCCGGTCCACGTCACTACCACCTACCCACCACGCAGTCCCCCCCCCGCCCCCTGGTGCGCCAGCCGGTCCAGGCAGTCATTTTCACGGGTTTTGTCGTCTGATTTGGCCGCATTGTCGGCGCCGAGGGTCATAAGGTAGCCGGTTCGGCGCCGGTGAAAAATACGACCGCCCGCCGTCCACCTGTTTTCAGCGTACACATTCTTCTCCGTTCACACTTACAGAAGTCTTTTGCCGCCAAAATGCGGGTGATAATGCGGCCCGGCCGCGACCGACTGGGACAAAGTGGATACAATGGACCACATCAGGTCGACACTATTTTCCCGAGCCTCGAGTGGAAAGTAATACGGTTCCCACAATGTCACGAGGAGGTGCGCCCCGTTCTGAAAGGATGTAGCCTAAAAACTGGAAGAACACATAGCGAGCACGACAAAGTGGCCTTCAAAGGCCGGTGATGAATGCACTGGTGAGCTAGCCCATGCTGGGACAATGGCGTGCCGTGTAGGAACCCGAGATGATTGTGGAATGCCATTGCTTACAGGGTAAGGACACGCGGCAGTGGTGTCGCAGCTGACCCGCTGTCCGTCTGTCAGTCACGTCAGCCCTCACGGGAGCAGTCAGCTTGCGGTGTATTCCTGAAAAGCCGATGCGACCTGATACGGTTATGGAACTGCTAATGGGTGTTCACGGACGTGTGATCGCCGCGGCAGCGATCGTCGTTCCATTTCGGCTGGTCATTAATCAGTCTGCCGGAGTTGATGGATAGTCTGCCAGTCCCAGCGGACAGTCTCACCAGATAGGCACAGTCTGTCGGTTTAGGCAGACCGTCGCTGGGGTTGGCGAACAGTCTGCTCGCGACAGTCTTTTGGTCCGTAGATTGGCAGTCTGCCAAGACGGGCAGATTGTCTGTCTGGGGCGGCAGGAGGTCTGCAGTAGTCAGCGTAACCTTCTCAGGCCTGCAGTCCGTCTGACAGTTTACCATGGCTGGTAAACTGGTACCGGGGTCGCAGCGGTCGGAACGCCAGAATCAGCTGGCGGCTCGGCCAGGGTCGTCAGTCACGGTCGGGACGGCTCCAGTGGGTCCGATGGCCAGACGCGTCCTGTGGGTCCGACGGTCCGGCCGGGTCCGACGGGTCCGCCCCGGCCCGGCACGCAGTCCCGCGCGTGCGGTCCGCGTGCCGGGCGCGAGGCCCTGATCGATGGTGCGGTGCAACACCCACACACGTGAGCAAACAGCAATTAGCCGTGTGTTAAGGGCGGCGCGGCGCGCGGCGCCCGGCCGGGACGTGGCCGGTCGGCTATCTGTTTTATCGGGCCGCCTCGGGCCGCGGCCGCGGCGTGTTTGAAGCCGTCGGCATCTCTGGCGCCCCCCCCCCCCCAGCCCCGCCACGCCGGAGCCGCCCCCGCTGGCTTCAGGCTCCGTCCGAGGAGAGTCGAGAGGTTTGGGCGGCCTCTCTCCCGCGCTGGAGGCGAAAAGGCGCAACCGCGGACGCCCAGAGCGCGCCGACGATTTAGATTGCTCGAGCGCTGAGCAGCGCCCGCGACACCGGTAAGGCTATCAGCAGCGTGCTTCGGGTGCTCGACGGCCGTCGGAATCCAATTTGTCGGCGATCGTTGCTGGACGCCGGCCTCATGCTCTGTCGGAGACAGCGGGGCGCCGGCTGCAGCGTCTGTCGTCGGGTCGTACGGGCCATCACGCGCTGTCGGGCCCAGCGGGACTCACGAGATGAGGCACTGGGGGTCCGCTTAACTGTCGCGCGGGAAGCAGGCTCCCGCGGCATCGGCACAGAGGCCGCCTCATTCACGTCCTGTCAGCTCATGATAAGTGTGACGGCTCCACCACTGGCCAAGTGCGGCTATCGGATGGTGAGCTCTCGTATGTTCGGAGGAGCCACGCGCTGTCGTGCTAAATCTCGATGATGCCGGAGTCGTAGCGGATTTAGGGACCAGGGGTACTGGAAAGGACTCGGGGGTGGGGTAGCGGAACAGCGGATTGGGCGTCCATCGAAGCGGAACCACACGTCCAGGGACGAAGCGATGGTTGCGGTTCTCGGAGTCTGGTGGGCATCCCTGATGAAGCGCGAGATGAAGGTAGTCTAAGCGCGAGATGTCGAAAGTAGTGACAAAGAATCGCGGCGATGAAAGCTACAGCCAACTCTTGGCTGGCAGACAGGGATGTGCACCTCAGAACCTAGGGCGCTTCTCGTGGTCCTTAGGTTTTGCTAATAAGATCTAAAATCCTGTATCCTCGCATCATATGTCTGTTCTTAAGTCGTAGTTAGACCCGCCCTGATGACTTAGATCATCCATCATCCTCTTCGTAGCCCATAATTTTAACGCAGGACGATATCAGGGACGAGAGATAATCAGAAGAAGTATATGAGTGGGCGGATGGGGAGCACTGTTAGATTTGGCCGATTTCTTCATGCAGCAATGCATGGTTCGGCGACGCATGCTAAAACTGAAGACAACTAGGGCATGCCACCTCCTTCTTACACAGCTAGGGAAACAATCCTTCCCGTTCCTTCGCATATGGGTTTTACGAAAACAGGCCAGTAGAATACCAGAAGATAATGGGATCGGGGGCTCCCAGTTTTGCACATTATTAGTTTCTGCAACATGTCTCACTGCGAGCAAGTGATGTCCTCGATTATTCAGCAGCATCTAAGAGATTTCCTTGATTCCTTCATATCAATTCACTGGACAACGTACGATTGGTTCTATTCTGGTGCCGACAAGACATTATGACTGTTTCATTTTACGAAGCTGATTGGTGTGCCAACACACGCCACGTCTGAGATGCACAAATTCAACGCAGAAAACTTCACGAGGTCTACAATCATAATGTCGTGGACGGACGAGAAATGAGAACACATTGGACCCCTCAAAAACAAACACAACGGCGCTCATAACCACCTCACACGCAGTTGGCAGGTATGCATGACTAGACTGTGCCTGCCGTTTCCTCTTCTGTCGAGGCCGCGCCTCATTCTTGCCGCCGAGCCACACCATGTACCCCCGCTGCACCGCGCCGCCCGCGTGCCGACTCCCGGCGCCGGACGTCACGGTCAGCCGCCGTCACTCCCGCGGCGGCCTTCCGCCGTCACCGCGGCGGCGCTGCACGGCGGGGAAAGTCCTGCGGCTCTCGGCTGTGACGTCAGGGCGCGTCATGACGGCGGACGCGTGACCGCGTGACGGAACGGTGTGTTTGCCGAGCCTGAGTGTGTTTGGGTCGGCTGTTGACAGTGTTCGCGGCTGTAATGGGACACAGCGGCCGCCAGCCGCCGACCTGCAGGGTCAGACGGCGGCAGGCGCGGGTCGGCGGGACTGGGTAGTGGGTAGAACCCACGGTCAGGCCAGTTCGGAGGTGCTGTCCAGGGCGAGCGATGGACGAGACGGGACTTGGTACGCTTACCTCAAGAAGATCGCATTCATGATAGTTCAATATCTCTTTTCGTAGTATGCGTGCAATTTCGTAAAAATCATTACGTAGTTCAAAGCTTACATGAGTAAGTAAAGCAAAGCTTTTATAGTCACAAAACGTCCTTGTTTTGTTCTACGAGACTTCACGGACATAGTGATCTAGTATGACACGGTTCTGGAATTCCTAGCACTTACCAGTGCACAGGTGGAGTGCCTTCTGGCGCTGCTCCTTGCCGTGGAGTACTCTCCTGCTATCAACACACCTGTTGGACAGGAAATAGCAGCGCTAGGAGCTTGGCCGACGGCGGAACGTTTTTCTCTCTGTTGGAATGCAAGGCCACCATGAACAAGGTGATTAAAGTCCATTCTGAAATGTTTTCACCTTTCAGCATTTTTCTTGAAGTCCTCCATAGCAGAGGTTAGTGGGACTTGACCTGTATGACCCTTTGTTTTCTATCTTGGCATTACCGTGTTTTTATCATTTATGACCATCGATCCAGGATTATGAGATAAGTTTGACACGAAAGACAAATGACCCATTCGATCCAACTGGAACAATATCTGGAGTCTAAGCCGTGCAAATGTCCAGCGACGCCTTGTTAAAATACGAGGGTGATGACGCCTATGACGGCAGAAATAAAAGAGCTTTTATTACATGGACTGCTGCATCAAATCATAACATATTCCGTCATGGACCTCCAAATGTTCGCTCACCAGATGCACTTCAAGAGCTGTTGCATCTGACGATGCAGCCGACACACGGGAACAGTGATTCGTCTATCCAGGAGGGCTTGGCAGGCAGCTCTGCGAGGTCAAGCTGCTGCCGTTCCCCAGCTGCCGTTGCTTCTGCGCAGGTGGGCACACGCGTCAGGAGCTGCCGCTACGGCCCGCCCCAGGGTTAGTCCTTACGCCACCAAGGACCGTCAGAAGCGCGTCGTTACCTGCCCAGTCGTTACCCAGTCGCCAGGTGGAGTAGGCTTCGCGCCGCTGGCGCCTCGTCAGCGGCAGTTGACGTCAGGAAGCTGCATACCTGCCCGCCGGGCGTCGGCAGGTGGCGCATTTCGCCAGAACGCTGTCATTTCGCGGGCCGCGAACGTCCCCGCTCGGCCATCACGGCGCCGGAGCGGGCGCCGCGCACGCACGCCCGAGCGCCCGGCGGCCGCCGCCCAGGGCCGGCGGTGGCCCGTCCCCGCCCGAGCTTCTCTGCATGGTAGCGTTCCGGGCGGCCGGGCGGGCGGGCCGGACCGCGGCGTGCCCGGCTCGGGCGGGCCGCCGCTGCCGGTACCGTGCACGGGCGGCGCCCTCCGCCGGCCGCCCCCGCCCCCGCCGCTGCAGCCTGCATGTAATGCGGGCATAAACAGGTGAGGAGTCGGTGAAATCACTGCCGCCGTCGGCGGCCGCGGGCGGCGTCGACGGCCGGCCGGCGCCGGGCGCCGGGCGGCGGCGCCGCCGCCGCCGCCGCCGCCGCTGCATTTCCTGTGGGCCGGAATGCGGATCCGCCGCGGGGCGTCGTATGATTCAGTTCAGCTGGGACGGAGGAGGCGCCGGCAGCGGCGGCGGCCGGGTAGCGCACGCCGCTGCACCGCCGCGCCGCCGCCGGCCGCGTCTGAAGCGCAGTTGAGATGACGTGATCGGTGGACGGCACCGCCCCCGGCGACGGCCGCCGGTGCGGCGCAGATGATCGGAGCTCCCTGCCGCGATCGCAGGGTTGCGGGTTCGAGGCTCGCCAGCGACGTGCAGCACGCAGGCTGTTGTGGACAGCTTGTGTGAAAGGCATGCAACGCTATGTAAACATGATGATTAAATTCATAATTAAATGGCCGAATTTTGCCGTGTACGAGTTTGCTGCGCCCTTTCATATCTCTAGCGCCTTTTATTCTATGTAACGCCTTGTATTGTATAATATCCACAGAAGGGCCTTCGGAAAACGTTGCTAGTGCGAACACCTCTGCGAGTCCAGCAGGCTGATGCAAGACCACGCTGCCGGAGCGCAAGATAAGTCACCAGTGGCGGCGGTGCAGAAGATGCAGCTTCTGAGGCGCCGCTGTTTCAGAGAACCTCTCCCTGTCTGCCGTTAAAATACCTGGCTAAATATCCCACCGGTCGATGTCAGGTGAGGGTCGGTCGTCCAGCTGACGACACGTTCCTCAGATCCTCAGCTGGGGCGCTCGTGAGTTCCAAGGAGGAACGAGACAACGATCCTGCAGATGTACCTACTCAGCAAGGGTAATCATCGATCCCATGCAGAGACGATTCCCAAAAAAACTCGGCAGGAACACCCCATAGATCCCAAAAGAAAACATCATGGATTCTGACCCGGAACAGTTCTCGACAATTCACCAGGGATATCATACAGGTCTCAAGAAAGGACTTAGTGCATCCTGAATGTCTCACGTTCTGGAAACGGATAATCCACATAATCACACATAGCATGGGTAATGGTTTTTGTCCTTCCTCACGTCCTGTATGTCCTGTGTGCCCCATAGTCTTAAAAATGAATAATTTTGCTTGTGGAAATCTCAGACAGTATAAACTTGCGGTCTTCCGGTGCTTATGTTCTCATTTTCCTAAGTGCTATCCGTCGTGAGGACTGGCCATGTCACCGTAGCGGCCTCCACAGACGCATGACGTGTTGGAGCATGATGTTGCGGTGTGCGTCAGCGTGCAGTTTACGAACAGGCGGCCCTCTTGCTAGGCGTTATCACAGTGGTGACTGAGACAGCGGTATTCCTTGAAAAGACCGCCTCCAGTGTTTTATCAGGAAGTGTTCCCAGCGTGTTTGGGGGGGAGGCAGGCTTGCTTCCTTCCGTAATCAGCTGCCCACGCTCGAGCAGACTTTGTCACACAGTCATAACAAAATGCACGCATAACGCCTTGTCGCTGATCCACTGAGCATTGCTGGCCACGTTCCTCTCGTGCCTGTTGCGTCACGTCCTTCCGCAGGAAGTCGGTAACATCGTGTCGCAGCGTCCTCGGGGACGCCGCGCTGCAAATTCTGAAAGGTACAAAACGAATCGATGCAGGCAGGGGCCTGACATCGGGGACCATCTTCAGAAACACTTAGACCGAACTCAGTAAACGCGCGTTCTTGAGCCACTTTGACCACTTTCTTCACTACGATCTTGTGAGTTTGTTTACCTTCAGTAATGCGCGCAAACGTTTAGAAGTACTTCTGTTTAAAACTGCTCACGTACCTACACACACAACTACTCCAAAAATAACTACGAACTCCGAGCTCCACGAAGGTTTTCCAACGTTTCTTTTCCCTGCCTTTCTTCATGTCCCTCGTGTACAGTGAGAATCCTTCGAACGTTCCATTTGCCTCGTTCCCGACCTTTTTCAGTGTCCTCCGAGCGACAATTTTATTGCGCCGCCAGACGTCACAACCGAGCTCCGGTGATGTTAGCCCGATAAATGGCTTCTGTCAGCCTCTACCTGTGGGGCCCACAAATATCTGGAGCGGGCCGAGCAGTATAAATTCCTCAGCGCCATCCAGACAAATGACACGTTTGTCAGCTGACTCATTGCCAGCTCACTGAGCTTCAGGTGAGCGGCGAGGGGCGCGGCCGGCCGACAGCCTGTTGAGGTAGTCCGGCGCCGAACGCTGCAGCGGGGTCTGCGTCGGCCCACCGGCGCGCCGCGCGCCCGTGTTTTATTGGGCTGTTGCCGTGTTTTACGGCGAGACCGTGTTTTATGGGGGACAGAGAAGTGTCCCCGGCCGGTGCCCGGCGACAGCTACTGACGGACCACCCAGAAACTGGAGCCGTCCGGCGATTTACTGGCGGCGAGCGGCGTCCACCGCTATCACGGCCGGCATCTGGGGCAGGGCCGACACCCCTCGCCACCTCACGGACAGGGCTGACACCCCTCGCCACCTCCCGGACAGGGCCGACACCCTTCGCCACCTCCCGGACAGGGCCGACACCCTTCGCCACCTCTCGGACAGGACTGACACCCCTCGCCATCTCCCGGACAGGGCCGGAACCCCTGACCGTCTCCCAGACAGGACTGACACTCCTGGCGCCCTCCCAGACAGGGTCACCATCCTTCGTCACCTCCCAGGCAGGACCGACGCCCCTTCAGGACCAGGGATGACTGAGAGCCCAGTGGCTGTTTAGGAGAAAGCTGACGTCGCTGACTACCTCCCAGACAAGGCTGGTACCCCTGCAGGACCTAGAATTATTAGGAGAACTACTGCTAAGAACAGAGCCTAACATCCCTCAGCCATATCCCAGACAGAGGTGAACACCCAGGCAGGGGCTAGGACGTTTGCCATTCTCACCGCGTCCAACGCAGAAGTGACTTCAGCAGAGCTCCGCCACTCATCACCCATCTCCATGGATTCACGTCAAGGTCAGAAGACGTCCCCGACTATTCGTCGATTGCCAATAGAAGCGCAAGGTTCATTTGCCTCTGGGTGTCAAAACTGGCACTGCTGTCCGCCTGTGTTGTTGGTAGCGTCGTGGCAGTCCTCCGCGTCACGGTCTAAGGACAGACGTTTTCTCGTGCCGTTCGCCTTTCTCCTCGGCTGACCGAATCCACGAGCAAAAGATGCAAACTCGATTCGAGATGTATTTGAACGCAATCATCAGGATGGGTAAGCACTTCGTACATCAGCGTAACATGGATTACGACAACGCAGTCTGAAATAAATAACGCAGCAGAGACAACACGGACAACAGCCGCACGACGCCGCGGCGGAGGCTGTCCTGCGCGCCACCAGCGGACACGTCGCACGACAACACCTGAGACACACATCGCCCGCCGGCGGCCCGGCTCACATGGCCAGGATGTCGGCGATGCTGAAGCCGGTCTTCTTGGCGGCGGCCGGCGGCGGCGAGCCGGCGCCGGCCCAGTCCAGCCAGCCGGCCGGCGACTTGGGCGGGCTCGCCGAGCGGCGGCCGTCCTCCGACTTGGGCGAGCCGGCCGACCGCTCGCTGCCGAGCGAGTCGCTCGGCGAGTGCACCAGCTGGTGGAAGCGCAGCGAGGAGAGCCGGTCGAAGCGCTCGCCGCAGAAGCAGCGGTGCTGCTGCGGCGGCGGCGCGGCCGGCGCCGTCAGCCGGCCGGCCGCGGCGCCGGCCGGCCGCGCCTGCAGCTTCTCCAGCTCGGCGCGCGTCGTCACCGTCTGCTGCGAGCACGACGACCGGTGCACGGCCAGCGTGCGCGCTTGGCAGAAGCCCTTGTCGCAGATCTCGCACTTGAACGGCTTCTCCTTCATGTGGATGTACTTGTGGTCGCGCAGGTGGTCCTGGCGGCGGAACGCCTTGCCGCAGACGTCGCACGGGAACGGCCGCTCGTCCGTGTGCGTGCGCTCGTGGATCAGCAGGTTGTAGCTCTTGCTGAACTCGCGCTGACAGTATTTGCAGATGTAGCGCTTCTTCGGGCGGGTGGGCTTCTGGCCGAGCAGCTCCGGGCGGAACATCGGGTGGCTCAGGTAGCTCAGCAGCGACGGGTGCAGCAGCAGCTCCGGCTTGGCGGCTGCCGCCAGCAGCTGCGGTGACAGGTAGAAGCTCGGTAGCTGGGCCGGGTGCATCTTGCGGCGCTTGCGGAGCGGCGTAGCGGGCGTCCACTCGCGGCCGGGGCGCAACGGTGAGTGGCGCGGTGGCGGCGGCGGCGCGGCGGCCGGCCGCCGCCAGCCCGCCCCTCGCCTCCTATTGGCCGCCGCTCAGGGCCCGCCCACCGGCGCTCGTCCGCTGAGGGGGCACAAGGAGCGCCCACCGACCGACAGGCGCCGGACCCGGCCCTCCCGCTCACCCGCGCGTCCGCTCTCTCCCTCACTCTCTCTCTCGGCCTCGCGCTCTCTCTCGCTCGACGTTTGAGAGCCGTCTTACGTACGCCGTGTAAAGATTCATTTTGTTTTTCGATTTAAATCGATTTAAACAACATCGATTTAAATAACTTTTTCTTCCCGTTCTTTTCCATGTTGTGTTTCCGCGTTCCCATTTCTTCCTTTGTCTCTCTTGCTTTATATCTTACCGCTTCATTTTCTTGGCTCATCCCCAAATTTGTTACCTTTTCTCCATTTTCATCCCGTTTTCCCCTTTCTTCCTTTCTTTTCCCTTGGCATATATCTTTGGCCCCTCTCCACTCTTCCTTTCTCCCCCATTCTCTCGATATTTCTCTCCTTCTGGTTGCCCCGCTCTCCTTCTCCTCCTTCTTCTGCCGGTTGCCCTGTTCGGGGTTGCGTCAGGTCAAAGCCTGGCTGCCGAGGAACCGGGAGGAGGCGGACGGCGCGGGGAAGGCTCGCTCCACAGATCGGCGCGGGGGGACCGGTCTACGGACCGACGCGGGGGGGTGGACCGGTTCGCAAACCGGTGCCGCACGGCGCCCGGAGACAACGCGCCGCGGCGGCCAGTAATCACAGCTCGGCGGCCCGGCTAATTAGAGTGTCGCGGCGGCCGCGCGCCGGCCGGCCGACAAAACAATCGGCGACGCCCCCCCGCGCCGGCCGCTGGCCGCGCCGCTAACGAGCGGGTGTGAAGACACGTCGTCTACAAATTGACGGGAGAAGTCGGCTCCTTTCAGCGGACGGGTTGTGGTCGTGTAATCACGAGCGGACACGGCCCGGAACACCGGAGCCGCGCCACCGGCCGAAATCACAGAGCGCCTAATTAAAACGGCGGCCGCGCCGGCGGGTCGCCGCTGCCGGCGCGGCGGCGGCCGCGCGCCTGTCATTAGCGCGACGCTGGGCCGCGCCGGCCGCCGTCTGTTTGGAGAGCGACACCGCCCGTGGTGGTCCGCGCACGGCGCGCCGCCCGCGCCGCCGAGAGCACGGGTCAGGCGCGACTTCGGCCGGCCTGCTGCGGCTTTCTCACACTTTTCAATTTGTGATGAGACTTTGATGACACGACGGCGGCCGCGCGGCCGCCCATCAGCGCTGCCCGGGCGGTCATCAATAACGCGAGCTGCGCTATTGGAGCGGCCGGCACTGATCCGGCCCCGACGTGACAATGCGATGGGCTTCGTTTATGCGCCGTGAGAGCGGGAGGCTGGGAGCGGTGGCGGCCGCGTCTGGAGCCGGCGCCGCCGGTTCGGCGCCGCTGGCTCGGCGCCGCGTCAGGCTCGGTCGCCGCCGGCGGCTGTGCTGGGGACGTCGCCGGAGAAGAGTCGTCCGCTGCGGGAAATTGAGTGAATGCGGAATGATTAAACCGCGGCGAAGAAATCGCGAGCGCAGATTACCTTTCAAGCCGTTTGTTTGATCTCTTCAACAAGGTTCGGTTTGGGGAGGTGTTTTTACGTCCTAGCAGCACACAACTGGGAAAGCCTGCGCTTAACACGAATTCACGAGGTCGGTTGACATCGAAACGAGCAACAGTACATCACACGTGTTTTCGCGAGACGATCTTTAAAACGGTTTTATGCAATCTGTCATGTCCTTCCAAATTTGATTACGACACCGGAGCGCATACCACCACCGAGCGTTGCAGCAAAGAACGAAGCACCCGATGGTCAATCAGCTAACTTGAATGTACTTTGCGCAACGGCCACTGTGGTTTCCCTTGTGTTTGTGGGTCATTAGGCACCGTTTATCAATGGGGCTCTTCCAACTCCACCAATCTCAACCATCCTTGACATTCGATGGCTTCACTCCTTTGATGGCCTTCTTCTATATCAACTAGCCACATCAGCCAAGTGCTTTTTAGAATTTACCGCACCATGTAAGTGTCCATAGGCCCGCTGCAATCAGCAGAGTGATAAATCGTTATTAATGCTACGTCTGCGCGCGATTCGGCAATGCCGACAACGAACGGCGCTTGGATCGGCCTCCTGTTTGGGTCCACGCATCTCCTGAACGCAAGTAAATGTGGTTTGTGCACCGATCTTCAGCGCAATCTAAAACCTCCATATTGAATGGTGTGCAGCCAAAGTCCTTCCATTTTTCCCCGTATTGTCGTGAAAAGTAAGGCAAATATGCCTCAAATGCAGTAATTTTAGTCAAATATGTGCATTCTTGCGTTGTCAAAAGGCCCACGATTTCAGAGTTTCAGTCCTGCATGCTGATTACAGAAAGTATTTTTTCCGTGAGATTTTTGGTTCTGATAGTGGGGACGATCCCCTCTGTATGCGAATAGTAGACGCATCCCGCATTTCCCCTCCCTTTGGTATCTGCCCTAACGGTCATGATGTCCGGTAATCTTCAGATCATCTGCATAATGAACTTGCCAATTCTACGTGCAGCGGAAAAGGGATCCTTCCCATCTGGGTATAATGAATGACCTTCGGAGCTTTATGGATATTGCTGATGTGTTTACGTTTATATGGTGAATACCAAGGTCTTCAGCTTTTTTAAGACGTGTTGATTTGTCCAGCTTTCCAGCCAACGCATCTAATTTTATAGGACGCATCTTGGAAACAATAAGCTACCGCGTCCGTCATTTCCAGTGCTGTCATAGCTGTATGAAAATTTCCCAGCATCCTGATAAGGGCGTATTATTTTCTAACCATTTTTTATGTCGTAAGGATGGATGGATTTCAGATTTTAGGTGGTAAAAAACCGCGAACTTCAAAGAAACAGTACATGCTTTAAAAATGCAGATATTTAATGCCAAGCGCTTCAAGATGTTCTGCTCCTCAAAGCAAATGTAAGGAAAGGTCAGTTGAAGACATCTTGCTCTTCTGAATTTCCATCGTTCAACTGCAGCATAAAACTGAAATGATGATTTTCGTGCAGTAACTTTATTCAGAGTCGCTGATAAGCCGATTACCGGGCAACATTTCGTATGGTGGAATATCTAATGTAGTTAAAAAGAAAGCAAAATATCTCGCACAAAATAGCGGACAGGATTAATATTGATTGTGGTAAATATGGAGCGGGTTGGTTTGTTATTGGGTTTAGGGGCGCACCAATTTTTTCCCGCTGTTCATTGTTTTTTCCCGCTCCATATATAATAAGGGGCGGGAAAAACAATGAAGGACAAAATATTAAAAGACAATAAATATCGAGTAGGAAGATTTGACGAAGCGAAAAACAAGGGAAAATGCCGAATGGAAACTTATGAAGACAAAGTGACAAATGGGGCAATAATGAGCAGGATAAACATCACATGGGTAAAATGTCCAATGACAAAATATTGCGAAGGGATCAACAGGGACATCAACAGTACATGAATGAATATCGAAATGATCAGCATTCACGAATGAAGGTAATGGAGGGAATGTATAGCAGCTATATATCTCAAAGGATGAATATTGCACCACAACGAGAACCTGATAGTGAAGCGGTCAAAACTTTCTTTTGCCATGACTACTGACAGGGTTCAAATCCCCCAGTCTCGTTAGTTTAGCTTTTCGTCCTTAGCTTCCGGAGTGCTCTTTTTTTGGGGGGAGCGAGCTCGAAACGGAACCAGACCAAACGAGACGTTAGAGGAAAACAATTCGAACCCTCTGCTACGTGTTATTAGCAGCTGGAGGAGCTCCTGCCAAAAGCAGTCACAGTTCATCCCAAAAGACCACCAGGAAAGGAGGAAGGGGAAGTTTAATACACCGGGTACTGGTATTATGCATACTATGGCGCAAAATGGCAATAGATCACCAACGATGCCATCAGGTCAAGCGGCACAATCAGGATTTTGTTTTTGTGTGTGAGGCCTTTCGTTCACAAATCCGTAGAAAAAACATGGGTCCCCATAATAATCAGCTCTTGGGAATTCAAGGTAAACAGAGGAGAAGGCTCTTAGGAGCTTTCGTCTGAATCCTCGAATACCTCGGACAGTTTTCAGGAAGGGCCAGTGTCTTCGTTGCCACAGTGTTGTGCTACTATTCGCCCTGCGTAATTTCCATTCCGAAAATTATCCGGTGCGTCCCTGGGGATATTTTGTCATCCAATATTTTGCCTTTTCGCACATAGCCTGTCGACGTCTCTCCAGTGTGATATTTCTATTCCATATTTTGCGATTGACATTTCGCAAATTGACATTTTGTCCAACAATATGTTCCATTCCTTCAAAGGCTCCTTTTCGATATTCATCCCCGATGAATCATTTTTCACGCATAATTTACTGATATTCAGTGTTTATCCCCGCTGGCATCTATCTTGTTCGATATGTTAGCCTCGATAGCTTGCTTTCATTGCTTTCCTATTCAGAATTTCTCCATGCTATACATTGTCATGAAATCATAACTGGTGTTCACCTTGGTTTTACCACTCACTGAAGAAACTACCAGGACGCCAGTAAGCCTCGTGTGGATAGACGGATCACGTGTAAAGTTTGCAACAAGTTACATACTAATTTATTTCGGCTATTTTCATCATAAACTGTTATCTCGATAACGGCTGGACAATCGTCCTGGAATGGGACTTATGCCATGGCCATGATTAAGTGCTGAAAAATAACTGTTTTAAAATAGATAGATGTATATATGCTCAATGGATCAAAATAACCCCAATGGATATCGACGGGACCAGGAGGCCAAGGCCAAGGAGCGACGTACTGGCAAAGATTACGCAGGTAAGCAAACGTGTCAATGAAGTTCTCATCGGTTATGCTTGGCTGAACTTGGTATGGGTTGTAGCTTTCTTCAAGACTTACGAACACTTGAGTCCGGGGGCAGAGTAGGTAAGTAAGTTCTTGAACAAGGGAAGACAGTAACACTGTAGTTGTTTTCGTCAGTTCCTATGCATAATAGACAACAACTCTTTCTTCCGTGAAAGCAGGCCGACTTGTAAATGGATAGGCTAGTTTCAGATGTCGAAATCCATATATTTCGACTGCTGATGACATTGATTCCACCGAAGAAGGCGCCTCAATTTGTAACCAAATATTTGTCCTTTTGTAATATCAAATCCATGCACAAGTGTTCACGTTTGCTCCGGAACAACTTAAGCATCACTTCCTGAGTAGAAACGTCATCACAGACCTTCGTCCAAATTCGTGGAAATATGTTTTGACTAGAACCGCAGTTATCACGACATGAGACGCCTAACTGCGTGCTTTTGAAAAAAATCAAAACTCATTTGTCCGTTTCCAAGGGACATTGCCATTGTGTCTGTTACTTCGTAGTAAGACTGAAACCGTGGGATGGCGACTCTTGGCGGAGGCAGTGAGATGTAAAGGTGTGGTTGTTAGGAATCAATATTCCCTTCACTGCTTTACTTTCTCAACTTGCTTAGATCATCGCAAGCCACTTTTCGCAGCCGCCACGTGCAACTGTAACTGTCCATAACACGAACCCTGCGGCTCGCGTACGAGCAGGAAACGTTACTGCGCCAGGGGCACCACTCCGCCCGCTGATCAGTTTAAGTCGCAGATTGCCGTAACCGCGGCACACGAGGCGGCCATTGCCGACCATTAGCCGCGTTTCGAGCGTGACACGCAGTACTCGGCGCGGCCGCTGCCGGCGGCTCGGCTCGTCCGAAGCACGGCCGGCCGCCAGTCGTGCGTCGGCCATCCGCCAAATGGCAGCCCCACCGGGCCGGCCGGTAATGAAATCACTGCGCAGGACGGCGGCCGACGCGGCGCAGACTGCCCCGCGGCGGTGCGGGACCGCCGCGCGCTGTGTCGGCCTCGCCGAGTCCCGCCGGCGCTTCGTCACGCCGCGGCCTGTCCGGCAGCGGCGGCGCGCAGGCGCGAGCGGAGAGAGCCGCAGCTTCAGCCGGGCTGCATCAGCAATTACACGGCCTTCCTCGGGATGCATGGGGGCACATTTACTGCTTAATGGGTCTTGATTTTGTATGCAAATGCGCTGACCTGTGGAACCCGCGGTGGAGCTGGTGCCGGCTCGTTGGCGTTCGGCGCGTGTGCCGGTATTGGTTCTCTCTTCGCCCGATCGAACTGGTGCCAATCTGCAGGGCGGGTGGAGGGGGTGAGGTCTGGAACCGGCCGTCAGCAAATGATTCAGACGTCCCACCCAACCGTGTGCAAAAGATCCGGGCTGCGGACGCGTCTGTTCGTAGATCACTGTCAGTCGTCTGCAGATGATCGGCAGTCGATCACAGCGTCGGCTGCCTGCTGAGGGTTCGGTCCCCGGCCAGGTCTGCACAGGGTCCGGACCCTCAGTCGGCGGTAGACAAGGAGGCCGGGTCCCTCCGTCTGTCTGAGGAGGAACTCCGAGGCCTGTGGAATATCCTCACCTCGGCCCGCTGTCCAAAGCAAACCTGGATTTTATCGTGCGGGCAGGACTGGAAGCGGGTAGTCTACAGTTGACTCTGGCCCCGCGTCCGTTCGCCTGCAGCGGAACCGAATCCAGCGGCCGTCCTTCTGCGGCGGATCCGGACCCTTCAATTGTCCTTCCGCGGCGAATCCTGGCCCTTCAGTCGTCCGTCCGGGGCGGGTCCAGGTCCTCCAGTCGTCCGTCTGCGGTGGATCCGAACCCAGCGCGCCTCCGTCTGCGGTGGATCCGGGCCATCCAGTCGTCCGTCTGCGATGGATCCGGACCCTTTGGTCGTCCGTCTGCGGCAGGTCCTGGCCCGGCCGTCTGAGCAGTGCGGCCGTGATGCACGGGCTGGTTGTTTGGCGCCGCTGCAGCGCGCCGTACCGGTGTTTGCGGCCTCATCTGTGCAATTAGCCACCATCAGAGGCTGAGCTAAGGTCGTTGCGAATGCAACTGCATGCACACGTACTGCCAAAGCTTGGCCGGCGCCGTGTGTGAATCCCAGCTCCATAAATTGCGGGAAGCAATCGCCATCACCGATGATGTCGATACTGACCCCGTGGGCACCTGGTATGACGTCAGCTCTGAGCTTCAGAACCGAAAGTTCTGAGCGTCACACCGACATAACATGTCCGTGGTGCTTTAAACCATAGGTCATGACTTGATCCTGACGCGCTCATTTCATCACGGCTTTTCCCAGAAAGACAATATCTAACCTGCGCCGTGCGAGATTAGGACACTTTTTCCTTGGCGAGCTTTGACCTGCGAAAATTCCCGCCTGCGTGTCACGTACGAGGAGATGCGTAAAAAACAGTTATCGGTAATAATGAAAAGCCTTTAAGTTGTAAAACGGGAATCAGAAAGCTAAGTTCCTCATCGCTTTGTAGTGTTTGTTTTATTATTTTCCAACACCGTGAAGATTGCCAAGATTCTAGTTGGAAATACCGCCTAGAGCGGAGGAATACAGCACAGAGCCAGGAAGCTGCAGGTAGCTCAAGAAAAGACACGCGTGCCTAGTGCTTAGCGCTGCAACTGGCTCGATAATGAGTGATATTTTGACAGGCCGAACGCAGCCATTTTGTTAGTCAAAAGGAACTGCTGAAAGGTAGATCCAAGAGATTTCTGGTGACTCCGAACAAAAAGACTATCAATAAAAAGTTCGTAATATAATTTCCCCTACTGCATTTTTCTTACGGTCTTATTTTGAATGCAGTTAAAGCCCTTGTCATGGATTACGGCGTAGAAAATATCAGCACCGTTCTCTTGTGGTTGTGGAACTCCGTAACCGTCAGGCAATCTGTGGTCACGTTCCGCTGACGCCTCGTAATGAAAACATCCACGTCCGGCAATAAAAATGTCCGGCATGCCGGGTACGACTCCCGGCTGAGTGGGAGCTGAGTCCAGCTCAGACCAGAGCTCCAGCTGCCGGCGGCCGTCTCACGTCGGAGCGCCGGTGTCGAGCCCGTCGGCCGGGCAGGCCGCCGGGCGTAAATCACCGCCCATCGGCGGCCGTCCGGCGGCGGCGAGCGCTCCGATCCGAGATTTCTCACGGTGCGGCATCCCGAGGAAGCATAGATCTCGGCGCGCGGCCGGCCCGGCCCGGCGATTAAGACGGCGCCGGGGTCACGGTGTCACGCGCCGACCAATGGCAGCGCCGGCCGGCCGCCTCACCGCGTTACGCCGCGTCTGCCGCCGCCGGCAAAAACGCGCCGAATAAAAACCCACTAAATCAGACGGGCATAACGGATTCCGAGCGTTGTTTCTGTCGGTCTGGTAAATGTAACACGTTTCGTGACTATTCAGGCAATAACGCGGGCGGGGATGGGCGTAATGAATATTTGTGTCCGGGCTCGGGGCGCATCTAACGAGGCGTCGGTCGTCGATTTGTTCGATGTGCCTCGAGATAAACGTACTCTGGTGGAATCTGGAGCACGCTTCTGACAGATCGACCGTGATAATGCATCGATGTCTTTCCGAAACATGGTGTGACGAAAATACCCTGAGTTTAAATAGACGGTTATTCTGGTCACGTTTTGTTTAAATCCTCTCCGCACCAAAGCATGTTATCTGTTGTGACAAAGCAACGCGAATGGTTGGGCGCAACGTTGCGGTCATGGGCCTGGAAGGCTCGTTGGTTTTGGGCTAGCTCATGTAAACTGACTGAAGACGCTCGTTGCATGCTACCGAGCAGAAGACTGAAAACGAACCACAGATGCAAAAACCGAAATCGTTGGTGGGCGGGGTTATTCAGAAAGGAGTTTAGCAGCTGGATGTCACTCTGTCAGTGATACGGCATACCCTAATACAAAATATCACCATTCCTTCCCATGGTCATTAACAGAAGCGTAGTCAAGAGAGGGGGCCGCTGGCCCGGGTCCCCTCCTTTTCAGCAATATTCGCGCTAAAAATAACAATGGTCGGTTAGACTTAAGACTTCCGATCAGAATTACCAGCTCATTGGTTTGTCCAAAAACCTGTTCTTCGTTCACAACTATGGAACCATAGTTTATGGCCCAACAAATGCTCATCCTCACCCTGCTTGAGAGTCATGTGAGTGAGGTCGCGCCCTTTCGTCCCTTGGAAAATTTCTGGCAATGTCTCTGATATTTGATGCGCTGTTTTTACGAAATCCGTGAACAGCCGATATATTTTTTTTGTACAGACGGTTTCCATCACATCCGCGTTTTCTTCCTTTTTTAGCAAAGGTCTCTCGTAACACCTTTCGCAAAAAAGATCACCAGATAACGTTGCTCAAATGGCAATAAGCTCTTGTGGTTATTTTTGTCCGAAGTCCACCAGATAAAAGCGTCCGACAAGAAGTTATTTTGCGATACGTTGAATCTGTTGATGCCCAGCATTCGTCTTACCCGACAGTATCCAGACTCGTTAGACCACCAGGGCAACGTCATGATAATGAGCTGGGCTGATCCATCAGTGGTCAGCTGGGCTGGACCGTCAGCGCACAGAGTGAGCTGGGCTGAACTGTGAACGCACTGTTGAGCTGGGCTACGCCGTCAGCAGGCATTGCTGAGCTGGGCTGGATATAGTGTTAAGTTGGGATGGTTTTCGGTCCAGGAGCCACCGAGTTCTTGCGAGAGTCCAGGCTCCGCCCCCTAACAAAAAAAGAACTATTTGGACCTCTCCCATTTTCTTTGAAACTCAACATAAGCGATGCGAGGGCTGCCTCTATACTGAAACCTTTAGAAATCAAATTTCCGTCTCGTGCCATCCACCGTTCTCTCTCTCCGGCCTCCCTCAAAAGCCCGCCCTCGGGCCGGTCCACAGTGCTCGCCTGGGCCGTACCGTCCGTGCTCAGCCTGGCCGCACCATCAGCACTCGGAGTTCCCGGGTCACGCCAGGTCAGGCCCTCCATAATGCGGGCGCGGAGGCCGATCGGAATCTCATTATTTCGAGTCCGCCTCCCGACCGGCGCCCGGCGCGGCCAGGCTTTCACCGGCCGGCCGCCCCGGCTCAGGTCATGGGCCACGCGGGTCAGCCCGCCGGCCCGCCCCATTCATAACGGATTCCCCGCCGTCGGGCCATTAGCGGCCATCTCGCCGGCCCGGGAGAGAGAAAGTACGACCGGGCGGCGGCTGCGGATGCAACTTGTCTCACGGCGGCGGCGTCTTGTGTAATGAATGTTTCAATGCATGTGTCTATTGCGGGAAACGGTCCGTTTTATGCGGTGCTTGGCCGCGGGAAAGTCAGGTGGGATGCGCCTGCGCTGCCCATGCTCGTTATGTCGGCAGACCATGGGAATTAGCTATCAACATTTATCTCTGCAATGTTGTTCATGATTGTTGTGTTACGTCAAAATCAATGCGTCATGCTCTCAATGCGTCCAGTACTCGTCAGTTTGAACCTATGTAAGGGATTCAATATATTTTCCAAATAATGAATTGCCGGTTCAGATAAATTTAGATCCAGACTGTCAGCTTATGAGGAAAGCACGAGCCATGATTTTTCTCATGAGTTCTTCACATAGGGCCATGCTTTGAGAGTTGGGAATGCGGCATGACCCGAAAACAGTGGCATACTCGTATAGCATCCACACTTAATTTTCATGAAGAAGCACTGGAATAATGGGCGTAGCCAGGGGGCATGGGAGTCATGGCCCCCATGAGCCAAGCGGTCCTCACTAGATATGGCGTTTTCGCACGAATAAGGAATAGTGATTTTGTGTTGTATATCTCCAATATGTTGCAAAAGCAAACATGTGTTTTCCTGTGCGTTAAATATGAGGTAAGTTGCATAAAATTGCTGCTTTTTCCTATAAATTTCGTCCTATGCCAGTGGTATATGACAAAATTTGACATTTGCCCCATGGGTGTGGTTTTTGGAAAATTATTGTGGGTACCCAAAGGACATACGGGGATACCCATGTGCATTGCGTATCGGGAAGGGGTAGGTTGTCGAGACAGGAGGCTATGCCTAATGTTCAGAGAAATGTATCTTAAAAGGTATCACGGGAGGTAAACTGCAGAAGGATGTGTTACGTAAGTCACAGATCACAATGGCGACGACATCCTTACAGGGAATATTTCTGTTTTCCCGTTACCCCCGAAGCACATTCTGAGGAATATTTAAGATAATGTATTGATTATCATGTGAATGACAAGTGCATTTTGGTCATCAAAGACCAATATTTCACGCATTTTGGTTGCTGTATTTATCGACAGCGCCATCGATGCGCAAAATACAGTAATACCGTGCCAGAGAAAGGAGCCAATCAGCGCGCAGAAAATACATACGTAGATAAACTTTAAACGCACCCGATGCTTATCCATCACTCTGCCTTGCTGTGTCACACGCAGTCATAAACGGCAGCGACGATTGTTTTGACAAACAACACCAACGTATTTTGACCCATTCACGTAACGCATAACTGCAGGGAAAATTCGTGGAACTGTATCGGTACTTGCTTGAACACATGATGGCCGCCTTCATAATTTCGATGTTCGTCAACGGTTGTGAGCTTCGACATCGCCGAGGCTAACGATACCCTAAGACGTTTTATCGGTGATTTCCGTGGTGACGAGAAACTGGGGTAAAGAGAGAAAACTTGGTCTGGCAGCCAGCGTACTTACTCCAGCAAAATATGAGCTAACGACAGCGAGTTGGCAAGAATGGATGGCTCTTCGTTTCATAAGAATTCCCTCTTCAATCTCACGAGTACAGTTAAAAGACACGATTTGAATAGATATACTCAGTTTAATGGAGGACCTTGCTCCAGGACCCAGCTTGACAGAGTTTTACTTAGAGGGTGGCGGGGAAAAGCAATTGGTGGGTGACGGTGGAGTTAATAAGTTCCGACTATTGCAAATAAAGCTGATTTTATGTGGCAAACATCATGGATCCAAGAATATAACTACATTTGAATATCGTATTGCGGATGGGTGCCGGGACACCCACAAAGAGGTAGGAAACCACACCCCTGATTTGCCCCCCCCCCCGAGAAAAATCTTGGCTACGTGCCTGACTAGAATACAAAGAGGCTGTCACGACTCACGACTTCCTTTTTTGCAACCTCAGTCTCTTAAAATGACAGCTAGCTCTAACCGAGTTCAAGCTGCACCCGGATACGAGCTTTTCGCATCACAGCATTATCGTCCATGCCTGAATAACTCGTGTCAATCATCAGCAGCTTTCATCAGTCTTAAGTCTAAGTTCCGCTCATTAGTGATGTAAAGTACCCGTAACTTCATTTAGGGCATAGGTGTTGCATGCAGCGATGAAGGTGCTGCGCCTCTTTTTAAGCAGCTGTCAGTAGCCAGCGGTCTGCCTAAAATTGTCATCATCATCAATGCAACGCAAACCAGGGACGCAGTCGACAAGACATCGGAAAATACACAAGACAAAAAAACATAACGCCATGAGTCTAGTTTTGTGCTCCGAACGACTGCATTGAATTTACGATCTTTTAATCTGTGGTTTTCAAATTGTTTCGTATTTCATTTGTTCACGTAACCTTTTCCTTCCCTTCACAATGCTTCATCCTTTACCCGCCAGTTTGAGTCCCTGTACCGAGGGTAGCGCTAGAACGGCCGCAGTGATCTGCAATGAGGTTTTTGTCGTATCGTATCCTTTCGGTCCTTTCAGCAAGTGTCTCACACCTGAGAGCAGCGCCTTATCGAAAGTGCTTCTCAACCGGTTACCTGCTGTCATATCCTCATTTTCTATCTTCATGCAAAATCCTGGCTCCTGATACCACTTCCGTTGTGTTTAGACGTCTGTCTTGTATTTTTCCACGGCGATGTTTTCCGTGTGCTTCACAGCCCCATTTCCACGAGGATGCACATACGTAATAAATGAAATGAAGGAATTAAATGAATTAATGAAATGAATGAATGAAATGCTTCAGGGTAGGTGGTGAAGCAGTACCACCAAAGGAACGTTTTAAATGCATTTCGAGTACTCAGTGTTGACAAGACAAGGTTGTTTCAGGGGTTTAACCTCAGACTATCTCAGGGTAGCATTGTTTCAACCTATTCTCGTGGTCAGCGCTTAGTGCGACACTCCTGCACGAAGTACTCAATTAGGCGTTGACAACATTGAGAAGCACACGATGCCATATTCAGCCGCCCTGGAGAGGCGCTAAACCGGATATTTTCGAATGCGTCTGCCGACCATAAAATACCATGAGTACCAAGCATTCTTCCGACTGCCAAGTAACGTGAGTGCGCCACTTACGTTGCACCTCACCCAGGGCGGTGCACCAGCCGTGCGGCGGCCCCACCCCGTCGTGGCGTCACCAGCGCGTCACCGCCGAGCCGGTGACGCTCGAGACGCGTGTGCGGCGCACGCGGCGCATGCGCCCGGCCGCGTAATGAGCGGTCGTCGCGCCGCCGCCGGCCGGGCTCCACTGTGGGAACATTCTTCGGCGCGGTTTTTGTGGCGCGCCGAGACCCGGCGGCACGAGAGCGCGGCGCGCGCACCTGGCCGGCTCGTGGCCGCCGGGTCAGAGGTCAGGCGGCCGGCAGCGGCGACGGCGGCCGCGCCGGCCGCGCCGGCCTGCCGCGACGGCTGCGGCAGCCGCAGCGGCACGCCTCCTGGCGCAGCTGCAGAAACAGGACGCAGAGCCGCAGGCTGGAGACGTGCAGCGGCCGACGATCGAATCAGCAGTGCAGCGTTAGATTATCAGCGGCTGGCAGACGCAGAACGGCAGATACACGACATGGCGTCAGACTCAGATACTTGAAACGACGCCAATATGGGATGCATGAAACGGAGACGTCATAAGACAAAGAACGCAGGGTATATAACATAGCGTCAGACACAGAACTTCAGATGCATGGCACATCAGAAACAGAACATGAAATGACAGCATGGCACAACATGAAACACAGCGTCAGATACATGACACGGCATCAAACACAGAACTTTAGATACCTGACAAGGCATCGGACGCCGAGCGGTTGATACCGAACGGCTGACCCAAAATGGTAAACGCATGAGAAAGCGGCAAATGTCGCGCACAAAGAAGACAAAGATAGACAGATACAAAGCGCGCGGCTTCAGATTCACGACGTGATGACTGGTGTTGATTATTGGAATCTGAATTCCGGCCTTTTCAAAATTTACCGATTTCCGAAAAGGAAATCGGTTGCACACAGCACTAATTTTTCGGAAAAGAGTTGGCCAGCTTGTAGTAAGTCAGTTGCAAAAAAAAAAACGGATCAAATGCTGCTTAGTATTCCAGTTATAAGCTTTACTCCAGGCATGGTACAAAACTGTCATTTCGATACAACCACTGTACACCATGGTTGGCTACGCTTCTGCGCTTTGCATACCAAGTTCAGTTCCACATCTTTTAATACCCATATCCACATTGCATACATTGAAAGCGAAATGAAGCTGTTGCTGGTCAAACCAATAGTGGATATCTAAGTGAAAACTAGAATTCATAACATTTACTGCAGTTTTGATGTCATTTTTATATCCAAACAGAACACAAGATATCCTTTAACTATTTGTGAAAACATAACAACAGATTAGATTACGAAATCGAAAGACAGATATTACTACAGCGCCCGTAGTTGATGTCTGCTTCTACTGCGTCACTGAAAAAAGAATTCTCTTGGACAGACTTGGATCTTGGACAATCTTTGACACTCGCATGGATTCCCCTTCGGAACTTGGTCGAAAATTGGCTTGAGTTTTTCCGCAAATAACAACACTAGTGATGACAGACTCATGGCGCTGCAAAAGGCGTCAAAAACGACGAAAATGCGATCAGGAGTGCATCATTACTGGAACTGCACCTATGTTGCGAAATTGGCGTCAGCGTCGTCGGACTTGTTCATCTGGGGCCAAAACACTTGCACTTGGGAAACGTCAATCGAACGTACGAAACAGACCAAATCAACCGCCAACAGTTAAGACAGTCTTAATACTTTTAACTCTGGTGAAATGAGTTTGGCTGCTGCAAAGGAGGGTGCTGATATATCTCATGCTTAAGAAGCGCAAACAGGCGCCTTGCGAAGACTGGCTCTGCCCGGTCGTTTGGCAGACTGCGGATCGAGCACGTACCTGGCGGTTCCTGTTTTGTTTTTCTGTTTTTTTTTTTTTTTATTCAGAGGGTCAGACGTGTGTGTGAGGCAGGACTGGGCAGTGCGTCGAACAGCTGACGGTCGTGTGCCGGGCGGCAGGTAGGTCGTGAGTGGGTCGTGTCGTCCTGTCTGTGATCCCGGCTCGTGTGCCTGGCGGCAAGCCGATACAGTGTATGGGGACCGACCGTGCTGTCTGTGCTCCCAGGGTTAGTGTGCGTAGTCAATCCTGCGTCGTGTGCCAGTGTAAGTGTAGACAGTCCTGCCTGTCATCCCTAGGCAGTTTGCGGCATGGGCCGTGCTGCTCTGTCTCCGATTCAGAGGGTCATCCCCTCCTGCCTGTGATCTCTTGGTCGCGTGCGTGGCCGTCCCGTCCTGCCTGTGATCCCTGGATCGTGTGCGTGAGCTCGCCATCCCACCTGCGACCCCAGCCTAGTGCGCCGGGCGGCCGCTGCCGCCGGCGCCGGCCGGTGCGGGGCCGGCCGGGGCGGCGGCCGCGGCCGGCCCGCCCACTCGGCCGTCGGCCGTGTCCCGCGGCCACCAGTGCCATACCGCACCGCCCAGCCAAATGAGACGTTTAGCGGGCGGAGCGGCGCCGTTCCCACGTTCCACATCTCCCGAGACGGGATCAGCCGCCGAGCGAGCGGGGTCATGGAAGGGGAGGACCGTACAAACTGCTACACCGACTGGTGCCAGCTGACATACAGAGGGTCACGGAGGGGCAGGACCGTACAAACTGCTACAGCGACTGGTGCCAGCTGACTTACAGAGGGTCACGGAGGGGCAGGACTGTACAAACTGCTACACCGACTGGTGCCAGCTGACTTACAGAGGGTCACGGAGGGGCAGGACCGTACAAACTGCTACACCGACTGGTGCCAGCTGACTTACAGAGGGTCACGGAGGGGCAGGACCGTACAAACTGCTACAGCGACTGGTGCCAGCTGACTTACAGAGGGTCACGGAGGGGCAGGACTGTACAAACTGCTACACCGACTGGTACCAGCTGACTTACAGAGGGTCACGGAGGGGAGCACCGTACTACTGCCACACCGACTGGTACCGAATGAGTTACAGAACGTCATGGAGTGGATGGACCGTTAGAGCTGAGAATTCGCATAGATTTTTGGATTGGAATATTCGGATGGGATATTCGAATATTCGGATTGAATGTTTGAATCTTTTGAGGTTTGTGCCATTTCGTTCCAACAGGTATGGTCGGAGAAATACATTAAAACCAGACAGATCGATATTTGCGTAAACAAGTTACAGAACTGAGGTTTCGGCCGACGCTGGGCTGATGGCGGCCGGGCCTCCGCCGAGGCAGGGCAGGGAAATGACGTCACAGGCAGAGAGTGCTCTGATTGGCAGTCATGCTACGGTGTAACCAGAGATGCAAGCTGTCAAGCACAAACGACACGGTGCTCCGGAATGATCAGTTTGAGAAGAAGAGATAAATATCGGGAAACATCCATTATTTACTCCTGCTCCTCACCACCATGCCAATACTCAATATCACAAAGACAAGGCTCCGCTGGGAATTCGGTATTGCCTAGCAACCACTCGGTAGCACGCATTTGCAGCATCGGCAGCCAAACGCGATTCTTTTGAACTGCCTACGAGCACTTTTTTCCTCTGTTCAAGGACAAAAATAAAACGTGATGAAGATCATATTTAAAACAATCTATTTAAAAACAGACACATTTTCGTAACGAAAATATGAATGTTAGTCGCCAGGATAATTCTGTGAGGGACTTCTGTGCCGCCGCTTCGATTTCGGAGGAGGATATGCCCGTGACATTTTTATGATTGCAAGGTATTTTTGCATGGAAAATCAGCATATGTACAGAAGCTCATTGCACGCACAATGTCAGTTAAGGTACTGGGAGACCGGCTATTTCCCTGTATTCGTCTCAATGGACAAAAACAAAAGAGACGACGTAAACAAGCCCACAGTACTTTACGGTAGCGTCCGACTTCACTCGCCGACTGACACCAAACCGGGTCTCTGCCGCTGTTGCCGGACATAGAGCAAATGTGAGATGACTCTTCGAGGCTACTCATCGCCCCATGAAACATAATGGGCAGATCAGTTCACAGTGGGGAGGGGCTGAAAATATCTCAGTGTCTCCCTCAGCATTGCTCTTCATCCATACTCCTGTGCATCATGTGACATGGTGTATAAAAGCCAAAATAACGTTAGACAATGCCCGATAAGCAACTCACTTGGTTTTGCATAATTTGGCTTACATATTGCCTCAGGTTCTGCAGCGTAATAATCGGCGAATATTTTGTGCAAAAATGGTTAACCAAATATTGGCTGAATATTCGGCTCCTGGAATCAAGATTCGTTGACTCACCGAATTCGGATATTCGGTCGAATTTTCGAATAATACGAATCCAAGTTTTCAGGACCCTACAAACTACTACAGTGCCTGACACAAACCATCTCGCAAAGAATTATGGAATAGGAGATCATTTCGAACTTGCAAAGAATTATGGCATAGATCATTTCGAATTGCTGCACCAACTTGCACCATCTGCATCATAGATTTGCACATCGGAACTTGTGCTATATCAGTATGTCACACCTGGCAGGGTGTCTGTCAAGCATGCCTCGTTTCAGAACAGGGGTCCTTCACATAGTGTCTATGGTGACCTGACACTGAACAATGAACCTGTGCTCGAGCCCATAAAAGAGAGAGAGAGGGAGAGAGAGAGAGAGAGAGAGAGAGAAACTCGACATGAGAGGACGCGGTAAAGCCTATTTTCAGTCTTGTTAATTGTAATCTATCATGGCAAAGAGCACGTGGTAACACGCTGCTCACGATTTCGATCGAGCGTTCCGTGCGGTTACCACTGGCGCAAACACGCATCATTTTATGTGTCTCTCAACGCACGAAACATAACAGAATGATAATTGTGATCAGTTAGAACTTACAAATAAGGTAACTGATTACGTGGCAGCATATTGGAAAGAATGGATGTTTGGCGGAAATACGTAAAGAAAAAGTGCGGCAATTGTATGCAAGAAATTGTTAGAAGGATCATGAACGATAAAAACGAGCCCCAATCTAGCAAATCACGCAAATGCCACTTTTCACCTTCACCATTCCACGAAAAGCGTAAGATCGTGAGACAGTATCTATTTTCCTATGCACGGCTTCGGGAATAGCCAGCGCTGGGACGTAATGCCCTCTTCCTCGGAATCAATCCTCAAGAGAGGCAGAAGCTCTAACACTTCAGACGCCAGGTCTCGCATCGCATGTCATTTAATGCACCTTCCATAAATTATCCACCTAGACTGGTGTTGTTTTTGGCGGGCGATGCGAGTCCGCGTTTCTGCGATGATAAACCAAGCAAAAGCCGTAACATCTTTGAGTAAATGAGGCAAATATGTGCCAATGTAAGGCATAACAAAGAATCGAAAACAATGCACCGATCACTAAGTCATCTGAAGCTCCCGCACCGCCAGAATGTTTTTACAGCGTCTGCTCTGGGAGGAAGAAGGGGTGATGTCCGACCCGGGGCCTGACTCGGGGCCTAACGCGAGGCCTGACTCGAGGCCTGACTCGGGGCCAACCCCGGGGACGAGAGGCGGTAACGAGCTGAACGAACAGGGGCCGAGCCGCCGCGCAGACCCCCCGAACTCGCGACGACCAATTACCCAGCTGCCTGGACGACCGCAAATGGCGCTCCTCTAAACGCAAATAATCCCACGACCAAACCAGCGGGCAATCATTACATCATTACTACAATTATTATGATACAGCCACGGTTAGGCAGGTATCCCGACCCGAGAGGTGGGTGGCCGTTTGCCATTAGTTGGGGGCGTCGTCGTTGGAGGAGGGGGGTCAAACAGCCCACCATCCGTCTCCATTCGATCAGCCGTCATCGGCCTTCAACCCGGCTTGACAGCCTGTACCTTAGCTGGACTAGATACATGGCCAACGATCACTGGCACCGGCGATGATCGCGCTGACGGCAGAAATCTGCGGCACAAGGCCACCGCGAGATGGTAATGACAGTTACCTTGGAATACATGAAGAAGTCTGGAACAGGACATGATTCGCGAATGAAACGCTTAAGTTTTTTCGGGACCGTAAGACCTACCCTTTTTTAAAAAAAAAACTTCACGTTTAAGCTGCACAAAACGATTTCAAGCGGAATCGAAATAGGATGAGTAACATAACTGATTCAGCATATCTCAAGTTGTATGTTTAAACCTTTGCAAAACAGCAACATGTCAACCTAAATGTTCCATGTCTGCAAAAGAAAGATCGTTTTTCTGGGTTGAGCAATATTTATTTCATGATCGTTGCGAGACATAGAACGTCGTCGTGACGCTGCCTAGAATCGTAAAGGGAGCGTAGGAAGCAAAGTGTAAGGCAAGCGCGTAAGTGCTTTGTAAGGTAGAAAGCGTTGGCGGTAAGTCCAAGACCAGTGTATCAAGGAAAGCCTGCAACAGGGCAATAGGCTTTCGTTAAAGCCTAAAACCGAAGGTACTGGGTGAAAAAGGCATCAAAGACGAACTCCGGTATGACGATATTTTTATGTCATCAAAACTGAAACAAGCATTTCATAGACAGACTTTTTTGCATTTCTGACATTTGAGAAGAATGTGAGGTAGGCATTTTCAAAGAGCAAGCTCCAGGCCAAAACCTTGGTGTTGCTTCCATTTTTGTTGCATTCGTCTTGTCCATATTACATTATACACAAATTGATGTATGTACTCATCGCACTTTGACTAAGACAGTCTAGCAGAGTTGCAAGATGTCAGTACAAAGGAAAAGACTGGCCGTTAATTGAACTGTAAACTGGGGGCCCGGCACGGGCCAAAAATTAAGGAGATGTCACGGTTTTAGTGCGTTTCTCTCCATGCAACGGCCACAGACGTAAAGTTACATTTCACAAAACTCGGAGTGTGCATTCCCTAACCCTTCCCTCCTCACACACAGTTTTGTTGATTCCGTGGCCAAAATTACATGACCTTATCGGGATGGCCCTTCTGATTTGCTTTTGCTTTTACGCATTAGTATTCATCTTCAAGGTATCCCCTACCACCAATACGTGAATCGAGCCCCGACAATCGTTTCTGATCGATTCCTGAAAACTGGCAGGGAACCATGACGCCGATGACTTAATAACAGCCTTTTTCAGAGGCAAATATTCGCTGGTGCTGCCGGGAGCTACTAACTTCTTCTCAGGAGCCGGCGGCTATTGATTCTGTCACACGGGCTACCCGGCGGCGGCACCAGGTTCCCGACAAGGCGCAGCCACCTGTCCAAATCACCGCCAGGCCAACGAAATTGAATCAGCCGCGGGCTGAACCGTAACATCTGACAAACCCGAAGGGAGGAAACAGGCTGCTTTACTCCAGATTCCATATTTCGGACAGAAGTACAACTGAGATTGAGAAGTTTTCTGTTCAAACAGAGGGTCAAGAAAGCTAAAAGACTGAATGCAGTAGATAGGAAGCGGAGGATTTTTCCCTGATTATAAAAAATATCATTCAAAATGCTGCTCATTTACCAGTACCAAGACGTGTTCTCTGTTGCAACAAACATCTCATACAAACTGGGTGGCTAGCTGGTTACGCATGCACAACGACAGAATAAGAATGAGAAGCCAAGTCAAGCTGTTTCTGACCATTTAGTGGTTTATGTCGCGTGAAACAAATGCTTCAGACGATTTGGTCTTTTTGTACCAGCCGCCACCCATGAACAGAGCAACCTGGAGTGCCCCCGCGACCAGACGCAACGACAACAGCACCATACGTTAACACCGAAACGTGAAAAAGACAGTCGTGGCGCTCCCAGCTAAGAAACGGGGAAATAAAATAACAGCGCGAATAAACTGCTACAAAGCATATTGATGTCTTCACGAAAAAACGGCAATGAACTGGAGAAGCTGGTCTGTCCTGTCAACTGCTCCATCTTCACTGTCTTTCGTTATGGCATAACCAATGTACCAAACAACGTTTCATAACTTTCACAGCACTCCCCTGTTTCGACGGCAGTGCGCCGAAAAAGGCAGCGCCGCCTCCGCCCTGAACCAGAGATGGCCGCGAGGTGAGCGGCCGCCCCCACCCTGCACCCTGGACCCCCGCTGGCAGCGAGCGGAGCCCAGCAGGGTGCTGGCTGACCGGACCGGACCAGGCCAGGGGACCGGGCAGCCGGCCTGACGCGGGCCGGCCGGCGCCCGTCTTCGTTAGGCCTCACCGGGCCAGACAAGTTATGACCTATCGCCGCACCTGTGTTACACGCAGCCCGGCCTAATTGACAACACATTCCAGGGGCGGTCAATTATCACACGCGTCCCGATGAGGTATGTAATCGTTACGGCGCGCGCCGCCCGGTAATGGCCACACGGCGCGCCCGTCGATCGGAAGCAAAAAGGGGCTGGTATGCAACGTCATGAGGGTGGATCCGCAAATTAATTGGAGCATTTTTCACCGCTGATTGTTTGCTCACATCGCCACATTCCAGTTGGTGATGTACGGACGCGCGGGGGCCGGCGGAGCGGGCTGCCGCCGTGGCCACTTCGGCCCCCTCTTCACGGTTTCTCTCTGGGCAATGGACACCTCTCATAAGTGGCCCCTCATTGCAGTCCAGTTCGCCTTTCGGTTAGCGTGCAGTCAGTCACAGGTAGAAACGGACAAAAACCGCGAGCAAAAACCAGTCGTAGGCGACGAAGTTACCAAAGCCACCTGATATGGCCGAATGCACGCCCACGTATTGTGCGGGAGGTGATTTGTGGCGTGCAGTTCAGAGGTCAGGGGCAGGTGTCACCGGCGGCACCTGCCGGCCGGCCGACGCAGAAAAGCTGCCACCCCTGACGTGAAATCCGACTACCTCGGGGCTGAGACGGCCCTTGTGGCCCCTGTACGGGCTGAGGTCACTCTTCGGGTCCAGACGTAGGCATGGTTTGATGGGTTGACACCTGGAATGTAGTGCGTGATCAACGACGTGAGACGAGGTGTCTTGCAAAACTGAGAATAAACCGATGGAAGATTGTATTATACGGTTTTCCCGCATCTGGAAAGTTTAATTCCAACGTGCACGGCGTGCAACTATCCACTGCAGTTTACTTGTTCTCCTGTCCAAGAATTCGAACGATCGCTCCAGAAGCTTTGAAATATGAGGTAAACGTAACGAGCCGACGTCCACGTTTTTGTGCATTCCAACAGCCAAAACAAGTGCTCCAGCCGAGCCGTCAGTACGTCCCGCTCACCGATAAAGCTGTGTGGTACCACAGACAGCGACGGGGGCGCGTCTCTTGCTGCGCGCCGGGGGAGGGGGCCTGCAGGGGGGGGGGGACAAAAACGAGGCGTGTGCTCCGTCTCAGCGCCCTGGACGCTCGATGAAAAACGGCCCGGCGGCGCCAGGACACCGTCTCGAGCATGGGAAACGGGCCGGCCGCGGCGCGCGCAGGCCCCCGTCTGAGGCCGCTGGCGTTATAGCACGACCCCACCCGGCGGCGGCGGTACTGTGGCCACACTGTACAAGCTGAACAGGCCCCCGTCTGAGGCCGCCGGGGTTTAGCACACCCCTTCCGGCGGCGGCGCTCGTACTGCGGTCACACCGTGTCAGGCTGAACAGGCCCCCGTCTGAGGCCGCCGGGGTATAGCCCGACCCCTCCCGGCAGCGGTCGTACTGCGGTTACGCCGTATCCAGACCAAACAGGCTTCCTTCTGAGGCCAGGGTCTAGCACGACCCCTCCCGGCGACAGTACTGTGGTCATACCGTGTCCGGACCGAAAAATCGTGTTCGGGAGTTGGGATCTAGGGAAATGGCTGGCAGGGGCCGAACAACACCGCGTCCCTGGCGGAAAAGGTTTTTTTTAGTCAGGTTAAATCATCCATGAATGCCCACAGTGTAATACAAGCGTAATAAGCGATCTACTCAAGCCATTTGTGTCACATGTCAGATAAATTTACGTCTTCCTGAGGAGACTTATCAGTATCACCAAGACCACTGCACTGAAATGACTCGAATCAAACAGTGATGCACGCGTTGGAAAGATTCGTAAATAAACTGAACTGAACTGAACTGAACTGAACTGAAAAAATCGCGATCATCAACAGAAATGCAGTTTTTGCTATTTCCATGGATTATTCCGTTCAGCTTTTCTAAACAGCTGTCTAAACTAAGCATGCAACATACAGGTGGGGTACTCGGTCACTGTTTAGGGACTATGTGCATTTTCTTGAGTAACTAGCCTAATAGCCATTTTTCTGCTAGCTAGCCTAACTGGCCAACAGCATATTTCGGACCTTGAACTCATCAGCGACGATAATAACATAATCTTCAGTGATAAGAAATTGTTACTTAGCTCCGGGCGCATTTAGCTGTTGTGACTGGAAGGGGTTCTTCGTTAAGATAGGCGAGGACATGCATCCTCTCTCCAGTTATACGAGTGCTTCCTTCAGTGTGGATAATGATCATATATGGACAATGACCATAGAAAATGGAACTGGAAATTTTCCAGTCGGGACAACTGCCTTCTGCAACACCGCAGTTGTTCCCGACGTTTACCGGACAGTTGTTTGTCGGAACAGGAAATATTTGTCTCTAAATGACGTATCTGTCACGAAACCAAGCAGTCCGGAGTGACCAGGAGTCTAACCTCTAGGAACGCTACATCACTATACTCTGATCTATGAGACTTCCTAAAAATGGTACGTGTGATAAATCTGGCACCATGATGCGAAACCTTAGCCATTCTGTAGTACTGCTTTTGCAATGAGTCTTAAACGTTGTCTCTTTTTGTCTATTAGCAGGACCTAAGGTTTTTGGAGGGACGGAGATTCTTTTCCCCACCTCCACCTGGGACACGAACAGCCGTGAATGCAGGAAAGTGAAAGATGAGGAGGCGCGACCAGGAGGAAAGGAGAGGCGTCGAGCAGAGTGGACCTCGTCACTCGGGCTCCCCTGGGACGCCGGCCAGGTCCGGGAAAAACAGGCCGGTCTTCTGCTGCCAGCCGCGCTCGGAGGGGGACGCGCCGCGTCTGGCAGCCCGGTCCGATCCGCACCAGCTCCCGCCGGCCCGGACAGGGTCGAGCGGGGCCGACATTGACACTGACACCAACACCGACACTGACTCTGGCACTGGCAGTGACGCTGACACCGACAATGACATTGGCCGGTCAGTCAACACGAACATCGGCAGGGCTCTGAATGCTGCAGGCTCATTAGTTCACCGATCTGGGGAATGAAGAAGAAAAAAGAGGGAGGGGGAAGTCGAAGGGAGAGAGGGGAAACGCTGGAAGCATTAGTCATCCAGTGGTTCACTCATGATTCTTTGGAGGGAGAATGAAATAGTTTAAAAGCCTTGTTTTATTCTCTTGAAGCGTTAGCGTTTTCTGAACGTTAATAACGTTTTAATAAACTTTTTCACGAAACGTTGGAAATACGAGTACCCTGAATTTCCTGAAGCTAGTGACAAAGGACATTTCATCTAAGAGAATCCAGGTAAACCGTTACACCAACGTAGGACCCAATTTTTGTTTGATGTTATAGTGTCAGTTCATTGTCTTTAACAAAAAAGTGGTGTAATGTTCCGCCCATATGGTTGCCAACGTAATGTGACTGTCATTACGTCTGAGGTCCCGGTTTAAAGGGATTGAAATAAAATGTTTGGTTTTATTTCAATCCCTTTAACTCTGCGCTATTTATTTCCATTGGCGTACCGCTAAACATACCTCATCTCTATTTTCATTTCCAACTTTCGCCGCTCCCTGAGAACAGCAGGCAGCTTTTTCCGTGCGGAGACGAGCCTGTGCCACGTTGAAAAGGACCATAAATTCCACACAAAGCAGTGAATCCGAACCGGCACCCTTTTTGCAGACCAATTTCGAACGGGGGAAGAATCCTTATTGATACCTTCGGCACCAAGTAATCACCAATGGAGTGAATGGCTAATTTACAAAGATCCCTCATCATTATTGTCCGGAGAAAATGACCAGGATAATGCACAGTTTGGCGCACAAATCTCATGTCTCCAGTAAATGATACAGTAAAAAGTCTGGCCGGCCGGCGGGACCGATGACTGTTATTTCGGCCGGCAGGGTCGCTGTATTACGGTTTGGTAAAGGGATGAACACAATGATGCCGCCGGAGGAATGAGATAATGCGCAGGGCGCCGCGCCCGAGCGCCGTGACCACGGCCATTACCGGGCGCCTTCATACTTCTGTAGCACCCAGCCGGGCGGCGGCGCCGGCCGGCCGCGCCGCAGCCGGCGTTCCCGCCTAATCGCCGCGCGGAGCACGCCTCACGCGCGCGGCCGAACCGCCGTGATTGACGGCTGCCGGTTCGGATGGGTGGAACTGGCGGTGCTACCGCGGCGGCGGCCGGCCGGCGCCGGCGCCGCCGCCGCTCGAAGCGGCCACTTACGGCGCGACCGGTCGTTTGTTGGCCGTTTGTCGACGCGTTCGTTTGCTGTGGTCACTCGTGTAAAGGTGTTGTCATTGGTGTAGTATTATAATGAAGGTGGCTGTAGGTGTCGCCGTTATACCAGCTGTTTAAAGAATGGGAAATACTTTACTACCGAGACGAAAGTACAGTACTCCCACAAAGACAGAATGAAGAAAATGTGGTTCCAAACACCCAATTGTGCCTTGACAATTTGCATTATCCCAAATTGTCCTTGATATCGCTCTAAGTCACAAAATCGAACTACATCACGACTTGAGCTATTATCTTTCATTCGTACCTGATGCAGAGTTTCATGAAAAGGTATTTGTTCATCGTGGCATTTGTTTCACTGCTTCGGTAATATTTGGCCGCCAGAGGAAAAGTTGCCCCAGGAAGAAGGTAAATCAGCCGGGAGAGAAGCCGGAAAATGGTTATTGCTCATCGTACCAAGGCTAAACACGTAGTCAAGAGGGGGGGGGGGGGTCATGGGGACAGTGCTCCCTCCCGAGCCAAGCGGTCTATACAAAATATTTAGCGATTTCGCAGGAATACGGAATAGTGATCATGTATATGATGCATCAACAAATATTATGTGTTTTTCCCGTAGCGTTAAATATGAGGTCAGTTGCGTAAAATCGCTGCTTTTTCCTACAGATTTGGCCATATGCCAGTAGCATATGACAAAATTTAGCATTTGGCCTCCTGCTGAGGAAAATCCCGGCTACGTGCCCAGCCAAGGTCTAGACATGACTTGCGTAAATTTACCCTTCATATTCGTGACAGCCAAGCTAGGTTACCTGCGAGCCATGTACTAAGAGAAAGACGGATACAAACAAAAGGGAGAGTTAGCTGTTTCTGGAAAACGCCTTCATTATTCAGACTTGCTGGCCCTTTTTTGTTTTTCCGAAGCCCTTTTTCTTCATAAAGATCCTTGAAGCCTCCACCAGGAAAGCTAATTGACAAAATACCCTGCAATCATGGATCGGAGGATCTTCAAGTTTTTTGATCAGGGGGTATTGGATTCACTTTGCAGGTCCGAATCGTGGCTGGAGTTCCTAGGAAAATGCGAAGATATATATCCCAATTTTAGACCTATTACCTAATGTCTGAATCACTGAAAAAATGAGCTGGTCTGAAAAAACTGGTATGAAATCGTATTCAGATCTCTCAAATAATCTTCGAAAATTCCTAGACAAGGATGGTTCCAGTGCAGCGATCTCCTAGTTTTCCGCTTTCTACTTGATCTCCAATCCAACCGTGCTCTGATAATGCAACAGCGAAAGTGGTGAGTGATGGTATCAATCGCTCCAGCCAATATCACGAAGGTGCCGTTTCGTGTGGCGTTACAGCTCCGATCTAATGGTACCGCCATCTACTGAGCAAGCGATAAACTAGTATTTGTGGAAGTACTCGGCTGGTTGCTCCGCGTTGTTGTCGATCTTTGTCTAGGCAAGCTGCAACGGCGAGGTGACATCAGGTGTGTAGGGTAAAAATGGAGCGTTTCTGTCACCTGCCAGCCTAAGTTCACAGCGTTTCGACCAAAGCGATAATAGAAGAAAAGCTCCCGACTGTCTCACAGACCATGCGATGGAACCGAAGCCTTGACTTGATGAAACAGAAGCCTCGCTGATGAGAGTTGAGACAGTCTCCTCCGGCCAAAGTCAGACTCTCAGTTCAGGGCCGCTGAGTGACTGGGGCTTCGGACCACCTCGCCGTGGTGCCGCTCCTCCTCCTGTCAGGCGTGCTACCTGTCGGGCCGCTGAAAACATCGGCGCGCCAGCAGCGTAGGCTGTCATTAGCGTTGAGCCGCCGCATCACAGACTGACGGCCAATCAACCATCAGATTACCGCAGGCGAGTGGGCGTGGCGGTGTGCATGACTCTGTCCTGGCTGAACTGCCGAACTTTGATGAAAATCGACAGGACTGTCAGCGCAGAAATTGTTTCCTTCGACAAACTTTCTGGTCCTTGAACAGAAAAAACTTCTAATGAATCTTAAACAAAATCACTAGTAAGAAAGGAATATAGGAGAATGAGGTGGCTTTCTGTATAGAGGTAAAGACCGTTTTTTTACTGAAAGCACGAAATAATAAACAGACACCTAACGTTATGGCGCCGACCGATGTATTTTGTTCTACAACACATAGGTCCCTGTGTGTCCTTGGATCTTGGTAGAATTGAAGTTTACTACACCATTTAGAGAGGTTATCGGAGTAACGCAGAATGTAAAATGCATTGGCGAGACTGTTGGCTGTCGTATAAACAACTATGCACTTCATCACAACATTGTGGCACCACCTACATCCGTGGGTACGCAGGGCTTCCCTCCGCGGAAGAGCGTTTTTATAGCAGGTCGTCAGCCCAGACCCTCCCGAAACCATCTTTATGGTGCTACCCCAATTACGCTCTCTGTAGCATACCAGGTCTAAAGGGAATGATCTTGGACACTGGAACGACCTATCGGAACCACATCAGACCATAATCACAAGGGCATTTCTTGTCAATTACTCTATTGGAATTTCGGCTGGATGGCACCAGTAGCAATGTGCAGTTAACGCCGTTTTTACAAATGCTGAAACCCGCATATTGTCTGTCGGCATACGTTCCGTCTTCTTTTGCCTTTGATACTTGAACCCGATGCCGTCTCCAGCTTTAAACCATTCGTCTGCCAGACTCGTCTGCTGTGGTTATTGCAAATGAAGACTACGGGGTAAGCCACATGTTCGTTGTTTTGGCCTCAAACCGCACGTATATGGTCAACATGACGGCTTTAAATCTGTCGATTTTTGTGCATTTTCTGTAGCTTACACAAGGAAAGACATTTTGTTGCGATGCAGAATGTGATGCAGAAAGTATGTCCCCATTGACTTGTGTTCGTTGTACTATTTGCATTTGTTAGTGGAGTCGAGCAGTGGGTTTCTTCACCGACACAACTCGGCTGTCCAGCGCCGGTAGTCGTCTCTCGTCTGCCCGTGGCCTACGCGGACGGCCCGCTGCCGCCGCGGCCGCCGCCGCCGGCATCTCGCGCGGCGGCGGCGGATTGACCGGGCGGCCGGCCGCGGCCGTGTCAATATTTGACGCCAGTTCCAATCAGGGCGGCCTTTATGAGGCAATCGGCCGTCCGCTCCCCGCCGGACCGGCCGGCGACCGGCCGCCGCCGCCGCGCGCCGCCCTGTTTACCGGCTGATTTATTGCACGTGCTAATGACACGCGCTCCGAGCAAACGTCGGCCGGGCGGTGATCACCGCTGGCGGGGCGAACCGCTCCCGGCTGGCGTCATCGCAGCGGGTCTGCCGAGGAGGCCGCTGGTGCTGGATTCAGCTGCCGGGGACTCAGGTGGTGTGAAAGGGTGGTGCGTTTGTGAAGGTCGCCGTTACCGGACTGTGTTGCTGTGGGGGTCAATGGAGCTGGGTCAGGGTGGGACTGCTACCGAGGCCACTGCCGTAACAGGGCAGCAGATTAAAGAGGAGAACGCTAGTATTTTGGCCAGTTGTCATGTACACCACGGTCGGTGTTAGCAGTTGACAGACCGAGCTGCTGACCTTTTCCGTCCATCGCTGGGCAGTGTTGCGCACCGGTGGCGTCTGCCGAAGGAGAGGGATCCACATCAGCGGCGTCTGCTGACGGAAAGGGGTCCACGTCATTGACGTCTGCCGACGGAGAGCAACTCATATTAGTGGCGTCTGCCGACGGAGAGGAGTCCACGTCAGTGACGTCCGCCGGCGGAGAGGGGTCCACGTCAGTGGCTTCTGCCAGCGGAGATGGATCCACATCAGCGCCTTTTATCCACAGAGCAGTCATGTCGCGGCATCAGGGTCCGCCCCGGTCGCTCTGTCCCATAACTCACCGCCGCTGTCAGCTCAACTCTGACGCCACCCCCGTCAGCCTCGGACTCTGACGCAGCCTATGTCATGCTCAGGCCCTGATACAGCCTATGTATCCTGAGGCTCTGATGCCACCTCTGTCCGGTTCAGACTATAATGCAGCCCCTGTCGGCCTCAGGCAGGCTCTGTTAGCCTCAGGCTTTGATGCCCGCTCCGTCAGTCTCAGGCTCTGACGCAGCCCCTATGTGTCCTCAGGTTCTGATGCCACCTCTGTCAACTGCAGGGTGTGCCGCCGCCTCTGTCAGCCGCAGACCCTGATGACACCTCTGTCAGCCGCAGGGTGTGTTGCCGCCTCTGTCAGCCGCAGGCTCTGATGCCACCTCTGTCAGCCGCAGGGTGTGGTGCCAACCCTGTCAGCCGCAGGCCCCGATGCCATTCCTGCCAGCCGGAGGGTGTGGTGCTACCCCTGTCAGCCGCAGGCCTCGATGACACTCCTACCAGCCGGAGGGCGTGAGTCGCTCGGGCCGCCGGCGACATGCGGCGGGGCTGACGGCGCGGCGGCGCCGCTCACGATTACAGCTCCGGCCCCTGACGCCGGCTCGCCGGACGGAAGGTGTAATCAGGCCAGAAACACAGGCGCCGCCGCCGCCGCCCGATGAACCGGTGTCGTGGTGTCGGTGCCTCCTAATTGGATGCTGGCGGCGGTTGCGCGAATTTCGGTAAACACCTGTCCCCGTTCGGCCGGCCCGATGGAGGGACGGTAGGTCTGTTCCATTTTCCTGAAGCTTGTGCGCCTTAGGAGGGGACCCGAGGGTGTCCGTGTGCTTAACCACCTCACGTAGTTCGCGGGCAAAACACGCGAGATGTGGTTCCGTTAAGTAATGACAGGCCGGTGATAGAGTGCGGCATGGCGAGCTGAATGCCTGATGAAACCGTGGATGTGCTGTATCATTTTATCTAGGCGACGAAGAGCTCAAGCTTTTCCTGTCATCAAAGGTTCATATCGACGTTGGCAAGATTACGACGAAAATATAAGGCTACCATGAACGCATTACCAAGACCTCATTAAGGGATTCCGCCATCGATCGTTTTCTTCTCTGACAAGCACAAAGAAAAATCGTGAAAAAGTTATGTGCATATTTGGCCTATGCCAAATATATGGAACGAGTAGGGGAAAGTGGGTGAAATGCGCCCTCCTGACTAACTGCGTCCTCCTGACTAACTGCGCCCTCCTGACTAACTGCGCCCGCCTCCATACGTTATATTCTAGTCTGTTCTGTTTAAAAGCTGAATTGTCACCACCAGACTTATTCTTTTCCGGTCCCAGCGTGGGGAGAACGGAGGTAAGCTGCGCACTCCATGCTCTCTGATAAAACAACGGATTTCTTTAACTATTTTATTCTCTTTTACCGTGCTGACTACAAGGTTTGATAACATGCACGACATTCGAAGTGCACTTTCTGAGGCATAGACAAAACCGTTTATTGTATCCATGTAAAACCTTCCCAAGCATGAAAAAACTTCTCGCCGGTTTCCGCGCTATTGTGCAAAGGTACCATAAGTTGAACTACGCCCATGGCAAATGTGCCACGGGGCGCAATTAACAGCACGCAATTGAATATGGCTGGCCGCACTACGACTTGGATTGTGTACCATTTTGAATTTGCGTTTTCAGACAACATGAAGCCTTTCAGCTGGACTGTAAGCATGGTTCAGCTAGCTGTTCGGGTAAAAGCGTATGTAAAAGCGGGCATGTTAATCAAAAAAGGCGAGCAATGTGCACAGCTATGTTTTTTTGATCAGTAGTGCTGAGGACCTGGAAGTGAATGAAGGAGATAACAGACTTGTGATCTCGAATGGTGGCCTATATATAAATCACATAAAAATTACGTAAAAATTTGGGATGTTTTTTTATTGAATTCCCTTGAGCATTTCTTACATTAAGCGTCAAAATATGTATGGGCGTTACCTACATAGGGATGTGAAATCCAAAACCTTTCATGTACCCAAGCATTTTGGATAAAGTGGGAACGTCAAGTCCAGGAAAATATAGGACCCCATAAATACCAAGTATAATCCCAAAGCCTTGATTTAATATTCCGTACGTATCACACCAGCTTCGCACGGAAGGGGGAGGAGGGGACAGATACTCCCTTTTTCGTACTCTGCAAGTTTTGCGACATTCATTACCTACGCGCATGTGCGTTGCATGGAAAGCATCGGCCTGAATTTTCAAATTCCCGTCTCTCTTCGAATTTCTCGCTGGGGCTTCTCGTTTATCTCGTTGCTAAGCAGCCCCCTGGAACTGGCTTAATTCGGTATCACTAACTGTACTCCTAATCTACATCTTTTCCCTCCCACACTATCTCATGGACCACTTTTTGAGACCACGCCTCTTGCCGAGTGGGAAACTCGAACGGGACTCCGCCCGCTCCCCCAAAAGGTGGCGAACACCTGTCTTTCCTTCAGCCTACGAAAAAGGTTAGAGCCATACATCCTGAAAATGTCGAACATCGTCTATGGTGTGACGAAAGCTGAAATCAGGAAGACTGTATATCATGTTGCGGAACACATGCAGCTTGATCATCCTTTTTCATAAGTCCTCGCACATGGCCGGGAAAGACTGGCTGCAAAGATTTCTGGCACGGCACCCCAATCTTGCAATACGTTCTCCAGAGGCGACCAGCATCGCGACGCTGGCCGCCTTCCAGGAGTCTGAGATAAAGTTGTTCTCCAGGAACCTGATGGTCCTGATGGATAAGCACATTTGTATTCCATCCAGGATTTGTAATGTCGATGAGACAGCCATTCCGACTGTGATGTCTCCACAGAAAGTCGTCGCATGAAAAGGTAGGTGGCTAGTCGGGATCGTCAAGGGCACTAAGCAGGGCCAAAACACGACGGCCTTGAGCTGTTGCATTGGTCCTCTGTAGATTGACAAGTGTCGGTTCGGATTCACAGTCACACGAAGCTAGCAAAATTCAAATTGATTTTTTGGCACACGAAAAAAAAAAAAAAAACGAGATCAAAAGTAGGGCAGCATTTTCTGTGCTCAGATCCCTAACTTCCATCGATGGAATACATACGCTTTTAATCATATTTTTCTCTGCAGTGCATAAATGTGAGGGCAGTAGTAGGATGTGCGATGCATCGTTGAATATCTCCACCAAAAGGACACAGCTTAATGATAAACGAGGTTGCCCAATATTTTTAATAATTAACACTGGGAGAAGCCAAAGAATAACCTGCACTTTCATAATCAAGTTATGTTTGTCCCTGGTGGGTAAACTGAGCAACATAATCCGACATAAAACACCGAAATATTATTGCACCTGAGCTATAACTGGCATGCTAAAACCTGGCCTTGTATTTTCATGACACACCTACGTATGAATTACGTTGCCTATACGTTGTAACTCATCTAATTCACTCAATATAGAATTTTGTACTCAACTCCATGCAAATATGTTTACCTACACTGCCGTCTTCCACCTTAAGGGTACATTCATTCATCTGTCAGTTCAGCTTCGTCTGGGGCGCATCTGAATGACATTTGCGCTAGCCCCTAGGCGCAATTAACGACGAATTTCGGCAACTGCGCCTTTTTGGGGGTTTACGAAAACGGACTGCCAGGAACAGGCAGCACGTTTCTGAAAAATATTTCAGCCGTAATAATGTACGGTTGTTTTTGTTCCATCGTTGTAAACACAGACTGCTTTTGGTACTCAAGTGTGACTCACACATTGCGTTTTTGCTGAAGGGGGCGCAAATCACCTTCTTTCCCCTACAGTGGTTTATGGGACTCTTGACACGGGAAGCCTATTGCGTTTCATTCCAAATCTAGAAGCATTCACATGTTGCGGGCCATGTCTGTTTTCCCTTGTTCCACACTGAAATACAAATGGATGCTCATCGGTGTACTTCCTGGGTTGGATCCGTGTAACTGCAGGTCTAAATGTCATGCGTTCCTATCATGTTGTTCACAGTCATTGGTGAACTGGTGAGAAACACCAGAAATGTCGAAGAGCAAAAACATCACTCCCGGAATAGTTAAATGGGCAAAAAACCTAAATTCCAGTACACTGTGAACGGAAATGCAACATTATTCAAGAAATGAGCTTTAGTCGTTGCCGAACTATATAATATGTGAAAAGCGATATGACCTACCAATGACGGACCACTAAATTCTGTTTGTTCTGCTAGCTGAGAATCACTCGGGTTTCAGCTTCGGTCCTAATGAAGCGTACAGGAGAAACTTCGCTCGCATATTTCTGTTTAAATGAGCTTCTTGGCATTCTCATTTCGTCCTGCATGTGTATCACTACTGATGATGACATGATATGATACATCATCATCATTGTGACATACACATATGTCAGTAACCGATGGTGACAGATCTGAACAAAATATTTGTGGATGCATCACATTCTTTTTGTGGGTCAACATGAACATATTTGCGCAAAACCACAGTCCATGACAGAAATGCGGTTAGATGTGATTCAATTTGTACAGCGGTGTTTGCATTTCGCCTGGTGAACATGACTGTTACAAACAGGCAAATTAACTACCGTGTTTTTCGCGTGAGTGCGGTGACCTGCGAAACGGCTTTGTCTGGACGAAAGCGTCACATTTCGTTAATAAATAACGGCAGAGAAAAATGCACAAGGCATGAGGAACAAGAACCACCAAGAACTATCGGCATACTGCTGTCCCAATGTTCCAATACCAAAATATCCAATACCAGTGCTCACAGCCGAGCAGCGCCACCTATACCGTGACCGAGAGAGCGCCAGCGTCGGTCGTCGCAGTCGGCATCCGGCGGCGCCCGTCCCGGACAGATCGCATGCACATACATTTTGACTGCCATTAATCACAGGAGACGTCATGCTAACCGTTTCCAGGTATCCGCGCGTTGCATCAGGGTCTGGCATCACGACGTGATTGTTTTGTTACGTTCGACGGAGGTGACCTCCAAGTGACATTCCGCAGTACTGAAAGATCATCGTTATGCTCGCTCGCAACCCTATTTCAAGATCAAGCATGAATTTCCCGAGACTTTTCCTCTTAGATTTCTTATTCTCGTCCATAATCTCCCACTTTTTGTGGCTGCACTTCGTGTCTCAACCCACAGTAATAAAGAAAGGGATTTCGGAGGATAATACCATCAAACAATTGCTGCCAGACCACGCCCGATTCCGTGGTACCTCACTACCGAGCGTGACTGGGATGGTGATGTTTATCGTGAAATAATCCAACCATCCTGTTCACGGAGCGACGCTGCACGAACCCGCCCTAGCTTAGACGGGGACGGTGAGGGCGTCAGCGACGGCAGAGCCACCAAGTGGCCGACTTCTTCCTCAATGACGAGCAGGCGCTGATGCAACGAGCCTCGAACGCTGTCCGTATCTGGTCAAATAGGTTCTTCGTGTTCCATGGTCCACATCGCCGAGCGCGTCCAGCGAGAGCTTTTCAGGACCGACGGATCGGAGGGGACACGCCATGACGTCACAGTGAAAAGAACTGACGTCACTCCCGGCTGGCCTGACGACGCCCTGTGACGACCCGGCCACGTTTCTGCCGCGTTTTCAGCTCAGTGCGAGCAGGCTCCGGGAGGGCTGCGGTGGCCGGGGGCCTGTGGGACCGGGAAGTGCGGGACGAAGCTCAGTGACGGCTGGCGGTGACCGGATGCTTGCGACTGGCGTCACACTCGGCCGTCTGACCATTCTTCTGACGGAATGAGCTCGGGTTGTGGTCACCAGGCAGTTTTGAGATGGAACTAAGGCGCCTGCGTGTCGACCCTCCGTGCCCCGTCGGAAATGGAATGCCAGCAAGTGCAATACGCAATGTAAGCAAAGTAATCTGCACAAGGATCAGGAACACCAAACCGTGAGTAAGAATTCATCTTCGCTTGCATGCCATTTCGTCAGTCCCGCTTGTTGTGCCGTTACCGAAATGGTAATCTCATTCATATCTTAAAAAGAACTCCCAAGGAGCTTAACTCAAGTTTGCCGTAGCTAAGAAACAGTTTTTGGGCGAGCAAAACAGGACAGAAAACCCTAACATTTTTTCAGCCGGGATGTGCGCAGATGACCTCAAAGCACAGCATGACAGACGGGCATTACTGAAGCGTTGGCTTTGTTCCACAAAAATAAAAGTCAAGTGCCTCAGAGGCAAGGACGGTTTAGCTCTGCAACATTGTAAGAGCCAAAGAAGGAAGACAAAACAACTAACTGTGTTAGTGTAAGCACGCGCCGCATAGCGCGGTCGGCCGCTGGGCCGGGTCTCGTGCAGGCGCGTCACTACACAGTCCTCTATTTTATCCTAGGATTACATCCTAGGACTAGGTTGTTTCGAAGAGGAGTCATTGTGAAAGATTGATTGTTCTGTGCGCATTAGGTATTCGTGAATTGGTCCAGAGCAAAACTCACATAGCATTCGAGTAAGTTGTTCCTTTTTGTGGTCAAAGCGTATTCTTCTTTATGGCCCGTCTGCTACACAAGCCGTAGGATTGAGCATGCCATTGCACTTTACAACTGCTTACCATACATTCTTACGTTAAAAAATTACCCCTAGACAATCTGTTGAGTTTTTCAAGCATGTAAGTGCGAAAGAAAAGTAACAATGAAGATTCGATGATTTTTTTTTAATGCAAACAGCTCGTTTGCTTACGTTGACGCTGGTCACATTGACGTCGTGCGGGCCTTTCTCACAGTGGTGGCAGAATACCGTGCCAAGAATCTCGTACTTGCATCTGACTGCTCTGGCTGCGCGTCCCTGAGTCATCATCAGTCTGATAACGAGATTCAGCTCTAAACAAGCAAGAACTAATGCGATTATATATCTGTCGCATCTGGAATAGGCTCGAGACGTTTTAAAGAGCGTCACTACAATAAGAAATCTGACTCCAAACAGATCCACAACCATAACAACATTCGACCATAAGAAGGACGCGTCTTTGCTATTGGCCTTAAGAACAAGGACCAGCTGTGTCGACCAGAACCAAATGATGAACATGAAGACTATTTCATCATCTTCGAGTAAATCTATTCATCCGATCTCAACGAAACTGTGTTGGGAGTTAGTCAACTAAAATGATGTAATGGCCATGAAGGATAGGTGACCAGATAGGTCAACCAGGTCAACCGGGGTCAGGTACTGAAAAAAGTTTGTAAAAGGGTTATACGGGAATGCAGTGGGGACCTTGACTGCATGATGAATATAGGTGCCTCAAAGCAAAGAGGAGCTAGGTCAGGTCAACCGAAATCATTGAAGAAAAATAAGTGAAGATGCAGCATTTTTTTATTTTTCTCCAGATCTCCGCAAATTGTCTCAAAGAGCCACTTCTATCTATCGATATCAAAGCCGTAGACATGAACGGCTGTTGGCCGACAATGGAGGCTGAGGCCCGAACAGGGACGTAGCCAAGGGGGGGGGGCATGGGGGCCATAGCCCACCCCCCCCTGCCCGAGCCAAGCAGTTTACACTAGACACATTGCGATTTCGCACGAATATGGAATAGTGATCATATATATGCTGCAAAAGCAAACATTATATGCATTCCTGTGAGTTAAATGTGAGGTCAGTTACATAAAATTGCTGTCTTTTCTCATAAATTTTGCCATATGCTAGCGGCATACGACAAAATTTGACATTTGGCCCCCCTGGGGACAATCCCGGATACGTGTCTGGGTCCGAACACGTTCCGCGGCAGGAGAACTATTCCACCGACACCTTCATCGCAGAGACGTAGCCAAGGGGGGAGGCATGGGCCATGTTTCCTGCCCCTTAGCCAAGCGGTCTACACTGGATGTCTAGCACTTTCGCAGGAATACGGAATAGTGATCATATATTTGCTGCAAAAGTAGTCGTTAGGTGCTTTTCCTGTGCGTTAAATGTGAGGCCAGTTACATAAATTTGCTCCTTTTTTACTATAAATTTCGTTCTTTGCCAGGATTATATGACGAAATTTGGTATTTTTCCCCCTCCTGAAAATTCTAACTACGTGCCTGCTTCATCGTCTAAGTTGTCTGAATCTTCATAAGTCCGCGGAAGCCGACTTAAAAAAGCAGCTGCATGATACATTTTCAGGTAACGATACAAATATTTGGTAATATTACGATGAGTTCAATTAGTTAATGGCAACACGCAGTTTTATCGGAGTACTTTTCAACAACTAAGCAAAATTTTGTTTCGCGACGAGCATAATTTAGTTTCATAACGGCAGTGCGGACCGTTAATTTCTTCCCTCCCAGCTCATGCCTTGTGCAAGCACCAACATCCCAGACCCTTTTTAGCATCACGAGTTCTCGTTTATAGAGCTCGATTATAGAGCTGTTTTCGTTTATAATCACGAAGACAGTCACAGGCGACAGATACAAGTCCCTGTTAAGCTCTTTCAGATAGCCTAAGCGCAACTTTTTAAACAAAGGAAGGCGGCCAGCTGCGCCCCCTCACCTCCACCCTTCCATCCGAAATCCCTCTCGTGGGTGACAAGTAATTGCCAGCAAAAGCTAAGCTTGACATTGTCAGACTTCAGCAACATATGGTGTAGATGTGCCTGAGAAATCTGGGCGGGAATGTTTGCCATGGTTTGTGATACACACGAGATTAGGAGTTTCGCCCCCTTTCCCGATTAATTACAGCTAATATCAGTTGAACGTACTATTTCCAGTGAGAGGTATGCTTGCAATTGGCAGTTCGTTTTCGCTACCGCCGTCTATATTGCTTTCATCCTCTAGAGGGCCGAATATTTCATTCGCAGTTAGATTGGAGGGCGAAGGTACCTGCTTAGGGCTGGCTCAAAACCGGTTTTCAGATTTGTTGCCAGTCGTATATCAAATCACTGCAGATACGAAAAAACAATAGATGACATGCAACGATTTCGGTCCTGTCACTGAAAAACTGCCCGTGACGACCCTGTCTTGCAAGGCGCACGGTATCTTACCGGAAATGCCGCGTACTTCTTCAACTAGCGTTCAGAACCAGGAAAACTTCCATTAGTTGCAATAAAAAACATCAGAGAGCATTTGGCATCAAAAATAAGTCAGATACTTGGTCTTAAGAGTGCAAAATGAATAGTAGAAGTATCGATCAAAATTGTTACCAATGGGCTTTAATGTGTTATCAGTTCCCATGACATTGGAATTGATTATGGAAACGACTATAACATCAAAACAGTTCAAAACCTCGTTCCCTCGCCACGTGCTTGTAGTGAAGACAACCATGCCTCGGACGCCCGGAGACACGTAATCTAATCAAATAGGGCTGAGTGACCAAGCTAATGCGCCGCGCACTTCACACATGCGCCGTCGGCTGAACTGCTCCAAATAACTCCTGTTGGTGTGAACAGCCAAATCACGCAAGATGCGCACTAGTGGAAATGGACACATTTGGACCGGACCGACCTGTCACGCATCGTTCCTTCTATGGAACGAAGTCTCACAAATACGCCGGGGCCGTGTCACGCGGCCGAATCGACGCGGTTTGATCCAGGATGGACATAGAGGTTTACATTACAGGTTTTACGAGGGAAAATTTAACCATCGAAGACTTTCACATTGTAGATATTGACTTGTAAATTGTTTAACCCTGAGGTGTGCCTGCCGTGCGCAGCGAGGAGGACCCTGGATTCCGGTTGGAAGGTGCCCTTCCGCTCGTAGCGCGGAGGGGTTTCCTGACTAACCTCCATTAGAGCCTCTCGGAGAGCGAGATATATTATTGGGTGTGCTAAGGGCTACTTACTGGCTAAGGCTGCTATACCAGATTAAGGGGTCGCTGGTGGCACGTGAAGGAGGTTTCCTCTGGCTTGTAAATGAGGACCCTGTATGTATATGTGTATGTATGGCTAGTATAATGCCCCGATGTCCTGTGAAGGGCCTGCCTAGCGACCTGTTAAGGGCTCTCCGCCAGGCTGCAAAGGATTCTTGCGTGGCCCTGCAGATAGTCCCTCGCGGACCAGTAGAGGAGCCTATAAAGGGACCCCTTCCCGCCTTATGCAGGGCTATCTTGCAGAGGGTCCCTCAGCTGACCTGTAAAGATTCCACCTTCGGATCTGCAGGTGGGCCCGTGCCGGTCTGTGACGGACTACTGCAGTAAACGGCCTGTTGTCCTTTAAAGGGCCATGGAGCCTGTAAAGGCCCCAACGGGATGCCCGATGGTCTGTAGAGTCGCAACCTGTCGGTCCGTAGATGGCTCCTCAGGTTGCCTGTAAAGGGACCCTCTGCCGGCCTGTAGAGGGTTCTGCGTTCTTGTATAGGTGGCCCTGCAAATAGTCCCCTCAAGTTGGCCCCTAAAAGGACTCCTACAAGTCTGTAAGGGAACCATTGCAGCTTCAAAGCCCACTTTATAGCTCACGATTACGAACAGCGCCACTTGCCAAATGCTCTGCCCCGCCTCCCCTGCCTCCCTACATAGGAAAATCGCGTGTGCACGACTGGTTGTAAAACAAGCACAGTTTATGCTGCCGAACGAGGAGGCCCCTGAAGTGGGAGACCCCTGGCCTAAGGCGTAGCCGCTTCCTTGAAAAATTCCTGAGTGCAGTGCTGCGCGCAGCAGTTGAAAATACGACACGGCTAAATACGACTTCGGGAAAACCCAAGGGAAATCACTTCGAAACTGCGTAAATGCAGAGTTATATGCCGTAGCATTGTTGACCGGTCAGTTAGTTGTAAATACATTTGTGGTTACAACAACTGTAGCTAAATTACTATTGTGACTTCTCATCAAACGAGAATGAGCTCCATGAGCTTTGTGGGGCTCATGACGAAGGACGCCTGCCATCCTCGTAAAATATGGGACATACATTTTAAACACTGCTGAGAATGTTTATATCTTCGCTGCATTTTATAATACAAACGAATATTTATCGATCTGCTTCAGTATTTTGCCTTTAAGGAATTGCAACGTCAACCGTTACGCTCCCATCATCCCAACAAAAATTGTAAAGCAGCCCGTTCTGGACAAAACGCAAACTCTGAAATAACTGAATTATCGTCCGATGTAAACCGCTGGACATCCTATTCGTCCTATGTGGCCGAATAGGTCACGTAGGAAAACCATGGAAAATCGTTTTCAGCCTCCGTGAGATGAAATCTGCAAGATTCAGTGTCAAGAGGTTGCAAAATAAGACTGCAAAGAGCGCTTCGGTCGCGTTGGGAAGCAGCGAATCAGCAGCTCAGTTGGATTTCTTTCTGCAGTTAAAGTAAGATTCGCTCGTCCTACGGTTTTGCTCTGAACTTGTTTGCTGCAGCAGCGGGCATCAGCTTTGACTTCAATTATATTGCTTTTGCGCAAACTAGCAGCACTTAGCTCTTATTCCGCCTAGGCTCACCTTTGCCGACAGAACTGCGGGGCATTGCCATTTGATTTCCTATCCTCGTGCGCAGCCTCACTCCACTGTCTGGAATTTGCCAGGCAGGGGACAGGGAGACGCTTTCCTACCACACTTCGATGGTGGTTATGACATGATTTCCATGAGACGGCTATGAGCGTCTCATGAAAAGACACACCTTAAAAAACTGCGATGTCCCTTCCAACTTTAGACTCGCAGCTGAGTTCCTGCCATGTCACATCGTTTTTTAGGTCTCCGGACCCATTTTCTGCTAGGCTGTCCTAATCGCCCAAAAATCGCTGAGAATATGGATACTTCTTCTATGGCACATGGCGCATAATGAAGAGATTAGTTAGATTTCTTTCAGATTAGATTAGATTTCTTTTCGATTAGGAAAAGGTAAGATTTCAAACTCAAAAGGAATGTATTCTCTTAGTCGTCTGTTCATAAACAGAATTAGTTGGTCTAAAAATGGCACTGATAACGTTTTCAGCACCAATGTTGCTTAATTAAGGTCTGTTATCTTCAGAAAATGTGGCAAAGGACAAATTGTGTTCTGTAGTCATTCGCCGACATGACGCAGTAAGGCACTACTCAGGCCAATGAATGCGAGCGTTGAGTGGGCGGCGCCCGCTGATGACAATGCGCAACGGCTGTAAATAGGACACAGCCGAGCAACACTCACGGGAAACCGCTGGAAACCACTGAACCCCTGCAACTATAGAGTTTTGAGACATAATGTATGCTGCAGATGGGCTTTTTAGACTACAGGCTGCAACCTGGCTATCTCAATGCAAAACACTTGTTCAGGTGGAACATTCTCTTTAAGTACCTGAATACGGTGCGCCACATCAACTACTGGACCTGCTGCTGGAAGTGTAGACAGGTTTCGCGTTAGCGTCACTTCTTTCTCCAAACTGAATGATTAAAAATCTGCGTGGATGGCGCAGTTAAAAACAAAGTTCTAGGGTCAGCCGAAAGGCAAAATGCGACAAAACAGTCTTATCTGTCTCCGTGACCAGCAGCCCATATGGCGGCCTCGCTATCCTCCGGTGTCCTTGCCGAAAATCCATCTCGCCGGCCTCTGCTGTCAGCCCGGCCGCGATAACATGTCATTTCGACGGTCGACGTCAGCGCTCTGGAGACTGGCCAGAGGGGCAAAACCAGCCGAAACGGCCCGTCGCCTGGGATTCGACCTGCTCGGGCCTCCGAGGTGGTCGCGGAAGCCAGGCGGCAGTCTCGCCGGGCAAGAGGGTGGGCGCGCGGGAATGCGTTGGAGCATCTGTACACATCGTTGGATTGTGGCAAAAGCGGTCCGATCGCGTCGGTTGAATTGTCTGATTCGACCCGGACGTCCTTGATGCTAGGTTCTCGCCGCTCTTTTGGCATAAAGAACAGCGAGCTGATTTGTATCTATGTATCGATGAAGGTATCTGCACACAAAACCTTCCGCAGTAAACGAAAAACCGCCTGCTTTCAGGTCGCACTAGAACCTTTTTGAGCCGCTCCTGAAAACGCTCTTCATCCCTGTCTTACGTCGCCGTTTGTTTGCGGCACCTGACGGCGACGTTTCACCACGCGGGCAGCTCGTAATGTTGTCCTCTTTGTTTTGATGAGCCGAACGCAATGGCGCCGGCTGACATCTCATGGCCGCAGTCGGACCGCGCCGGCCGGCCGCTATCAATCTTGACCGGCCGCGCGCCAGTTTGGTATTCATGCCTCCGTCGGCCCGGTTCTCCGCCATGCAGATGTGTGGCGGCCGCGCGCCGGCCGCCGCCGCCGCCGCCGGCGCCCGCGGACGGCCGTTGAATAGAGGCCGTGCTAGCCGCCCCCTGGCGCCCGGCGGCCGGCTATCGGCGGCGGCCTTCTACGGCTATCGGCGGCGGCCAGCAGACAGCGTCGTCTGTCTGCCGGCGGCCGGCTGTCGACGGACCGCACCGCTGCGCCGCCGGCGGCCACAGCGCCGCTGACAGCCGGCGCCCGATCGGTGGCAGCCATTGCGGTAATCTGCCGCTACCGCCGGCCATCGTTCCGCTGATCCGCTGATTCTCTGCTCCGCTGACCCGCGCCCGGACACGACCGCTGCCGCAGACTCAGCTGGGGGTCCGCGTCCTTACGTCTGCCCTCACGGCTGGAGATTATCCGCTGCATGCTGGTGATCCTTCCCAACACTTCGAAACCGGCCGTGATGCTTTCGTGGACATCGTTTCTGCATTAGCTTCGTGTCAGAAAATGTAGCTTAGAGCTTTACATAGAGAACGACAGCGGCAGCTTTCATGAAAAAAGTTTCCGAGTTGGGCATTCATTGATGGCACCTTGGACCAACGACCAATACATCTTCATTTGCAACTCAAGGAAAACTATCACGAATTCGGTCCAAGCCGTCGTGAAATACAAGCTGTGCTTTCCTTGTTTCGCCGAAACGCCGTCCTTGGCGACACAGGAGCAGGTACTATTAAAATCGCGAATATAGAAAACACCAGACAAGGGTGAACGTAACCTTGCAGCAAATTACGAGGAGACGGCTGAAACGTCCCGTTCGGCCGTCTGCCAGGCAACGCAAAAATTTCCTCTGCTTAATAAATGCGTTAAATTTAAGTACCGAAGGATGTTGACAAGACAGTTCACACAAAACTCATACTGTAAACCGCATGCATCTGGATAATAAAAGAGGGGGAAATATGGTTTTGTTTGACCCTTTCGGTTTTTATGCCTATAGCCAAACGTGTATAAACATGAGCGTGACGGTGACGTGAAGGACTGTATCCACATCTAGCCAAAAAAAATTGAATCCTTTGATACTGACTGGCACAGGAAGCCACATCTGTCGTCGGTCGGAGGCGACTCTTGTTCTTTCTCAAAAGTTCATTGAAAGACCTATACAGCATTAACGCATGTCTAGCAGCTGCGCGCATGCGTGCACAGAGAAGGGGAGAGAGGAGGGAAGAGAACCGTCAGCTTATCTGAACATTTCTGTTTTTCATTGTTCGACGTGGCACGAACGCGAAAGCTTGTAACTACGAATTACCCGAGAATGCTCTAATTCTATGATAAATTAAGGGCACAAGAAGCCTGATTTCTGCCGGTGCATGATGGGATGTTTTTCTCCTCTGGAAGATTCACGTTAGCCTCAAAGTCTTCATCATTCGGTTTGTTAGCATAATTCAGAAAAAGGGGGAAAACAGTGAAAAACGTTAACCGGGGCCGCGTTTTGCGCCAAAAGCATTTAAGTCTGCCGCAGAAGTTCCCTTATTTTACATCGGAATCAGAACATGTCTAACTGTTCGCAGGCAAAACGTCCAGCCGCGGTTAAAGTCAGCGCAACGATAGCCTTATTTTACTAACAAAGTGGTGCGTGTGTTCGGTGGCGGTCGTGTTCGTCCTTGGCTGTCGGCCGCCGAGTGTGGGTGCCATTGTGTAGGCCGTCCCGGTCGTTCCTCCGCTGGCAGCAATGCGCTCTCACGCGCACCGGACGCGGCCGCGTGCATTATGTAGCGGACCATCTGTCCCCCTGTCTGCAGAAGTGACCACATGAATGGCCCGGCGAGGCGTCCACAAGGTGCTGTAGGCGGCTGGGCTCAACATGCTGCTGCGGATCATGACCGTGATTGTGGTGAGTAAGGCGCCGGCTCCTCCCGCCTAGGAAGAGTCCATCCATCCTCTTCTCAGGCTCACGTCAAGACTCGAGAGAACCATTCACTGCGAAGAACTGATGGCCTTCAGAATTGCTTGTGAATTTGCACTAGGCGAAGACCGTCGCTGAAGATGTTAACGCTGTTTTCCTTCATTCCACGAAAATTTACCTCGCATTCTGCAACCATTTTTCGTGACTGGAATACGTACAAACGTAACCAGAAAATGCATGTACATAGTGGTTAGACGCTTACGTTTGATACCTTATGCCCTCTTTGATGTTTCAACTTGCCTTCGATGTTGGTCTCTCTCTCTGTCTGTAGTTGTCTGTCCGTCGCCCCCCCCCCCTAGAAGATTGGCACTGTGTATTTGCATTTATTTTCTTGAGGCGTTCATTGCCGTCTGAATGTATTCGTATTGAAGTCGGCAATGATGAAGCTGAATGGATAATTTCCCTCCTCTTCTGAAACGCTCTGGGTCCAACAGGTGCTGGTCTGGCCTAGCTGCGAGTGGGAGGCAACTGAGCCACTGGACACGGACCAGACCACATGGCGCTCCGCACACCTCTGGTCAGAACGCAACAGCTACCGTGTCGACTGGTGCAGGCGATTCAGGTTCGTGGTCCATCCAGCCCCAATAGCTGACCCATGAGAGACTGAACATTGCACTGTTCTGTAACATCGGTTGGAACGACTGGCGATTGATTATGTCAAAGTATTTTCACGAATCTGTTCTGAACCGACACCATTGAAAGGTCGTCCAGATAGCACTTACGTTAAGTCACCTGAGGTATTTTGTGTTTTGCCTTTGCGTGTTGCCAACAAGAAAAGAAGATTGACGTCATGGGCTTTGACGCGTTTAGTACCGATTAATTACCGAAGGTGGTTAGAGATACCGGCCGTTACTGATGGGCAGCAGGTGCAGGCCCATATTCCTGGAGTCTTACGTGTGTCGCGGCCATCTACCGGGTCGGGGCTCAACGGTACGCGGCCGGGACTGACGGCGGGCCGTGACCGGGACTGACGGCAGGATGTGACCGGAACTGACTGCGGGATGTGGCCGAGACTGGTGGCGGGATGTGGCTGAGACTGACGGCAGGCTGGGACCTAAACTGACGGCGACCTGTGGCTGGGACTGACGGCAGGCTGTGACCGGGACTGACGGCAGGCCGTGGCCGGGACTGACGGCGGGCCGTGACCGGGACTGACGGCAAGATGTGACCGGAACTGACTGCGGGATGTGGCCGAGACTGGTGGCGGGATGTGGCCGAGACTGACGGCAGGCTGTGACCTAGATTGACGGCGACCTGTGGCCGGGACTGACGGAGAGGAGTGACCGGGACTGACTGCAGAATGTGACTTGGACTGACGGAGAGATGTGACCGGGACTGACGGTAGGATGTGACTGAGACTGATGGCAGTCTGTGACCGGGACTGACGGCGAGCTGTGACGGGGACCAACGAATATGACCGGGACTGACGGCGAACTGTGACCGGGACTGACGGTGGGGCGTGTCCAGAACTGCCGGAAGGATGTGGCCGAGGCTGACGGCGGGCTGTGACCGGTACTGACGGTTGATGTATCTGAAGCCACACACCTGACCCGCCCTCGATGTCTCCTCCCGCAGGCTGGCGGCGCGGCGGCGACGGCGCTCGCTCCGACAGCCGTTCTCGGCCGAGTCGCTGGAGCTGCCGAGCCACCTGCGCCAGCCGGCGCCGCAGCAGACGCCGGCCGCGCCGCACGACGACGAGGCCGACTTCACCGAGTGCTGCCCGGCCGTGGAGGAGCGCACCAGCCCGCGCGCCGGCACGCGGCCAGACGGCAGCCTGGCCATCCTCTACACGGACGACACCTTCCAGCAGATGTTCTTCGAGCGGTCGTGCGCCGAGGGCGCGGACGGCGAGCGGCCGACCGGCGAGCGCCACTCCCGGCGCCGCTTACGGTGCGAGCAGGAGTACTCCCACTCGTACGCCATCTACACGATCAACGGCAGCAAGGTGCTGGACTATATTCGCGTCCGGAGCGGCTGCAAGTGCCACTTCAAGCAGAAGAGCAGGCGGAAAAAGAAGAAGCGGAGGAACAGAAGGAAGAGCGCGGAGACGCACAGGAAGGAGACAAAGTGGCGTGGTCATGCAAGTGATGGTGATTTAGACGCGTAGCGCTGCGAAGTGCTAGACTCCGGGAGCATTTGTTGAGATGAGCGGCGTGTTTTTCTGCTCGAAGTGGTGAACTCTTTCATCATATCGTGTTGTGCGTTCTGTTGTTCTCACGATGCCAGTTAGGCTGAAGCTGTTTTTTTGTCGCAGACCTTGCAAGCAAAGCTCATTTGTAAAAAAACGTATTTATCAAAACGTTCACGTCTCCGCACTCGACAAGGTTGAGCCAATGTATTCCGTTCGTCCGGCTAGTTATAACGTTATCTGTGCGCTTCAGGCGCAGTCGTGCCAGGAGATCCCTCCAGCACAGGCGCTCCTGATACATTTGTGCCACTCCTGATGCTGTGGCAAGACGCCTGAGAATGGTAAGGATGGTGACCTCAATGGCAGGCCCAAATGTAAATGCGTTATTTGCGTTTAGTACGTCAAAGTGTGGGCATCTGTTGCAGCAGGTTTGGCACAGCATGGACATTTTTTTGGCTGGGGGGAGGGACGTCAGCATCAGTTATTTTCGTGTCTGCATGTGTGCAACTTATGCGTTGTGGTGACTTTTGAATCTCGTCCCATGTAGTCAATAAGGCTGCCGCTTTCATGCCTCTAGGAAATGGTACATCGTGCATTGAACTAGGAAAATGAACATCGCTGAGCTGCGAGTTTTTTGCGATGCATAAAACTCCGATGTGGGAATGCTAAAGTGAATTGCCGTTGACGCATCACATCGTATTTTATCGTGTACTTTACGGGCAGGCTATATGTGGTCTACCCTCACTCAACCGTCCAATACAGTGCGGAGTTTTGACGTGCGAAATATGTACTAATGGCTTGAAAACCCGATCAAATGTCTGCGAGTTCACCGTAGATGGTACAAGCCCGCGAAACTGTCGGAAACTTATGACCGTTTTATCTGGTGAGCAAAAGGTACTAGTCAGAGGAAGGTGAAAGAATGTGTTCGCCTTGTCGACCGATTGACCCAGTAGGTGCTGTCGTAAAATTACGATTCTTTTTTTTCATGAGGTGAGGCGCTGAGAGGTCCTGTACTGACCACGACAGGAAAAAGCAAGACTATCTAATTAGCAGTGATATCAAAGTTTTGTGGACATGCGTCATTAATGGAACACGCTAGAAGATCAGTAAAGTTTGAGCTTAAAAATACTTTCCAAGTTTCCAAATAAATTTAGGCATAGTATTCTGCAGATTAAGCCGTGTCTAGCGTATGTACTCACGTCACATTCTGTATGGAGCAATAATTTCAAGAGCTTAAGTATCTCCCACAGGAGCATTAAAAAAGCCGTAATTTGAGATGTTTTAAGCGCTAAAAACTGATATAAAAACGATGAAACTTTGCCTTGTTCTGACTACTCTTTTCTATAGTCGTCGTTGCCACACTCCACTGCCGCGAACGGGTTCAGTACCACTCCTGGAACCGGCCAACGCTTTGAAGAGGGACACCTCTGACGTCATCTCGTAGGCTGGCCGGCGATCCTGAGGTTTACGTACTCCACCCAAGATTTTTCCTGGTCTCTTCTGTTGAGGCTAATCGCGCACGTTAGTCCCTAGCAATGTTTGCGATGCGCTAAGTATCGCAAACATTGCTAGGGGCTGTAGGCAAACAAAGCAACCCCTTGCAAGCGTTGTTTGCAATGCTGAACATTGCAAACAACGCTTGACATGGGGTTGCTTTTTACATGATGAAGGAGACATTCATGTATTCCAAAAACGTGAAAATTGCTGTTTTTATTCGGCATTTCTGTGTTAACGAAGACGACACTCCATGGAGGTACAACATTCCGTACCGTAAAGGAGACATTCACACCTTCCCAAAATGTGAAATTTTCTGTTTCTTTTCGACATTTCCTTCTCAACGAAGACAATCTTCCGCGAAGACACAACACATGGTTCAAGGATCCCCTACAGAAAGCAGTAAATGTCACATGACCAACCTGCCTACCCTGCCAATTCCACCTGGCATCTGACATCTTGCAGCGGCCAGGACAGGGAAAGGCGACAGCGGCTTACCGGGGCGGGTGCGCCGCTGGGAAGCCGACCGCGGGCACGCAGCAGCAGTCTTTGACCATCAGCCGCAGCCGGCCGCAGCAGCAGTGGCTGCATTTCCAATACTTTTACTTCCTGGAGGTAATGCCACTGTCACAAGACGGGCTGTCTCGCTAGCTGGATGGCGGCCGGCAGCAGCAAAGGACAGGCTATGAATTAATGTCCCTCCTAACATCCTGGGTAGTTTTTCATCAGGCCATGACCCTATCCCGTACCACATCCGTTTCTTTCGTGGATTACATAAATAAAACGTCATGTTTCCGTGCACACAAACATTCTCATCTCTCTGACGTCAGCGTATTCAGTAACATCACGCTATAAAGGGATGTGCGCTAACCGCAGTTGGGGGTTTGCAGTCCACCCTGGCTGTGGTGCGGCACGCGGCGGTCCGCTGATCGGGATGGAGTAGTTTATCTCCGCACTGTCGCGGCGTCGAGCAGAACACGTCACGCTATCCTCGTGATCGTGCAGCAGCCGTTGGGCAAGCCGTCGACAGCGATGTTCAGTCCGCTGACGTCGATCCCGCTGCCGCCGATGGAGTATCCCGCAGGGAAGGAGGCCAAGTATACCATCTGCAAAGGCGAGACGTGCCGAGGGGCAGGCCAACACGTCATGGCAATAGCAATCGTATCTAAGGCATCACGCCGCTATTGGCGCTAAGCTCCTCGATCCTTGTTCTCTTCGGAGATCCCCAAAATTGGCGGCGTCCCACATTCTGGGCGAACATCTAACATTTGGATTTCATCATTGGGATCAAGCAAAGTTCTACAAGCAAAGTCGGGCAATCCCAGTTTACGGTGTGATCCGCATCGTGAAGTTACCAAGACCTCAATAAACTCCACACTAGGAACGCCGAGCCGGTGCCTTGATCTTCACCGAGTTGAGGTCGCTAACTCGATGTCCTCAACTGTCCTCTCCGAGGTTCTCCGGCTGGATACCTATTCTGCCCGGGAGCAGCACCAGTGTCCTGGCCATCCACCAGCCACGTTAAGTGCTGGAACATGTGCCCTCTCACCTGGGTAAGGTCGAACATGCCTGTAGGCGCCAGCGTCAGTACGGTGTTCATTGAGCAGCTCTCGTCACCGCCTGGCTTGAGCAGCAGCGGCAGCGTCTGGTCGCTGACCAGGTCTCCCACGGCCACGCCGCTCAGACTCACGGGACCGTCCCCGACCTGAGTCAGCACCAGGTACTGGTTGGCCTGCGCGCCGTTGTACTGGTTCGTGTAGCAGATGGCCGTCCGCTGAAACCGCGGAAAGGTCGTCGAGGCGTGCTGAATTCTGAGCACGAGTGCAGAATGATCAACACGACGCAGTTTTATGGGAAAGTCCATGGTGCTTTGATTTGCCTGATGCACCGATGGCCACTTCCATTACTGAGATGTGTAGGCAAGTGACTGTTCATCTACGCCGGATTTACTTGATGATATTGAAAACAAACTCCCTCGAAGGCATATGCTCAGTCGAACTTCATTCGAAATGGAGCACAATTTTCGCATGTCCGCATAGTACATTTACGTAGATCAAGACAGCTAGCAAAGGTCAGTAAAGTATTAGACATCAACGTCGAATCTAGTGATGAGTCTCCATACGGCACCGTAGGACAATGCTGTTCTACTTCTCGAGTAAAAAAGAAACGGATGCCGAGCTCTCTGTAGGCATTCTATAGGTCGTGACCCCTATCCCGAACTACATCTACCTCTGTCGTGAATGACATGAATAAAACGCCGCGTTTTGTTTAGATCAATAGTTTCATTTCTCTGACCCCCGCCTACTCAATGACAAGCAACCGTCATCTTAACAGCCGCAGAAGCACCGACTCGTCTGCCAACGATCGCTGAAATGCATCTGCCCGTTTCATTATTCTAGCGCTGTTCGACGGCGGACAGTAAGCCCCAGACCTGACAAGCCCTGTTTCGACCGACCGAGGCAACCCACGCCTGTCGCTGCGCGCTGACCCCTGACCGTCTCAGCGCCGTTGCTCACCGTGTTGACGGTGCTGACGCTGCTGACGGTGCTGGTCGTGCTGGCCGTGCTGGTCGTCGTCGTCTGGCCGCCCAGCAGGTAGACGTTGCTGGCCGCCAGCCGGTAGCTGTTGAGCAGCGCCAACGTCAGCAGGCAGCCTGCGCTCAGTAGCACGGCCGAGAGCAGCAGGTAGCGGCGCGACGCCAGCAGCGGCGCCAGCAGCGCCAGGTGCTGGTAGCCGGCGCTGAACAGCAGCGGCAGCGCCACCATAACGCGGTTGGCCTCCTTGCGACGGGTCAGCGGCCAGCGTAGGCCGGACGGTAGGCCACGGCTGCCTAGACTGCTGACATGGCGCTTCGGCCCGACAGGTCGCCACGCAGCCGGCAAGTCACCACACGGCCGGCAGGTCAGCTCAGCCGCCGCCTCCACGCCGCTCAGCCGAGGCCCGAGACTGAAGGCGCTCGACCCGGAACCGTGCTTTAACGTCGGCCGCACTTCGCCCCGGGTCGGGTCGGCCGCTGCACTGCCGCCGGTCGTTCGCAAAAAGCGCGGCGGGCGCGCCGTAATTGCAAGGCGGCGGACGGGGGCGGGTCTCCGCGAGCGAGCTGTCTGGCACGCTCTCCGCCCGGATCTCCCGCGCGTCCCTCTTTATCCCATCCCACGAGGTAATCGGGCCGACTGCCGCGGCGGAGCGCCTAACGGAAAGCTAATTGAACCAGCTGAGCAAGAAGTGCTCTGATGTGCGCCGTTCGATCCTTATTAGTGGTCCGACATTCGGGCGAAATACGGCGGTTGAAATCAGCCATGTTTGTACCACGTGGGCTCGTAGCCCACGTATTTCTAGTTCGGCGGCAATGGTTATCGGCTGCTTCCGTATTTAGATAATGCCCGTCTCGCCGGACGATAAATCCATGTTGGTAAATGTGGTTCCTTACATCGATTTAAATTTAATCTAGTCCTAGCCTCACTTAAAAGTTACTTAACGGTGCACCACAGGCTCAAATAAACCCAGACAAAACTTATACAACAGGACATGTATCTCACCCGATATGTCGTAATTAATCGCAAACCGTATGAACGTCGAACCATGATCTTCCCCACATTTTTGACTGCGGAGGCAGGGTGTTATATTTTATCGAAAGACAAGCCGAGTAACATTGTGACGTCGGCTTGCGACATATCAATGCCTAGGCATGCTGGTTATGCCCGTAAATCTGTTGTACGCTTAGGAGGTAGCGCACACTCGTCAACGCCGTGAAAGACAAATCTGCGCGTGTCCGCCGGTCATCCTTCGTGTTTGTTCTGGATCAGATGTGCCTGCACTGCGACAGGTGTATGATGGCATAAAGTCAAAAATGCATTTTACGCGTGAAATTCAGCTTCTCCTGGCACGAAGGCTGTTTTTCTGCTGATGATGATAGTGTACCATTTTCCGACCGGCATGAAATGGGCGGTTTTGACTGGGTTGTTTCGGTCGACTGAAGCGCCACCAGTCCATCCCTCTCTGCGCCGGAGCAGACGGCGGCGGCCAGTGACGCCCACCGGTCCCCCGTCCCAGCGCAGTCCGCCGTCTGAACACAGAGCCGGCAGCAGACGGCCGCCGCCGCCACCGACCCCGCCGCGCGGGGGCCTCACAGCGCAGTTTCTGGCCCTCCCACGACTGGTGACGTACACGGTACGCCCCGCCGTTCCCGACTTGACTAACACGGCGACACGCCTCAGCTGCCTCCCGTCTCCGGTCCCGGCACGAGCCGCAACGTCGCGGAGAAAAACACGGACGTACGGAATAGACATGATTATTAAAGGCAGATATGTGCGCATGACGACAAAATACGTGTCAACAAAACAGCCACCTAAGCGGATCACATACAAGGACTGACAAAGCAAACAACAACGGTGGTTACGAACGGTGGTTTGGCAGAAAACAAATCCATCCTCTTTGCCACACTGTGCAATACAAGTAACAATGTCCGAAGGAGTCCATCGAATACGATGAGACCGTTTGCACAAGCGGATACCAAAAGACCATATCATGCAGACATACAGACCGCTGTAGCTGCGCCAGATGGAATGCACCGCGAATGCAAAAGTTGCACCTATCGAGATCGACTAGCTACCATGGAATGCGACCTTCTCCACCACCACCGAAGCCAGAACAGCTAAAGCGGAGGTGGCGCCCCACAAACCGGCGAGCTCTTAGTCTAAAAAGTCGTGTAAAATGTTCCACACCGAGGAACTTGACATATAGCTGCCACAATGCCAGGCACGATGTGCTTGTCAAGCCAGATTCCTGCAGCGTTCACAGCTTAAGCATGCAGCTGCCGCCAAGCGGCGATAACGTTAAGATCAGATCTCACGAATCTCACTGAATTCCCGCACCGTCAGAAACGCTGAAAAAATGCAGCTGCCACGACAAGGCAGACACCAGGGCGGTATCTCGTCAAAGCCGGCTCAAAATGCCCCGAGATCACCACTGGGGAAGTCACAAGGTCAGATAAGGGTCGGACTCCGTTGGTATCAGGTCAGGGTCAGATCTCACCGGTGCGGGTCCGGGCGTTCGGATCGACACCAGCGCGTCAACGAAACGACGAAACTGCCAATTCTGGCACCAGCCGGGCGGCGGCGTCACCAGCCCCGGCACCAGCCGGACAGCGGCGCCACCGCGCCGTCTCGGTCGCCGCCCGGCCCGTCAGAGACTGACGCCGCGCACCACGAACTGCTTGGCCGGCTCGTACAGGCGGCGCCGCACCAGCTGCAGCTCGGGGAAGGCGCGCAGCTCGCGCGTGGCGTCCGTGTCCAGCTCGAACACGCACATGAGCAGCAGCAGCAGCAGCAGCGCCACCGTCAGCACGGCGTACAGCAGCACGCGCAGCAGCGGGCCGAGCAGGACGCGGCGGCGCGCCGCCGGCCGGCCGGACGGCGGCGGCGCGGGCCCGGCGCCGGCCGCGCTGCCCGGCGGCTCCGGCGGCAGGCCACGCTGCAGCCGGGAGACGGCCGCTGCGGCGCACAGGGAAACGGTCAGACACATCCAGACACAGAGACACCAGACACATCCACACGGCAAACAGACATCAGCCGCTGCAGCCGGGAGACGGCCGCGTCGGCGCACAGGGAAACGGTCAGACATATCCAGACACACAGACACCAGACACATCCACACGGCACAAACAGACATCAGCCGCTGCAGCCGGGAGACGGCCGCTGCGGCGCACAGGGAAACGGTCAGACACATCCAGACACAGAGACACCAGACACATCCACACGGCAGACAAACAGACATCAGCCGCTGCAGCCGGGAGACGGCCGCTGCGGCGCACAGGGAAACGGTCAGACACATCCAGACACAGAGACACCAGACACATTCCACACGGCAGACAAACAGACATCAGCCACTGCAGCCGGCCGCTGCGGCGCACAGGGAAACAGTCAGACACACCCAGACACAGAGACATCAGACACATCCACACGGCAGATAAACAGACATCAACCGCTCCAGACAGAAGGCACCTGCGGCGGAGAGACGCAGAGACATACCCAGAGACAACAGACATTCCCGGACACAAAGGACACACACAAGTACATCAGCCACTCTAGTCGTGAGGCTGCGGCCCACCAATACATGCCCACGTCACAGTCCTGCTCAGAGACCCCACACAAAACCCGCCGTACAACGCTCATCCTCTGGCAGCTCCATCACGGCTGAATGACACACAGTACCCGCTGAATTCATGCAAACTCCCTCCCTGCGGGCGGCTACCGCGCAACACATGACACCCCCTACCGCGAGCCGCTGCGGGCCTCGCACCCCCCCCCCACTCCGTCGGTGGCCGGGCCGCAACGGCTCACCGTGCAGGAAGGGCGAGTCGGACGGTCCGGCGGCGCCAGCCGACAGCGGCCCACTCGAGTTCGGCGAGTCGACCGCGCCGCTCGTCTCCAACGCTCGGATCGGCGACAGATCTGACCGAGACACGGCAGCCAGTCAGCGCAGGCCGCTCTCCGGAGCGACGGACGGCGGCCGACGTATGGCACGAGCGTTTCAACGTCAGACGACGTACAGACGTCGTTCAGAGGAAACATCTATTACGCAGACACTGTCGTGACCGGAAGTCGCTGCTCACACAGCAGCAACAGCCCGTTTTTTTTATCAAGCGACGGCAAAAACGCTGACAGTTACTGCCCACCCCACGGTCCGACAGACGCAAGGCACTAAACTAAGCCCACTAAATTCCCACCCGGGGCCGGGCAACAACGTTTCTTCACACAGTTTTTAGGAAGGACCGAGGTCCTTCTCCATTTCTACTAAAATATTTCCCGGCGCCGGGCGGGAATATCTAATCCCGTCGCCGCCGCCGCCAACAGGCCGCGCCGGCAAATCAGACGCGAAGTTCCGTTCTCGTCCTGCCACTGCGCCGTCAGCGGAGCGCACACGGCGGCCGCTCACCGGGGCTGGAGGGCGGCGTGAAGTCGACGATCTCGCTGAGCGGCTGCAGCATCGAGCCGGTCTCGTCCGCCGGCGACACCATCATGGTCTCGTCGTCGGCCAGGCTGGTGTGCTCCGGGATCGGCGAGTCGTGTGGCAGCCGGGACGGGCCGCCGCACGCTGTTGGAAGGAGGGTTCAGCTCAGGTACCGGCCCAGACGGCGTGCGCCGGACGCCCCGCTGGCTCGAAAGGATCGCCTCGTACTCTAGTCGGGCTCAGACGACGCCACAGCAGACAGTACGAGTGGCCTCTTACACATCTTGAGCTTCCTGTTCCACAACAGACAGCTTCACGACTGTCCGCATGTCTGAGCTGTTACATTTATCGGGCCTTGTCTGCCTTACGCCGTGATACAACTCTCCGAAATGGGAGGAGCAAAATACCGAACACCAGCCTGAGGGCCTCTGTATGGCTAATGACCTCCGAACCCATTCAGCCACTAAAAAAGTCGGCACCTCACGAGCCGGCGGAGTCAAGCTGACCACAAGTGCATTACCCAGCCCGTATATTACTAACCCCAGGGAGACGATCTACCCAGAGGGTGATAATGCACGCCTTACAATAGCGACGGAACCAAATGTCAGCAACGCCAGCTCTAAGAAGCCAAGCGTGTGAATTACCAGCCCGAAGGAGCCCGACGTGTGTATTACCATCCTGATGGAGCCGTGTCGGCAGCCGACTCACCTGACGAATTCTCCTGGGAGTCACACGGTGTGGCCGGGACGCTTTGCGCCTTCCAACGGGCCGACGGGCGCAGGCCGTACCTGTGGACGCCAGGCGCTGCGGGTTAACCACAGCGGCGCACGTTCGGCTGGTCACGGGCTGGGAGAGAAGGGACAGGCACTCACTACAGACAGCACCAGGAACGGCGCACAGGAAGAGCCGGGACACTCGCGACTAAAAACATACCTATTACTGCTGAGAAAGGTCTCTCCCTTACCTGCCGAACTTAGGCGGATCCTCCTGGCGGCAGACCGTCTCCTCCTCACCTGCTCAACTCTGGCGGGTCCCTCCCGACGGCATGCCTCTGTCTCCCCTCACCTGCTGAACTCCGGAGGGTCCCTCCTGACCGGCTGGCGGCAGACCTCCTTCTCCGTCCGGCCGGAGAAGCGGACCCGCGAGTGTCGGGAGAACAGCGACCCTCCGAGCACCATGCGCGGCGCACTCCGCGACGACTCGCACCTGAGCGCACGACGGAACTCAGACATCTCACAACTTCAATCGACCAGTGACGCGGGGATACAGAAATGTCGCACGGCGAGTCATCGCAGATAACATACCACCTGCCACGGCAGCAAACAAGGAATGTCATGTTCTGCTCACATTTCACAGGACAGTCTCGATGACCGGCTCAGGTCTGGTATCTAAGACATCAACATCACATATACAGGTATGAACGACGCAAGTTTTATCGGACGTCTACCTTGTAGCCAGACTGTGGTACAAATAACACAGATATTCATATCACTCTCCGAACATGAGAGAGCTCACTGAAGATATTAAAAAGATTGATATCATCCGCCCAACACGACAGAACCAACATACTTCTACATTACCAGCAGCAAATCCAGAATTCACGCAGATGAATCCACGCATATGCGTTTCGACGAATATCACCCGAATGCTCCACAGGCCACTAAACAATCATACATCACAGCTATACTCACGTAAAGAACAGGCGATGTTCGATAGCATCTCTCCAGAAGCGCTTGCACTTCTGCACAGAGTCGCTCTTGTAGCCGACCGTCCGCTTCGTCTGGAAGGCAGAACACAACCTGGGAAATTCTGCTCTGTGTCGAATGAAACCGATAAATGCGGTCTGCTCGGGTTATTTTGCGTAACGTCTCGTGGGTTAGCTCAATGTCGGTGAAATCATATGCACGTGCATATGATCAATCAAACTGAATTAACATACGGACGCTGCACTACAGGCAGGCGTCACAATTCATCTCGCATAACTTTGCATGGACAGCGGGTGGGACACCAACCTTGGTCCTCGAGTCCTCCATGTAGACCAGATGGACGATGAACATCTTATTTTCGAAGTTGAGCTTCTGAACGTCGCTCCAGCGGAAGAGATGCGACCGACGACCGTCCTGCACCACCGAGATGCCCCGGTAGTTGAGGCCCAGGTCGACCGGACAGCCTCGCTGGTCCTGCCGCACGGCAGCGAATACGGCCGTCAGCACACACAGACAGTTGCCGCACCACAGAGGACACGGCCGTCAGCACACACAGACAGCTGCCGCACGGCAGCGGATACGGCCGTCAGCACACACAGACAGTTGCCGCACCACAGAGGACACGGCCGTCAGCACACACAGACAGCTGCCGCACCACAGAGGACACGGCCGTCAGCACATACAGACAGCTGCCGCACGGCAGCGGACACGGCCGCCAGCACACAGACAGCTGCCGCATCACAGCGGACACGGCCGTGAAAAGACAAACATCTGCCGCACGGCAGCAGACACGGTCGTCAGCATACACAGACAGCTACCGAACCATGGCGGACACGGCCGTCACAACCACCACCAGCCGCACGGCAGCGAATACGGCCGTCAGCACACACAGACAGCTACAAAACCACAGCGGACAAGGCCATCAGGACACACAAACACCTGGCGCACCACAGCGGACACAGCCGTGAGAAGACACAAACATCTGCCACACGGCAGCGGAGGCGACCTTGAAGACACAAACATCTGCCACACAGCAGCGGACACGGCCGTCACAACACACAGAACACCTGCCGCACCACAGCGGACACGGCCGTGAAAACACAAACATACGCCACACGGCAGCGGACACGGCCTTCACCACCCACGAACATCGGAAATATTTCAGATGGCACGGTCATCAGCAAGTACATACAACTACCGCACTATAATAAACGCGGACACATTCCGGCAGCGGCTGCGGCCGAGCACGAACGACTGCAGTCACGAAAAGCAACGGACACCTTCACCTCGAAACGCCTTGGTCAAGACCACCAGCACACACCATCCATGAGAGACGTCACCTTGAAGGGCTGCAGCCGGAGGCCGTAGAGGTCGAGCTGGGCGGCGCGGCGCAGCAGCGCCTGCTCGGCCTGGGCCGGGTTCAGGCCGCGCGTCTGGCAGCAGTGCAGCTGCATGACGCGCTCCTCCAGCCGGCCGCTGGCGCGCGACACCAGGCGGTAGTCGGCCGCGTACCGGCCCCGGTGCTCCTCCGGGTCAAAGTCGCCCGTCTCCACTGCCGGACAGAGGGCGGCGTCACGGCCCATCAGGAGCGTCACCGTCAGTCAGGCGTATCACGATCGGCCAGGGATGTCGCGGTCGGTCACGGGCGTCATGGTCGGTGAGAAGTACTGCGGCCGGTCAGGAGCGTCACAGCCCGTCACGTGCGTCACGGTCGGACAGTTGGTGTCACAATAGGTCAGGGGTCAGGTGTACAGCGGGGTAGACGAGGAGGAGACTGCAATTATGACACTGAGCGTTATTCTGCACAGATAGGCGTGGCTTTGTGGTTCCGAATATGGTCGGTTGTTCTAATCACAGATAAAATAACAATGACCAGACCAGCATGGAGCAACTATAAAGCTGGTGTTGCTCGAGCTCATGAAACGCACTGACATACTACGGAATCACACGAAACCCCATAGCTGTATTCTTTTTACTGCTCACTAGTCACCAAACAGTGTCACACTATCCTGGGGAACAATTCTTGTGGTGAAATATACAGTGCACAGGACAAGGTCAAGATGAATAACAATGCATCACATGCACAGTGAGCAGGTCGGCCACCTTGGAGCACGAGCGCCGCCAGATGGGCGGCCTCCTCGTCGTCGGCGGCCAGACGGCCACTGCGAAGGTCGCGGCGCAGCTGCAGGTACACCTGGTACCGCGTCAGCTCCTCCTGCAGACGCTCCGGACAGCCCGGGTAGAACTTGACCCGGAAACTGAACACCATCGGCCACATGTCTGCCAAGCACAGATGGCAGTTAGTGTCTGCAGCAGTGCGGGGGGGGAGGAGGTGGAGCACCAAACTGGGCATCTGGCTCCACCATGCACAAGAACTGCAGTCAATAATGGACTCTGTGCTTTGCTATCCATTCAACATGTGAATGTATTGAGCCATGGAGGTTAACCATTTCATAATATTCCAGTCTGTGTCTCTTACATGCAAATGGCAACATAATATGCACAGGAAAAAAGGTCATCAAATTTTCCTGCTGTTTAGATTGTTCATTAAATGAGCAGATTAAAGGTGGAAATGGACTATTTCTATTGCACAAGCAAACCTGCACTGCTTATAAGCAACTGAGACAAGGAGCAAGAACAGTGGATTAGGAGTTCATGGAGGTATAATATACTCATCATTTACTATTGCAGCAGCATGCAGTCACACGCTGACTGCATAGCTTGCAATGCGAACAGAACTTCAATGAAAGACTAAACTTTGCTGCAAAATAAGTTCCAAAAATGATATGATGTCCATCATACACCATAAATCACTTCCTCTGTTCTTGGATTGGATGTGAGCCATGGCTCCCCTGGGCCAAGCAGTATGCGCTAGATATACAGCGATTTCGCATGAATGCAGAATAGTGACCATATAAGTTGCAAAAGCAAACATTATATGTATTCTTGTGGGTTAACCCTATTCCCGGCAGGGGGTTGAATCCGCACCCCCTCGGATTTTTTGCTTGCCAATTCCAGGCTTTTTAACGCAGCTTTACGAAACTTGGTGAATTTTCCTAGCTATTCTTTCTACGCGCTGTGACAAAATTTCACAATTCTACTTTGCTCAGGAGCGGAGCCAGGCAATGTTTTTGGGAGGCACCTCAGGCCATTTTTGGTCATGTTGAGGGTAAAAGGAAAATGCTTGCCAAAAACAGAGTTTTTAAGATAGAACTTAAAACGTTATATGCATGTATAGCTAAATAGTTGGGCAATGTGCACACAAAATTTTGTACATCTGAGGCCACTCTGCAAGGTCAGGTCAAGGTCAAAAGTCAATTTTTTTTTTGCAATAATTTCGGCGCCGTTTGTTTCAAATGTCAAACCCGGAATATATATATGACATAGAAGGGTGCCCTCTACCTGCGTACCAAGTTTCAGCGTGATATCAGGTCGGGTCACGGAGCTATGACCTAAAATGTCAGTGCGCTTACCCTATATCACAATAGCCATAAAATTAAATTTTTGGAACAGAGTGAATTCAAATGATTGAAAACGTTTACAGATAATATCAAATGCACATGAGATCATTCCAGGTGACCCCAAGGTCACTGGAGGTCATTTAAGGTCAAAGGTCATAAGTTGATCTAAAGAACGTGTGACCATGACAGTTCCCCCTTTTTCATGTCCCTGGCACTGCCTATGCTAACATTATATAAACATTGTGATGTGATTTGTACTTTTTCAGCATACCATGACTAGCAGAAGCCAAAAGTGTTTTTACCTTTTTTGTTCATTCAGTTGTTAGAAAACTAATCCTCCTATTTTTGAAACCCTACAAATGCCCATGAATTTTCTCAAAATTTCAGATTTGTGGACCCATGGTAAAAGCCCTATCCGTTATCTCTCAATTCATGCCAGGTTCATTGAAATTGGTCGATAAACAACGGAGTTATAAGAAGTCCAAAAGTACCCCCATTTTGACATTTTTGCCCCCCTGTATCCACAAATTTCGAAATTTTGAAAATTTCTTTTTATAAAAGTGTAGTTTGTGTCATGGCAAATCAATTGCCATTTGTTGCAATGAAATTGGACAAGTAGTTCTCGAGATCTCAGGGGGGGCCGAATCTGCCTCCCTGCCAGGAATCGACCATACCATCTAGCCCTTCAGGAACAGGGTTAAATATCAAGTCAGCTACATAACATTCCTACTTTTGCTGTACATTTCATCATATGTCAGCAGCATATGACAAAATGAGACATCTGTCTCCCCCAAGGACAGTCCTGGCTGTGTGCCTGAATATCTGTCAAGTCCACTGCAAATATCAGCCACATCACATCAGACATCCCATTAGCTTGGGAACTCACCTTTTACTTGCTTCAGTATTGGTTTTGCTGGTTCTAGCCATTGCTGGAAAGGTCAACATCTCCTTAAGCTCATCAGTCAAATGTACTGTTACCTTTTGCAGTATATCTAGGTACCTGTGACTATGAGTGTACTAAAAGACAGCTAGTACCACATACAACATTGCTAAACACATAAAATAAAACAACAATTCAGTTGAAAAGTTCCTTATCTAAAGCTGTACAAATGCTGGAGCATATACTAATGGGCAAGAAGATATAATTAACCTAACCAGGCCACAAAACAGATGTACAAGATACCTTCTTTGTGTCATCATCAATTTCATGCACAAAGGAACAAAACTTGTGACCATGAAAACTCCTAAATCTGTATTACCACTGCACAGAGTGGCAGCAAAGCACATTGGGAAACACACTAACTTTTGTTCTGTTGCTGTCTTCAAAACTGAGGCAAAAGTACTCTTTTTCCACCAGGTCAAGATGGGCACAAACTTGGTCAATCAGGTATTGTCCAGTCTCCTTGCCCTGCAAAAGATGAATACCACTGGGCAGATGCAATAAAAAGATTGAAACATTATATAAAGGAAGATGTCATGGAACCAGACAGCACATAAATGCTCCAATGTCTGAATGGTTTTAATAGTGCTGTGTTGAAAAACATATGGTAAAGATCACAAAATGTTAAACACGATGGGACGCTGATCCAGTCTTACAAAGCGATACAGTGCCACTGGAAACAGTTTAGTCACAATGTACAGCAATTCAGTTCTATCTTGGAGCATGAGTAACGCCATTACTCGCTCATAAAGATAGGCGCAATTTTTAGATTGCTTTGAGACGACCAACTCACCAGAAATTCGCATTGGAGAATTTCCGAGTCATCCAAAAGCCTTACTGTGCATTTGTACGCAAATTTCTTTGTTTTGGATGATAGAAATGACATTTCCCTTCCCACTTTCACGCGGAGACCGGCCGACACGTGACCACACACCCTTCCCTCATGCACGCAACTCGCATGTTTACACGCTCGCTGGCTCCATTTCCAAAGCAAGCCCGCCCAAAGCAAGGTCACAGCTAATACCAATGTTGGTCTTATTTTTGCACTGGACTTGACTAAACAGTATCGATTCTACACTATCACGTTGTTTTTATCGCAAAAAATCGAGAATTTGCGAGATTTGAACATTAAGTTTCAGATAGCCAGGCGAAAGTAATATTTTATATTGAACTATGAATTAGATATGGATGTCTTCGAAACATATCGGCAAACATATCTGTTCGCATTGTGATTTTAACCAAGGGAACATAAATATGTCTAACATTATTTTAAAACATATTTCTAAATTCGAACAGAAATGCATTAGGCTGTGCTGTTCATGCACCACACAAGGACTCTTAATGGCTTAACTTTTAAGGTTTTCCAGCCCAAAGGGATATTGCGTGCCTCGGACCATGAGAGCGTTGTCATTGTGGAACAAATTCCCTCCTCGGCACCGGCGGCCGACGGGCGACCGGCAGGGCGAGACAGCCCAACGATCGACGACGCATGGAATTCTCCGCCGGGCCGTTGACGCCAGGCTGGCATGCTACAACGAGACTAGGACAAGGAAAACGACCCACATACATCACGGCCAACGATCCCGGAGGCGATCCAGGGCACCGAGGACTTCTGATCCTGAGCAGATGCGTGCCACAACGAGACTAGGACAAGGAAAACAACCCACATAAATCACGGCCAACGATTCCGGAGGCGACCCAGGGCACCGAGGACTTCTGATCCTGAGCAGATGGCCGCAAATGCGCGCATGGAATTCTCTGCCGGGCCGTTGACGCCACGCGCGGGACAGCTCGTCACGTGACATAAGCAGTAGGCGCCGGGGGGCGGAGAACGCGTAAATTTGGAACGCGAGGGGGTATAAAAGCTTCCGCCGGCCGGTAGGCGGGGAGATCGAGGGATTCCTGCGTTGGGCTCACACCGTGACGCCGTCTCGACTGACGCAAGGAAGCGACCTCCCACCGGCGATACCATGTAAGAGACTGCCGAAATTCCGTCCTGGTTTGGCCAGAACGGAAAATACTCGGTCTTGTAGGAACTTAGGTAGATTGTGTGCCTTATCTCGTAATATGTAGCTATTAGTGGTTAAGTACTTTTGGTCATGGTAATCTCCGTACGTAGTTCTGCCGGATGTGACTAGTGAAGCTGTATTCCTTAGATCTGTTCTCTGTACCTGTGCCTTAAGGGATCTTAGAGGCCGGCATGCTACCACTTGTATATTATTAGAAACGGAGATGGTATCCGAACAATATACTAATGTTGAATCACTTTTACCTTGTCTAGTAACTGGGGCTGGAAACCCCCCAGTTCTTGAGTAGACGGTCGAGGACGAGATAACGCGCAGAGGAAAACCAAGATAAAAATATTCCCATATCATGAGACAAGGACTAAAGACTCTTGAGTATTGCAAACGTCGCGCACAAAAGCAGTAGTTTGGCTGCCAGCACCCGTGTGTGTTTTTTTCTGTTGTGAGTTAGGAAGCAAAGCCTCTTGGACTCAAACGTCCGTGTTTTCGAGTCTTGTGTCTCGTCGGGCGTTTGTTGTCCCTGCTGACAGCACAGTGGCGGGCACACTGAGCCACGGCGCTGGGCGGCACATGCGTTCCGCGCCGTATCTAGCGGTGTCGATATGTCATCTATGTAAACCCGCAGTAGACAGGCTTGTAAATATACCTGTCACATATGACGTTACACACAGACGCCGGGAGCGCATGGTGGTCGGGAATGGTCGCTCGACCAGACGCACCGTGTCCGTCGCCCGTTGGTGAGTGGATGGTTGGCCGCGGGACGGTCTGTCTTCGGACGCACTCCTGACAGAGGTAGGCGGTGGGCTCTGCGTCCATTGGACGCTCTGGTCGGCCAGGTCCGGAAAGCAGCCCGAACAGTGCCCTTACACGGCTCGGGAGGACCCGTCGGAGAGGGATGCCACAGTGGTCTTAAACGGCCGCGCCTTTGGTTGCTACTGAAGCCGAGAGAGTGGCTGGAATAGACGTATGTACGTACCAAAGAGTATTAGATAAGATTTCTGAGGAAACGTTTCTCGCAGTTAATCCAGCTCTGCTTTAAGTCACCTGCGTGTAGACTAAGTATCGTTTTTAAATGAACAGAGCGAGCTAAGAACTTTGGAGGCTGAATACGGTAAGAACTACGTCTAAAGTTCACCATTAACGATAGCTGCGTTAATCTATATAATTCGTAAAGATTCCATATAAACTGGGATGTCAGGTGCATGTCATCAATCAATGTATTGCCATGAATCTGTTAGGTATGCGTGGGGGTCTGTACAGTGGAGATGAAACGTTTCAGGGTTGCAGGGGCAGTAAAGCCATTTCTAACTCTTTCCACACAACGCCATGGGGCCATCTGAAGAATGATAGAGAATAGCGAACAGGCATGAAGCCAACACTGTTGGGGGGGGGGGGCAAATACCAAATTTTGTCATATATCACTGGCGTGTGGCGAAATGTATAGGAAAAATTAGTAGTTATATGTAACTGACCTCATATTTAACCCACAGAAATACATATGATGTTTTGCTTTTGCAACATATCTATGATCACTTTTCCGTATTCGTGCAAAATTGCTATATATCTAGTGTAGACCGCTTGGCTCAGGGGGGACCATGGCCCCCATAGCCGCTCTTGATTGCGAAGAATGACGCCATTATTTTCCAAATTATGTTGGAGTAGCTTTCCGACTTCTGTCACGAGCTTCTGTATTTAAACTACATTATGTTAGACTACTTAGGGAAACTTTGGCTACGTTATGCTGCCTTGCATTACGGTAGGCTGGCATGCACATTACGTTACGTCTAACCGAGTAAGCTAAATTAGATAAAGCGGTTAATCATTTAGTCTACCAAGGAGAGCAAAACAGACTCAAAAGGTCATCAGATACGCCTAAAGCCCGCATTGCCCTAAAGGCCGTATATTTCTGGAATTTCTGCTGCGGGCTATTCATACGTGCGTTTTGGTATGCTGCCCAGAACGCCAGTGGATGAGGTGCTGCCTCCTCGAGAACCTTATATACCCACTCCTTCGTGGCAGATTTAACAGACCCTGTCATGACACTCAGGCATGACGTTAAACGGTAGCCCTCTCCCATGTAAAGCCACTCGGCGGTCTAAACCTCAGATACCGGCGACTCCCCTGCTACCGGTGCCTGCTTATTCTACCGTGTGCAGGCCTCTTCCTGTCTGGACCTTGTTCGCTTGTGCGGGCGCAATTTCATTTTGCATTTTCAGTTGTACAAAGACTTGCAAAACGGTTTTCCGATTTCCACTGATCAGTGCTGACGGAAAAACATCATTTTGCAGCCAACAGCCAGCCAACAGGTTTGCGACTTCTTTGGCGTCAAAACCAGTTCTCATTCCTTGGAACCGAAGCTTCTTTGGAGACGTGATTACCGGATTACCAACATATTTGGCCGTTGGAGTTAAGCAGGCGCATCTCCCACGACGCAGCATGCTGGTAATCGCGTTAAAACATATCGCTGCACGACCTTATGTGCTCTTCTCATGCGAATTTTCATAACGAAAGCACAAAGCTGCGGCATTGGATTGCTTCATAGTGGTCCGAGTTGGACAGTATATGGTCCATGCAAACACCTCATATTGCAGCACCAGTGCATCATCATTTATTAACATCGACAGGCTCATTGTCTGGAGCATCGAGCTCTCGCACCTCCTCCGACTCGTCGTCGTCATAAATTTCGTCTGGTACGCCGAACGTGACCACCTGAAACAGGTGAAAGCACATATCAGGTGCCTGGACCGCCAAGAGCGAACAGATAATAGCTTTCCGCAGGATAAAAGACCTCAAAGGAGTTAAAACTGGATAGACGGATGCCTATGGGAGTATTTTGCTGAAACTGTTCTAAATCACCATGGAACGTCAAGGAGCCCGCATTAACCAATATTCTGCCATGGGAATTTCGTTGCAACGACATGATATTGTCCACCTAGGCGCCGCCATGGAACTCTTCATGACGTCCATGACCGTTCCAAGCTTATGTCGTACCTATTTCGAATCTCTGGGTATACATTGATTAGATAGATTCAGTTATAGTACATGCACAATTCTTGGGCTGTAGTATGTAATCACAGTTTAATAATTTTCATCCCGAATAAACAGCAGAAGCGTGACCACCAAAAAAATTATCTGGAGTCTAAACAGCACTATCCATCTTTCGAAGCATTTGTTGGCAACTTTTGAACGGTGCTTTACTTCAGGATTGCCGCCGTCGAGCGATGGTACTCTCATTCTGGAGAGATCGTACTTCTTGAAATCGAAAATTGGCGCCACTCCAAGTGAACGCATCACGTTTTCCCTGAAAATGGAAACGAAAGCGTTTTTCCACATGCTTTTTGCTATAAACCAGTGTTTATCGAAATAATATACCCCAATATACATTTACCTACGTTCTGTTAGAAAAGCTGGTGAATTAAGACATAAAATGTCGAGTCGCGTTACATAGGTATATGGACGCAACAAAATGTAGCCGTGCTCTACACAGATTAACACTCTCGCACAAAGACTTGTCCATATTTCAGACGTGATTAAAGTTTTTCGTTTTTCTTTCGCAAAAAAAACATTGAATGTTTTTGCGTTTGGTCGCAGCTGGAAATTCGGTCCCAGTACGTGGTATTTGAAATACCAATAGTAAGTTATCGCGCCAAGGCTGATGGCTCGTACCTGAAAAAAAACAATGCACAAATACAAAAATAGCACACAAAATTGACGCCAAATACCGTCCACAGCAAGATTGTGGACTTGTGGAACCTTCGACGGAAATTCTGTTGCTACAAACTTACGCGTATTCAGAATACGGCACTCCCACAGTTATCACAGGATTGCCGTTGACGTGGAACCGCCACGTGCCACGGTGTTCACCGCGAACGTCCATGTCCCACAGACCCAGGCACTGTCAGTAGGACGTCAGTCACGCTTCACAGACCCAGGCACTGTCAGCAGGACACCAGTCACACCATTCAGTGTCAGGCACTTGCAACATCAGTCATGGCGGTCGGCCTGGCAAAGGTGACAGGCAGCTCTTCCTCGACACAGGATATCTATCGGGAGCTTCTTGACAGTGGACGGAAACGTCTGAAAAATACTGGGGTTTCAACAGAAGTTTGAGCCACTTCTTCCAAGTGATATCATGGACGTCATGTTAAAACGTTCCAAAAAAGCGACATGCATTGACCATCGAAAGATGACACATGCTGAGTGAATGTAAGGAAACTCACAGTCATCAGGTTTAGGATCCCGAGCTTGTCGTAAGCGTGTTTCATCTGAAAGACCACGACATATGGCTTCTTTCTTTCCTGGAAAACCACAACAAATCGGTCGACAGAGAGGCATCCCCGGCTCTCTTTGGTCCCACATTTACATTTATGCCCTCGACCCATTCAATACGAGATGATACCAACTGCCGGCCCTTCCTCCACCTCCATAGTCAAATGCATTTTGCGGCGAAAGATGGACGATGTATCAGCTGTAAAAACTATTTTTTATTCAGTTAACAACAAAAGCATGCTGTTCATGGAAAAGAATAGCGATGAACTCTGCGTCCTCTACATGGAAACGCATAAAAGGATATCGGATTTTGTCGAAAAGTGGCCGTTTGCTTTCTAACATTCCAGAGCACAACTTCAAGGACATCGCACATCAAAAACTGGACTGGCAGCTGTGCTTCTTCGCAGAGTACCTAGCCCCAGCATCCCAGGTTCCCTCACCTCTGGGTCCTCTGTGGCCGGGAACATTTCGAAACACGTCCTGTAGAAAGGCTTCAAAGGAGGCAAGCGGAGGACCGGTATGAGGTCGAAAATACTCTGCCTGTATTTCGGAAACGTCATCCTGTAACACAGAACCAACTGTCAAAACGTGGAGATTGTTTTTCTTATCGTTTTCATACAACAGGTGCTGTATTTAGGAGGAGAGAGTGCAAAAAAATGCATCGCTAAGTAATCGGATCTTAGATACAAAGTCACGTCAACCATCCTTTTCTTGGCTAAAAGAACAACTTAATATTATACAGCTTTTAATTGTTTATGACGTGAAATCTTGCTTGAATCTTGAGGAAAAGTTACATGGTAGGCATAGGATGGACTTCATAGCACATTGTTAGCAAGAAAACCAGTTTCCTTTCAGAACATTCTCCCGATGCGTCGGGCTATGTTCTATTTACCTAATGAAATACCGCGAGGTACCTTTTCTAGAAGATGTTTCAAAAACGGCTATGTTTCATTTGTGATAAGATGTCACTTGTTTAGGGACACGCTGAAGAGGGAACAGGGGCCGGAAATAAAATGAGGAATTAATTTTTTTCCTCTCGCGTCCCGAGAGACAGTTCAAAACAAACAGCCATCACCATTTTGAGCAGGCCAAAAAGCAAACAGCCATCACCAACCTCTCAGTGTGCAGCTCAACGTCGGGCACGACGTTGAGAGACTTGTCGGCGTAGTACTGGTACTGGAGGTAACTGTACACATGCCCTCCCAGGTAGGCGAAGTGGTACGTCCGGGACACGTCCGGTACGATGCACTCGCGGTACAGCGCCAGTTCCTCCGTCCTGAACCACATGTCCCAATCCCAGTTCTGCCGGCGGGAACACAGTCGGCCACGATGCACGAGACGGTAACAAGGGGCGGACGCTCCAGCTTTCTTGGCACGAGCAGGTATTGCAGATGTTTATCCGACTTTAAAAAGGTGTCGAACGGCTTCCTTCGTCGGTGAAACAGTAATGGCAGATTCTGCCGGCGGCAAAGGTGGACAGACTCAGTTCTGCTCCCGAGAGCGATCATTGTGAGCCGATTTTAAGACGAGAAGCATTTATTTATCATCAAAAACATGATGGATTATGGCCTCCTCCATAAAGGCATGTTATGACAAGCTGTTATGTTGTGACTGAGATGTTACAGTATATTATGACGAGATGCATTTCATCATAACATACAAATATCCGACACACACACACACACATATATATATATATATATATATATATATATATGTGTGTGTGTGTGTACATATGTATATATAGTGACTTCGATTGTATTATAACTTTTGAGATCTGACCTCCCAAGAAGGCTTCCAAATGGGCATCATTTCGCCCATGAGTACAGATTTTTTCATCATCCAGCCAAGGCCCGGGAAATAAGACGTCCTGCAACGTAAAAAAATAAGTATAACTCGTGAACGAAACTACAGTATATCTACGTAACAAATGCAAGTATCTAAAAACCGCCACCCCAAATCAGCAGTCTTTCTTGAGCTTCATATTTGACCTTCACTTTGCTATTTAAGCTGTACTGTGGTATTCCACGAAAGAACCTTGGGCGTGGATTTTGTGGTACATAAAGAAAGACTTTCTGTTGTAATCCACCAGGCAAGCGTCGCCAAATATGTCATCCTGTCGTAGGTCATGACGGAACCCTCCAGATACATCTCAGACCATGCAACCGTGAGTTCTAGTTAGTTGTAATCGACTGCCAGAGCAGACCCTCAGGTGTAGTACCACGCTGTACGGCTGACCTGTAGAGCAGCGCTGGGTCGACCGAGCTGTGTCTGTAGCTGATGTCGTTCCAGGCCGAAACGCAATACAACGTGACGTCTTCGTCAAGAATGGGAGCCGTCTGAGCGAAATAACTGAAAACGCCATGTCCAATATGAATCTCTTGATAGGACGTAATTTGGGTGTTGCTTTGTCTTTTTTATTAAAAAAACTTGCCGTTATTTGATGCTCTCTCGCATTTCTACGCTTTTCGGGCCTGCAAGTGGTAGTTTTACTCAAGATAAAAAACTCTGTTTTCGTATTCAACATCTTCGTGAATTGCTAAGCATTTCCATTCACTTCGTGACATAGCGGCAACTTCTAACTGCAATTTCAAGGGTTCTGATCGATACATTTTGGGCTTTAGACGTGGCGGATTCCTGATATTGAACGAGCATCAGAGGCGTTGATTTTTGTAAATGATTAAGGGGGGGGGGGCGAGTCGAGGGCCTGACAATCTAACCCGAAATGTATGTTTTCAATGGATTTGACCCACTTTATTTTGGCCAAGGGAAATTTAAAAGCTTTTTTGATACTATTTACCAAATTTAAAACTGCATTTATTCCCATGTAGGTATGTATATATATCCCATGTAGGTATATATATATATATATATATATATATATATATATATATAAATAGATGAGACATAGAAATACATATACATCGCTTTAGACTAATTCTTTACTTTCTGCCTATCTCTTATCTATTGTGGCCGTTCTTTTCGTTATTAGTACTCATTTCCCTTTAGAACCGGCAGAAAATAATGGGGGGGGGGGGCAAATCAACATTGGGTGTGCCAAGGCCTTTTCAAAAGAATACAAATCGACACCCCTGATAAGCACAGACTGTTCCGAAAACTGGGCGCAAAAAAGTCGTCTCGGGAAACTTAGTGTTTCGGGTTTAGCACCGTAACATTCCGAGGAAACATTGGACCAGTTTGCGAGACAAAGCACAGCTCACATAATGCAGCAATGCATCGAGGTGACAGGTAGGAGGGCGACCTTACCTAACGAAGTCTGGAGACACGTAAAGATCATCTTCCAGCACCACTAGCTTATCGGCTTCCGGGAACAGCTCAAAGGACGTCTGGATGGCGTTTTTCACGTTCATGCTGATTTTGCCGCCCTGTCGGAGCAAACATTTAGCAAAGATGTACTATGACTCGCTGCGGTTCGAGACGAGTTTCAGTAACTTCTCGATTCACAAACACCTCAGCGTGGGTCAGAAGTGCATCCAGGAATTCTGATCGAGGAAGCGCTCCTTCTGGGGGGAGGGGGCGCCATGGGCGGCCTCCGATAGGGAGTACCTTCGGCTGGGAGGGAGCACCTTTAACATTAGAAGCGACTTATACGGGTTAGGGACGCCTTCATCCGGGAGCAGATGCTTTTGGTGGTAAGAGACTGCTGCGGTTGGGAGGGCCGTCTTTGACGATAGTAGCGTCTGGCGTGGAACACGGGCGCGTTGGATGTGAAACGATGCCTTCAGTTGGGTGGAGGCGCATTTGACACTAGAAGCGCCTTATGTGAGACTGGAAGCATCTTCTGAGCAGGGAGGCGTCTTCGGTGGAAAGTTTGGCCTTCAGTTTGGCGGAGCGCCTTTGGCCATAAGGGTCGCCTTCAGCTGGAAAGGGCGTCTTCGATACCAGTGGCGCTTTCTGTGGGCGGGGCGGGGCGCCCTCGGTAGAAGGTGGTAGGGACTTCAGTTGGGCGGAGCGCTCTCGGTGGGGTAGGAACATCTTCGTTGGAGGATGCACGTTCAGTTAAGCAGAAGTCTCTTGTGGGGCCTTTTTCGGTGAAGCAAGGGCGCATTTGAGAACATGGGCGCTTATGTGGTTTCGATCGGGAGGGGCACATGCCTCCTGTACCTCCCCCTCTCTGTATCCGCTCTTACATGGCAGGAATATCACGTACATGGCACGTATTTACGTACATGGCAAATTTAGCTACTAATTTTCCAAAAAAAAACATCTTATAATCCTCTGCATGCGAACCACTCCAGGAAGAACGGCTCGCGAACTGAAAATCGTCGTTTCGCTAGTGGAATTTTTTGATGTGATGCTGAATTATAATGACCATGTGATACCCTGTAACATGGTCTTCGTTTGCTGTAGGAGTGTGACGTTCTTGGAGCTATGAGAACTGCTGACAATTCTGTTTATTCTCCGGGATTTCTCAGCAATTGCATGACACCTAGAGGGCCAAGTATTTTTACTATTTGGGTTCCTCTATACTATCTCTATACTGCCTGGATTCTCCTATTGCCTATGCCCACGACTTTCTTTTATATTATGCAGACGCTTGATGTCTTTCCCTTTGTCAGTTACCTGCCGGCTCGGTCCCATAGTCTTCACCACGACTCGGACTCCGAGCAGAGAGGCCAGCTCCAGTATCTGGTCGTGATATTCCTGTATGAAGATGGTCAACATGGTCTTGTTCAGGCCGCGGTTGGGAAGCAGCGTCTGCAGCATACTGAGGCGCAACATGGGTCAATGCTGTGCGCACACATTTCCTGATAATGCACATCTGTTCACGCTGTCTGAAGAGGTACAGGACTTACACCAAGCCATGAAAATTCTGAAGCTCTGACCATTACGTACGTGGACTTAATCCGCCCCCAACTGGGGGCAGTTGACCCCCTCTGAGGTTTTTCTAGGATTGCGAGAGAACAAACAAACACAGAGCCACGAAACCTTGTGCACCTTTTGTTTGATCATTTTTACATTTGTGTAATTCTTTTGTGTAATTGTTTGATCATTTGTGTCAAAGCTTGGACCTCAGGTCAAGTCAAATGTCTGACCTAGATCAGGTCAAACGGACCTATGTCCAAAAAAGTTTAGCGCTCTGTAACTTTTTTCGGAAAACAAGATATCGCAATAATACTTTCAGGGATTAGTGAACGCAATAGATGCAACAAATCTGCTTTCTCATATTTTTTGGAATTTTCCGGGTCATTGACCCAAGGTCAAGACATTTTTAAGACATGTCGTTTTTCGGAAACTGGCGGAATTTTTCATAAATTTTTTAGTGTGGAGTGAAGCAGACATCTAGTTGCCGTCATTGGGCAAAACATCAATGACTTTCAGCCATTGACCAAAGGTCAGGTCACGAATAACGGTTGCGAGCCAAAATGTACCATAGTCAAAAACAGCGGTAAATTACTCAGAATGGGTAGAAAATGACAGAAACGGCTTGCACAGACGTAAGTAATACCAAGAACCTCAAAAAGTTTTAAAAAATTGCAATTTTTGGAAATAAACAGGATCTCACGAATTCGCCAGTTGTGTAGATTGGAAACCAATGAATTTTCTAAAATTTAAGCATGAGAAAACGTCACAAGAACCACTAAGATCAATATAATTTACATGGATAGGCTTATATCGCAAAAATGAAGGAACGCTAAAATTAGTTCCCGTTAATTTCTATCTGCGTACGGCTGCGACGCCCGCCGACAGCCGGCGCGAAAATTGCCGTGTCTTTAACTCAACGTTTCCGCGTATACATTTGAACAAATCTGAGAAGTTAGACGTGTATCGGCATCCGCGGACCTTTATTTGTGCGCTGGTGCCTTTACCTATGCGTTAATAGTCACAGCCCTTGAGATAAAGGCCGTTCCTCGGTCTCATGCATTCGGCTATGATAAAACATATATAGGACGTAAATTGCTTACATATTACCTAAACCTAAAAATGAGACCAGTTTCAAGCTCTACTCGTCACAAACTTTCCAACGGTGTGTTTATTTTTATCGTGCGACCAATCGTTCGTGAGTTAGATGGGGGGCGGTGAGGTGAACTGCCCCCCCCCCCTCTGCAGTCGGGCGTGATCGTCGCCGACCGACGGTCGTGCGCGGGTTAAGGAGAGAAAGAATATTGTGACAAAGCCCTCAACTCCGAGAGGGGCCTGGGTGTCGGCCATGGTTGATCTGTACTCGCTTGACTCGTGACGTGCACTACCGGACAGAACAGCGAGCGATCGGTAATGTGTCATTGCGGGTATGTACGTGACGGCATTACCAACAGTGCCTCGCCCCGTTTGGAAGCGGAAGGCACTCAGCGGTGTATGGTGCGGCGTGGTGTTTGGTATGGTGGCGGTGTTTGGCGGTGAATGTGACGCAGAAAAGCAGCTACTCACCGGTAGAGGTACGTTCCTCTGTCGCCTCCCAGCACGGCGATGGGGTTCGAAAATGTCCTGTTGTGCAGCAGCTGTGAAAGATACGGTACAGTGCTGCTTCCTTTTCCACCAAGTCGGTCTCTGTTATGATGCAATTAATGCAACGCGTGCTGAGGTCTTATAATACATATTTTGGTGTCACCGGAAATGAGGTCTAATTTTTGACGCAGAAGTGTACGATAACGCTAAGAATATGGGATAAAAAAACAGTGCAGCTATCGGCTTAAATACATCTTGGCGCGATTGTTCATAATATGCGTTTGCCTTATATTAAGAAAAAAACGCACACAAAAGGCGGACACCTGCCTACCGTTGCTGTACCCAAACATATGGTTAAGCGCCCTGAGCAGTCTTCAACAAACAATGCGGCCGCTCAGCAGTTCGCGAGCATTGTTACCGCCGCCAGACACACACACATACAGCCGCGATAGTCTGCGTTCGTGGCAGTGCGTTTTCCCGGGTCAGAGCACAGTCAAACGCCTCAGTCGGCCGCCGCCGGGCCGCCGGACCCGTACCGGCCTGAACGGCAGCTCGATCGGGTCCGGGTCGGAACAGTTGCACAGGCGACCAAAGCCCTCGTACTTGTCGCAGAAGCGCGTCCTCTCGGCGGCCCGGGTCCGGTCAGGCCAGGCACACGGCTCTCCTGGAAACGGGGACCATCGTCACCAGGAGCACGGTTCTCCTGGAGACGGAGACCATTGTCACCAGCCGCACGGCTCTCCTAGAGACGGAAGTGATCGTTACCAGCCGAACGGCTGTCCTGATAACGGAGACCGTCGTCATCAGGTTGGGGTGGCGCGGAAGTGATCTGGTTCGGGGTTACTGATCGCCCGAAATCCTGTGACCAATTCGACGTTCAAGTCCGTTACACGTAAGTTTTTTAACCTCAAGGGCACTCGTGGCGACTAGGTTTGTACGCCCTCGTCTACACATGAAACAGCTTTAGTTGGAAGATGATGGCCATAGGATGATATTAAATTTTGTGCTGCTGAGAAACCCTACGAAATTACTCGGTGGGAGGCACATGTAAACTTACTCAGATTAATGCAAGCCTAAACGAGGATGCGCGAAAACCTCACAGCTAAAAATGGCCACAAAAACGCAGCGTGACTACAAACTGCGGCAGACACAAAGGAAGGCGAACAGACGGCGCTCACCGAGTGCCCGGTCCACGGGCACGTCTGCAGTAACGATGAGCGGCCCGTCATGGTCGGTCTTTACGGCGCGAGGCACATGGCCCTCGGCGAACGTGGTGCCGCCGAGACGAGCCACCAGGGCGAACCGACTGCGCTGGCCGATACCGACCAGGTACGGCGCCAGCCGAGAGAAAAACTCGCGCGTGATCGGCTCCAGACTGAAACTCGCCTCGTGCTGTTGGGTAGAGAAGGAGGTCACCGAAGCTGACACTGGCCGTGCATTTTACAGGCGTCATCACGCCTAACGTCACGCTTCGCTACGGGAGCGGTTTCATACTCACCTGTCTTCGCGCTGAAATTAGACGCAGGTCAAAAATGATGATGCTTGATGATGCTACGGCGCCGAAAGAATGCACCAAAATATGCATGAGAGGACTGCATGGCAACATCTGGCACCAGTTGATCGCCACAGATCTCGTGCCTGCGTGCAGAGGACGACGATCCGGCCGTGCTGAACGCGCTGCAGGAACTCCATGATGTCCGTGAAGCCGGCCTTGAAGAAGCCTGGGTTGAAGCGCCGCGCCATCACAGCGCCGGTGGTCGGGTGCAGCACCAGCAGGTGGAGGCCGCTCCTCGCCTGGCTCCAGCATTCCTCGTAGTGAATCTGCGCGCACGGCGGCGGCCCGATGGCCAGTGCACCAGGCAGCAACAAGTGGAAATCGACAGTGGCTGGAAGTGTGCCATCGTGTGCAGGTCGTTGACGTCGTTACCAATTAGGTGAGCATCCTTGTCGTATGTTGAAGACAGAATATATTTGAGTGCAACCAATAGATTGATATGCTTCCGCATGTTTCCGCATTTGCAATATGATAAAGCGATACCCTGTTTGTCAGGCGAAAACGTATTTGACATTCAAAAATGAAATGTATCTAACGCACGGCATACTATTCGCTCGATTCCGATGCACATCCTACCCATCCTACCATTTTACCTCCTTAAATCGGTTCCGTTCCGCCAGAACGAACAGCTTCATCCGCCGCTGGGGCAAGAGCACTGACACAATTTGAAAATACTCACATACTTTCCATCTAGTTTGACATAGCTGTAATTCCATGCCGCTGCTACCTCGATGTGAAATGATCGCTGAGAGTCCACCAGCCTGTTTTGAAGCGGGATATCACCTGGGTAAAAGAAAAGCGTATAACACTATCCAAATGTTTTATTTCGCAAGGGTGACGATATTTTAAGGTGACTATAGGATGGTACGGGCCACGGATACGACGGGAAAAGTGTAACATTTTACTTACAGAAGATCATTCATAAAAAGGATGTAAAGACACAATGTTGCTTCCGCAAACGAGGAAACAATGCATCCCTCGTACACAATTTCGAAGTTCTTATTGCATACCTTTTGTCTAAAGAGAAGCCGTATCTTTTCGTGCTGCTTCATAACAAGAGCGTACTATTAAAGGGTGAGCGGGATTGTCACAAACAGGATTAGAGGTCATTTGCCGAGTAAATCCAAATGACTGATATTTTGTGGTGTTTTTCGCCTTGACCACGGCGAGGCGAAAACCAATCTCAGCAATCTCTGACAATCTCAATCTCAGCTACGCCAGTTCGTAGACAAAAAAGGAAAATGAAATGTTACCTTGAGCTGCTGCTGAAAGTTGGGCTGATGTGAAGATTATCGCCAGGATAATGAGTTGATAATTGAGACACCATCCTGATACACGATATGACACGTTGGTGTCTGCAGTTGCGAGAGACAATCTGAAAAAGGAAAGCATAAAGTTGAACAAATACCTGGGTCCTCATCTCCTGTTTATTTTGTATTTATCTTTCAAAGCAGAACATTCGGAACACAAAGAAGTACGTTAAGAAATGCAAACACATAACAAGAATGGCGATGTCGCAGGACCCTGACATTAGGTACATTTAAAAGGTTTACCGCAACAGGTTATGAGGACTGCTTTCGACCATTTGTGCAGTGAATGAGCCTAACGGCCAATTTATCTCTAAGTTGCGGATGTGAGAAATATGGGGCGCTGCGAATCAAACAACTTCAGAAACGTGCCTTAACCCAAAATTAATGAAAACGACGAGACGTATTTTTCTTGTATCTACCCGCAACTGCTCGATTTCACAGATAACATCATAGTCCCATGGGAGGTTACTCGTGGAACGGGAAGCTTATCCTAAGGTGTTTCTGCTAATTCTCAGCTTCGTATTCGCATTTTCTCGCCTCCCGTGAGTCCCTTTTTTAAACTTTGAGGGGTGTTTCTCTGATGTGTAATTAAAGCACATTTCTCTAATTTTAGGTTGTAATGATATGCAGTTTTATTCAAGAAATCTCAACGCACATAAACACTGCTTATTATCGCGAAGTTTCTGTAACCGTCCGAGCAACTGACTTGACCCTCCACTTACAAACATCTAGCCATGATGAGTGCGAGTACCGGACACGATCGAGCTAACCTTTCATGGATCGGCACGCGCCTCCAGTCGAGTTGTCCGGGCAGCCTCCTCCCGGACGGGTCAGGTCATCTTCACCGTCGGAGTGTCCTGCCACGCCGTACCGCTTCACTCAGCTGAGCCGGCGCCGGGTAGCGCCATTGACGCCGCCCGCTCTGCAGCGTTTCGCCCGCGGCCCGCGTCGGGGTTATTGCACCGGCCGAGATGCACTCTCCGACCTGGAGACTTCAACGCGAGTCACGTCCGCTTTGCGCGCGCACTCTGAAGAAAACGTCCGACGTAAGACGGTTTGAGCGTCCGCACGGAATGATACCTCACTTTTGGGGTTTGTCTGTGCTCTCTCTTCGTCACCTGACCTTCATTCGCCTGAATAGCTGACTGAAGGAGGATGGACTTTCATCTCATCTCGCCAAAGGTCAGCAACCTGTGTCCGGGTCTGCCATCTATCGGACAGTTCTGAAACTAAGCCTTGGCGATCCAAGAGGGGTCGCCAAATATGCATGGGAAATATGGGGGCCGGGATGGATCAATACAAACACTTTTTTAAGAATCCTGAGAGAAATTTTCACATAAGCCCGTTGTTTTCGCCTAAGTTGTTCACTTTAAACATGCGCTTGCGATTAGGAAAAATGTTTTTAAAAAAGTGCTCGTTGTTAGTCTGAATCGCATGGACTTCTGCCCAGGGCTGGAACCACCTATACTTTTGGTGTTGTAAACGCGACACCAGTAATCCTGAAATTTAAAGTTAGGCCCGTGACAGTGCATGGAAAGAATGAGGACTGATCTCGGCAACACCAATAATTTGGTCGAGGTTCCTCCCTTGCTCAGGCACGAAGCCAAGGGGGGCGGGCATGGGGCCCGTGGCCCCCCTGAGCCAAGCGATCTACGATAGACATTTAGCGATTTCGCAGGAACTACGGAACAGTGCTGATATATATACCACATAAGCAAACATGTTTTTCTCGCGCTTTAAGTATGAGGTTAATTACATAAAACTGTAGCTTTTTCCCACAAACTTTCTCATATACCAGTGGCATAAGACAAAATTTGACATTTGGCTCCTCTTGAGCAAAATTCTGGCTACGTGCCTGCCCGTGCCCCCGTTTTTTCATCTGGTATCATTTTTTTGTAACATCCTCGTGCGATGAAAAGCGAAAAACGAGCATTTGATTGTGTGCTTTAGCCATTCCAACGGCTTGGCGTGATCATGAAATATCGTTTATTCCTTACATAACGCACCACACAACTGTGTTCGAAGAATCTGTCTTTCATTCGGAAAGGTTGTCCATGCTGAAGGCAATTCCCAAACCGACTAAACGATAACAGCTCTTTTACTTTTTCATGACAGCACGATGAGTCGACAGCAGATCGATTGATCGATGTCGGACCAAAGTACGGCGAATGAGCTGAACACCAGCGCTCCAATCGATGGCCAGCACGATTCAGCGGCGTAATTAGTACATGAGTGGTGCAAAAGAGGCGAACTTTGCTCGTCCATTGTTGATGAAAGAGACCCGTACGCAGTGATTAATAGTTTCATTACTGATCGTGCTTTGTCTGAGTGAATATTCCCGCTATGCCGCCGATGACATAGTGGGAATGCCGCCGCCGATGGCTGCTTGGACCAATGACTGCACTATATTTCACGACGACTGGTCAGTCTCTTCATGGGATTTAACAGACAACCAATTTCAGTAAACCAAAATTTAACGGACAACCAAAAATTTCGACTTGGCCAGTTGCTGAAAAAAACCGCGAGGTTACGCATTGTTATATCTGCCGATGGATGGAACAGAACAGTCTCGCTTCCTATTTAAAACCACCAATATTTTTCAGGAATCTGCTTGTGATCAGCTCCCGCCTACCGCCCTGTGTCGGAGCCACCGCACTTGCGCTGACGCGTACGGAGTTTATCTGTGGCGGCAGACCCCGGCTAGCCAGGGGTCAACGGCCTCTGCTCGGCGGCGGCGGCGGCGGTGACGGCAGCGGCGGCGGCGGCGGGGCGCGAGCAGTCTCATCTCGTGATAACCGTCTGCAGTGGCTTGTTCACACTGCCGTGCGGAGTGGAGGCGGCGAATTCCGTCTCTCGCTGGAAGCCATGATCAGTAGCAGCACCTCTGTACGATGTGCAGCTCAAGATGGATAACTTGGTGTCTCTTCTCCTTTCCTCCTCTTTTTCGACCGTCCACTCAGTGCCGGGGTAATCTCGTATTAGCTGTGTATTATCCAGGACAGGACAGCTATTACCTTCGCGACAACACTATTTTGGTTTGACGAAAAACTAGGCACAAAACGACATGACGGCGCACGCAGTGAGCGATATGAAACTCTTAAGACCATGTGCGACGTCTTGAAATACTAAAACAGGAAATAAAGCTGTCTTCATTTTTGCCAGCTATTTAGGCCCCAACGAAACACGTCACTCCCATAACATTACACATCAAAAGGCAACTCGCGTTGCGTCCAGGACGATTTACTTCCTTACAGTCTGCAAGCACGCAACGGCGGTTTTATATGTGGTACCCTCACGCATCTTGTTCGTCATTTTGCTAGTCCCGCCAGCCAGCTTTCAGAGATCTGACGGTCTGATGGCGCTTCGTTTTTCGCACAAAATCTTCTGTAACAGTAAATTTGAATTGATAATAAACGCGGCTTAATGTTCCACGTCAGGAATAAGTGGTGCTGCGACAGCAGAGTTGACCACGTTCACATAAAGCCGAGCGAAATAAACTGATATGTGACAGAAGAGCAGATTACGTAAAGCGGATTAAGCCAACCGATGATCTACAAGCCGCAAAAAATTAAAGGAACTGTGATGATAAACTCAGCACACCAAGACCAAGCCGCGAAAAGCTCAACAGCTTTTCAGGAACAACATGGTTCACCTGAGGTTCCGACTGCGATCACCGCTAGACCCTAAAAGGCCCGGTGCGGGTCGTGGCGGCGGTTCGGTTCTCAGCTCCGGCAGCGTTCGGCAATGCGAGGCAAAAAGGCAACAGCCGGCGCAGTGGGCAGTGTTTTGCGACCGGCTCGGACACCGGCCAGATGACTGCACCAAGCACCGTAATGTGGCGGATATAAAGCTGGTGTGAGCTGAATCGCCGATCGGTGTAAGCTGCACGTCCTGCCCGAGACGGTGGGACACGGGATCAAGAGGGGTCTGGCCCAGCAGAGACGGCAACATGAAACTCATCTTTGGCCTGGTGATTGCGTGGAGCTGTCAACTGGTTTTTAGCGAGGAGCAAGGTACGTTCGAGACGGTGATACGTCGCAAGTGACATCACGCAAGTCAAAGCATTAAATGCAGGAATGCAGGGTAAACGTTTTAGGTTCCACGCCTAGCATACAGAAATGACGACACCATTCGCGTCGAATCTGAAACGGATTAGTAAAACTAATGGCGAATGGCAAAGTTTTAAAATAATGAATGTAAATACTTTTGAAATAAACTCGTAACTTTGGTGCCGACTTTTTTCGTTGCTGGGCATATTGGTTTTGTCCTCGCACAGGAAAGATATGAATTTAAAACTTAACTTCCCTGGATTTCATTGTTACTCAAACCTCGTCGGCGCTAAAAAGGTTCGCGATAGCCTTTTTGTATCCATGAAGTTTCATACTTCCCTTCCATTTGTTGCAGAGGTTAAACACAGGGTCGCAGGCCCGAGGCTTCTTCTGGGTGGTACGGTGACCACCATAATTCTGACCACTTTGTCTACCACGACGACTTCAACCGTCTTCTACACTTGTGCAGCTGGTAAGCCAATCAGGGTGAGCGAAGAACTTGTGTTGACAACTCACGTTTGATGCATTTTCTTATTTTTCATCATTAAACAGTCATTCGTCATCACTGATGCCGCAGTGCGACAGATGTCTGAGCGTTCCTTCGAGCTGTAGCAGAAGGTAACAATGGTTACGCCATCTGATTTACAGGAAACGAAAAGTTCCTCTTTTGTTGCTTTGCCGTTTTGTTCCTCTTTTGTTGCAGCATGAAGCTGACACATGTGTTCCAAGTGAGTCGCCTACACAATCATTTCTCGTCGTTTTCATTGCGTTACACCCGTTTTTATCAATAGAACGATGCGATGGAGCAACATATGCTCCTGTTGTAGACAAGTGTTCCAGGACCGTTATCAGTCATGAAAATGTGTGGGTTTGTACATCTGCCCGCTATTTCAGACATCAGCACGTCAACGACGTGCACCGGCAAAAGGAGGAAGAGGTCGCCGCTCACTCGGCTGGAGCACCTCGCGAGGTGAGCCACACAGAGCCCCGTCCCGAGTTTCCCGGTACACGAACGAAACGCAGCCGACAGTCGCCGGGTCCGAACCCATCCTGAGACGGAGATTAGGCCGGCCTGCAGAACTGGGCACGTTCCTGAGAGCAGAACAGGTCTCGGCTGGACTCATGTTCTTCTGAGTGTTATCAAATCTGGTAGAGTCGGTGCCATTTTGAGGCTTTTTTCCCCATGCATCATGACAGGGCTGATGCTAAAATTTTCGCTGTCGGAGATTCCCAGGGACCGTGAACAAAACCCTCCCGCCATCCCAGAGTGAGCTTACGCTAGCGATGCATTTGCAAGGGGATTCTGAGTGGGCTGAGCATTGGTCCTGAGGGCCACTTCGTCGTCTCATCGAGAGTCCCAGTCATGAGTGGCCCCGCAATAGCCCGGTCTCGCTTCCAGAGAGGTGCGGCAGCTGGAGATTCGATTGGAGCCATCGACGCGGACGTTGCCGACGACGACTACCGTCTCCCTCGCCACCGCGCGACTCTCGGACGACATCGGTTCCGACGGCGACCCGTCTGAGCCGACCCGTCTCTTCGGCGAGCCGCTGCCCGGCGCCGCCTCCGCCGCCACCCTGACAACTCACGAGAGCTCGAGCGGCTCAGCCGTCGTCGCGGCCCCCACAGCCAATGTCGCTGCTGGTCCCGGCCAGCCGCTGGGCGTGCCGGCCGGCGACCTGCGGGTCAACAGCAGCCTGACCAGCGCAGCGTTCTCCGGTGCCTCGTCTGCCAGCCCCAGCTCCGCTGCCCCCGGCGACCGACCAGCGTCAGAACGCGACCCGAACAGCGAGCTTCCCCACCGCTGCCGTTCCGGCGCGGCCTGGCCCGCCGCGGCTCCACACGGCCGGCGCGTGCTGATCCGGTCGTCCCCGTCGCTGAGTGGACCCAGCGCCGACGCCGCCGGCCCCGGCGCCGCCGCGGCTGGGCACAGGGAGGCGCGCACGCAGTTCGCGCTCACAGTCACGTCCATCACCACCTCGACGCTGACGGTGTCGGTGGCCTCCACCAACTCGGCCACCACCGTCAGCCTGTCCGTCTTCTGCACCGTGCCTGGGGTCACCACGTACCCCCGCTGCTAGTGCGCGCCGCTCGCGCCACCTGCGCTGCTGTCACTCGCAACGCTGCCATCAGCGCCGCGAGTGATGGCAGCGCTCACCAAACTACAATGGTGCTGGAGTCGCAGCTCTTTGCAGGAGCCGCAGCTGCTGGTCTCTGCGGACCGCCATCCATTCAAGATAAGTTTCTTCTCGATTTACTCGTGACAAGCATGCTGGCGTTATTTACCTCGCACAATTTGAGGTCATAATTTTGATCTTCAAGCATATAGGTGGCTGTTAAGATACTAGTTCACCAGTCTCAGCCTTTTTCTGTTCTCGCCTTTTTCATGTTTTCTGATCTGGCGCCCTCTAATCACTTCTAAAACCAGGACAAATGCGTTCAATACATGTACCGACCTCCCAGACGCTCCGTCCACGTCAGGTCACATGGCTCCCGCATCCCGCACGTCACCCGGCAGACAGCCAACCTGAAAAGGAACTCTGAGTCCGGTAGCAGAAGTGACCTCCGGCCATAGCCACGCGACACGAGCTGGGTTTATTGTCCTGACATCTCAGCACGTCGGACATCAGCTGTAAACAGGTTACCCCCGAGGACGCACGCTGCAGGAAACAACCAGCAGCGCGGTTATCATCTCACAGCTCGGCAGATGTATCGCAAATGCCAATGAAAGACGCGCATCACTATGCTGCCGACTCAAAAACGCGGTATGAAGTACATGGCATCGTGCATGGCAGTGCGTGGCCACCACCACACATAACACAATATCTCAGGAAGGAGGAAGCGATCCACCCTAAATACGATACAAACGAAGCACTTCACAGCGGCGGATCTCCATCAGATAAGCATAAACATATGCACCCAATAAGCATAGCCCCGCGTACATCCGTTACGGGTCAATGAAACGCCAATGCACCCCTGCCCCACCAGGCGCACATACAGAATCCAGCGGGGGTCACGGGCCCGCAGAGTACACAACGCGCCGGCCGCTGCAGCAGCAGCCAGTCCAGAGCTGCAGCCCGGGGCGCGTCCAGCGGCGGCGGGTCTCAGGCGGTCGACTGCGGGGAGGCGGGGGTGCTGCCATCGCCGCCCTCCGCCGCCCGCGTCTTCAGCCGCTCCATTTCGCACTCGAGCCGGCGCACCTTGGCCCGCAGAGCGGCCCGCTTGGCCACCGACGGCGCCGCCTGCGACTCCTTCAGCACGTCGTAGCTGAAACGCGAACGGATTGTACTGCACTGACAAGTACATCCTCGGACATCGAGGCTACTGACGCACTCGTCGCAATGGACATGACAGGACTGGGGACCATAAGGGCACGCGACGGAAAGGACGGGAAAGGATGTGAGGTTTATCGGGCAAACAGGTGGACTGGCGGTCGGTTAGGGAACAGGATGGGCCGTCTGGGGCACTGCCGATACCAGGCACAGCGCCACACCACGCGGAGTCGTCACACATAGAACGTCGAGGGAAGGTGGCCCGCTCGGCCACAATAAACGTGCGTTACCATAATGAGTACAGTCCAGCATGGTGACAGTAATAAACTGGAAGACAGTGCAGTACTCCACGGACCCATCCTTACCATTGCACTTTCAATGCGTTGATTTTCTCCTGCACGTCGTCAGCTCGACGGTCTTCTTTGTCCGGTCCCGGCGCCGGCAAACTGCAACATGACAGAAGCCTATGAGCGGGACACGCTTAATGCACGGAGGCTATGTAGACCAAGCACAATGTGACCAGTCTCAAGCACCCAACCGATACCTATTTGCCACGTCATTTATCCCCATCCAACTGTTCAGTCAGTGCCACTCTAAGGGAAGGAGATTTTTGACCATATCGCCCCAAAAACAGGTTCCCACGAATACTGATCGGCTGGGACAGGGCTACCCTTGACCTACAAATGTTCGAAGTCTGGAACAACACGGTCACTGGCCTGGCGGTGTCCTAATACAGGAACCTGATCTGACGGTGTCGGAGGTTTCGTACAGGACAGCCTCTCACCTGACGGTATCGGGATTCTGGAACAGGACGGTCCCTGATCTGGTGGAGTGGGGGGTACGGCACAGGACGGCCCCTCACCTGGCGGCGCCGGGGGTCGGCGGCTCGGCGCCCTCGGGCGGCATGCGGCCCTGGCCGGGCGGCGGGCCGCCCTGTTCGTCCAGCAGCCGGTACAGGCTGTCGAGCAGCCGGGGCCCGGGCGTGCGGAGCGACGCCGGCGGCGCGTCGTCCAGCTGGTCCGGCACCACGGCCTGCTGCGCCGCCAGCAGCTGGTCGCCCACGTGCAGGTCCGTCTCGCCGTTGGTGTCGCAGAGCAGCAGGCAGCTGCAGAACTGCAGCGGCAGGAGGGCCGTCAGGCGGCGGAGGCGGCGGAGGCGTGGACCGCAGGCGCACGGTCCGCCGCCAGCTGGGCAGCACGGCAGCCGTACACACGACACACAGCGAGCAGCGCCATAGGTCTCTGAAGCCTCAGGAAGCGACAGTACGCAACCCGGCCAGGACACGGTCCACAGTACCATCAAACTGCTACACCTCTTTCAGCTACATTTCATAAAACCTTGGGCATCTTGTTCAAACGTCGAGGTCGGTTCGCTATTTGGTATTGATGATGCTCTCTTTGTTCTATCATCTACAGCGCATGCCATGCTCTTCAAACTGGGGAATACACTTCACAGAGGATAAAGGGCACCTTGCAGATAACGATTTGTTTGGACAGAGGCTTCAAGACAGCCGGACACGGAGGGAGGCGGCTCGTTGGCGTACCCACCTCGGTCTGACGAAGGACGGTGGCGATGAGGACCACCTGATCGGCCACCAGGGATCGGAACAGGCGTATCGCCTTCTCCGACCAGACGCCGTCCACCGGCGACACATTGGCCAGTGCGCCCTGCAACGGAGCGACGACGGCCTTCGTACAGCACGCACGTCACCCGGACTGCAGCTCTGCGGGCCTTCATACAGCGAGCAATTGCCAGTGGCAGGCGACTTCCAGCAGCACACGGATCCTTCAACCACGCTGAAGGTGCTATATATGCAGTCAACATACTCCCGAAACGGGACGTAACCACCTTGTCGGGGGTCACGACATCCGTCACGCAACGCACACGTCCCTGAGCCAACGCAGCAGCGCCTGAGTCCGAGACCAAAATGTCATATGATGGCCGCACTGCAAACCGTACGCCTGACCGAACGTCGCTGGTGGGACGCCGCTGTTGCAGCGTGCTGACTATAGACCTGGGGTCGTCGGACTCACCTGGTGACACAGGATAGGAGGCTCGACAAACTTGGGGTGCAGCGTCTGCAGGCAGTCCAGCGGCAGGACCAGCGTCGCGCCAGTGTCCACCAGATGCACCTGTCACGACAGCACTGCCGCTGTTACAGGAACGCTTATTCGCCGCAACCGCAGCACACGCACGGATGCGCGATCAACCCATCACCAGAAGACAGGACCAGCTGGCACCACGCACCGACGAAACTTGGACATGGCGCTACACACTACGACTTCCCTGGCTGATATATGTTCCGGAGATGGCTGCGGCCAGTGACACAGCCGGGGCCAGCGACTCCTGTAACTGATCTAAGCCTCAGAGAAGACACAGTCCACCCACAGTCGCGGCCGAAGGCTCCTCTGACAGACCCGCGCCTCAGACAACCCCGCAGTCCGTGAAGCGCCGTCCCTCACCTTGGCCTGTTCGGCGACGCGGCCGACCAGCAGGCCGCGCCGCCAGCCGGACGGACTGCGCACGGCCAGCGGCTGGCCGGCCGCCAGCTGGCCGTCGGTCGGCTGGAGCCGGCAGCCGGCCGCGCTGCCGTACAGCGCGGCCATGTCGGCCTCCAGGCGCTCCAGCTCCGACAGCGCCGCCGGCACGCAGAACGAAAAGTCGGACGGCGTCCTCATCTGTCGACGACGCAGCCGATCGGCTTCAATACGGTCGGGCCGTCGCTGCACAGCCAGGCACGGCTTAGCCCGTCAACGTCACGAAATGGCCAGTCACAGCACAGCCGGTGTCACAGTATGGCCGGACAATCACGCAACAGCATCAGTACGGTCACACTGTCACAACACAAGAAAACCACGACACAGACGGGCAGTAAGCGGTGAATCTGGCGCGCGGAGTTCGTCTCAGCGCCGCCCAGGCGCATCACAGCATGCTGACCTGGGCCACAAACCGAGCGGACAGCCTCCAGATGCAGCAGGATGCCGTAGCCACATCCGCAGTCTCGCGTTACGGCACGGCACAGTGGACTGCGTCACGCCACCACCAGTACACGCCTGGACCAAAGGTTGTCCACAGCAGGAAGGGCAAGAGCAGGGCAAGAGCAGATCTGAACACGGCAACAGCCTGGGGCCAACAGCCTCGTCAACAGGGAAAAACGCCGCCACTCTAATAGTGACCGCAGGCACGGACGGCGCTTAGGGCACTGCATCAAAATAAATTCCTCTGTGTCGTTCATGCTCACTATCAACAATTTGTACAAGGAAAAAAGGATCGACAGCATGTCGTCCCGCGCAGTCCCCTGATGCGCAGAGAAGTACCCATCCCCAATACAGCAGCCTCCCCTACAGGCAACAACACGTACCTCCCGTAACCCACACAATATGACGGAAGACCAGACAAGAACCGGACCAGTGGCAAGCCCGCCGACAGACAGGCCGCGCACATCCTCCTGACTCACATTGGTGACGACCACCTCCAGCTGCGGGTAGCCGGTCTCAGTCACCACCTGACGCCCGTCCTCGATCCACTGGAGCGAGCCGACGGTGAAACGGTGCGTGACACCGGCGGCCGGCGGCGGCCGCAGCCGGCCGGAGCGGCCCACGCTCGGCGCGCCGCTCTGGGCCGGGGCCCGGCCGGCCGGCCGAGCGTCTGAGAGCTGCTCCCGGGCTTCATCTGCCGGAGGAGGCGGGCGTCGTCAGGACGTACCGGCGACGGGGCGGGGGTCAGGACGGTCCGGGACTAGTGCGGCGGAACGCCCGCGGTGGGTCTCCAGTGGAACGACGCGTCCACCCCGCGGACCACAGACAGAATGGCCCAGAAACACGGCCGGACAAGCCGGACCTTTCTCCGCCGCACGTGGCACGTTCGCCGACGCACCGCAACCCGTCACGGCGTGAAACAACAGACAACTCTGCCGGCGGACGGAGGCGGGCGGCGCCTCTCCCGCGTCGGACAACCACTACCCGCGATCGCGTCCGAACTCACCTGCCCCGGGGAGCGGGCCGTCGCCGCCGCCGGTCGGGCGGGCCGGACCGGCCGCCGCCCGGCCGGGGCGCAGCGACACCAGCCACTCGTCGGCCTGCTTGCTCAGGTGGAACGGCGGGCCGAGCGACACGACGGCGCTCAGCACGCTCGTGAAGCCGTACTCGGCCACGTCCAGGTTGCGCCCGAACTGCCGCTGCGGACAGGGGAGGGCGAGTCCTCAACGACGCGCTCGACAGCTGCGGTCCTACTGCGTCGCGGTGTCTTACGCCGGTCGTCGCCAGGAAGACGGCACCTAAGTGGTCGGTCGGAACTGAATCTCTCTACGAAAAGTCTTTCCAATGTCTCAGTGCGAGACACGAGACTCGTCCAAAGCCAGTTCTGTCATTCCGATGCCATCAGGTGAAATACCAATATGCTGATGCATCAGCCTAATGATGGCGCACGTTAGGACATCACAATTTCCCACGGCGGACAGCAAGCAGGATCACACCGGATCCAGCGTGACGGCCCGGTCGCGGGCGGACACCAGCGTCAGGCGGCGCTCACCCGGTGCAGTTCCAGGATGTCCGTGACCCTGACGGGCGCGCCCCGGCCGGCCAGCACCGTCTGCAGGTTCCGAGACAGATCCCGCACCGAATCCTCGTCTGCTGGCGGGCAGTGACGTCAGACAAATCTGTCCTCACCGCAAGTGACGGCGGCGGAAACGGCAGGTGATACTAGGCTCGCGCATCGCGCAACCCCCGTGGACAGAACATGGGAGGATGTGGTATACTCGTGTCCTATCTTGCCAAGGCAGTGGAACACCAAGGGCATATTGTCACAAAAAACAATCCACAAAATAGCTGTCTCTGGCAGGACATGGTCCTGCTGGTGGACTCCCATGAGCATACAGCCGCTGTGGTGAATGGTTAAAGATATACGGTGGAAATGCTCTTAAAGATGCTCTACACATAAAGATAAAATAATACAAAGCCGCGACGTACATAAACCGGCCGTTAAGAACAAGCCACCCATTTCGCCGCTCGCCGTCACAACCGGCGTGACAGTTTGCGACGCGGAATGACTCTGACAGTCGAGACCTTCCTTAAATAATCCAATAACCAGCCCAATAACCAACCATGAACACGCTGCCAATTAGCAGCAAACTATACATTCCAGAAAACCGTCTCGGCACTCGTTACTAACGAACACTTCACCCGACGACCACCAGAACTCACAGGAGATAAACCTGAGGGCAGGGGGCTGGGAGACGCTGGCCGAATGGGACGACCGGGGCAAGGCCACGTCGCCCGCCGCCGGCGAGAGCCGCTTCACATCGTAGTCTGCCGGAGGACCCCATACAGTGAGACTGACGCAACAGTGCAGCATGACGCAGGTGGGCCAAAAAACGCCATATGACCTTTTCCGTGGGCGCAAAAAATAAAAGCCAGGCAATGCATGTGAAGCATCAGTTATACGTCCGTAAAGAACGACTTGTTTCGGGTGTCATATGACACGCTGTCGGAGCGCCCTAAAGCCCCAATCACACATACGCATCAGTAATACGTGTTCATGCACAACAGTCAAAAACTTAATAAAAACCTCATACAGGTAACTCCTACGCAGGTACCCTCACCTGGTGATGTCAAAGGAAACACCTTGTCTCCTGTGGGAGTTTCTTTCACTCTCACAAGGTGTGAAATGGACATGAGCATTCCTTTTACAGAAAAGAAGCCCATGTTGATATAAGTAATCGCATGCCCGAACACGTCACGATGTTTCTGGTTGAATTCGTCCAGGTGAATGCCCTGCAAAGTCAGCGAGTCAAGTCAAACTGGATCAAATAAATCCACAAGGCCCAAAAACAACAAACAAACAGCTGCTACAGGCCTTTTGGTTATCACAACAGTACAAAAACTGATCATGTACAAACACTTCTGTATGAAGAGGTGTTACAACCATGACCTAGTGAGTAACAGTCTCTCCAATCGAATTCATCATGGCTTGTTTCACACACTCTGGCCATGCCGTTTCGTGAGTCCTGCAGCAAACGCAGTTTTGCCGCACCGATCTTTCTCCTATAATATCAGCAATGCTACACCAAACATCATGCTGCACGTCAGTACCAGCACTGCGTACATCTGCAGCGGCGTGCTGCCCGCATTCTGCCACAGAACGGGCAGGACGATTCACGGCGCAGAGGGAAGACGCCATCGGTGCACACTGACCTGCGGGTGACTGGCCACCAGTTTCAGGATGGTGCTGCGCGCGCTGGCCGGCAGGCAGGCCGGCGTCCGTGGCCGGCTGCTGGTGCCAGACTGGCTGGTGCCGGTCGAGGCTCGGGCCGTCGTATTCGACTTGGGCTTCCGGCTGAGCTGCACCATCTTTAGAATGTGCTCCGTGCTGCTGTCGCTGACTGGGTGCAGGTGCAGCTCACCGGAGGGCAGGTGCTTACATTCGCATACATCGGTGGCCGCCAGGAGGAACTCCTCCACAGTCTGGTAGCCCATACGCCGGTATGGTATCGTCGAGTTGGTCAGCTGCCTGAGAATCAAACAATGCTAGTAGTTCTGCTTTGTATGGTAAGGTGAACATAAGCGTTTGCTAGTTTGTACAGTGCATGATTTATATAAATACCTCTTCGTTTGCAAAACGCAGTTTTCCTTTTTGTATGACATGTGTGGTAACAGTCCGGCAGGCGCTTCACGTGGCGATAGGAACGCGCAATGGAAAGACTTTACGCCGATGGATCACGGTTGGCATTTCACGACATCATCGTAATAAATGAATGGGGAATGCTAATGCGGTCCAATGCACGACTAGTTTTCAGCCCAAGCCTACCTCGATGACCTCATCTGGGGGAGGGGGGAGAAAGGCCAGAAAGGTGGCATTTTTACTTATTATAACTCCGGTGTTTATTGACCGATTTTGATGCAATAAGCATAAATCGAGAGATAATCGATCGAACTTTTCCCCTGGCCAACACGTTTAAAATTTGGAGGAAATTCACAGGCGTTTACAGGGTTAGGAAAATGGGTGGAATGTTCTTCGAAAAAATGAACTGACATGAATGCTTAAAATAATCTTTCTACTTACCAGACATGTCATATTTCACAAACACAAAATGTCTATTTGCATAATGATGACATAGACAGCATCAGGGGCATGAAAAAGGGGAACTACCATGGCCAGGCATGGATCTTTGTTAAACCAACAAATGTTGGCAAACAATGCCATGCGCGGATCCAGGCGATGGATGATATGGGTGATAGGATAGGATAGGATAGGGGGTGAGGATGGGGTGGGGGTCAAATAAACAGCCTCGTGACTTAACCTAGCCCAAAATGCCGATTTCTCCTTGGACTTCGGCCACGTCGCCATTTTTGCAAACGATCACTTATATAAACTAAGTTTCATTTCGATAACAAAATATCCAAAATTTTCATCTGAAGAGGAGGGGGTAAAAGACATGATGGTCCTGGGATTTCTGACAAAAGGGACCATGCCAAACGACGATCCCCCGGATCCATCAGTGAATAACGAACACAAGGGAGGAAAGACAAGCTTCCATAAACGATGGAAGGGATATTAGTACTGGGCATAGGAATATAGGATAGGGATATGATGACAGATGCCCAACTGGTCACTGCTTCTGGAGCTGTGCTAAGGCAAACATAAACATTTGCCAAAATGGCAAAAATAAGGGTATGACAAATAACTCCACTGCAAATTACTGCCACCATTCCAATCCTGTACCACATATGGTTCCAAAGATTCACCATTCAAAAATCTATTTCTGTTAACCATAGTAATAAATACACACTCTAGTGTGATTATTAATTTAATTCCACCATTAATACTGCCATTCAAAATTACTTTGACTGGTCTTTTGGGCCATCCACAAGTTAGATGGCACATTCTTTTTTTATTTTTTGACCCCCACATCCTCAAAGCACTCTGTAACTGTCAGTCACAACCACTCCTTTGAAACTGCAAAGCACCTACTACCCCCATCCTCCTCATTTCTTGTCTGTGCCAGCATTTTGAATGTCCATTGCTTACTTTACTTCACCAGATTTGGAAAAAGTAAGAGCTAGAGTTATGTTATTTGATATAGGCAATGTTTTTACATCTTTTCAGGATGTTTATTACCTTTTCTTTTTGACACTGCTCTGCCAAAACCTCAATCTTTCCATGACATGGCCTAGGTTTTACATACTGCCATCAGGTATCAAAATGATGCAACAACTGTGACACAAAATTCATACTTCTGTCTCTCTGTGTTTACACACAATGTCTAGGAAACTCTACAGAGTCCTCCAGCATCATGCACCCCTTCCCTGTGACAAAAGGGTGTGGGTGGCAGAAGCAAGTTTTGACAGAACACTCATCATTTGTAGTCATGTAAGATGATCAGGTCAAAATAACGTCAAAATTTTGTTTTATGTAAGTATTTCTGATGTTAGTAAATTTACTAAATGGGAAGTCTGGGTAGCTCAGCATGGTGTGCTCTCATTGTGTTTCAACCTTCAGGCCAATATTAGGTCATGTCAAGTAGCTATGAGGTAAAATGTGCATAGACTATAATACAATGCTCATTAACAGGCCTTTAAGAAAAAGAGCCAATTTAAATTAATGGAAACATTTTTCAACACTATGAAATGAGCTCCTCATCAGTCCATGCAACTGAGATCATCTGTAGCCATGCAGTCAAAGGCCATAAGTTGGCTTAATGAACATGTGACCATGACAATCATCCCCCCTTTTATGCAAACAATGTAGTATGACTTGCACTTCTGAGATATACAATAACTAGTAAGAGTTAAATGGTTATTTACAGTTGTCCTGTTTATTCAGCTTTCCAAAAATATCCCTCCCATTTTTCCAAGCCCTGTGAACACCTGTGAACCTCCTAAAAATTCTAAATGTATGGGCCAAAAAGAAAACTTTAAATGATTAGCTCTTGATTCATGATCACTGCACCAAAATCAGTCCATAAACAATGGAGCTAAGGTGAGCAAAAAATATCCCCTTCTGGCTATTCCCTAGGCAATCAGATAACTAGGTTGGACTTAAGCTCAAAACTAGCCAGAAATTGGACTGCACTAAACAGGATGACACTTGCCTTTGTTTAGTTCTTATGCAGGCTGTGACCCATGAGTGCAGTATTTCCACTGCACACTCTGATGGCCTTGTGAAATGCATGCCTGTTACTGTGATGGGTTGCAAAAATTAGCATGCATGTTATTGTACTGCTTATAATAGCACTGACATATTATTGTCACAATAAACTCAATGTTCAAATGGACACACATGCACCAGATGAGCACTGCTTACCTGAATATTTTGAGAAAGTGTGGCAGGGCCATGCCCCCTGATTCTGTAATGAGAACAGATCGGACATCCTTCTTGATCTTATCAATCAGTTCATCTTTTACTGATGATGCTGCCATATTTTAAGTAGTACGACCTGTGAATGAAAACAACCATTATGACTACAATGGTGAATAGCAAGTGAGGAATACTAATGCAATGGTCTGTAAATTTAAAAGTGTATTTTTTAATATTGCTTCACCTGTACACTGTCATGCTAAATTTTACACCATACCACAAGCGCAGCCAAGTGGGAGGGGGCTGAGGGCCCGAGCCCCCCCCCTTAAGCCTGCATTTTCTTGTGAAAAACATTACACATCGTCTTCCCGGCAAGCGGTTTTCGTATTTCAGTTCCCAATGAGCTCCTGGTCCCAGCCTTAAGAAAATCCTATCCTGGCTACGTCCCTGCATCATACTCAACAATGAATTATGAATGTCGTGAAGCCTGTCATCACAAATATTTGTGATACAGTACCAGTGAATTGCAACGTATATGACAAAACAGAACCTCACATACACAGAATGCCTATGGTTCTGTACTGTGGGTCTGTTTTGAACATGGATCCAAGGCCCTCTGTATAAGGTTTGGTTACGATTTGTTTACTTTGTGCAAGCCACCGTGTGACGTCACTGGGAATGACTCCGTCGGCGCCCGCTATGGACATTGAATGAGTGACCCAGATCTCGGCCGCTGGACGCTTGTGCTTCACCTTGATCTCGATATTAACGGACGCAATACCATGCGGTATGCCATGTTTTCATGACAGTAAGGTAATAATCCATTGACAATGCGCATGTAACATGTGCCTGTCGTGTCGGTGGTTCAGCTGGTAGTGTTTGTTGCCGTTGGCCATCGTGGGTAAATGAATTCGAGTCGTATCGGCCTCCACTATTTCTACCGGAAGTCACTTGGCCCTCCAAATGACCCATAGGAGAAACTGGCTACCGCGCAATCGTGTGGTCACGTCCGCACGTTGAACTTTCGTCCCCGAATTATGCAGTTAGGCTGGAATTACGAGATCCGGTGCAGGACAGTCCGTATAAGCACTGCTCAGCACGAACTCTGGCTTTAAAGCATCCTAGCGAACCATTCAGATCATTATTTTAAATGATAATAATAAATCGGGGTCATAGACGGGATGCACGGTTTATTTCAACATTTCACAATATGCCATGACGTCTCTCCGAGTGGTGCGACAGGCCGGGAAACTTCCCCGAGCACCGCCGAAGAACGGGACACCTCTCAAAGCTGAGCTCTCTTTTGTGACTGTATTCGGCTCCTTCCGACAAGCGCACATGTCAGGTGGGACGTTTCAACCATTCGCCCAAGGCTAGATATCGTCACTCGGTCGGCCGCGAAGGCCTGCCGGGTCAGCGGGCCGCAGGCGCCGGCGTCCAAGCCCAGCGCAGTCACGGCTACACAACATTTCCCCATAAGACGCGACGCAGACCAACGCACACCTCCGACCATACACACCACCGCAAACAGAACAAAGGAACAGCCAGTAACAATGCAGCCACCCCCACGAAACCGATCATCACTGCTACTGCTTGCTGCGGTACGTTTTACAAGTAACGACACTGACTTGGACCAGTTAACCGAGAGTCTCTGCGGCCGCTGGCGTCCACGCAGCCCGAGTCCAGTCGGCAGCCCCCCTCCCGGGCAACACTACTGGAGCTCCAGCGCCCACGCGGTCGCTGCCACACGCAACGCCGCCAACGCGATCGTCCGCCGCAAGTCGCCATATCCAACGTCGACACGGCAGTCGTTGTGGCCACCATCGCCCTTAATGACGCTGTCGCCGCCATGACCGCTGCCGAAATCGAGGCATCAACCGTCGCCGTTGCCTCGATCGTTGCCGCCACCTTGCGAGGCCATCACGAGCGGTTGCAGGGGCCGGAGATACCGGCTGTTGCGCCAGTGTATGCACCCGTTGGGCGTGCGTACCAGATAGTTTCGTCGTCAATCGACGCCCATGACGGTCCCACAGAGTCGCCTCGGGGTCCTGTATGAGGACGTGCTAGGACGTGCTGTACGGAGAGGCCGGAGCGGACGGGCGAATTGCAGTCACAAAGGTAGTTACATGCGCCCGAGACGAGATAGATGTAGTTACATGTACAAAACTGCACAGAGTCACTACATTCTGTTATATTTACAAATTTCGGTGGCATTGTTTTGCATAATAATGACATGCATCAATTAACTGTCCATTGCCTTGTGATACTTCTAATGCAGGCTGCAACCAGCTTCAAACTTTTTGCATGAAATTTGCCTGGCATGTCAATGACAGCTGCACAATCCAGATGACATTACACACAATCCAACCACACAAAACAACATGAAAACAAGATAGGTGACATGGAAGGAGACAACACTCAGGAGTCACAATGCACCTTCCATGCTCCATTGTTTTTTTTTTGAAAGCAAGCATACCTGATAAAGTGTCTCACATTCCACATAAGATAAAATGACTAGATATTACTTGCAGTCTGAAGGGAATTTAGGGAGCTTTTATGAAGACAAATTTGTTTCAAAATAGTTCCTGAGGTGAAAGAAAGCAAAATCCAATGAGTTTTTTTTTAATCAGTACACATTTTTTTAATTTGGCCCCCCAGACTGGTAACAACCAGCAATCAGGATCTGCCTTTGACCACAAATCTAATATCTTGACATGCATGATGAAAGGTTGTTGAATGGCACTGCACCACTTATCAGCACTGGTTTGATATTGGCAACCAGTTCTTTTCACAAGACTTAGTGGGTCGCAATGTGCCTAAAAAAAAAGAGTTCAGAGAAAACCACTGCATTATCCAAGTTAAATTTGTCTCCCCTAGCACACTGGTGCACCCATGGTGCCCAAGTGCCTTTTTCTTTTGGAAACCAAAACAAGGACAAGCTAAGCTCCCACCATTTACATTTATCTCCAACCCACAACTGACAGGTGGACACAGCACAATTACTTGGCATCTGGTTGTTAGTTCAAATGTAAAGTGGACACAACAATATATCAGCCACCAAAATTAAGATGCAGTAGGTATGGCCACAGTCACAAGTTTCTAACGCTGTTATGAAAATGCCACAGGAACATCACACCATTGGCAGAAAATGGCAAGTCAAAAGACACCACTCAAATCATGCCTTTCTTGTGCTACCAATCCCAATTTTAGGCCATTGCCACTAACAGGCCTCAGCCACAACAGCGAAAATACCTTGGTAAGTAGGGCATTACCAACAGCCACATGATGGTCATATCACTGCAAAATGAAATTCCTTTTACTGAACATTTGGTTTTTGAGCATCCCAAATCGCCTCATCAATTACTGCCGTGAAAGTCAATTTCCGGCGAGTTGTGATAACGAAATGGGCCTAAATAACTCCTATTATTTGTAGCAAGAACTTCTTCACAATAAACTCGCAAACAACATTTTCTGAACGCAGAAACCACGGCGCAACCCGACCCGACGCTCCTCAGCACCTTGCCTCAGCACAAGCAACCGCTGCCGGTGGCCGCTGAATTGCTGGATTGTTTACGTTCGATTTCCTGCGACTCACTTCCAGTGACGTCATTGCGAGGTCGTTGCTGGCAAAATAAGCTTTCCTATGGCCGATAACTGTGGTGACAACCCCTGCATGAACCGTGATCTTTACCGTTTATTGATATTCCTAAACAACTCATTTTTTTCATTTATTTTTCCCATTTGTGACTTAAAAGAATAGATAAGAGAAAATTACTTATATCTACAATAAAAGTTTTTCATAATTTTAGTCTACAGCATGTAAAAATTAAAATATGTTCATTTTGTTACCGGGGACGTCAGGGCCGTCAGTGTCGATAAAGACGGACTAGAAAGACCGATTCAATGGTTTCATTTCCGGCGTAACTGTTGCAAAATCTGCGCACCTGCGAACACGTCACCTCGGACTTGTTACCTCTATAGTATCGCTTTGGATTATTTTTCGTAAGTTGTGCCAGTGTTAACTGGTGTTGTGTGGAACGGGTAAGGGCATGTTATTGGTTGTTTTCTCGGCATCATCTGTAACATAAGGTTGAAGGTGTGGCACTACCTTCGTTTGATCATATGCTCATACCATACCATACCATATATCATACCAGTATTCTTGTGATCATATGTTCTTTCAGATACATGTGCATATTAAGCATCCACTGTTGAAGATATCATTGTATGGGAAGTAGCCTATGTGTATGGCTTACAATGACTGCTGATACTCCACTCCATTTCTTCCATATTGGTATGCTTTGCTTTGTATTTGTTCACCCCCCACACACACATTTTTTTGGGTAGAGTAAGTAACATGCCCATAGTACTAAGTAACATACCCATAGAATATATTTTCTTGCCAGATTAGCATTACTTTAAAGTTCTGTGAATTTTGCCCAGACTTTGCTTATTTAACTGCTTTTCTTACCAGATTCAGCAGTTGCTACTGTTGCCACTTGTCTTTCCATTTTTGTTCATGTCTCACCCTTGCCAGATTTAGTATTAATACACTGTGTTGCCAGATACGGACCAAGCTGCTCTTTTCACTACTGAAATTGCTCATTTGATCACTGGAATTATGCACAAGTTTAACAGATATAGTGCGCGAAATTTCTACTGGTACAGGTAGGACAGTGACAGAATAATGATTGGCCTGAGTGTATTGTGCATTCATTTATTTTGCTATGTCTGGTGACAGACATGCTGGCCTTGCAGCCAGTGGTGGCAGTACAGACAAAATATGGTGTTGCTGAATATCAAATAACATGAATATTGGAAGCAAAATACCAAGCACAGAATATCAAACACAATGCATATCAGCCAATAAAAACATGAAACAAAGAAAATACCAAAAGACAGAATAACAAGTAAAGAATAGTTATGAAATGGTGGTATTTACCAGTAATGAAGAATACTGTTGGACAAAACATAAAATGGAGAATATGGGAACCAAAACATACAGAGTAGCAACACAGTAAACATTTATATAATCACAAGTCCTTTTGGATATGTCATTTCATGTACATTTTGTAGTCACTTAGGCATAGCAGTTCTAAAAGACTTAAATGTTCCACTGCTAGCTTAGTACAAGGAATATGCTGCACATATTTTAGTACAGAATTATTTGGAAAGTTTTAAGTACATATGTGCCTTTGGAATGCAAGGATTTTGTTGTTTGCTGGTGAGGGTTTCATGTGAGCCTTTCTCTGAGGAGTTCTGGTTTGTTGGTATGTTGTCTAGTCTAGTCTGGCAGTAGGTATGTTGAATTTTTCATGTGATGTTTGTTTGTTTGACAGCATCACAAATACAACATCTTTAACCCATTTCTTACAGATTTCTTCTGGCAATCTTCAGAAGATTTACTTGCAATGGACAAGAATGTACTCCTTTATAGGGTTGTCGTCGGTCTGACTTTACTTATCCTGTTATTTAGCTTTCCAACACTAGTGTCATCTCATGGCCACAGCCATGATGACCATCACATGCACAGCCATGGCCATGGCCACAGCCATGACCACCACAGCCATGACCATGACCACTACCATGAGGAAGCTCCGGCCTTCAAGTACTCACGTCAGGCCAACGTGGCCCCTGAAGTGCTGGCCGAGGAGGCCCGTCGCGTCCGCGAGGAGTTTCTCGCCCACAAGCAGCGCCAGGCGCCCGGCCGCACGTCCGAGGAGACGGCGTCGCTCTGGGCGAAGGCCATGGGGTCGACGCTGCTGGTGAGCGCTGCGCCGTTCTTCATCCTCTTCCTGATCCCGCTGGACAACAGCGAGGCGTGCCAGCCGCTGCTGAAGGTGCTCCTCAGCTTCGCCGCCGGCGGGCTGCTGGGCGATGCCTTCCTGCACCTGATCCCGCACGCGCTGATGGCGGCGTCCGAGTCGGCCGGCGCGGCCGCACCGGCCGACCACGCGCACGGCCACTCGCACGGCGCCGGCGGCCACGGCCACGACATGAGCGTCGGCCTCTGGGTGCTGGCCGGCATCGTGGCGTTCTTCGTGGTGGAGAAGTTTGTCCACATTGTGAAGGGCGGCCACGGCCACAGCCACGGTCACAGCCACGGCCACCCTCCGTCGGCAAAGCCGACCCAAGAGCATTCCAAAGACAAGGGTGATGTCGGAAAATTGGCTGATGGCTCCGACAAGGACGGCTCCGACAAGGACTCCAAAACAAAAGAAGATGGTAGCCCCAAGGGCAAGAGCAAAAAAGAGAAGGAAGGAAAGAATGACAAAAACAGTGGGGAGGAGGATGACGGGAAGACGGCCGGGCAGGAGGGCAAAGAGGCGAGCAAAAAGTCGTCAAAGAAGACGATAGCAGAAGGAAAAAAGGCCACTGATGATACAAAGGGGAAGGAGAAGAGCACAGCGATTGAAAAACCAGCTCCACAACAAGGTCAGTTATTGCAGCATCATTTCACCATGAGTTTGCCAATTGCCTTATATTTAAGTCGTGACTATGTTACGTAATATGTGTGTGAATTTCATTGCGTCTTTTTTGTTGAATGACATATGATTTTGTTGATAGTGGCATTCTGCCAATGTGCATAATACCAACAACATTCGGACCCAGAATAGTGTTGCATACATAATATGCTACATAATTGCCTTGATAATTTCGTATAGAAGGTGCCGTTCCGCCCTTCCTCGCTCGGAGAATTTACATCAGCTGACAGATACCGTGTTGTCAGAAATAAAGGTGGCCGGATACCTGAACCTGGCAGCTGACTTCACCCACAACCTGACGGACGGCCTGGCGATCGGCGCCTCCTATCTGGCCGGACACTCCATCGGTATGTGGCCGCCGGCCGCGGAAAATGACCTGTTTTCTTTGATGGCTCGGTACGCTACCCTGAGTGGCGCAAATTGTGGTCGGAAATGTGGGGCCAGCTTTGGTGATCTGAAGGCCCGGACATTGCGTCGTGCCATAAATTAAGGTTGTCCAGTTATCGATGCTGGCTATATAGTTGTCTACTTATTCAGTAAATCGAGTTGTCAGTTGTCCTGTCGTCAATCGTTTTAGACGTGATGAAATGAGAATGGAACGTAACGAAATGTGAAATGTAATCGTAATGAATCGTAAAGAACTGTGAAATGTCGGCGATTGTTCGTCCATTTAGTGTTCGGAAGAAAAGCCACTCTTCCTGCGCCGCCTGACCGGCCGCCGCACCCGCAGGCGTCATCACCACGCTGACCATCATCCTGCACGAGGTGCCGCACGAGATCGGCGACTTCGCCATCCTGGTGCAGTCGGGCGTGCCGCGGCGGCGCGCCATCATGCTCCAGCTGACGACGGCCGTGGGCGCGCTCACCGGCACCGTCATCTCGCTGCTGGCCGAGGGCGCAGGTCGGTACCGATGCCGGGGCGGCCGGACCGCCGCTGGTCGGTGGCGGTGGCTCGGTCTCCACACTATTCGCTCGTTTGTTGGGCTCAGCTGACTGGCGTGGTAGCCTGACCTCGTCCTTCAGCGGTGGCCCATTCCGGCTGTATCGTGCTGCCAGCCTACGTCTGTGTCTCGTTGTATGTGCGGTTCTTTGCCTGTATCAGCCTGGCGGACTGGCTCCACCTGTCATCCGGACGCGGCCAGTCTCTGTCTGTTTGTATGTGGCCCGTGTATGCACACCTGCACACGGACGGCTGTGCCGTCGGTCCTCCAGACTCGGCCAGTTCCGATGTTTGTCTGTCTGTGCGCTGCGTTTTGCGTATGCGCCTCGGACCGGTTTCGTCCGTTCCCCAGACGCGGCCGCCACCTCCTGTATCCTGCCGTTCACCGCTGGCGGCTTCATCTACATCGCCACCGTGTCGGTGATCCCGGAGCTGCTTGAGAACTCCACCGTCTGGCAGACGGTGAAGGAGCTGCTGGCCCTGCTCGTCGGCGTCTACATGATGGTGCTGATAGCCGAGTACGAGTGACAACCGTCCGGCGCGGCGCCTCCGCCATAGGTCGCCCGAGCCGACATTCCGGCTCGGCGGTGGGGGGGGGGGGGGGGACTGTCGCGGGCGCCGATCGCGCGGTCCGTGCGGGCCGTCTTCCTGAGGTGGCCGCAGGCGTCAGAGGGCGCCGCACGCGGTCGGTGTCCGCTGGCTCGTCGCTGCGTTCGGCGCCGGCAGCTGTTCGCGGCCGGCCCTTGTTCAGGTGGCGCGAGCCGTCGCCTGGTCGCGGTATCGTCTGCTGACGGACTCCGCGGGAGGACGCGTGGACGTCGGCGCCGTCCCGCGGTTATGGGCGTGGCGCCGTGCGCTGCTGACTGGCTTTAGATCTGCGGTGTTTTGCGCGGCGGCGGCTGGAGCGCCGTCGACTTTCGATTGTCATGTCTGAGTGTATGGGACCACGGCACGCGATGCCGGTTGACTGCCAACGTGGCTGCTGCTGCGGGCAGCGACCGTTTCCGTTTGTCGTCAGCGGTCACTGCCTGACACTGCATTAACTGGCCGAGGGCGGCGGTCAGGCTGGTCATGACGGTGGCCCAGCCGCCGGCCGAATGGTGGCTGTTGTCTGATGCCGTGGCGAGCGACCTCCGCCGACATACGCGCAGTTCTCAGGCGGGAGACGGTCTCGGTCCGGTGGCCGATCGTCGTCGGGTGTCGCTGCGCCCCGTCTGCCAGGACTGGGCCGGCTCGGCCAGAAGCCGGACGCTGCCGGCCCGGCAGGGAGCCCGGTTCCTCTCCTCGTCAGTGATTCCGGTCACGTGGCGCACGCTCGATGGCGTTCGTTACCCGTTGAATAAGCAGATCGAGCTTGGAACTTTTTGTCGGTTGTTTCTGTTTTGCCTGGTTGAGAAAAGCACAACGTGGACTCACGTATGAGTTGACATTGGAGGTGGCTGCGTCTGTCGTTGAAATGAGACCTAGGTGGACGGGAGTTGGATTACGCTGTCCAGAACGTGTTCAAACCGACCTACGCGCCATGAGAAACGGTCCTTGGTTTTGACATTTGTCATGAACATTTTTTTTGGTGGCAAGGACAAACAATACAAACGGAATCTTTTTGTTGTTTAACGTTAGTGGAGGTTCTGCTGTTCCGTTTAAGGAATGGAGGTCGACCAGCGGTAATCCGCTGGTGCGTGACTGTCGAAGGGTTCTCTGGAAGAAAAGAGCTGGATGTCGGATTATAACTTATCGGATGATAACCTCAGGTGATAATAAGCCAAGCAGATGTTAATTGCTCCAAACTGGGCTGTTTGTTCTTAAAGCATATTTATGAGCTGGTGGGTGCTGTCATTTGTACATGAGTTATGAGAAAACAAAATTGTCCAAACGGGAACATAGTGCTGTAAGAAACTGAATTCAACCTCAGTTTAAGATCGCACCAAATGCGGATACATTTGTTAAAAGATTGGATGAGTGTGTGCCCGTCCCCACCTCGGTAATTCTGACCTCGCGGTATGGAGTTGGAAACTCCACTCTGATGCACGTTCTTGCATTTTTAACCTGGCGAGTCTTTCACTTCCCCCCAAAATGAACTGGACGGCAGAAGGGCGCGGCCGAGGTTTCACCCAGGAAGGGCTGGCTGGTCAAAGCGGCCCACTTTATTGAGGTAAGACCCACTTTTCGGGTAAAAAGAGTTCACTGTGCGAAAGGACCGTTTTGCAGGTTAATCCCTACCTATGAAGAAAAGGCTATGATTTGGGCAGATCGGGTCTAATTTAGGAATAAGAACTATTCAGCTTGATATAAGAAGGATCTAGTTTGAGCCGTAAGTATCTCTCGCCGAGCAAAGACCTTCTTGTAACGACAGCTGGCGTATTGAAAGTTCAAGCACCCTTTTTGGACGCCTTACAAAAAACTGGGGCCTTTTGAAAGCTCAGAGACTATGAAAGGTTGTCAAACTGTTGCACGACCAGAGATCCTTTTGAAAGCTCGGGCTATTTTCAAGGCCTATGATTCTTTTTTAAAGTTCTGGGCCCTTCTGAACCCCGTGACGCTTTTAAAACTTAAGGACGTTTTAAAGGCGGGCAGACCTTGATGCCTTAGCTGCCTTGCAGCTGGCCTGAGGGGCTGTTCTGGTAGTTCAGAGGCCTTTTTGTAGGCAAGTCAGGGACCTCACGTTAACGTTTTGACATTTTCCACTAGGCAACAGGCCTCTCAAGACATCAGTATTGGAGTTGTTTTGTGGCTCGTACCCCTTTTTAAAACAACAGGAAACCATATTAATGGTTCAAGGTCCTTGCCTCCGTAACTGGGACGTAGCTGGCTGCTACCCTAGACCGACGAACCAGCGCTTCATACGGTACTGATTCGCTGACTGAATCTGCTTAACTACCATTTCCGATTCGATCAGACGGATTTGGCACGCACGTGTGCAGATGGTCCCGTTGACATTTACGGCGTCAATAACATTTCGGAATCCAATGGGCTCACTTGATGGGAAAGCGCTTTGACGCCGCGACAGCTGTTCCAAAGTTCCTCTGTTACTGCGGTTGAGTGCCTCTGACCACTTGGTGCCCCTGGCCAATACTAGCGCCTCAGTGAAGCGCTAAGAGGTACTGACAATCAGGCAGGCGTGGCGCAGTGGTCAGCCCCCGACTCCGGCGCCGAATAGACCGCGGCTGGAATCTGGCTGAAGGAGAGATGTCGCCGTCTGCGTGTAGATCGGCGTTACGGGTTACCCGCCAGGGCCCAGCCTACGAATAGATGTGGTAACGGTAGCACAGTACGCCGTGACCCAGGGGCGCAACCATGATTTTCTTAAGGGGGGCCCGACACTCAGTGTGAGCTGAAATCATACAAAAGCCGCTGGGAAGACGATGTGCGATGGTTTCCGCCAAAAAGTGTGGGCCTAAGGGGAGGGGGACGGGGCCCCCTTTAGCTGCGCCGGCGCCGTGGCCTGTATGGTTTTATGGTCGTCTCGCTCAAACCTGGTCTCTGAGGACCGTCTGGCCTGAGGGAAATGAATGACGCTCTGTCATGTTGGTCAGCTGAATGTAGTTCCAAGGTAGAACCGTTATGGAACTTTCGACGTTTCTGGTTCCATCATCAAAGGCGAGTTAACTGCGATGTTCATTCAATGAAATTACTTGGTTACAATGAAAACCAAATATTTTGTACACGAATTTATTTGGATTTTACGCCACTTTAGGGACACCAAAATGGAGCATAAATGGTAGGAGCACTTGCACAAAGCTAGGCACGTGTACGAAGGTAAAAATCCACCAGAACCTGAGCACTTGTATGTAGAGGGCGCATTTATATAGCCAACAACGTGCAGCCATTTAGTGACACCAGTAGCTCACTAGCATATTCGCGCACGCGCTGAACATCAAATATGCACAGAGTGCAGTACACGTCACAGATGCCACGAACATGTGCTGCATATACCAAAGCTAATACGTAGCTGCCGTTACGAAATCAATAGTGCAACGCCAAGCCTCACACGTGACCACAAATTCCAGACGATGTGCCAACGCTTAAAAAAATCGGAGGATATCTTGGATGATCATGTTTCGCCAAAACCAGGTTTCGGAAGACAGGTTTCGGTAGGCGTATTTCGTTCAGCAAACGCGATTCCGATGAAATGCCAATCTTGACTGTCGACAACGTAGGTTATCGTAATGGATAAAAGTAATGCGGGATATGGATAACTGGTTGCTCCCAGTGTATCCGGATTACCATTCCACCTGCACCTTTTACGATGGCGAGTAGGGAAAGAGGACCACAATAACACCCAAGCAGCCAGATGACAGACACTATAAAATAACTTATCGAAAACTGTTTTGCTGACTGCCAGCAACGTAAACGGAACGAAGGGCGTAGTGACTCTTCACTACGTAAGCGGGCGTTTCGACTCCTAGTCACTATAAACCGGCCAAAGCCTCGCTCAGAAACACGGACATGCACTGGCAACGCGAGCCGTGAAAACGCAGTGGCGGGCGCGGTCCGAAGCGTGGCCCTATCGACAAACTCCGTGACTAAAACATACACAAGCAGGAGACATCACCAGACGACGACACGCCGAACACCGCCGAGCCGCAGGCGTCGGCTGCATGACTCCGACCGACCCGAGGCGGGCTCGCCTCGGCCTGAGCCCGCGTCTCGCGTCCCAGAGGTCAAATGATCTCGGCCGGGTTTGGCCGCGGCCACCGCACCTCCGCAAAGGACCGACGCGGTGTCGCCGGTCGCCGGCCGGTCGGGGTCGGTGCCGGAATACCGACACCTGGGTCGTACGCTCCGACCAGGGTCGGTGTCTGGGTACCGCCAACTAGGCCGCACGTGCCGGCCAGGTTCGTTGCCTGAATACCGCCAGCTGGGTCACACGTGCTGGCCAAGGTCGGTGCCTGGATACCACAATTAGGCTGCACGTGCCGGTCAGGGTCGGTGCCAGGGTACCGCCAGCTGGGCCGGTCTGCGGACACCGGCTGCAGCTAGAGCAGGGGACGATAGGAACACAAATGGTTTTTTCAAGCGGGTACAGTCAACTCTGATCCTCGGCAGTAACGCAGAACCTGCCACAACAAACTTTACATCTGACATGGAAACATGACGTAGCTTACACTAACATCAAACCCGCATATAGTATTCGCGTCCCAAATAATTCAGTATAATAAAATATAGCATACGTATACGCGTACATGATACGCGCACTAAATTACCGCACTGTGTTTTCCGAGGTTCCTCGCGACAAATTGTTTCGGTACATCACCGCCCCACCGAACGATGGTGATGCCGACTGAGCCGTGCCCAATTTGCGTCATCCTGCCAGCGATTGGTCCATTTCCTCTTCATTGCCGGAGCCCGGTCGTTATCAGAGGCGGAGCCGCGAGAGAAAGAGAGATACAGAGAGCAGAAGGCGCTCTGTCTCGAGAAAACCCCCGGCGGTGCGGGGAAGTAAGCGAGGTGTCACTGGTTCTTGTTCTCCCAGCTCCGGAGCGTCCTACCGCCACTGACCACAATTTCGTTGTTCGCTCGGAAATCCCCTTCAGCCGTTCCAAATAAGCGTCAATGGCCATGTCGATATGTGCTGCCCCGTCGCTTAATACCAGTACGAGCTCTTAATTTCCTTTCCATGTCCGAGAAATTTGCGAGGAAATGACGGCACCCGTTCTGAATACCAATGCTGAACTCTGAAGCATCTGGCCGGAAGCATGAAATTCGCCAAAGGAGAACGACGGCCTAACGTTTCGGTCCGACAGCGCATATTTTGCCCACACCCATGGCGGATCGTGTGCATAGGTCACGTTACGGGAACAGAGCCGACGAACAACACCACAGGAAGCAAAGAAGGCATGCTGGGGTATGCGGGTGATGCAAGCACGGCACAACGACTGGAAGATGCCTAGGGGCACTGTGGACCAGGCGGAGCAGGTCTGGTGTTACCGGAGATCCGCTGACAGTGCCACTCGTCGCGGTGTGTTCGCTGACAAGAGGCAGGTGTCACAACGAACCAGTTGAGAGGGAACAGGCGTAAAAGTTGAACGGCTGACGGGGCCGGTTTGCTGAGCAGGGTGACCTCGCTGACAGAGTACGACCGTACCGGGTTTACTGATCAGTGCGGCAAATCGAGCCAACCGGGCTAAAACACGAGCAGTTGAACTCCTGCACACGGCTGAGTGAGCTCAACGGTCAAATGCCTTCCACGCCTGGCGTAAATGCCTTCAGGTGATTCGGAAATTTCCAGGACTCTCCAAAACGTGAGTCGCACGGGAATAGCCCCAGCAGCCGTCTTTGTGCTTTGGGGCTGGGAAATCATTTCTTGTTGGTAGCTGTGGCAGTGTTTTGTGACTAATCATCTCATGCCCGGATAACGTAACTCTTGCGAGTTCCATGACTGTAACTGGACCGTCGCTTCTCGGCATCGCCAGTGCGTCGAATATTTTGTCAATTTTTCCTACAGACAGTGAGAGTGATCTTTGTTCCTGGGACAGTGTCCCATCGACACCGAGAGCCCTGCTTCACGACAAAGACAAGTGGACAGTATAAGCTCACGTTACTTTACTAATGCGGAGCGCCAGAGGCAGTGAGTAAGTATTGCTTGACGCAACGTGGAGTCAGAGCACAATTCGAAGCACATCTTCTCTTTTGGTGGCGCATGTAACGCGGTACAAAGACGGCTGATGCTCGACTTATGCTCTACATTACACGTGCAGTTACAGGATGATCAGCATTACATCATAAAAGAACCAGGCGGGGATTTAGAAGGTGCATTTCTGTGCGGTAATAAAAGAGTGACAGCGATTACGAGTATTTCTCTGAGCCCGTGAGAAGCGTTTTACAAAGGCACTGCACTGATTTCTGCAGAACGGCAGGGGTGAAGATCTGAATTATTTTTGATCAGCAAACACTACTACAACCAAGCTGCGTCTAATTTCAAGAATCCTACAGTGACAACACTACGCTAGGGCGCCCAAGTTCACGATCGAACGCCTGCTGTGCCGTCAGCGGGCTGCTGGTCAAGGTTATCACGGCCAGCGTATAACTAGGGACGTGGCCGGCGTCACGTGACAACGACAGAGTCCAGAGCGCACGGAGCGCAGGAATGAGCTGGTCGGAGGACAGCGATGATTGGGGAACTCGCGGTCAGTGAAGCAGATTGTTAAAACGTTAACGGTTGAAACGGAGCACGATTACATCCGTAATGAAAAGAGCAATGAAGCATGTCCTCGTTGGTCCTGAGCGGCGCTGATATCACCGTCCGGAGAAGGGGCTCCAGGTAGTTAAAGAGGCATCTCCCTGGCCTAGTTCGAAGATAAATTGTGAATTTCGACATTGTTGCCAGAGAATTTCGTCGCCTTTCAACGGAGTCCGTACGCACAGTCCGAGGGTCAAAACCGAACTGAGAACCGAACCGGTCGGAGATCGGAGACCGGAGATCAGGACACTGCAGACCACGAGAGTGGAGACGCGGAGACCAGACCGAAGATCAGACCGGAGACCAGACACTGGAGACCGGAAGCCGGAGACTGGAGACCGGAGACCGGAGACCAGTGCCGTTGGGGAGACTGGAGGCTAGTGACCGGTACCGCTGCAGAGACCAGAGCTGGCCGGGCAGTCGTCAGAGGGTGGAGGGCGGCGCGGCGGCTGGCCGGCGGGTGTCGGCGGCTTGAGGCCGGCCCGCGAGCCGCGGCTACTTGTCCATGAAGTGGCTGAGCACGTCGATCGGCAGCGGGAAGATGATGGTGGAGTTCTTCTCGGCCGAGATGGTGCTCAGTGTCTGAAGGTAGCGCAGCTGGACGGAGGCAGACAGAGCTCGGTCAGGTCGGCACGATGACGTGACACAACAAAAACGCGGAGACAGCTGCAACTGTTTGAATAGCGGAAAACGCTTACGTCGGCGACGACACAAGCGCGGGAAATCGATAACTGAGTCAGCAATGGCAGCACAGTAAATGACGTCGGAAAATCAAAGGGAATTTTAAGAGCAACAACACTTACAAGAAATGGAGCGGGGCACGAGAACAAAGAAAATTTGGGGATTCACAGAGAACGAAATAACGGCACGGGAACTAGACCTTCGGTCTCGCTTCGATTTGTTTTCCAGGTAAGTCTTTACAATCAATATCGACCACCAAACGCTTCGAAATAAAAAAAGAATGAATCGCCGCAGTCTCATCAGTCCCTAACCGAAACTACGATTACGAAATAACACCCTACCATCAAAAACCAACTAGATGAGCGACAATGAGTCTCTCAGAGCGCTCCGACCAGACATCGTACCTGAAGCGCGCTGGGACTCTCGTTGATGACGTCGGCCGCCTCCTTGAGGGCGCGGGACGCCTTGTGCTCGCCCTCGGCGGCGATGACCTTGGCGCGCGCCTCCCGCGCCGCCTCCGCCTCGGCGGCCATGGCGCGCTGCAGCTGCACCGGCAGGCGCACGTCCTTGATCTCGACCCGCTCCACCTTGACGCCCCACGGGTCGGTGGCGTCGTCCAGGCTGGCCTGCATCTGCTGCGAGATGGTCTCGCGCTCGGCCAGCAGGTCGGCCAGCGACTTGGTGCCCAGCACGTTGCGCAGCGTGGTGGCGGCCAGCAGTCGGGTCGAGTGGCTGGCGGCACGGCACGCGCGGCGGTCAGCTGACGACGCCCGTCGTGCCGCAGGCAGCGCTTCGAGCGGCGCACGCGCCGCATTTCGGCATCTTTACGGAAAAATGCTATGATTTATCGTACAGATTCGACGGATGCAACGTGTTTGCGCTTGGTGATAATGCTCATTTGGCAATATCTCGAATGACGCTTCGTTCCTTCTTTACACAGTGCGACAAACAGCATGAACAGCTTTTGCTGACGTGCAGCAACATCCATGCTCCCAGTGCTTGCAAACAACCATATAATGCAGGCAACACTTAGACCAACTATAAAATAATGTTGCTGCTGCCACGCCCCGGAACACATTTCCAGGCGTAGATGTCGCTTTCCTAACGACTAAGGCAGGCAGCCTTAAGGCTGACAGCACGCGAATACAAACTCATGCAGATGCATGCCCGACATCGTCTTAATATCGCCGTTCGACATGCGTCCCGTGGAACACTACCGCAAAACCTGCACCGCGGAGTTGCTGGACCCATTGTCTACGGTGCACGGCTGCCAAGTTACCGGCTTTGTCCGAACGGTTTTAAAGCTATTCAGCAGCGGCATAGCCAAGGGGGGGACAAAGGGGCATGTCCTCCCTGGAGGTCAAGCGGGGCCCCCTGGCGGCCGAGCGGGCCCTCCGGGGCCGAAGGCGTGAGTACCCGCATGAGGCACCTGCAGGGAGTTTACACTGCCCGAACAGACAATTAAAGCAAAGTAAGAATATTTTAATCATTAAAGCAGGCTTACAAACCTAAACAAAACGTACTCCGAATGTACAAGAAGGCTTCGTGTGCTATGAAGAGGCCGTGGTCTGAATAAGCGTTTGGGGCCCCTGCTAGTTTGTAGGGGAGTTCACCGCTTGTCTGGGGAGGGCCCCTGTCAACCCCTGAAGAGACCTTCTTTCGGTCTGAAAGAACGCCCTTGCCCCTGCCTCCACAGGCCGACAGGGGCTCTTTACAGGCCGATAGGGTGCCCTCTACAGACAGGCAGTGATCCCCCTGGCCAAAAGCCTGGCCCCTAAATGAACATTCAGGGGCCCCTGCTTTCCTGTAAAGATGTCCTTGCCGACCTGTAAGAGGCGCCCGCCAGGTCAGCAGGAACGTCTTTACAGGCGAGCATGGGCCCTCTTTACGCTTCAGCGGGACCCCTTTACAAACCGACAGTAATTTTAACCACATAGGGCCCCATTGATTACGAGGGTCAGGCACGGATCCAAAGGGGAGCAACTGGGGAGATCGCCCCTTCCCCTGAGACCTGAGAAGCGGCTTAAGTCAAGTCATTTAAGCCTGTCAGACTTAAATTGAGTCCCGAAGGGGCCCTGTATGACCTTCACGGGATCTCTATAAAAACCTGACGGGCTCCTGATGCAGTCAGGGAGTTCTCCTGGAGGGTTAGATGCCCTCTGAGACGCATAGAGGGCCCCTGAGGCTCCCAAAGGCCCCTGAGACCTCAGCAGGGCCCCAACACGGCAGAGTGTCCCTGAGACCGCCACATGGTTCATAGGGTCCCTGAGACGGCCAAGATGAGGACTGAGTCCCTAGGGGGCCCCTGTGAATGAAAAGCTGAAGGTTCTTGATGTAATCAGAGGGCCTCCTGGAGGGTTAATGAGACCATGACACAGTAAGATGACGCCTAAGATGGAAAGAGGGGCCCTTGAAACTCTTCAAGGGCACCTGGGACCGTAAGGGGACCCAACATGGCAAAGGGTCCATGAGACCGCTAAAATTTCCAGAGAGACACCTGACACGGAAAGAACTTAAAAGGGTGCCTAGCACGGCATAAAGAGACCCTGGCCGGCCAGAAGGGCCCCCTGAACGGGGACTCGTCGGTGGCCTTCTCAACCTCGAGAGAAACCACAAATGGGCTACACTGGCCTTTTCTGCAACCTTGAGGGGTTCTTGATACTGTCAGGGGCCCCCGGGAAGGTCAGGTGGTTTCTGAGACAGCGAGATGGACCCGTGCACCGCAGATGACCCCTGAGACCGCCAAAAAGGTCGCAGGACCCCTGCGAGGCAAAGACGATAAGCGGGCCCTCTCAGATGGTATTTGGGTTTTATGGGGGCGTGGGACTGCCAGAGGGTCCCCGAGTGTAATAAGCGGGCTCCTGGCACGGGCAAGGCCCCACTGAGACAGGAAGTGAAGCTCCTGAAGCGCCAACAAAAGCCCCTTGTCACGGCTAGAGAGGCCCTAAAAGACTACCAGGTATACCTCATGTAACAGAGGAAGACCCCTCATATAGCCATGGGGACCACCGGAGATGTTCAGAGGGCCTATGGCACTGCACAGGGGCCCTGGAATTCCAAAAAGGTCTTTTTTTAACTGCCAGAGGGCTCCTGAGATGGCAAAAATCTTATAGGAGGCCCACTGAGACTGCTGGAGAGGGACCTTTGAGACTCCTAACCAGAAATCTTTAGCAACAGGGGCCCCTGAGAAGACCAGAGGGGCCCCTGAAACCACTAGACCTTGAGACGTCCAGACTGCTCCTGAAAGGGCCAAAGGACCTAGAGGATTGCCAGAGGCGCCTCTGTCACGGCAGAGAGGCACTCATAGAGAGCCTTTTTTAATGCCTGCGGGACTCCTTAGACGGCAAAAAAGTGCCAGGGACGACAGGAGGGAAACCGAGATGGCTTAAGCGTCCCTGAAACTGCCATATGGGTCCCTGAGACTGTCCGAGGTGCCCCTGAAACTGCCAGAAGAGCGCATGAGACGTCCTACGGGACACGTGAAAATGTAAAAGAAACCTGAGACCACTAGAGGGTCCTGGCACGGCAGACGGTCCGAGATCTCCAAAAGTGCCCCTGTAACTGCAAGATGGAACCTAAACTAAGCTGACAAAACATCCCCAGAAGCTAGTGGATGGGGGTGGGGGACAGACGGGCTCCTGGACCAGATATAGACATGACATTTCAAATGGAGGGAGGGACGGCACCGCCTAAAATCTCGTCGTTTTTTCATATTTCGGCCACTTTGTTCGGGAAAAAAACGCAGGATTTTCTCAAATAAGGTGACGCGTTTGGATTTTTTCGTTTATTTCATATCGTAAAAAGCAAAATTACAACATTTGTCACACCTGAAAGGCAAAAAATGGGGGCCCGCGCTGACCATTTGCCTCCACCCCCCCCCCCTCCGCCTTGGGGAAATCCTGGATCCGCCCTTGGCGAGGGCTCCCTTGATCCAATTTGGCCCCCTGGGCGGAATCCTGGCTACGCCCGTGCCATTCAACGTAGTTAAAACCGTATGGATAAAGAGGCTAGGGCTGCCGTGAGAAACGTGAGGGGCACGCGTCTCTTGTTAAAGGATTCTGGGCACTTTCCTCCACATTTTGGGGTGGGGTTAGCATTATTAAGGATGACTTATGACTTGGTTAGCGTTTGATGTAAAAACTAAAATATCCATCCCAGTGGATCCACAATACCGACCGTGGTTGGACTCTTGTTTACACTACCTCTACTATGTTGAATGGATTTTACGTTTACGTTCGCAGACACTGATGACCCAGCATACTTTCAAAGTCAGATATTCAGCAGTAACAATTTGGGAGCAATCGCATTTCAGAACAGTTCGAACAGTAGTAGTCTGAATGTAACCAAGAGCTGAAGAAATGTTAAGTATTTTCATTCTTAGCAGTCTATCGTCACCACAACAAGAAAAGAACACGCTGTTGCTGTTGGTGGTGAAGATGTGTAACGATGCTGAAGACCTGAAGCCCATCTCAAGCTCTTCATTCCAGCAGGCCCCGGTCCCCAGTGTCCACAATTCTGTTCACCAGCAAAAAACGTAGTAATCTCACTACTGTCACGTCTGATTAGATGACATGAATGGTGAGACAAATGCATGAGTTATCGAACGTAGACAGCTGCACGAGGAAGTGGGAAACTTCGACGGAACTAAGCACAAGTCCCTTGGCAACACTCGAAAGAACCATTGGTTCCATACCGCTCGACAAGATGCCATGGGACACAGTCCTCATTTTTCCATATAGGACGAAACAAATGGATTCCATGGCTCAGATCGTTTCAGATGCGATGTCACGATCCAGTGAGTTTACTGGGCTTTGACATTTTCGCCTCAGTGAAGATGATAATGACATTCACCAGAGGTTTTCTCGTGGCTTATGTTGTGCATGCCAAGGAGACTGGAATACTTTTACAGAAGAAACTTCAAATAAACCACACCCCAAGTGTTACTGTAACGCTTCTGAGTAGATTGTAGAAACGGAGGTGCCTGCATATTTGCAGTCACGGGGCACTACTGATGCTGTGATTTCACATTCCGTTTATGATAACATTGGATCAGAACTGGACCTGGAACCATTTCCGGCAGCATCAATAGTTTTCGAAGCCTTCGCCGTCGCTCCCAGTGCGTAAACGCGCCAGGTTAGGTACCGCCCGCCTTGCGATTTATCATGCATGATGCCAAAATCTGTGGAAATCAAGGAACATCTCGCGATGGGATGCCAAAGAAAGATACAGTTTCAGACACAAACGGCCTGTTATGCTATTAAAAGGCTATGTCATTTCGGATAACAAATCTCGGCTTCAATTAACACCAGGCTTCTCCGGAAATGATAGCTTTGGTTTCACTACTTGATAAGTGAAATTAAACTGTTTTATCATGCTCGTCCCAGTCCACACTAAAATTGTTTAACACTATAACACATGTGCGACGCCCGAATTTTGTTTTCAGGGGTTAGGCTATAACAACGTCAGCATGCAGGTGCGCCACAACCATCGCTAAACACAATCCCCGATCCAGAGGCCAGGCTCATCTCCCGGAACCGCATCGCGTGGCTTCCGGTCTCGGCGTCCTCCACTACGCCAGTCTGGCCCACTGACAACATCCGCTCTCAAGGAGGTAAGCCACCAGCCAGCCGAAACAGCGACAGCACGGTGCGTGACGTCAGGCGTGACGTCAGGGTGGCGCGGCGGCGCGTGGGGCGACCGCCGCTTCCCGGCTCCGGTGGCAGAGCGGAGGGGGCCAATGCGGGTCGGCGGCCGCCGGTCGGCCCGCGCGCCGCCGCGCCGTCCCATGACGCTCCGTGACGGGCCGGCGAGGACTGCCGCCGGCCCCGTTACCTGTAGTTGACAATATTCGTTACGGCCACCGCTGGGTTGCTGATTCGGTAAAAGACTACTGCGTCCACCGCTACAGTTACCGAATCCTTGCTCAAGATCTAGAGGCAGACACGGACAACGTCATGCTCATGCTGCCATTAAACGGGAAGAAGAGAGCCGAATCCCTAACTAACGATGCGTTTGCGATACGGGTGGTTAGTGACACCACGTCGATACACCGGGATCATGCTTATGGTCACGCAGATACAGCAAATGGTCTCGCGCCCGACGCATCTTCGTCGTTCTACACAAGGACGGGAAACAAGGAGGAATGCTCAGGTAGACAAGAAATGACAGGATGTCTTGGAGAATTATAACAGGGGGATAGTTAAGATTCCGAAGAAACCGTGCCAGAAAACTCGCCGTCGCTTCTGAGAGTGCCAGACTAAAATAATGACAAGACGCATATAAATACATTCAGAGTATCTGAAGAGATTCCATCGGAAGAAGTAGTTGATGTTACGCAAAGGGAATGATAAATGGATGAGGCACAAGAAAATGGCCAAATAAAGAGGCCGTTGGACCACTAATAAAAACATGATTTATAGAATATGCAATCGTACGTCCTGTGGGCTGGAAAACACACCAGGACATCTTGCACGCAGAACTCCTTTTAATCTGCGTTTCATTTTCACGCAAAATTCTCCCACTGCTGCGCTCACGAACCATTTAGTGCGACCGACGCTACAGATGCCAGAAATGATTAAAATAGAGATGGTAACCCTGATCTAGGCATGGCATATCCATCGATTCCCGCGAGCCTTTCGTGGTACAACGGCGTTACAGCGCTCCCACTTATCGCCAATGTATTTGGAGTCCGCAAAACAATATTTTAACAATGCCATCGACCGCGGATGATGGCCACGGAAACAGGTCAGTTTTCAGGCGACACGCCACGCTCGCCGTCAATACCGCTTCTTCCCGAACCTTGGCCGCAGGCCAGCGCCGCAAAAAGAGCGACAGATCGCAGAAACGGACCGCGAATCGAACGGCACCTCAATGTTTGAGCGCGGCGCGCGCGCATCGAGCGCTCGATCGCGGCCCGTTCGACGGCCGCGCGCACTGCGACTGGCCCCGTGTCGAGGCGACGGTGCAGCTACGCCCACTACTGGCACTGCGAAGCGCACAATGCTGGACACGCAGGCACACGCGGGCCACTCAGCCGGGAGCGGGTCCAGCCAGCGTCAGCTCAGGGGTCGGCCGCTCAAGCTCTGTGCGGCTCGGTCCGGTCGGCCGGGCAGGAGGGGCGGCGGACGGCCCAGCTCCGGTGGCGGGCCGGCCGGCCGCCACCCACCTAAAGTGGTCAATGCAGGTGACGGCGGCCACCGGCCTAACGACGCGGTAATAAACCACTCCGTCCACGCACACCGCCACACTGTCCTTGCTTAGGATCTGGGGGAGAGAAACATGTGGCAGCCGGCGGCCGGCCATCACAGCGAGCTCACAAAACGCGCCCGGAAATGGAGGAACAGCTCAAAAGTCACAGGGCCGTCTGGCGAGGAAAACTCCGTCCGATAGAATGTATTCGTGCGCTCTTAATTAGATTGGTTCGTTTCGGCCTTCAGGGCCGGATGAACACAGGATGACTCAAAGGTCACGCGACAAAGCGGAGGGGTTTCTGGAGAGGACATGGACCTCGTATGGACTTGGCAAGATGTTAATTAATCACACAAGACAGACATTTACTTCCAGTACGCTAACATGTACCACACCAGCAGCATTCAAGTGTTAGTTCTGAAAACAAACTGCTGTCAGCATGCCATCCGCCGACTCCGACGCTTTGTCACCCACTCATAATGACCTGCCGAGATCTGGGACTCACGCCATTTACACCTGTTGCGCATAGCCGTAAAATCTTAAGAAAATTACACGATGTCCCAAAAATAGTGTCAAGGTTGGAATGTCGTTAAACGCCAAAGAAATAATCACTCAACTTGCTTCTGAAATGCACTGGTGCAATTTCACGGACACGGACAACATCTAACAGCGCAAGTTGGTATCATCAACTGCCTGCACGCTGTGCCCGGGATCATTTCGTAAATTCCGTTTCTCATTTTCTCGGCGGTTACATCTATCGGCTAACCCTGTTAGCGTCTGCATCCCAGCAGTGACGTGGTCCTGACTGCCCCAGACCTTTCAAAGCTTGACTGTCCGCAAGAGTGACTTTGGCACGTGGGCGCCTATTTCATGGCTCGTGAGCATGCCGCCCAAGCGCTTCAGAGTATGGAATAATTTCGTCCCAGACATCAGCCACAGAGAATGGTGAATTTCCCCGTCATGAATTCAATATCAAGTCCGACGGGAGCGCATACGAAATCTGCTGCAAAAGATGCAATGATTTGTCGCGCTGAAACTTCCACTACCTACCAGTCGCCAGCTACGATCTCAAGGTTCTAACAACTCCATATAAGCATATAAAACGTTCCAACAACTTCCCGTGTCTTTCTTTTTGGTCATCTTTTATGACGATTTGAATTGTGACCTTATTCAAGGCGCCACTACCCGAACCATGATTTATCGCCATCTATAACCAAGGCTCGGGGAAGAAGATCCGTCACTTGGCCTGCGACCTGCTGGAAGGAGTAAGATGCCTCCACCAGGGGACCCATCTTTTTCTCTGCCGCATGACTCGGTTACCAAACGACGCAGCGTCGCCAAATTTTCCGTATCCCTTGGTTCACGAACCGTGCACGTTTTGGAGTTTGTCTGCCAATGCCATTCCAAGCCATGTGAACTTGACGTGTGAGACCATGCAATGTTTTACGATTTTGCTGTTTTTTTTTCGAGTTTGTTTGATCTTTATTGAAATACTGGTCGTAGGAGGTGGTCAAAAAACTTCAGCATGTGTAAAAATCTCGCAAGAGGCCATTATACACCACTCATGACGTTATACAATGTCATTAAACGTCAAATTTATATTGTTACGATTTTTCAACTGTAGTGTCAATTTACGTCACACAGTCAAGTGGAAACCATTCAAAAAATTTCTGGTGCAAATACAAGTATTATGAACAGGCCGCAAATATATTGGATACGCAATGCGGTTAGCACAGAGTCGTGCAGAAGGGCGCTGCTAAGCGAGTTGTGAGTCGACAACATCTCTATAGGCAGCCCATGCCCAGTCGCGTCAGAAGGGCAAGCAGCCCCGGCCCACGGCTCCAACAAAGGCGCTAAAAACCAAGGTCAGCCGTCCTGAGCGCCCACAAACGCTACCGCGCGAACAACACAGACGCCACCACCGTATGCACGTGGCGGCGCAGGGGAGGAGGCACCATGCCGACGGGCGCCCCGCAGCCAGCACCTGTAGTCCTCGATGTTATTCTCGGCCATTACCGGGTCGCTGACCTTGTAATACACTACAGCGTCTACGCTGACCGTCACCGAATCGTTGGTCAACACCTGAAAGCCGACAGCTGCATATGTAGCGGCGGTAATCTGTGAACTGCTGCACGGAAGGAAAGAACGCGCCACATAACGCAAGGCAGAGACAATCAAACTAAGTCTTGTCTCTCGAGTTAAACAGCGACTACGAGCGTGGGCGACTACGGCTGTCAATGCCCAACAACCGGCAGCAACATACCACTCGGAAGCAAGCCTACCAAGGTTGAGCGCAAGTAACTAAGTCGGCAGACGTGATAAGGCGTAGGGACCACACCGACTTAGGACATTGTCGGTCTCACCTCAGAATGAAACTATTTAACTTTCTGTCTCCCACACCCAGCCGTTGTCCGTGCTTTCGTTTGTCAGTTTATACCCTCACGGCATTAGCCATGCCTTGGTTTACTACCGAGTGGGTAGATCTGACAAACATACCACATAGATCATGGCAAATATCGCGGGGCCGATCGCCTCTGAAGACTTTTTCGTGTAAAATCACCAAGCGGCCTGCAAGGAGATGGGCCAGTAGGATGATGACCAAACCTTTTGAAATCCTAAATCTACCTCTGCTGTCAACACCAGCGACGAGGAAATATTTTATTTGATCATTTCGCTCGAACTCCTGTCAAATATGTTACCCGAGAAACGGGCACGTTTGAACAGAGGACATTTATTACTGACGGCCAAGGAATGGATCTGCTTGGGAAAGTTCTTCCACGCTGCAGACGCACTATACTTTGCGTCTGCGACCGTGTTTTAGGTTATTGCTTTGAAACAACTTCGAAGTGTGAACGTTTTGAAATTAGGGTAAAGCCCAGAGACGTAAAGTACTTTCGTTTCTTGAGTCCCTCGACTCAGTCCGCTGGCCATAAAATAACAAAATGCGCACATGCATATTGATTTTCTTTTACCGGATTATCTAGGATGGTGATGGCAAATCGATTTTGATGGGGGCAGACGGGCGTTGGATTAAACATAGCACAGGTGAACCATGTGATGTCAACAAATAACAATGGCACGCATAGTAAGACTCTCATACAACCACCAGGAACACATCTTTGCACGAAAATGGTTGTCAGACGAACATCACACGTACTGCGGTCATCGCACCAAAACACGGACAGCGAAAATTAAATATGGTTCATAAACCTGCTGGTATCGTTGATGTTTAGGCGTCTTTGCTCTTTTTTACACAACATCTTGGGAAGTCCTAAATGTGCACTGCAAGGTTTCGAACACAACTGAAACGAAAAACAACCGAGGTACACAGACCACGACAAAAACTGGGAAGAGGAAGGGGCACACCATGGCACTGCTCTTCCAATGCAACGCCATACGGCCAATCTGAAAATTTGGACGCGGGGAGGGACGTGAGCCCTGACCCCCACGCCTTTGAACCAATGGACAAAAACTAATGGTTTTTGCGTACGGCAGTCCTTGGTTGTATTTCGACGAACAAACATATTAAAGTGCACCTCCGACAGCATCCTCAATGAGCGAGGAGAGGGACGAATGTTTTGTGGCAAAACCTTCATACAAAAACTAGATGGGATGACTATGGGTGACTGGACGAAAGAGCGACCGGCGTAGCAACAACCTCAGCCATATCAATCATAATCCATTTGTGTCTCCAGGCGTGTCTGAGCATAATAGCATCCAGTCAGGGAAATGTATGAAGCGGCACTGTCGTGCACCGGTACCGGTTCCATCTAATTTCCTACACCCAGAGATGTCATGTTTGGTAATCAATAACCGCAACAACAGACGACCCCAAGTGATTATCGCATTGCGTGTTATGGCACTAGACCCGAGGGCAATTTTATCATGCTTCATGGAAGCACGGTGTTATCATGTTGACCTGTTCGCCTCAGGTCAATGGGCTGCTTTGACGCTTGTAAGTGTAAATATCATATTGCTTGATCATCTTCGGTACAGCTTTAATGAAAACACTTAACAAGAATCTTTTAAAGAAAAGATCCAAGCAAGGCCAGTACGCCAAAAGGACATCAGATACCTGATATTTCAATTACAATGGTATCAAACAATGCGCGGTAAATGTCAAGGAAACTGGAACGTAATAGGAGTCACACAAGCAAATAATAAACACCGTCGCACAGACCGTTTCGATTCACCCTTCACGACGGGTGGATCATCGGAAATTCCAACGCAAAACAAAAAAGCAAAAAAGGACGCATTGTTGGCGCGGGTCTACACAGAACAGGACATCCTGATAGATGCTTAATCTCAAGAGATTATTTCGACGACATATGCTTCTACCCAAGGAACAAACTCATCAGGTGCTTGGAACTGAAAGGTACCTGAAATTAGGAGTGAAGCTATTTTCGACAATAAAGCATCAAATCGTATCTAATCGGAGGCAAAACAGCAAATGACCAAGATAATCCGATACACCGTGGTCATTCACTAACTGTCAACGCCCTGTGCTTGGACGTTTTGGTGAACGGAAGCACCCCAATGCGAGAAAGCAATCGGTCTTACCTCCTGGGGTGGCACATCGAACGACACCGTGCGCAGGTCCACTTTCCTGTACGTGTCAATACAGGGCACCACGAAGAAGATCCCGGGGCCCTTGGCCCCGCCCTGCAGCAGGCGGCCAAGTCGAAAGATCACAGCTCTCTCATACTCCTGCACCACCTGCGGCAGTACAGAGACAGTCGTCACGAGCACGCCAGGCGATTCTGCCAGGGCTCCTGAACTCTCGTCATGATCGGTTTCTGACCTTTCAAGTCAAAAATGTCGTACGGTCCAAGGTCATCTTGTTTCACGTTATTAAATTCTACTCCGTCTGTTTCTGTCGTCGTTTGAACGCACCTGCTGCATGAACGCCATGGTTTTACAAGTCTGAGGGTTGGTCCAGTTTGAACACAGACACTCACAGGCAGCGTAGCGTGAATACATCACATGCCTTGTCCTTCAGCGAGATTCGCGAGAAAGCATTCAGCTGATGGCTGAGCAGAGCAGCTGACGTCGGCTCTGAAGCCTCGACAGCCAGCTCAGGCTGACGAAATTACGCAACAGAAGGCATAAAACAACAGCTGCCATTTCATATAGCTTAATCGTTGCGCAGTTGTATGTAGTTACTTTTTATATTTTTCCGGCATTAACTGCCAAAAACGCATTCATCACTGGTACCATGCAGAGCCATTTTAAGCACTACTAAGCCGCCTTGTGCGGCGCATGACGAACATTGTTCACCTCGTTTCTAATGAGACCTGGATTCTTAAAACATCTGTTTGACATATCTATTTTTGCTTGGTATAATTCGCAAAACAAATGGATATTCATCGGCCGATTCCGGTTTTGTACCCAAAGAACTGACAGTTCAACCTGACACTAATGCTGGGGTGCTTTGTCACCTTGCATTTGCTGGAATGCGGCGTCAGAAGACCCGCTAAATAAATGAACAAACAACTGACATATGGCTGATTCCACAACAATCCCTTGCCCTAGATGACTCAGTCTAGTATATGCTATAATCTGAATCTCAATATAATTGGGCCCAAATAATTTGGAGCTCCGTGTTAGGTCGCAGGACACATAAAAAGGCAGTATTTAGCCGATTCGGCACGCGATGTTTCTTTTTGCGTGCAAATCTGGTAGCATCCTAAAGCCGCAATGACTGAAAAAGTATGCTTAGGATGGCGACAAACGTTTATATGAGGAAAACGGTGACACAAATCAATCTAGGTCAAACGGTACTTGTTCCGCACATGCGGCAGTTGAAAAGCCTGTGCTGTTTAGTTACGGCACTAAGCGGCAGAAAAAAGTGTGAGTGAGTGGTGCTCCCATCTCCCCTCGGCCAGAACGTCATTAACCCTTTTCCCGGCAGGGGGACTAAATCCGCCTCGCCTCATGTTTTTTACTTGCCAATTCCAGGCTTTTTGACGCAGCTTCACGAAGCTTGTTGACTTTTCCTAGCTGTTCTTTTTACGCACTGTGACAAAATCCCCTTTTTTTTTGCTGGAGGCGGAGTCAGGCAACGTTTTTGGGAGCCACCTCACGCCATTTCTGGCCTTGTTGGGGGTAAAAGGAAAATGACTGCCAAAACTCGCGTTTTTAAGATAGTACTCAAAACTTTACGTGGATGCATAGCTAAATAGTTGGGCAACGTGCAAATATAATTTTGTTCATCTGAAGTCATTTAACAAGGTCAGGCCAAGGTCAAAAGTCAAAATTTGGTTTTATAGTAATAATTTTAGCGCTATTTTTTGGAATGCCAAACCCAGAATATATGTGGCGTAGAAGGGTGCCCTCTACTTGTGTATTAAATTTCAGCTTGGTATCAGTCAGGTCACAGAGCTATGACCTAAAACGTCAGTGCGCGTACCCTGTATTACAACAGTCGTAAAATGGAATTTTTGGAAGGGTAAATTCAAATGACTGAAAACGTTTGCAGATAGTATTAAATGCACACGAGATCCTTCGAAGCGACTCCAAGGTCACTGGAGATCATTCAGGGTCAAAAGTCACAAGCTGATCTGAACAGCATGTGACCATGACAATTCCCCTTTTTCAAGTCCTTGACACCGCCTATGCCAACATTATATTGACACTGTAATACGATTTGCACTTCTTTAGCATAACATGACTAGCAGAAGCCAAAAAAAGTGTTTTTGCCTTTTTTGTTCATTCATCTGTTGAAAAACTATTCCTCCTATTTTTGAAATCCAGTGAACGCCTATAAATTCTCTTAAAATCTCAAATATGCGTACCAATGGTAAAAGTCCCGTCCATAATCTCTCGATTCATGCCAGTTTCATCAAAATCGGCCCATAAAGAACGGAGTTATAAGGAATCCAAAAACATTCCTAATTTTGACCTTTTTGCCCCCCTATATCTACCCTTTTCAAAATTTTGGCGACTTCTTTTTATTAAAATGTATTTTACGTCATAGCAAATCGATTGCCGTTTGTTGCGATGAAATCGGATGTACAGTTCTCGAGATCTCGGGGGGCGGGTCAAATCCCCTCCCCCTGCCAGGAATCGGCCATACGGTCCAGCCCTCCAGGAACAGGGTTAAACGACACATTCACCCGTGATACTGTTCGCTGCCATTACCAAACCGCCCAAAAACATCATAGAAAAATGTCTTACATCAAAAATATCATTCCTGGTTAGTTAGTCAAACGAGCTTGCACGCCAACGCACTGTGGATACAAAAGCAAACTCTTTAACAGTTGAGCTATATGCTGCCGAAAATCACATGACTGAATGCTCATATGGCTGAGAACTCATTAGCCTGCAAAACCGTCATCCCCGGATCATGCCGGGCCTCGTTGGCGACCAAATTTCATTTTTTTTTAGCTAGTACACGTTCCACTCATCCTGCGTGAGGCTTCCCTCTTGACAAGAAAGCGCGAGGGCACTGGGTAACGTTCAAACTCGTCCCACTCATCCCGGAGCCGGTCCAACCAAGTGCTTGGTTTTCCACATACCGGAGAATCATTAAACAATCCGCACATTGTTGAGTATAATTTTAATCGAGGCAAAAAATGCCTTGTACCTACGGTCGAAGAAACAATGCACGCACACAATTCAACAGGCGAAATTCACTGCTCGGTGCCCAACATACTTGCCCCATAAATGTCCTAACCAACTTTTTTGCATTAGAACAGGGATTTCAGTGTGAACATGTCTAAATATTCGGCGTAATGTGAAAGCATCTCACCTTGGAACCCAGGAGTATGAACTAAAAAGTCTTGAAAACATCCTCTTACTCGACCCATATCATAATAACAAAAAACCGGACTGCTGCGCAGATATCTAGCTTGTCACAGAGTGGAGAATTCGAAGCAACTTCAAAACACATTGCGAACAAAGCAAAAATGTTACAACGAAGTAGAACAATAGCTAATGTAGATGCAGTTCATTTATGCCTTCAGTCAGTGTCCGCTCATATTTACCTCAAAGACATGTGAGGTGATCACCATATAAATTATCAGCTCTCTCCCTTTAAAAACCTCCTGACATCGACCAAACATCAAGCTAATGACCTCATCAACAAGCTGTCGCACTATCAGCCAACAAAGCACAAAAACCACACTTTCCGCCCAGTCACACGATAGGTTCGATCCCCTATCAGTCACGGAGAAAATGGCTTTGTCACGCCAACATCGGTGGCCTTGGGCCCGGTTGACGGCAAGTGGATAAGTCACATAAACACACTTTAAAATGTTTTCAGTTTCAAAGGGGCTGATTCAAATTTGGCGTTGCTCGGATTACGTGCAGCACGTGGTACGAAATTCGAGGGATAAAAGCCAGCGTAATTTCCCTCTTTTCTGTCAATGCGTTTAGAAGACACACACGAATGATGCTCTAACCTCCAGTGAGCATCTGATCGCGATAACGTCTTGAAAGAACAAGACAATGATTTTAGTCTCAATGGAAATCCAGCATCCATTTGTGAGCCGAAAGCGGATGTTCAACATAGGTCGATTTTTCATTAACAGACTGGATTGGTTAGTTCATCCATTTTTCCGAAAAATTCACACAAAGCGTAAAGAATGTCACACTCCCGTAAATGGAGCATGGCAAGATACTTCGCTAGCCGCGTCCGTGCTCTTAAACAAGGAAAAATGCGCGCCTAAGGAGGCCCGGGCGTCCCCCCCCTTTGGCTGCGCCGGTGACGCAGTTGTCGCAGCAAACTGCATGGGCTTTTTTCTAAATTCGCTTCCCGGTAAAGAAATCTGGTGTAACTAAATATCTTACCTGTGAAGTTGTGAAGGGATATCGATATCATTTTGGATAAAAAAACCCTAAGCCATTCTCCTGCTCAACAGATTACAGCTTTGGAGTCAGACCTTGCAACTGGAATCGATTTCAATTCCGATTCCGTAGACAGCCGTGACATCGCATTCCGACTCTGAGTCCAGAACTTACCAGTGGTATCGATTCTGATTCTGACTGGCCAGGACGGAATCGATTCCGGTGTCGACTCCGATTTCGATGGAATCGAGCGCAAGTCCGTAATGTGTTTCCTGCAGTACGTTTTCCGCCCAATTATTGGCGACCGCCATTGGTAAAATTCATAAAACTGACATCACAAGCTTCAGCAATTTCATTATATGCAACAGTGCATCACATTAAACATATGTCCAGATTGGGAACGGCTTGTGTTTATGAACAGACAACATCTGATTCCCACTCGATCAATTTTGCACTCATTCATTATGCATTCAGTACTTATTTATTCATCGGCTGTTCAGTACTCTCTTCGACTAATTGCTTCTCGGAAAAGCCATTCGTCATGGGACCGAAATAGCGCGCCCTGGTATTCGTTATCGATCACGGTTTTACACCGGGAAGCTTCTGCTGAAACCTGAAAACGTCATTTGGGCCTGAGAGCAGCCAGAATTATATATAAAAAAAAATATAACACGGGAGGAAACCGCAGAATCATTCAGCGACGCAGCAGTGATAAGTATAAATTTCAAGACAAGGCATACATATTTCAGCATCTTTGTTAAAGATCAATGGGCGTCGTTTGTCCAGTCCGTAAGTCCACGTCCTATGAAACGCAATGACTACGAGCTGCTTTGACCCCAACGGGCAAAAACGCACACATGAAAAGACGTGCTCTGGGTTAATGAAGGTTCCGGTAGGTGTTTACGCTATGTCATCAACAACAATATGGGACAATATACATAACAGGAATGTAGGTCATCAGCAGTAAGAACGCACAAGCAGCTAATGTATGATGCTATCCATGAAAAACGTTCCAAATTTCTGTCCGTTGTAGGACCTCGCAACGGACCTTCCTCGCAATGACATTCCAATGTAACTTGCGCTTATTGGCAGTGTTTCAAGCTCATGCACATCAATATTTCATCGTTTCCACGCATTTCCGCTGAACTTACCTTGACACACAGACAAATGGAGAAGGGGAGGGTGCACACGATGAGGAGGTAGGAGATGAGGGTCAGCAGGATGGCGCAGCATCCCGGACCCTCCGGATCAGCTGAAACAGAACAAGCCGGCCAATCAGCGCCCCTCCTCACAAACTCCGTCCCAGGGATCCCGGACCCCCCAGACCCGCTGCAACAGAACAAACAGGCCGGTCGGCGCCCGCCTGACAAACTCCAGCCGGCAGACCAGACTCCGGCCAACAACGACACGGGCCGTTCGGTTCGGCGTCGGCCGGAGCAGACGCGCCGCCAGAGGCTGCACGCCGTCAGTCGCGGTCGGCTGCGGCCCAAGGGAGCCCATCAACTGGTCGCCGCGGCCCGTCAGGCCGGCCGCAGTAATGACCTGCTGCAACGGCTCAGGCGCGGCCGGTCGGCTGTCGTCCGATGACGTCACGGCCTGGCAAGGCAATCGCGGTCGAATCTGGCAGCAGGACGGCGCCGGGTCTGGCAACAGGGTGGTGATGGCGGCTGGCAGTGGGACAGCGTGAGTTTGGAAATGTGGTGGCGTCTGTTTGTCAACAGGATGGTGTAACGCTGTCGACAAGGTGGTGTCAGGATTTAGCAACAAGGTGACAGTCTACCGTGGGATGACATCATACGCAACTCAGAAAACATCGCAGTCTGGCAGGAGGATAATGCCACTGCTTGGCAGCATGTCTTTGCGAGGTAGATGCATTCGGTATGTTGCAAAGCGAGGAAAAATTGTCCAGTGTCGCTGTCATACACGCTAAAATGTATGGAACTGGGGCACTAAACTCGCTCCGGAGGTTCTCCAATCGGATTTAAAGCAAGACGGGGCATCACTTGGCAATCGCTAACCTTATTCTTGTACCACTGTGGTGGTGCACTGCATTGACACGCCATTGCCGCCATGCGGATTTCATCAAGCTGCAGAACCATCTCTGCACCACTGTCAAGACACCATATCCTATCAAAAGACGAATTTATACGAAATGCCAAGTTTATTCCCGAACGTCCCGTAACGTCAAATGGATATCAAATAGCATCAAAAGGGAGGCATGAACTCTTGAGAGTGCCTCTGTAACATCGGGTTTGTAACAGGGATGTCGATTTCTGTAAATGATTTGGGGGGCGGAGCCGAGGGCCGGACAACCTAAACTCCCCCAAGTGTCAGTTTTTCAACGGATTTAGCCCCCTTTATTTTGATCAACGGAAATCCATAAGCTTTTGTTACTATCTGTCAAAAATCGCATATATCCCATGTATATATATGTGTATATATATATATATATATATATATATATATATATATATACAGAAGTTAGATCCATCACTGTATGCTTTATTCTAAACCTTCTGGATATCTCTTATCTATTAAGGCCCGTTATTGCCCATTTTCCTTTAAAACCGGCCGAAAATATTGGGCACCCCAAGCCAAACCATTGGAGGGGAGCAAATCAACACGGAGGGAGGGCAGGGCCTTCTCAAAGAAATACAAATCGACACCCCTGGTTTGTGCCATAATACCAATTCTGTCGTTTAAAAACCGAAGGTTATCTACACATCTGGCTATCCGTAAGGTGAGGCCACTGAGAGGTCCAGGAGGGGGCCATCGGGGCTACAGTTCCCCCTTCCTCGGAAAAGAGGTCTAGCATGTCTTTCGCCCTCCCCGTTCGGACGGAAACCTCTGAACATTCCGCCCCCGACGCAATTTTTCTGGAAATACGTGTTAAGTTTCGAAAGTGGTGAAACAAAATGGCCGAAATCCGGGGAGAAATCTACATTTGGGCGGAGGTTAGGTTATATGGATGGAGATTCTGCTTCCTCCCCCCGAACACATGGTCTGGTTCCGCCCTTGGCTCAGGCAGTCGACTGAGACTCGTAGGCGCCTCTTGAGGGGCTGCTTCAGAGCCACCGTCAGCTCACTGCATGCTATAATTTGCAGTTCGCTGGAAGCCCACTAAAAGAGAACCGGCGCTTTTCTGACTCTCATAAAGAACAAAACTGCACGAGTGGAGCAACGTTTCATGCGGTGGGGTAAATGTTTCGAAACACGTTCTCCCTCGATGATCAAAGGAGGTCGTTATTTATCGTCGTGTCTAAATATGCTCCCGGAAATTCATCAAACGTCGACGGTCTTGGTATTTGTCGTCCGTGATCTAACTGCTGACACATTCGCTATCGTGGGGCTGATGGGTTGACCATGTCTGGGACCTTGGGTTGGCTTCCCAAAATATCTATCATCGAATTTCTTTCCTGACCTCTGGAATGCGAAATCATCTGGACACTAATCAGACGATCCACACACACTTCCAAGACATACAAATGTAATATTCATGAACTGCATTCTTACGAAAAATGGTCCAGCCTAGGAGAGGTTCGAAGCTCTTAAGGCTGCCATTCAAGCCCACACATGCATGAACTACTATCACAAAAAAACGACACAAGAGAAATGAGAGGGTGAATGATTGGCATACGAATGAATGAATCATGATCACGCGATTCGCAGCCATAATACGAGATGCATTCCACTTGCTATGAATGTGGCCTTTTAACCACTGTTGGGTACAACGGCTGGTCGTTTTCCTTTTGGTGTCACACGCATGACAGCTGATATGTCCAACAGGACCCTGTCCCGATAACATTAAATGTGGCGTGTGGATTTACGCGAAAAGGCGCTCGGTCTTCAAGGTTCACCCTTGGCGCCATTTCTGCTACTTCCATGAAGGACTTTGGGCGCGAAAGTAAGATACTCACGAAAAAGCACATTCAGCTCAACATACTTGCTGCTCCTTCGCTGTGTCGAGTACTGCATTAATACGATCAGCCCACATGCAAGTGCCCACAGACTGCAGACTGCCGGCCCAGAGTCGCTACGATGCGACCAACCAACAGCGCGTCACAAGGCACGGGCTGGGAAACGATCAAGCACCGTCTCTGTGATCCCTGTGGTCAGACGCCAGCCCTGGAGGCCAGTATCGGAGCTCCGGGACGAGACCACTCAAACCACCGGCGCCCGACAGAGCGAGCCCGCACGGCTCCGTCAGGACCACACTCCCACAGCCGGCCCCCGCACGTCGGGCCGGTTCGGGGAAGTCCGTCAGTGAGCTGTGGCCGGGACCGCACGCGCGGCGCGCCTGCGGGGACACAGCCTTCTCTCCACCGGCGCCGGCCGGCGGCACCGCCTTCCAGCCTCACAACGCGACGCACCGCGGCCAACACTGACGGGCGGACACCGGGGCCCTGTCTGGGCCGCTCTCAGCCGCCCACCCACCTGCAGCTGCCCTGGCGGCCGCGCCGGAGGGCGGGGACGGGACCCGGCGGCCGCCAGGCGCGCCGCTCCGCCGCCTGGCCGGGGCAGCTGCCAGCCGCCGGCCATCGCCGAGCGGCGGCGCCGCCTCTCCTGCCGGCCTCCCGCGCCCGTGCAGGCCAAATAAACAGCGCCGCACTGAGCGGCACACGGCGCAAATAAACGGAGCGACAGGTGACCGGCCGACAGTGCAGGCCGACAGGTAAACAGCCTACCCACCGGCCGCCGCTGCGTTCGGACGGACGATGCTCCAGGCGGGAAAGCGGTCGGCGGCGTCCGGCGCGAGCGGCGAGCCGCCGTACGGGCCTCGTGCGGCGTCGTACCGGCCTCGGATCGGGCCGGGGCACCGCGCCCGAGCCGGGCCAGCGGCGGCTGCCGCGGCCGCGGCCGCGCCCACCTCGTGACCGCTAGCTGCTCCGTCTTCGTGACGTTCGGCAGCGCCTCCGTCGGGTCCCGGAGCCGGCTTGCCGTCGGCGGCGGCCGTGGCGGCGGAGGTGATGGACGTCGTGCTCGGCTCCCGCGGCGGCCGCGGCGCGCTGCCGTCGTCCAGGTACTGCCGGTCGGCGGCGGCCACCAGCGGGCGGCCCTCCGGCTGTGGGCTCGGCTCGGCCCGCGCCGGCCGGCCGAACCCGACCGGCAGGAAGTAGGCCGACACGGGCCGCGCCGGCTGCAGCGCGTCCTCGTCGAGCGTCAGCCACTGCTCAGCCGGCGTCGACGGGCCCGGCGACTCGTCCGCCCGCGCCATGTCGTGGAACGCCGCCGGGGAGGGTCCTCGACACCGACGGTCGCTCCGGCGCCGAACAGCCCGGCGGCGGCCAGAAGGCCGCCGAACGCCCGCCGCCTCCGCTTGCCGTGCGCGCCGCCCGCGGCGGCGCGCGGCTTCCTGTCGCGGCCGGGCCAGATCCGCCGGCGGCTCGAATCGGCGAGAAACGGATCCGATCCGGAGAACGGCGAGCTGGCAGCGTACGGCGAGCTGCCGCGGAACGGCGAGGCGCCCTCCAGCGGCGACGTGGCCAGCAGCGGCGACAGCGGCGCCGGCCACGGCCGCGCCGGGCTCGCGTCGCCCCACCGCTCCCGCCGGTCCTTCGCCCGCCGCTTCCTGGCGTCGTCGCCGTCGCGCCGCGGCCTCGCCGTCGGCCGGCCGGACGTCCTGGCGTTGCGGCTCCGGGAGCCGCCGGCGGCCGTCTCGTCGCGCCGCTGGCGGGTGCGCCGCATGCTGCCGCTCACCTGCCGACCCCGGCCGCCGGCGCACTGTCGCGTCGTCCGACCCGATCACGACACCGGTCGCGGCCATCCGCCGCACGCGCGGCGCGGCTAAAAATACGCGGCCGCCGCGCCGACCTCCCGGGTCGCGGCCGCCGCCCCGCCGCCGGCCGCGACCACCGGCCGCGGCGACCCGCCGGTCCGGATCGGCCCGTCGGCAGCGGCGAGCGGCGCTCCTTCCAGAGCGGCGGTCGCCGTCGGGGCCGACGGGGTCAGACCCAGCCGACACGTGTCACCGCCGCTCCGGGCGCAGAGCGGACCGGTCGGACCGGGCGGCCGCTGACGCCGGCCGGCCGCGCGCGCCAAATGGGCGGGTCCAGGTGCGTGGCCGCGCGGCGGCAGCGTGCCAGCCGGCGACGCGCCCGCAATGTCACGCCTGCCGCGCTCGAGAGCTGGCCGAGAGGCGCGCCATCCCAGCAATGCCAGCCTGTACAAATGGCCGATCAGCTTCGATGCTGCTCGCGCTTCGCCGACGGTGGTCGGTTGCGGGCGGCGCGCTCGTGATGTGCGTGCGACGCACGCCTATTTTTGTCGCGAAATTCTCCTCGCCCTCTTCCTTTCCTTTTCATGACGCCCCCCAATTCCACGTGCGACAATGCCTTGCCAGGTCCAAATGGGCAGGACCATCTTTCACGCGTCGAGTAATGTGAAACAAGATACACCGTGGGGTACAGGCTGACGATCGGGGAAGATATATCTCTTCTGCTTGTTTTGCGGGTTTGGGTAACTGACGTTCCTGATGAACGACCTCCACAAACGACGACGACGACTGCTGCCACGACATCCGAGACATCCTCCACGATAGATGTCCTCTAAAAAAGTCTCACTTTAGTGATATGTCGCAGGCCGACGATTGAAGGGACTCTCTGGGGTTTTACATAGCTTTTGTGATTTGTTGGTTTAACGTCAGACGGTTCCGGGATGCAGCGGAGCGGTTTGGGAAGACCCTCCGTGTGGATGAGACTCAGGCTCTGTGCAGGCGCAGGTGCCCGAGTGATAGGGTGTCCAAAGTCCGCTTCATTGGAGGGTCGTGTAAACAAAGGTTGGGTCGCCCAAGAAAGTAAAGCTTAACATATATGTATTAAACTATGCAGACTGCGAATGTATTAGACGCATATAAAACCTGTAGTGTACGTAGATATTTTCCGAAGAATTTCACTTTCACAGCTTTTGTCTGATCTGATGGACAGTGGCGCAAGAGGAAAACACCTCACAATTTTCGGCCTAAAATTAGCCTTTGATACTGCTGCATACATTTTAAGTAAAGACGTGTAACAATCGTGTTTCAATTTGATCTGTCTTCTAACAAGCATGTGCTTGAACTCAGGCGAAGAACATCGCACCGATTTTCGATGCGGTGCAGATGGTTTCTGGGAATTAGTGGGAGTTGCCACTGACAACAAGACGTTGCCAACGTGGCCCACAATTTGTGTCAAGACCCTCCAAGATGATGCACTTTGCTTTCTAACCAGCCTATGACTTCATAGTGCCAGTGACAAAGTAAATAAGACTATAACTGAAGTGCGTGAAATCATTTAACTGACTCCACATCATTAAGACGATACTCAATGAAACACTGCATCTACTCTGGCACACACAAAAATATATATCTTGATCAAGGTAAGGCAAAATATAACAACGGCTTAAAACAGTGCACGGGTAAATGTATCCTTTGCTTCACATGCAACTGAAGCCATATCTATTGCCAAACGCACCACGGCCAGGGGCGAAATATCCGCGGACTCTTTGAACAAACCCACACGCAACCACAGCCGTAGCCGTAGCCGTACAGCTTTTCCGCCAACTGACGTGAAGCTCACTTCAAACGCGCATGGAACAGGCAGACATGCATGCATTTCATTTCACAAATGGGTGGATTGAATCGTCCTCGGCACGACTCGTGGGGACAAAAGTGGGAAAACGTCCAGTGAATTACGCCTCGGGGGCCGGATTTATCTCATTATGAGATGCGGTCACGTGAGGTCTTCCTCAAATGTCAGTCGTCCTAACTCAGCTTCTCCATGAGCGGCACAGCATGCAATGTCTCCACCGCACCCTGACATATTCGACTGAGGTTATCCCGACGATGGTCGCCAACCCCGCGGCAAGACCTCACCCCAGGTCACTGGCGTGCTCCCCGATGCGGGACAGGGCCGGCGACGGCATGTATAATTCACGCGCACTGGGCATATGTCCACGAACATGGCGGCATCGATCGCGAGGTCTCGAGCCGGGACCATCAGTCCCACCGCTCCGAGGGCCCCTGGGCTCCGCCTGGGCCGCCGTCACGCATCAAATATACACGGCGCCTTACGCTATTGCGTCATGTCTCATCCCCGCCTGACAGGGCCGGGTCGGCTCGAGACGAATGCACCAATTTTCGGATGGCTCGCCGCTCTTGGAAAGGGATGCGAGCATTTGTTCCATGAGTACTGGATAGAGGTCCAGAGGTCACGTCATATACGAAGCTTCTGCGCCTTCGTCCACGGGCGTCTCGTAACCTTGGCACAGACAATGATATGGGGGCTGCATAAGGGTCAATGATATAGTGACCGATGCCACACAAATGGGGGTTACAAGCCACGTGCTTTTCTTTGTTGGTTCAACAGCGATTAGATCTCTCATAAGCTCTACAAAGGAAAACGATTGCAGGCGTCAAAGAATGGAATATTTTCCGGTTCCTCTGGTCGTGACGAAATGTGCAAACGGCAACACTTCTTCGCATAATCGGAAGCGCCATACACTTAAAAATGATCCGACCACCCCTGATACTTTCGCGACAAATCATCGGTACAACATGAACTGCATGACTGAAATTTACCTATCCCAGGCGTATGATGGAGTGAAGGACACTGTTGAATCAATTCACTGCGTGTTCTCAGGCATTGTTGCTCTTACGCTCACAGAGTTGTCAGTCCAAATGCCTGGCCGGACTGTCAAATGCAATTTGGATGATCCGATGGCGACGTATTGATTCTCGCCCTTCCAGCACATAAATCGTATGCATGCTTTGGATTCGTGCCGGCGCTCGAAACCGGTGACTATTTACCCTCCATACATATGGCATATGTACATAACGCACTGTGGTCTGTCACAGTAAACTATCGTACCTGCACTAAGCTCAAAGCTCATAACCAGCACTCCTGCGACAGGCAGACCCGCTGAAAGCGTGCGCCGCGGAGCGCGAATGCGGGGGGAGATCGCAGATCTGTCACGGACTGATCAGGCTCCCCAGGAATCGCCCGTCCCGTGGAGCTCCCGGACACGTGATGCATGCTAATCGCCAGCCACAGTTGGTCCCCACAGCCAACTGCTAACCCTAAAGCCAGTGAAATCTTCGTACGCGATTCCTGGGAACAAAAAATCGTGTTGGGGTAGCACCTTAGAAAAATGTTAGATCCTCGTAGTTTGTTAGTAGTTAGATCCTTTCTGTAGTTTGTTTGAACACATTAGCATGTGAATACACAATACAGAGCAGCAATAGCCTCTGGTTGGATTACAACGCACGACTGTAGTGATCTTTAAAGTCTGTACTCTAACTGCGGTTAAATCTGCTCACAACGAATTCGTGGGGATCTTTGGGAAAATCAGTTGCAAGTATACTTTTTTTTACAGCGGAAGCCACAAAAAATACATTTGTATTGGAATCAACCGATATGAATTATCAAATGATATAAAAAAGCAAGAATTACAATAGTTTTGTATTGGTGTCGTCCTTGTCCCTAAGAACCGTTGACAAAGTTGAGGTCGGAATCTCGCAATCCCCAATAATTTTGCTTTTCTTGGCCGCAGGACTCACTTTCTCAGCTACCTGTAACATTTTAACCTTCTCTCGCCTTGCATCGTTTGTTGCTTGGTACAGTTGAATGGTCCTTATTTTGTTATTTTCCGAATTTCTATGGGAACACCCCGCAAACCGTGAGATTAAGCATGAGAACAAACTCTGCAAATTTTGAAAGCGATTAATTATGATTTAGAATTGCCTCAGAGCAGTTCAAGTCGGCCATGTTGGGTGTTTCGCTGCGTTCAGTTCGCTCTTGGCTCAACATGCGGGAATATCAAGTTAACACCGCGAATCCAGCAAATAGCATTGATCTTCCTGTTCCTATACTGTATCGGAAAGCGACGCTACTCTGACTGCGGTCTATACTGAGCTAGCAAAGCACATAATGACCGCGTTTCCCGCGTTGTGGAAGACCCGAATGGCTTACACTTCTGGCCGTGGTACACCTGATTGCCGCTGTGAAAGCCTGTTACAAGAGTACAGATATCAGTAGCAAAAACGCATTACAGTCGCAAGAACGCGTTTTTCTCTTCTTCATGAGCCAAGTTCTGGTCATGTGGGTGGTTGTGTTCACATTTCAGGCAATTGGTTTTCTAATTTTTACACTGATTTCAATTTTTCACCGTCTCCAAAAGCAGTAATGACCATATTATGACGCTCCGAGGGGTAGGAACGGCTTACGTTTCTGGGCGTGGTATGCATTATTCCTTTGTTGAAATCTCATTCACATAATAGTCCACGGGTCCATAGCAACAGCGCATTACAGCAGTTCGGAAGTGTTTATACTTGTCCGTGAGCTCAGTTCGGGCCTTACTATGGGCTGTCTTGTCCGTGTCCTGCACGCTCCCTTTTGACTATCCTCTCACTGGGACTTAAGGAAACACTTATCCTCCTGAACAGGCGTCATATTCGGCGCATTTCCGTGGGCGATATCGAATAGGATGTCACGATGTCGCACCCAAGCGACCCGTTTCGCCTCGACGGAGGGCGTCGTGCGTTTTACAGCGCGTCAGGTTTCTTAATTCCGCGTGCTTCTTGATAAGCTTGTGGACGCACTGCGTATTTCTGCCTGTGGGGAGCCGGGCGACATCCCAAATTTCGCCAACTTTTTTATGACAGCATCAGCTATCTTGGAGATCGTCTGCTTGCCTGCTTCATGGACGTGCACAAAGCGGCGCAGGACTTGTCCAGTAGATGGCGGCTTCGCACCGGTGAGACCCTCCAATGGGTAGCCTACCAAAAACACGTTGGTCGACTTCCGCGTCTTGCGTTTTTATGACCCGACACGCATGCCAAAAACAGCAGGCACTTGTTATAATAAACACTGCGATTAAGGCGATTGTCAAATTAGGACATCGCTCCTTGGATACAAGCTTGCCATCAGCAGCGGAGACGTGACTGGGTAGCTGAACACCGCAAGCGGAATTTTCGTGTTACGGTCCACTCAACTGCAGTGCCTGCAAGCCGTTTGTTTCGCGTGCCTAGCAACGCGAATATGCCGCTGCGATACGACGCAACAAAATAACAACCTTGTCCAGAAAATATGTGAAGTTGGGGTAACACCTGGGCAAAACACGGTGTTTACGGGTTCCAAATTCCAAAGGTTATGCATCTAAAGCTCTAGAAACAGTGCCTGACACATTCTTAATGTGGCTTACTAGCTCAGTAAAGACCGCAATTAGAGAAGCGTCCTTTTCCGATACAATACAGGTACAGGAAAGTCACTGCTACTTGTTGACTTGGCGGTGTTAGCTTGATATTTTCGTTTACTAAGCCAATGGCGAATTGAACGCAGCGAAACACCCAACATGGCCGACTTCAACTGCTCCCAGGCACGTCTAAATCGCTCTCAAACTTTGCATAGTTTTTTATTATGCTTAATATCACAATTTGCGGGGGTCCCCACAGAAATTCGGAAAGTAGCAAAATAAGGATCACGTTTCTGGTACAGTCACTGGGGGAGGAGCACATCCCGAGGAAAATATTTGGGTGCGTTCGCCCCGCCTGCTCGTCATATCCTTCGCCTCCTTGTCGTACCCAGGCATGCTGCTTCGACTGCTGGTAGCACTGCCGACGCTGCTCATCCAATGACGTATTCCACACTAGTGGGTGCAAAAACTGTCCATCCCTCCTGTTCCTCTTCGCATAACATCCGCGGCAATCGAGGGAGGGCGAGAAAATGTTGTCAGTCTTCTGCTGAACTCCTATTTTTTGTCATTTAAAATTTCAACACCGTTCGGTAACTCTTGTCACTACAGCTTTGCAAAGTCGAGAGGCTGGTCTTTCGTCGGTGACGGACGACCGCACGCGTGTCGGGCCGAAGGAAGGGTATTATTTCGCGCATGGAATAGGTACTGCCGGACAGCCAGCTGCAAAGCATTGCGGGGAGTTAACCTCTGCGATACAGTTACAGTCCAAAGGCACTGGTTGCCTGACCCAATCGAAGTCAACCGGGGCCATCTGTAGGCAAATGCAGTGTTTTTAAATAGGCCAGATGGGAAAGTGGTGGAACCTTGGACAAATCATAACTGCAGTTACCTCACAGTACGCAAAAGCTAGTTCAGGTCAGCTGAGGTGTTAAAGGTCAATTAGGGTAAATGGAAAATTACTCATGTTTCTCCGGATGCAACCGAATGATCTCAGTTCCATTTTGTGATGATGTACTTTGCTCAACTCAGATAACCTCGGATGACCAAAGAAGACCTACGTAAGTCACCTAACGTACGGCTATACAACTATATTCTAGGTACTAAGAACCCACCAGACTGTATTACAATCGCTTTCGACGTAGTGCAACATTTCCGAATAATAACGTGGGGTGACCTCGTTTGACCTGATTTTGGTCGATGTCGCCTCGCGGGATATAAACCCGTGGTGCGGACTAAGACTAAAACAATTGTTGCCATCGTTGCTGTAGTTTGCGAGAAAGGAGGGGCACTGTTTTTCGTTTAAACCTTTATAGACGTGGCCTATGTCAATCACTTTCTGAGGCATGGAAGTCCGCTATGCAGACTTGCTTCACACATGATTTTGTTGCAATCTGTGGCAGGCACGTAACTAGGATTTTCCTCGAGAGGGAATATCAAATTCTGCCACATACCACTGGCATATGACGAAGATTACATGTCGAAACGGCAATTTAATGTAATTGGCCTGATATTTAACCCACAGGAATACATACAATGCCTGCTTTTGCACCACATATATGATCACTATTCCGTATTCGTCCGAAATCACTATGTATCTAGAGCAGACCGCTTGGCTTGGGGGGGGGCTCCCATGACCTCCCCACTTGGTTACTTCCCTGATCCATGGCCAAATCAGAGGATATGGAAGGGCAAAGTATGCCCCAACCTATCAGTGTGCGGTATTTTGAGGTCCACCGGCTTGCGTGCTAGAGGCGAATTTTCTGCAGGCCAGAAACGAATGTGTCCTCACCAAAGAGTTGCCTCCTTTGGCATCCTCACCAAAAAGGTAGTGTCATCTTTGGTGAGAGTGCGTCGGATTTAAAGATTTCGTGAAATAAACAAGAGTATTTTGAATAATTCTTACTATGCTTCATGCTGTCCAAAGATGGGAAGTTTTCAACTTGACCAAATATTGCCATAAATCTCGCAACACTCGAACGTAAGTCAAAAATGTAATATTGTCATAGCCGACTGCGTTATACCTGACTTTTTACACCGAACTTCCAGGGGGCCAGGCAAGTTACTTCGCTGTGACCGAATTGCGTTGTGGTGGATTGAACTGTATTTATCTGCTAAAACTGCCCTATTTTAACATGGTCGATACCTTGAAAGTTTCTAGCTAGGTTATGCATCAACCCATTTTCCGACTTCCAGGAAGCTCCTTTAAATGCACGAGTTTTAAAAATTGCAATCAAAACGGTTAACACCGGGACTCATGAAGTAGTGTGGCTGAGATTACCATTGATATAAGGTCAGGACAACAAAAAAATATTGACAGATACAAAATATTTGGTCTTTGAATCGCCTTTTCCTATTTTCAACTCCTTATGTTTCCCAACAGTACCACTATTCGAAACATCCAAAACGCAATATGAATTCATCCCATGACTCATGGATGATGGAAGCAGGCAGTAAATTCCGTCAGGAATCATCCCTGAAATGCCAACCAGCAATTCTTGCTTGCCATAATTCGTCGGTACAGTCTGAATGTTTTCAGATATGGCTGAACATCCCTCGATGAATCAAAACGGAACATTACTCAGATAGAGTGAGGGAGAGAGCGCAGTGAACACCGTTTGGTCAACAAACGACAAACGGCCACGACCAAATCACCGACCGGACAGTCCTACAGGTGGACGCCTGTTTGTCTGCTTTCTTGCCTGTCTGGCTGGGTTTCAGATACTTCTCATGAACTGCTGCGAGAAGCGGGGAAAATGTAGTACCAAACTTTGCGATGCTGAATTCTTTATTGCTTACGGCTGCAACAGGATATTTCTCGTTCGCTCTCGAATAAGACAGGGCAGCGCTAAGAAAGTGAAAACAGGAGAACAAGTACAAAAAGTACTAGGGGGTTCAACTCCTTTCCTAACACGGTATCCAGTTCTCTGATTAATACCCTGAACTCCATAATGATTTGCTACCGGCATCTGAAGCATTTCCTTTTTCTTTCTTCACCCTTTCATGGATTTCGGTGAATGTTTGTAAAATAAAGCTGCCGTTAATGTCTCTTTCATTCACAGTTCAACAGGTGAGGCCCGATGAAAGCCGTCTATCGAATAACCTCATTTTAAAAACTAGATTATTTGCCATGCCCCGACTGACTGCGAGCTCTGACTGCGACAACATTTTAATTCGCGAGTCAGTCTAACTGATTATTAAATCATTTACTTACATTTTCATCTACATAATTATTTACAGTGTGCTTCCGCCAAACTCAGTGGTTTTTTCTCTGCCGTGTAGAATTTGACCAAACCAGTTACCGCTGACCGGCTTATCCTATTCAAGAAAACACTCGCAGGAGCAGTGAAGTCTCTGTGGAGATGGATGGGGTTGGGCAAACGTGATTTTTACCATGTTCCTTTCCACGCGATTTGCCATAGGTTTACTGTTAAACGTCGCTCAAAGTTGAGGGGGCAGCTGCCCCTCTCCCCCCCCCCCCCATTCCAACGCCTTGCTCACTTGCTTACTTGACGTCAGGTCAGAATTTTCAGTAAGCCGCCAAAAGTTCCTGTATCTACGGGTACCATTAAACTCCACCAGGATTTCCCCGGCAGACTAATTTTTTACATGCGTGTGTGTGTGTGTATGTGATTGGAACTTTAGGGTGCTCCGACTACTGGGTCATTTTTTTGTAAGCATAACGCATTTTATTTGCATGCGCCATCTTTGCCAAAGTGCTGTTTTGCCCGTTTAACTGTAATCTGTTCGTTCCAACAATACCATTCGGGAGAAATTTAATTTACTCAAAATATACGGTTTTTAACCTCAAATATTTCAGTATTAGCCCGAAATGCATTTTTACTCAGCAGGTGATGATTAAGTTGTTTCGGGATATACTTGAGCAAATGGGTTTGATCTTCCTGTAATATCAACTAATATTCTCACATACCCTCTGAAATGGCCTAAAATACTTAGCCACTTACGTCACCCGGGCTTTGCATAGAAGTTCTTTAGATGAGAAAAATATTTTCTTAACTGATTAAAAGCAGTAAATGATACGCGAATGATGCAAAAAAAAAATTGGTACGGAACTTGCTGCAACCTTAACGACTGATCCATTGCATCCAACACAGAGCACGCTGGCAGCCTGGTCGTCTTTCTTGTCGGCGAGGTAAACAAGATGCGATAACATTTTTTTGTCATTACATGGTTTCCACACCGAAAAAAGCATAAGAAGATAAGCTTGCATAAATTTACTTCATGGTTTTGCACCAATATTGTCTCAACTTATGCTATCTATATGTCGAAAAAACATGCAAAATAAGTCGAAAAAACACGGTCTTTTAGCCGCTAAACATTATTCGCAAAGTCCGCCTTTGGAAGCCATCCCTGGAACATGATCGATATTTACAGTGTTTATGACGCAGAGGCGTGTTAATCAAAACTAATAAGAAAACGAGCTCACTATGGTTTTGGCACTTTTACCTTTGGAATGCCTGAACGAAACCAATTCAAAAACAACTTTCTGGCCGAGGACATGAAAAATGTCAAGCAAAATGAACTTTATGAACGACAAACTCTGGACCACGGTCACTGGACTAAGCAGACAGCCCGTACGTGCTGAGCATGAAAGCTATGCTGTCAGGTCAGAAACCAACGATGTAACAGTTACATGCCGTATTGATGGAATTCCAGTTGTTCGTGACTGCAACCCAGGGGTTTGACTATCGTAGTGTTCTGATTCCATTTAACCCTATTCCCGGCAGGGGGGCGGAATCCGCCCCCCCTCGGGTTTTTTTGCTTGCCAATTCCAGGCTTTTTAACGCAGCTTCACGAAACTTGGTCACTTTTCCTAGCTATTCCTTCTACGCGCCGTGACAAAATTTCGAAATTCTATTTTGCTCAGGGGCGGAGCCAGGCAACGTTTTTGGGAGGCACCTCAGGTCATTTTTGGCCATGTTGAGGGTAAAAGGAAAATGTCTGCCAAAAACAGAGTTTTTAAGATAGAACTTAAACCTTTATATGAATGTATAGCTAAATAGTTGGGCAATGTGCATATGTAGTTTTGTTTATCTGAGGTCACTTTACAAGGTCAGGTCAAGGTCAAAAGACAAAATTTGTTTTTTCGCAATAATTTCGGCGCCGTTTTTTGAAATGCCAAACCCGGAATATATATGACGTAGAAGGCTACCCTCTACTTGTGTACCAAGTTTCAGCTTGATATCAGGTCGGGTCACGGAGCTATGACCTAAAATGTCAGTGCGCGTACCCTATATCGCAAAAGCCAAAAAATGAATTTTTTGGAATAGAGTGAATTCAATCGATTAAAAACGTTTCCAGATAATATTAAATGCACACTACATCATTCCAGGTGACCCCAAGGTCACTGGAGGTCATTTAAGGTCAAAGGTCACAAGTTGATCTGAAGAACGTGTGACCATGACAGTTCCCCCTTTTTTATGTCCCTGGCACCGCCTATGCTAACATTATACAAACATTGTAATGCGATTTGTACTTCTTTCGCATAACATGACTAGCAGAAGCTAAAAAAGTGTTTTGGCCTCTTTTGTCCATTCCGTTATTAGAAAACTAATCCCCCTATTTTTGAAACCCTGTGAACGCCCATGAATTTTCTCAAAATTTTAAATTTGCATACCCATGGTAAAAGCCCTATTCATAATCTCTCGATTCATGCCAGTTTCATCGAAATCGGTCCATAAACAACGGAGTTATAAGAAGTCAAAAAGTACCCCCCATTTTGACATTTTTGCCCCCCTGTATTCACAAATTTCAAAATTTTGAAAATTTCTTTTTATAAAAATGTAGTTCACGTCACGGCAAATCGATTGCCGTTTGTTGCGATGAAATCGGATAAGTAGTTCTCGAGATCTCAGGGGGGGCCGAATTCGCCCCCCCTGCCGGGAATCGGCCATACCGTCTAGCCCTCCGGGAATAGGGTTAAAGCATCTAACGGACGTCCGCCTGGCCGTCAGATTCCTTCAACAAGGTCACCATGCACGATATTTTAAAAGGCCTGTTTTCATTGCGTGCCTTCCGCATTTCAGCTCATTCTACAACAGAAGTGAAGGAGCGGCTTGGACACAGTGAACAGGAAATAAACGACTGCGTGGAAAACAAGAACAGGACTCTGTAAGAGCACAAGCTCGAGTGCAATGACCCGAGAATGGAAAAAAATGTGATAAGATCTCCCATTGTCTCTTTTCTTCTCCTTCCTTATTTCTTTACCATTATTTTTTTTCTTATTATCCCCATTTCGCTTATCATCTGTCCCGTCTTTTCTAAAGACCGCAAACCAATTCATTTACTGCCAACCAGGCGGATAGGCGAAATTTCCGAAGACATTCTCAAGAGGCCGAACATCTACATTAATCATACAACTTTTGACCAAGAGAGGAAAACAGACGTGAAAATATGAGGTGAATGAATATAAAGGGATCAAATAGGTGTCCCATCTAATGTATTTCATCGGCAATTACTTTCATAAAATGGCTTACTGCGCGCTATATAAGACAGTGCACGGAAGGAAAGCGACCAATGCCCGATGGGTCTCTCAAACAGCATGTAAGGCAGGCTATACGCAGTGCTGCTGTGAGTTCAGGAATTGGCCTTTTGTCTACAGGTTTGTTAAATGAGTGACGAAACCTTGTGCATGACAATGAAAATGTACTCAAGAGCGCAGCACTGTTACCTTAATGCGCATTACCGGCAAAACGCGATATCCTTTCAACAATGGGGACCGCATACGCCCACACTTTTATTTGATTTTCATCGACTGTTCACGGACCCCTTTGACTGACCACGTGGCATACAGCGTCAAACTGAGCTCTTTGGAATTTACGGAGGACGTTCCGTGACCACTTCTTCCACGCCAACAGACTTATCTACGAACCTACCCTCGGCGGTCTGCACCATCCAAAAGCAGTGGCACGCAAACTCCCTATGATCTTACGTTCCCACAGCCACCAAGCTTGCTAGCAAGCGAAACGCTGCAGTGCCTGCTAGGACTGCAACATACGGCTACACCAACTCCAGCACCCCACACGGCAACACTGTTGAAAATGGCCAGTCATGAGACTCCGTTCGCAATAAGCTGCTGGAGGGTTATCGACCTCATGCCCGCCGCTCAATCTTTGTTGGAATGCGTTCCGCATTAGGTTCCACGAAGCCGGCACGAGGCGACGTATTCTGGACCAATAATGCATGTGTTACGATAACCACGGAGTCGTTGGTGTCAAATTCCAGGCCAGGGCAATTCCTGGTACTACAAATGATGCAAGAATAAATACAGAGAAATTTCCACGTATGAGCCATGGTCTAGCCTATTACGAATACAGTTGGGTCTCGATGGACAAAAATGCTATGTCGACCTCAAAGCTCGCGACTGCTTCACTCGGCAAAGCTTCGGTATTCTGATTTTTTTCTTTTTTCATAACTGGGTGTGTACGAATAAATCCCCACAACATGACTTTGTAAACGCTGCAGAATAAACGGTCCGCACACCGCCAAGGATTTGGATCTATGGCTGCATCAGTCATGGCGTATGCAGTCAACTGGGTGCAGTTTTTTTCTTGTGGATGCCGAGACACTCGCAGATTTGGAGAAAATACAAAATACATGTTGCACTAAAAAGGACACTGGTAGGCTTTTCACAAATTAATGTTTAATACTATTAATAATAATACTATACTTATATTAATACTACTTGCAGGCGATGAATTTTGCTTAAAACCGAAGCGAGGACTGATTCAGCCCCCTACGATCTGCCGATGCACAGGCAAATTTGAACGAAACAAGGACAAATAAAAGGTTGCGATATGAACTAACTTTCCATATAACCAAACGTTCATATAACCAACCGTCAAAAACGGTAGTGGCGCATTCAGAACAAAAAAGGTAAACTGACGATTTTTCCTCTGGCATAAGTACTGACGTTGACTGGTATAATTTTTTGGCATCTAGCTAGTACCAAGGCATGCTGGGTAGCAGCCTCTGGAGCAGTGGCAAATTTAAGATAGCGAACAAGGGGAAGCAGCTATCTACAAACGTAAACCTTAGGGTTATTTCTGTCTCACTTTTGTCAGACTGACGGGGCGAATTTCAATGCCCTTACCAGAGACGATGGTTTATATCTCTCAAAAACACCCACGACAGCTCCAGGAAGTGAAATCGGTGGTAAATGTAGTCTGCTTAAATTGTCAACGGTGCATTCATGAAGCCAAACCATTTTTCTTATTTCCTTGTTTCTTCCGTTTAGACTTACTGGATTCGCCTCTACCAAGGCATGGAGATTCAGGTATGTGCGTTACATGCTTTTTCCATAAATGGCGCTGTGGGGTTGAATCTCATGACGTAAATCGTTGGTACATGTGGGTTCAAGGTAAGGCCTCCCAAATTACTGTGCCTGGCTCCAACTTTGATCCTCATTTACGTTTCCTCTACAAACTACGTTTTTTACACTACGAACTGCATTTTTCTACAAACTACCGGATCAATATTAAGACACGTAATAACGGCTCCACATCGAGCTATGCATTGTTTTCAGTATACATCACGCATTCCTAATGCACACATGGCGTTGCATTACTGCGTATGATGTCCCCTGCATCCGCGTTTAACGGTATCCAAACATTTTTTTGACTATGTGGATGGTCAATTACCACAGATTCATGTAATGAAATAACAACTATTTCCAGATATTGATTTACAACATCGATATCTACGGGGGCGAGCATGTGTCTGACGCGGCCGCCAAATGGCCTGACATTGCCTCCCACAAACGTCTCCTGGAGCCGCTCCTGTACGAGGGTGGGAAGGACACGTAGTAGCCTTCATCAGGTTTCAGCGAGACGTGCGCGCTTTGGCTCTGGCATAAAAAAAAAACTAGGAGCCGAATCGGTTATGTTCCGCGTAAAAGTATGGTGCAACTTTTAGGTCTATGTATATATTTTTTAGAAGACTAATCGGAAGTCAGAATAATAATGAATGAAAAGGATTTAACGAATAAGTTTTGTTCGTGAAAGCATAAATGCTAGATATGGTTTTATTCCACAACAATACCGCTCGACGTTTTGTCACCCTACAGTGTCGTGGTAAAACAATTACCCGTTCCTGGTTTTAAGCAGGCAACATTTTCAGACTGACCGGTAAGCACAATCCAAGGTACGATTGGAATTCTGGCGTTAAAGAACCACAGGACGGCATTAACTACCATAAACTTTGTTCTTAACTACCAAATTACGCGAAGAGGCAGAATTATTTTTGGGATGCCCGAGGTCTCACGAAAACCCAGCAGCTTCATCTATGGTCTGGGGATGATGACGGCGTTGGGATTTCAAGCACAGCAAAAAAAAAAGACCAAAACCCAGAAGGGCCGGGTTTTCAAGTACGAAAGGCGTCCACATGCACTTGGTAGTTGTCGATGTCTGCCGTTTGACCGAGACAGCGCCAATCACAGGCAGCCACTGCATTTCCCTGGCCTCCCGGCCCCGGGCGCCGTCTGCGGTTTCGCACGGGCACCACAGCACGATGGCACCGTTTCGTCGCCATGACTCACAGCACGAGGGCCAGGGCGCCGCGGCGAGAGATGTCGGAACACAGAGCTTCCTCAGCCAGAGTCCAGCTGTGACCCGCCCCGGCTGGGACAAGCACACGGTGGGGGGACGTTTTTGAAGTGGATGCTAAGATATCTCGTCATGCGACGTCGCAGCGATGTTAAAATTATTCCAAGTTAATGGCGCCTACGTCCTACCTGCCTGGTTGACAGTTATGAGCACAACGTCAAACGCCGTCCCAGAAGTGGGCTTTCAAATGCCGTGGCACACTCACCTTCCTCGTCCCGCTCAGTCATGGGCACACATCAAGGTCCGGCCTGCCTACAAACTACCGAGTCGCCATCACCCGTGCCGGCGCCCTCGGCCCGTGCGGCTGTCCGCGCAGCTGTCGTCATGGCAACGATCGAGCGGCCTGTCGGCGCGTCGCCTGTGCCCCCGCCGTTGACGCGGTCGGCGGCCGGGCGTCGCCAATAGTGGCGCCCCGCTCGGCTGCGGTCATGCCCGGCCGGGTGCCGCCAATGACTCCTCATCCGTCTCTGTTTCCAGAGACGACTTTTTCCCGAAAGAGAGCGGTATCAATGCACGGGCGGCGTCGAAAGTAAACAGTTGCGTGGTAATCGGGATCCGCCGATCTGCCCCGTGCGATGGCACTGCGTCCTTTTTACATTCCAAGAAATTACTCGTGATTGCCCATATGGCTGTTTACAGGCGTCATGTACACTCCAAAACGGTTGAAAAACAGCTAATCCAGATACTGATGGTAAGCATCGATGGAATTCCAGCCGGGTATTCGGCGGCGGCGCGGTAATGCCATTAATGGGTTGACCTCTATTAAGCGAGGTCCGACGAATGAAAACCTTTTGCCTTGTTTTTCATCACGTTTCAGTACAAATGGCAGCTTCTTCCCTGGCGAGGCAACACAGTTTCGCCACCTGGTGTCTAGTTGAGGAAGTCGCGAATCTATGTAGTCCGGGATCCATATCTGCCGCCGGCGAGGCGTCTGAAGTGTGCATGAGGTGCTTGCACGGTGGCTTCTACGCCATACGACGTGCGCAAGAGAATCCCAGTCTATCGACCCTGCCGCAGCCTACGCTCCGTCCTTTCGTGCGTCGTCATTTCGATCCGCCGCCTGTACCGGCGCTCCTACGTCGTGGCTTCTCATGAGTCATAACCAGCAGCGTAGCCAGGAATTTTGTACGGAGGGGGTCAAGGCTAACATACAGAGGCTTGATACTGGTCTCACCATTTTGTTGTACAGATGGTAAAATTGACTCGACCGAAAAGCAACTGGGTATTTTGAAAATAAACTCACACTGCTTTTATCTTAAGATATTTTGCTCTACACAAATCATTTGTGATCTTTGACCATACGGGGAAGGGTAGTTAACCCCTCTGACCCCCTCTGGCGACGCTATTGGTCATAACCACCTCTTCTGTGTCAATGTGAAATAACATAGATAGGCCGGCAGTCGGAAGTCATTCGTTTAAACATGTCTCCGGTGTTGGGAACATCAATTTAATGCTTCAGCACAAGCAGCTCATTTTTTCAGGTCAGGACAAATAAGAGTCAGCGGGTGTTACCATAACTGAGTTTATTCGTAAACGTAATAAATACCAAAAAGACGTCTTGCGGGGTGCACGGAGAGAAATGTTATTGCGGTTCTTCTCACTGCGAGTACAAACCATGTATTAAAGAGGAAGGGGAAAGTCTCCATCCATGCAACTTCCTACCGCCAGATGCTCATGTCTCTTCGGCTTTCGGCCATTTTGTTTCGTCATTTTCAAAACTTAGTGTGTGTGTGTATAGACAAAGTTTGGGTTGGAAAATAAAATATCCCCAGTTTCCACCAGGACAGGGGGCCAAAGGACACGTTGGCAACGGGTTTTACAACAAAAGGAGGCCATTTACCCGATGGCTCCTGGATCCGTCTTTTTCCCTTAATTTTGACGTATGTTTCTGTATTCTTTCGCATCTTTATTTTCTAGGCATGTATTTCGCATTGTTAACGGGTACTCATCGCCTTATTTTAGTATTTTGCACCTGAGGAAATGTAAGCTGAAGCATCACGCTTATCCATGACATTGTTCCCGTCTTTAATGAGTGGTTCACAAACGGTGTTATAAGATCGCAGAAAACGTTACAGCCCGGCAAGGCCAGGCCACATAGCACTGAAGTCTAGCACTGTGCGCACATGCAGCCTATAAGTACGTCCTCAGGGGTGTCGCAACCGGTGAGAAGGTGCAAAGCCCACGGCTCGAAACACATTTTTTACTTCGGTAGCAGAGATGCAAATTTTCAGTTGCCAGTGCAATAATGATCGCGGTTTTGAAACCCCATAGGGCTGGTACTGCGGCGACCCCACCAACATGGAATGATTTTAACATAACCCTATCGTGCTGCGTGGAAAGAATGACACCAAAACAGATCTGGCCCTACAAATTCGAAAACTCCTCATTGGTGCATGATGGCAATGTTTCAGATGCGGCAGACGACAGAAGTTACTGCGGATACAAACACAGGTGTCTCAAGAATTTCGCGTGCCTTCAAAAAAACTACGCAACAACGCAATATCTGTCTTATGACCGCTGTTTTTTATGGAAAGGCAACTTAACCTGGCACCGCCTGACGTGTTCTTATACCCGCGACCGCCTAGGGGTGCCAACAAAAGCATCCCCGTGTTACCTCAGGATCTTACCGTCGAATCTCAACCGGTCTACCACCAATCGATAGCTCTGAGTTTTGCGATTCAGAAAACACTATGTTAACTCTGGTCACGTGATTGACGACGTCACAGGTCACGCAAAAGGCATAACACGACGTCAGAAAACTGACACCGGTTCGTACATCATATCATTAATAATACTGGTCTTAGAGCCTTCAACTGGGTATCAAACGAAACGTCACGATCGTCCACACCAGAAGGATGCCAAAATGTTTACAAAAACGCCGAGTCAAGGTCAGCCTAGGTCAAGTGAAATATTGGCGTTACTTAACGTGCCATGGCCGATACTTACTCGCAGCTGCTTTGATCTACGTGGTGAAAAGGACGAAAGTGAAAGCTTCTGATGACCAGTTTTGCCTTACCTGCTTTCCATCCAATCGAGGTCATTCTAGGTCAGGTCAGATAAGATTGTATTACGCTTCCTGACAAGTAGCAATGATAACTCGCTGAGGTTCTTATTTGCATCAACTGCAGAACTGAAATAACACCTCGTGATAATGAAATCTGCTCTGTCTACTCCTAATTGGGTTGAGGTCAAGCCAGGTCAGAAGAGTCACTATTCACCTTCTGACAAGGAACAATAATTTGTTTTTGCTGCTACTAAACGATCTTCCACAGACAATGCTGTATTTTATTCCGTTTTGGCATCAATCTATGACGTAACCTGACATGACCTCACCTTGCATTTGGTGGTCCTTGCTAAGAGGTGTATTTGCTTGTCTGGCTTGAACGATGGGGAAGGTCAGCGGCAACCACTTCTATCGCCCGCAGTGCAAATCAGTTCAACTGTCATCATCGATGTGACCTAGCATGACCTCTTATATTGACGTGTCTTGGTTTTATATCCCTTTGGGGACCGTGTCATATGCGAACCCAAGTAATCCGTGCATTTTTGGGGGAATATTATAAAAAACCTAAGCATGTTCGCGCCACCAACCGAAGAGGCGAAAACATGCATGCAAGGGTTCACGTATGGCGTCATATCCTCATGACCTGACTTAGCATGGAAATGATTTTGATGTTGAAATATGTAAAATGGATTGGTGAATAGGCACTGAAAATTTGGTTAGGCTGGCTCTTGTCGTTCAGAAGTTATTTACAAAAAGCCGAGGGGATGCCCTATTTGACACTCCCCAGGCGGTGCCGGATTAAATAAGACGAGAGAGGTAACGAGGCATGAAAGCCGTTCCCTTCTGTCTATCAGAAACGTTGATGTCAATCTTTCGAGATGTCATTTTGTTAGAAAGATGTGTGGGAAGCCTATGCATGAGCAAGGGAGCACCAACACCATTAGGTGGGCCGGCTCGTAGAGTCTCGCATGAACACTTTAATTCATCGGAGGGACGTTGCACCGTTACATCAAAAACAATGGAGTCAGTTTCCGATGTCGGGCAACCGTATGGGTTGTGGGGCCAGTCCTTGGAGCTTTCGTCTTAGGGTTGCCTGAAATGCATGTAAGCACAAGTCATGTGTACTTGTGACGTCCAAGCTCCCCAAATATTTCGAGCCTCCCACCGTACCGTCAATTTATTTGAATGTCATAACAAAATATTCTAGCGAGATCGGCCGTTGAGCATTTTCAAGTGAACTTCATGTTTCAACCCAAATGTAGACGTCACGAAAACACTGACTGTTGGGGAAGCTTTTATCATTCGATGGCAAACATTCTGCGCAAAGTTGCAACAAGTTATCGTATTCAACAAAATGCGATGGAATAAAGAAATAAACAAATCGATGAGATGTTTGCATCGACCATGTTGGAGAAGGTAGAACAGTAAATTCGGCACAGTTTCTGAGTTGCGGGGAAGAAACCTTTAAGTCCTCCATGGGGCACCTGTCCTCGCAGTCCTCCCCTACCACCCTTGCTTTCTCTTCCTCTTGCGTTGTCAATGTTTAGGTAACCGAAGCCTGGCTTTTATGAAATGATCTTTTTATGAAGGAAACTGAACATCGGGCTGCGAGAACCAATAGGGAAGTTTGTAACTTTCCACAAAGAAAAAAACAAAACCCAGGCAAACCATGAACCTTCCGAAAAAAGATCAACGTAGACAAAGAAATAGGGCGTAAGGGTGTTAGCTCTTATATCATTGCCATCCTTAGTTACTGTCCGCGGCCGTAGAGTATTGTGTAGACAGAATTGCAAAGAAATTTGCGTGTCCCTTTACTGCCAAGTTTTGTCCATGTTACTTTATCGGTAAGATGCCTTGTGAGGCGCATAACGAGGGAGGTATGCATAATTCGTTGCTGCTTGCATGATAACTTTACCTTTGTGCATTTCGCAGTACAACTGAGGACATTGATTCCATTGATCAGCTAGTTATTTTGCATCCGAAGCAGTGGTAGTTTAAAGCACGAGTAAAATACGCGCAGCCATGATATTGCTCGCTGAGATTAGTGAGCGGTTCAAAAACGCCAATAGAGTAATAAGTCTGAGAGCGAAAACATTACTCACCGAAGAATTGTGAAGAAAGAGCCTGCAAGCCAACGTAACGCAATCGCAAATGCATAAAATTGAACGAACTGGGCTGTTTGTAATGAAAACTGCATAATTCGGTGTCCGGTGGTTGCGAAGCTGTTACTTTACAGAAAGCGTTTTGGCCGGGCCGGGCCAGGCCGAGCCAGCCGTTCAGTTTGATGTTTTCATGCTTTTTGATGTAAGATTCATTCGGCCTTCGGCCTTGCTTGTAATGATGACTGTATCATGCTTCTTGCATGCGTTTGTCATTTCATGACGTTTGTATGCTAGCTGATGTCATATTCATTCGGCATTCGGCCTCGTTCGTAATCATGACTACATATATCATGCATGTGGCATGTGCTTTCATGGCTTTCATCTTCCTGCCGTTTCTGACCCTTCTAATTTACATTACATTTCTGCGAAGCATGAAGTTTCTACAAACAGGCGACCGCAAAAAGACACTGCTGGCATGTCGACTACTTACGGTACTTTAGATCTCCTTTGACCTGTAGAGGTCATACGGTCTAACCTGTTTAGAAACGGACTTCATCGTCGTGAATAGCTTCGTTCGCTCTGACATAGGGACGAAATTTGGCCGAAATTCGAAGGCGGATGTGAAAACGAATGTGAATATTTTGTCACCGTTGTCGCCATCGCAGCCAGCTGTATCTCAGGTCATTGCCGCAACTTTAGACAGGCCGTGTTGATCCAATGTTCCAGACAGGCCGACTATGTTGATCCAATGTTGGGAACCAATTACTGCGGTACCTAGAACTATGTTGTTATGGTAGTATATGGCGACCTTGAGAAGGGTCACTCTACAGAGATTCACAGTTGTGCACGAGCTGGGACGAGATGAAATTACTGCCGACGTCCTGCTGGCGTATGAAACTAAAAATAGCCGGGTCGGAATGAGATTTCTGTAGTCTCAACTAACAAACTATAAAGCAGGCTAATGGAGTCGGTTTCGATGTCTAAAGGTCTACAGGTAAAAATCTGCAAAAACTCGCAAAAGATTCATTTCAGGACAGGAACCACGTGTTATCATCAAAGACACGGCGAAGCAATCAGCATTTACTTCTTTTTCCATGTTCATAGGCGCAGCAGATAGCAGTGGTCGCCGTTGGCCATACGGCGCCCATGGATCTTCACATGCGCCATGAACTTTTGGCACACCTCCGGCTTGTACGTCTTCAACTGGAGGAGGGTCCTGACTTGGAGCTGATGGTCGTTTTCGGCTTTCCAGTCGCCGTCATATACCTTGGCTTTTAGCAGTGCCCAGAACTGCTCGATCGGCCTCAGCTGAGGGACTGCCGCCGGGCTGTCTGCGCGTGCGTGAAGCCTATTTTCAGTTTGTTCAGTTCCTGCAGCACGAATTTTTCCTTGTGCGTCTAAGCCAGATCAGAAGATAAAGTTATCATTGTTGCGGTAGTTTTCAACGAACCATTTCAGCCTATGTAGGCACTCTTTTCTGTATGTAGCCTCGTTCAGAGCGGCCATCTGCGCCCAGATTTTGAAACGGCTGCCCAAATCATGACCTGTTTTTGGTACTTCTCTTTTCTCAGATACCGGAAGTCCCAGTCGATGTTATTTTTGTCCTCCGTGTTCTTTGGTGGTCTGAACTTCTGAACAGTCGAACGGGAAGAAGTTTTTGTCATCCATTATAATCTATGCGTCTTCACTTGGCTTGAAGACCCGATCTCTAATTTTCGGCATTTCGCCTTCTGCTTCAGTTTCTGTGTCTCGGTGGCACCCAAGATTTTCCCCTGCGTCGGTACTTAAGGGATGTTTTAAGCCAAAGTATCTTGGATACATATTGTTGAGAGATCTTAAATTTTGTTGAAGTACATGCCTGAGATTGACCAACTTTTTCAATCGTGTATTTCTTCAGAGCCTGTGTCCTAGCGTAAGTTAAGCCGAAGTGGTCAATATCTCATTTCATCGATGTAGCATATTTCGTGGGGTATGGATGCATTGTTACTTAACAGGTATTCTTGAGAAGGTTGCATTTACATCGACTGAAAGCATACTGAACAATCACACGGAGGTGCACACAGGATTTTATTTCAGCCGGGGGGGGAGGTCAAGGGTATTAGAGCTGGCCCTTCACTCGTCCTTTTGAAGTCCTCGGATTTCAGTCGCCACTTTTCACGTCCTCAAAAAAAACAAGGAAAATAAAAAATATACATTTCCCGGCAACCTGCAAACGCCTAGAATGTTTGAAAAGCCCAGAAAAATCTTTCAGGGATGGACAATGCAGGAAAATAAGGCGGCGGAAGCGAAGAATAAATAAACAGATGGATAGATAGATAGATAGAAAGAGGGAGAGAGAGAGAGAGAGAGAAATAACTTTTCCGGAGTTTTCGCTCTCCTGCCCCTGGTCTACGGACCTCTAGTGCACGGATCTTGGCCTCCACCTTGCCTGCGGGCCACTGGTCTATGTGCATCTGACCGCGGGACCCGGGACCCTGGCTTACGGACCCCTGTCACGAGCCTCTGACAAGTGGGCCTAGTCTTTCGGGACTGCTTGATCCGTAATCACTCGCCCCTGGAATTGGGCCTTTGTTCCGCGGGCTCCTTTAGCATGCGGGCTTATGGCGTCAGACCGAATTCTGATTTGCTTTACGGACCTGTACCTAAAGAACCCTCTGGTCTGTGGGTCATGACCTACGGGCCCCTTGTCCATGACAGGCTCCTGACCAACGACCTGCACGACGAGCAAGGTGGTCTGCAACGACGAGCAGACCACCTTGATCTGCGAGCCCCTGACATACGGCGTCTATACATCTGGCCCCTGACATCTGGCCTACAAACCCCTAGCCACGGCCCCAACCAACAACCCTTGCCTTCGGGCCCCTAGCCTACAGGCCCCTTTGGCAAACGTGCTCCTGCTTTCGTCCACTGTTTGACTTTGGGCCTTTGGCTTACGGACCTCTGGCCACAGGTCCTTAACCAAAAGGTTTCCTGGATTCCGGGCCCCGGGCCTGCGGCCTCCCAGTTGCCTGCGGGCCCTTTGGTTTGTGGACCCTGACATGCTCCTTCCATTCGAGTCTGTAACGGTCTGCGGGTCCTTGGTCTGGCCCTTACTCAGCGCTCTCCCTGGCTTTTGGGTCTCTGGCCCACAGGCTCCTCTGGCACGCGGGCTCCTGAGCTACGTGCCCCCGGCCAACTGGTCCTTTGGATTAGGAGCTCCTGGCCAACCAACCATTAATCCTGCATTACGGGACCCTGGCCTGCGGGCCCCTCTTGCATACGAAGACCTGGCCTGTGGGTCTTGCTTGACTTGGGGGCCCCTGGCTTCCGGGCTCGTGACGGACTCATAAGCAGGGGACCTAGTCAGCAGGCCCCTTCGTGGACGGGCCCCTGGCCCAGTGGCCTCTCTGGCATGCGGGCTCCTGGGCTATGGACCCGTTACCAACGAGCTAACGAGTTTGTGGGTCTCTCACGCATGCGGGTCCGTGGCCGACGGCCCCTGTTTGTTTGCTCCTGGCTTGCGGGCCCCTTGGCCTTCTTGTTTCCTGACCTACAGGCCCTATTTAACTCTGGAGCCCTCCAAAATATGGAGGGGAGGGGGTCAGCTGGCCCCTTTACCCCCTCCCCTCGCCCATTGTGCGCTTCGGCAGTCACATTCCCCAGTAATTGAAACAACTATCATTTACCTCGTTGTCCAAAATGCAACACATTCCTGGTGGTAAACACGCAATAGCAGAGCGCAGGCCCTCATCACCATCGATTTACCGACCGAAAAACAGGCGACGCGCGGGAAACGACGTGGCTGACCGCACGCTCGTAACGGCCTCCACCGTTGTCTACAAACGACAGCCAGTTATCAAACTGCGTATCATATGTCGCGGTATAAACGGCCGCTGGAAGGATCCTAATTGGAATGTTGGTTGGACCTAGAAATTTACAAGAAAAGCCGAATCGACCCGAAATCCTTTTACCGTGCACTGGGAAATAATATGTTGCTTTAGTCATCGGCTGGAATTTGGCGTTTCTTGAAGAACGGGTGGTAGTTGGTAATGTAGCGGAGGTACAAGCATCACTGAACGGCAGCACGGACAATCGACCATGGAGCCGTCTCGGCATAGCATCTTGTGGTGAAATCTTTGTGTTTCTCTCGTGGAAGATATGTGATTTTCTTCGTTCTTCGTCTGTCTAGTTTGTGACTGCTTTCCAAATTCCGAACTGAATGCTTTAAAGTTTGCGCGTAACCTTTCATGTCAAAACGATTTTACTCTCAATGTTTTGGCTGAGTTTCTGTCTAAACCAGACAACTGGACAATTCATCATCTACATAAAACCGTGTGATGAACTGTCGACGCTTGTGTGCCACCAGTCGCACGTATCATGATGCATCAATGCGTTCTACCGGAGGTGCGTATGCCTCCTACTTTGCAGGGTTCCCTAGCCGGGCTGGTTACGGCGGTATAACATTGCGCGAGAGCTGATCGCATTAAGATACTAGTTTACCCCACTATCCTGACCAGACGGGGTTTACGGCAAGGGCTGCTGCGACCAATGAACAAACGATATGTGGGTTCCGTACGAGAAGCATAAAATCAGCTACGAATTAATAGCAGTTTTGGCCAAAGAACCGTATGGAGCGGTCAAGCGAGGCCTATTAAGAACTCACATAAAACCCACGTGCACGAATTCAGAATCCATGTCGAATCTCATTCAGAACCAGGGACGCAGCCAGCATTTTCTTGGGGGGGGCAGAACTCTGCGTGAACTGAAATCATACGAAAACTGCCTGCCGCGAAGACGATGTGCAATGGTTTTCACGAAAAATGCTGGTTTAAGGGGCCCTTTGGCTGCGCCTATGTTCAGAGCACACGTCGGACCCTCATATTTATTCGGAGCCCATGCTGAGTCCACAAAGCGCCTCCACAAAACCCATGCAAAGCCCACACGGAACTCGTACAAAACTCGTAGTGAACCCACATATGATCCATGCAGCACCCATGCTGGCACACATAGGATCCGTACACGACCCAGCTGACGGCTATATATCGGCCCCATCTGGTCTGTTCGATATGGGTAGCCCAGATGGTGCCCAGATAGCTGACCGTATGAGACCAAGCAAGTTGTGCTGGCTGGGGCATATCTCTCAAGACCTATAGCGCGGACAGTTGCTTACAGGAGGCACTGATAGCGACACTGCGTCGCAGTCCTATGACGTAAGGCGGACGTGTTTTGGGCACCCATTCTTGGATGCTAAATGAATAGTGTAAGGGTCCATGGTAGCGACTTCTAAGAACAGGAGACTGAAGACTGTTGGCTGGTTTCCATCTGATTTCTTACATACTGGTTCTCTTTCCGCTAAAATATGATATAAACAAAAAAAACTTAGCCAAAAGGGACATTAGCTTCATTACCTATATATCATATTACCACGACTTATATTGTGGATGCTAATAAAGCAGCATTTGGAGTCCGATGCAACGCCCTCAGCATACGCGTCGTTAACGACTGGAACTCCCTCCCTGCTGCGGTAGTGGGTGCTGATTCCACCAATCAGTTAATGGTACAACTTAACAAGCACTAGGAGAACATCATTATATGTTGTTCATTAGGACTGACGTACTCGCACACACGCCACGAGCTCAATGAGACCGAGTCCTACAGGCCTTGAAGCCTCCTAAATCTCGATTATTCCAAGGTCCAAGGTCCACGGCAGAGGCGTCGATTTTTGTAAATGATTGGGGGGAGGGCGAACCGAGGGCCCGACAACCTGACGTCCCCCAAATGTGGGCTTTTTAACGGATTTAGCCCACTTTATATTAATCAACAGGAACGTATAAATCCTTTGTTACTATTTATCGAATAAAAATTGCATTTATTGTCATAGAAGATAGAAAGATAGAAGACGCATCGCTGTAGACTCTATTCTTTACTTTCTGCCCACCTCTTATCTATTGGGGACGTTCTTTTCGTCATCATTACTCATTCCCCTTTAAAACCGGCAGAAAATATTTGGAGACCCAAACCAACATTAAGCGGCCCAAATCAGCATTGGGTGGACCAGGACCCTCTCAAAAGAATACAAATCGGCACCCCTGGCCAAGGCCTGATTCCTAATTCGCCGTTCATGACAGAGCCTGGATTTTGGTGATAATGGTACAGTATTTGGTACTGCAAGTAAAGGCCTGTGAGATTACGAGCATCCTGCGCTGACAACGCCTTTCATCTGCCATATTTGTAGTCGTGAAGATTTGGAATTGGCCCTGCCTATAGCATGGCGTCCTTTGGGATAACCAACATACGTAAAGGTGATCGTGGTCTCTTTTAGCGTTTGATTGCACATCTGGACGCCATTTGACCTCGTAGTCGGTGGGGCCTAAAGCCTCAGTTCTAGCATCTGGTCTCCTTTAACAGGTAGGTACTTGCGTCCAGTTGGTCGGACAGGCGTCAACTCATCCTAATCACCAGTCACCCGCGACAGTGGCGCCTCTGACTGCGACTGGTGAAAACACAAAACGGTCTGCTCGCTAGTTCGCCGGACTCCCCACTGGTGGAAAAGAAGGGAATAGGGCGACAATACATTATCTCGAGTGACCCAGAAAGCGTTGGGTTTGTACGGGAAAATGTTCGTAGCCAAAGGTTCGCAAACCTAAGGCTCGTAACGGGGAGGTTCAAGCTTGACAAAATTTGTGTCGGAAAAGGTTGGTTCCAGGTTTACACCGAAGGCGCAACCCCGCGCTGAAGGCGCGGTGTAAGATTCTAGAGGCCACAGGCCGATAAAGGGTGCGATCAGACTTGGTTTGGTCCAACATAGAGGTTAGGTTCGGCTAGGTTAGGTAAGATTAGATTAGGTTATGCTAAATTACGATTTTAGAACCGTTCCCATTCAGATATCAACCATTGCCGATGCGAAACTTAAGTTGACGAACCTTTGGTTAACAACCGTTTTTCTTACGAACCTTGTGTCTTACGATTCATTTTAGTACGAATCTTTTGCAGTATGCAGTAAGGTAGCCCGGCACACAGTTTCTATTGAGATAAAGTCTGCTACCGTGCTTCGGCTGACCTAACCACTTTGTAGAACAAAACCAAGTCCGATCGCACCCTTTTATCGGCCTGCAACCTGTAGAATCCTGTACCGTGCCCTCGGCGCGGCGTTGCACCTACCGCGTATCATCACCTCTCATGAACGGCCCCCGCAGAAAATGGAGGTGGCGGAGTTCGAGTTATGTCCGTGTCGAAAGCGAGCTTACAAGTCCTGTAGTTTCACGGTCACCGTCCGTGGCGCCACTTTCGCAGGTGACTAGCTGTTAGGGTGAGTTGACGCCTGCCGGACCGCCAGGAGAGTTCCTGCACCAAAAAATGCTACTGTTGATAAACAGTGAAAAACAAACAGGATGATTGTGTTGTGTAACTACAGGTTATTATTCTATGTACTGATGTCATTCCTTTTGTACCCCTGTATGCCAGATAAACTTGTCTTTGCCTGTTATGTCTGTGCTCACACCTTTCCAGAAATAATTATGGGTGTTAAACAGGGTAATCTTTACCAAGTGGACCACCCCAGCCAGAAGCCAAGGTTTCTAAAAGGATTTGGAACAAACAGAAATTTTGTTATGGCTACACAAATGTTTGTGACATCACGGAAGTTGAAGTATGAGTTTCAAAGGTCCACTGAAATCATTTTCCTCCACATTCCATTGAGGTAATTGTCATAAAGTAATGAGCTATCAAGGTCACTAAAATTTTCCTATAGAACTTAGTAATGTCATTGTGATAATATGGGTTTCTTAGGTCACTGAAATCATTTCTTAGACTTACACTATGACTGTAATCACTAGGGAAAAGGTCATATGGCAGACTGTGTGGAAGAAGTTTTTACACAAAAGATAGTTAAAAGGTATGGGGTGAAAGATTGTATGGTTAAAGATTATTTGCAAAGGATTGGCAAAGGCTGTCATAAGGTAACAATGCCTAACCTAATGTAACCTAGCCCTAATGGCAAACTGGTAACCATACCAGTGGCAAAGTGATTACCATGCAAATGGCAAACCAGTTGCCATGCCTATGGCAAAGTGGTTGTTATGCTTATGGCAGTCCAGTTACTATGCCTATGGCAAATTGATCAGTAGGTGTACGGCGAACTGATTACTAGGACTATGGCAAATCTTGTGCTTCATCTGTGGCAAACCGACATGCAAGTATGGTCTTTTGTCCTTAAAATCATGATGCTGTGTGGTATTTATTCCATGTGCTGTTTTGTCATACAATCTTTTGCCCATGATCTTTTGTCATATGATTCTTTGGCATATGATTGTATACCCAGTTGCCCAACAGTGAGGTCATTAAACTGCAGTGGAAAATTATTTCAGTAAACCCATGGAGCTTGTAATATGACTTTTGTAATGTCCTGAGCATTTGTGTGGCCATACCAGCATTTGCATTTGTGCCATAGATTCCTTCTAGAAACTTTGCTTCTGGCTGGGGTGGTACACCTAGTGAAGATTACCTCAATCAGGGCCTCCATGCTGGATTTTTGGAATTTAAGCTGAAAACCACAGAAGAAATTTTGGTAACATGAGATGTGCTTTGCTCAACAGACAGGTTCCAGATGTTGAAATATTTAGAAGAGGAATGGCAAAACTTGTTAAAAATTTGGATGCAAATGTTACAAAGTAATGTGAACAAATGATCATTGTTTGCAAGTGTCTGTATCACTTTTATGGGTGTTCAGAAGTCTGTAGATAAATGTGACCCATGCTAGATGGTTATTGTTCCAATTATGCTGCTCTGCTTATCCATGCACTGCTTATCATTGCTTGTTAGTCACCAGAGATTAGTTGTAGCAAAGATTGACAGTTCGGAATATCTTATCATGTCATACTCTTACCACTTAGTATAATCAGCTAATCATGAGCGTAGGCTTCCATCCCATTCCCCCTCAACACGGATGATCAAGCCTATTGTTCCATTTTCCTGTGTTCCAGTTTCTCAGTCCTGTCTCAGTCTCAGTCCTGTGTTTCCAGTGTTGCGCAGCAGACGCAGTCTGCTGCGTGGGAGCGGATGCTTGTGCAGTTCCTGATTCGGACGGGAGGAACTGCTGTCGAGTAATAGCTGCTGCGTGATGTTTCCCAGCAGACCGGGCCATGCACGGCCAGAGCAGACCCAGCGCTGCTGGGGCGCGGCCTGCCCTGGAGCTGGTCATCCACACGGACCGGCCGCGGCAGGCGTACGTGCCGTCGGCGCTGGTGAGGGCGCCGGCCGACGGGCCGCCACCGCCGCCGCCGCTGCCCGATCCGGTGGCCGAGGCGCTGCAGCTGATCCGAGATGACATGACGCGTCAGGTGCGGGCGGAGGGCGCCGCCGCCGCCTCGCAGCCGGCCCAGCCTCGCGCCCACCTCACCATCCGGCTGGCGGCGGCCGAGCGGCCGCCGCCGCCGCCGCCGCCGCCGCTCGCGCCTGCACCCTCGGCGCCCACGCCGGCAGCCGCGGCCGTGCCGGGCGCGCGGCGCGGCCGGGGGCGGCGACCGCGGTCCACGCGGTCCGACTCGGTGTTCGACGACGACATCGAGGATTACTGCCTACGGCTGCGCGGCGCGCGCGGCGGCCCGGGCGTTTCGGACCAGTTCGGGGAGCTGCTGACCCGGCAGCGAGCCGTGCGGCGGCTGCAGCAGGTGCTGCGCGTCCAGAATGCCGAGATGCGCGCCCTGGAGCAGCGGTTGGGCGCCGACGACGGCGACGGTGCCGGCGAGCCCGGCCTGCAGACGGTGCCGACCGCCACGGCTGCCGAGGCGCTGCTGGTGCTGCGGGGCGACGAGGAGGAGCCGCCGCCGGCCGGCTGCAGCGCCGCCGACCTGTGTCTCACGCCGCGGGACCTGCCGCAGGCGGTCGGCCTCGTGCATCGGCTGCGGCGCGAGGTGCTCGAGCTGCGCGCCTGCGTCCTGCGCGCCTCCATTGCGCGGAACAAAGTGGCCATGGAGCTGAACCGGGAGCGCGCGCAGCTACGCGCCACCTTCACCAAGGCGCAGCTGCGGCGGCTGCTCGGCATCCGGCGGAAGGGCTTCTGGGAGGCGGAGGACATCCGGCGCGCCATCCAGCTGCGCCGCGTCCTCTCGCGCCGCCAGTACCGCTACATCATGGACGTGATGAAGATCCCGCTGCCGGCGCTGCGGCTGAACGAGAAGGCGCGCTCTCTCGACCCGGAGACGCGCCAGCTGTACGAGGAGCTCGTGGAGGAGAAGGTGCTGAAGCACATGACGCGGAAGCAGCGGCCGGCCGCCGCCGCCGCCGGCGGCCCGGCGCCGCAGTCCGGGAGCGCCGAGGCCGCGCCGGCGTCGCGGCAGCCGTCGGCGCTGCTCAGGCGGCGGCTGAAGGTGGTGGTGGCTGACAGCGGTCCGGCCGGCCCGGCCGCCCGCCCGTCAGCCGCCGCTGCCGCTGCCGCTGCCGCCGCCGTCCGCGCGGCCGTGGCCGCCACCGGTCGCGGCTCTGGGGCGGACGCGCCGGCCCGGGCCCGACGGCGGCTGAAGGTGGCCGTGGATGGCGGCGGGCTCGCCCATCCGCCCGCTCGCGGCCAGACGGTGCTGGAGCAGGCAGTGCAGAACCTGACCCCGGCCTGACCGAGCCGAGTTTCTGGGGCGGAGCGCTGCCGACGGTGACCGGACGGACGTCGACTCCGGCTGGCGCGGCGGACCGCCGTCTGGCGCGTTCCATGTGTCGATGTGCTCTCGTTGTGTGATCGCTAAGCGAACCTGGGCCGGTTTCTGATGGAGTCGGCGCAGAATAGACGCGTACTTTCTGGACTGCCGAACAGTATGCATGGTATCGTTTTTGATGAGGTGAAACGGGCATCTGTTTGCGCTCTGCTCATGACATTCCATTTTGCCGAGGTGTTTTGCAGGCTTATTTAAAATGTGGGAAAATAGATTGCATTGGTCTGGCGTGCAGCTAGAGGCAAAAATGGTTTACGAAACCTGATGTCCTCCGAGTGGCGTTTTAAAATAGCTCGTAGTCTTCCGAATAGAAATCTTAACCTTTAACCCTATTCCCGGCAGGGAAGGCGGAATCCCCCCCCCCCCCTCGGGTTTTTTGCTTGCCAATTCCAGGTTTTTTTAACGCAGCTTCACGAAACTTGGTGACTTTTCCTAGCTATTCTTTCTACGTGCTGTGACAAAATTTCAAAATTCTATTTTGCTCAGGGGCGGAGCCAGGCAACGTTTTTGGGAGGCACTTCATGCCATTTTTGGCCATGTTCAGGGTAAAATGAAAATGTCTGCCGAAACCAGAGTTTTAAAGCTAGAACCCAAAACTTTATATGGATGTATAGCTAAATAGTTGGGCAATGTGCAGATATAATTTTGTTTATCTGAGGTCATTTAACAAGGTCAGGTCAAGGTCAAAAGTCAAAATGTTTTTTTCCCCTATAATTTCGGCGCCATTTTTTCAAATGACAAACCCGGAATATATATGACGTAGAAGGCTACCCTCTACTTGTGTACCAAGTTTCAGCTTGATATCAGGTCGGGTCACGGAGCTATGACTTAAAATGTCAGTGCGCGTACCCTACATCGCAATAGCCATAAAATGAAATTTTTGAAATAGAGTGAATTCAAACGATTGAAAACGTTTACAGATAACATTAAATGCACAGAAGATCATTCCAAGTGACCCCAAGGTCACTGGAGGTCATTTAAGGTCAAAGGTCACAAGTTGATCTGAGAAACGTGTGACCGTGACGGTTCCCCCTTTTTCATGTCCCTGGCACCGCCTATGCTAACATTATACAAACATTGCAATGCGATTTGTACTTCTTTGGTATAACATAACTAGCAGAAGCCAAAAAAGGATGTTTGCCTATTTTGTTTATTCAGTTGTTAGAAAACTAATCCTCCTATTTTTTAAAACCCTGTGAACGCCCATGAATTTTCCAAAAATTTCAGATTTGCGGACCCATGGTAAAAGCCCTATTCATAATCTCTCGATTCATGCCAGTTTCATCGAAATCGTTCGATAAACAACGGAGTTATAAGAAGTCCAAAAGTGCCCCCCCATTTTGACATTTTTGCCCCCCTGTATCCATAAATTTCAAAATTTTGAAAATTTCTTTTTATAAAAATGTAGTTCACATGACGGCAAATCGATTGCCGTTTGTTGCGATGAAATCGGACAAGTAGTTCTCGAGATCTCAGGGGGGGGGGCCGAATCCGCCCCCCTGCCGGGAATCGGCCATACCGTCTAGCCCTCCGGGAATAGGGTTAAATAGATAGTTTTGTGTTGTTTTGGTGAGTCCTCGTTGACGATCTGTTCCATTTTCGTGACGTCTCCGCATGGAAATTTAAGTTGCACTCTAAGTTCAAGTTGCTGCACCTGCACCGTTCAAACATCATCCACGTCAAAAATCCTTTTATTTAGACGGAAGAACGGTGTTATGCCGGGACATCAGAAACGTGATGCGCCACACTTGGATATAAACATGTCTGATATGAACGGTGGTTCGACCCTGTTGAACGCAAACCAGGCCCAAGGACGTTGAATGGATACTGAAAAAGCCGCGCGTATGACCACACGTAAACCACAGAAGCATTTACCGATGTCCAAATGAATTCTGTGGTAGGCGAGAGTGCCCAAACGAAGCCAAACCCTGCATGCCAAGAATTTGAAATCAGGGGCTGAGAGCACCATGTGAATCACGAGATCGCTCCTCTTGAAACGTACGTATCACTGGATTCTTCACAGGATTACCGAGCAAGAATCATCAGCGGTCATCCTATTATGAAAATATGTTGTTGATTAGAGATAATTTCCAGACACATTGAGGGAGGATTTTGCAGTGTGCTGAACACCTACGGGATTAATGTTGCTAACGAACACCAATAGCCCATACTATGACGAACACATCTGTCCGTGCTACATACGCATACGTACGCATATATGACATCCCATAAACTACGTTCCTTGGCAGACATGCTCCCATAAGCAGGTATAACGCCGGGTTAAATGCCACTCACGGTATTTATCAATCCAGACAACTGACACGTCTACGGCTATCCACCAACCTCTACGTGACATTCATAAATTGCCCCAATTGAATCACTTGAGCATGCCTGGCAAGCTTCCGATAACAAACCGCACGACACATGCAGGGTAGTAAGCGACATCCCATCAGCGTGATCACCCACCAATATCCACTAACATCTAGACGTCTCATTCTTTGCTGGGGAAGGTTACACCCCCTCTTCTAAACAGCCTGACTGTCCTGGCGACCTCGCACTAACCACTAGTTCAATGGGTGTGCTTGGTCGCTGTTTGGTAACGCCTCTCGCGCAAACAAGGGAACGGTCCGCCCGAACGCACAGACGAGACCCTCGGCGACTCTGGATACCGGGGAACTAAGCGTCCAGGGCGCCTCCAACCCCGGCCGAGCAGAGCCGAGCCTCACGCTCACAGCAGCTTGACGAAGTCTCGGAGGATGTCGCGCTTCGCCTCCAGGTAGACCCGGCTCTCCCAGAGGATCTGCAGCAGCTGCTCGTTGCGCGTCTCGTCCAGCGGCAGGTCCACGGTCAGCTGGGGGCTGCAGCGCAGGTACGGCACGGACAGCGAGCCGCACCAGGCGCGCGCCCGGTCCACCACGCGGTTCTCCACCGAGGTGGCCTGCCGGCGGGACACGAAACACTGCTGACGAGGCCGGGACGCAGACACAGTGCCGACGCGGCCCACGACGTCCAGCCTGCTAAGGTACGCCGCCACATCACAATCGGGTCAGAACTTGCCTCGGAGAGTCTCGTTCATCTGTTCCAGGACTAAAGGTGTTGGGAAAACTAACAATGCATACAAAGTACCATACCAAACTTATGAGATACTAAACTCCTGTGCCCTCGTCCACCTGACCACCAGAGGCAAACGTCTCGTGCCGCAATGTATTACCATGGGACTCCGCATGGTAATACACTGGACTCCACATGGGACTCCACGTGGGCACAATGATGCCCCCTTCGGGTGGAACATACAAGGTCGCATCATGCGGAACAGTAGCGGCCAACTGCGAATTCGCTGCGGCCCTAGTACCCGAGCGGTGACCGACCATCACGTGCCAGGGTCGGGTTGGTCACCGCGCGGTGGTTAGCGCACGCGGCGACGGGCAGCACTGCCGCCACGCGGCAGCTGGTCACCGGCCGGCGGACAGGTTGCGCCGCTCACAACATAACCTATACTAAACGAGATGCTGAGCCCAAACATGGCTTTCTGTACTGACAGTTCAAACTAATGCTGACATCGTTACTTGCTTTATGGAGAAGACAGACGCAGGAGCTATAACCTGCTGGCTCCATGTGCATGTAGCCACTGGCATGACGGTATTTTCTTGGGGCCGACCGACGGTCTTACCTGGTCGGTGACCATCTGGAACAGCGCCTGACAGCCGGACGACAGTTTGGTGATGTCCCAGATGCTGTCCGGCTGGAACACATCTATGGCGTTCACCTGCAGACCGGCCGCGCATGTCAGAGGTCATGTCAGGTCTCCCGTGCAGACAAGGCAGGCGCAGAGGACGACTACAAACCGGTGTGAGCGCACGCCTAAGTCGCGAGGAACGGGACGAATCAACTTTACGGTTCAGATAGTTTCATCCCGTTGGAAAGGAGCGGTAAGCTCCGAAGAACGCATACTCTCTTCAGCTACAGATAAAATTGCACTGCCCCCTATCATTCCGTCAGCGACGCAGCAAAATACCGCCCAGCGGGAGACAAAACTCTGATAAGCTGCATGTGCGCATAACTTAGTATCCGACGTCCCAGTAACGGCAAGACGCTACCGACGATAGCGGGGGCCAGCCCTGACCAGCAGTAACGACCGGCTCTCTGACAAAGGCACTGGAAACCGCATCAGCTTTCTCCCGACACCCCCGAGCCCACGACAAGTAAACCACCGCCCCACCCCCCCACCTCCCGCCCCGTTCCGGCTGGGACCGTCACAGCTGTGCCCGGCCGGACGATGCCGTCACCGGCCGGGGCGGCCCGCTCACCTCCACCACGGGCGGCCGGCCGCAGCCGAGCGAGAGCACGGACGTCAGCTCGGCCACCTCGGCGCCGCGGCCGGCCGTGCGCAGCGCCGTGTTGTACTCGAATATCTCCGTCAGCACGTCCAGCGTCGGGTTGTTGGCGATCAGGCCGCCGTCGACGAAGCGGCCCGAGGCACGGAAGAAGGTGGGCGCGGCGCCGGTCGAGCGTGCCGCCCGCCAGACCAGCTGCTCGCAGGGCGGCGGCGGCGGCTGGCGGCGGCAGTACGGGGTCAGCGCTTACACCTCAATACCGCCCGCCACACCGGCTGCTCACAGGGTGCAGACGGTACAAGGCAGTAGTACAGGGCAAGTGTTCAAACCTCATTACCGTCCGCCAAGCCAGCTGCTCACAGGGCAACAACAGGGCGGCATAACAGCTCGGCCAACACTCAAAATGTTATTCTCATTCCCGATGGAAATGTAACATTCCACGGAGAACTACATATAATCGGCCAAGCCGCATAGAAGACGACTGCACAGCGGCATCCCCATGCACAGTGGCGTTCCTTTCCCTGGCTGAAGCCCACAGAGGCCTCGAGGACGATCAGACGATTCCCAAAAAGTTCTTCTCTGTCACTGAAAAGCGACGCCCTGTCCATGCTGCCGTCAGACAGGCCGTCACAACCGAGCGGCTCAGTGTGTGACGCAGCAGAGCGGGCGTGATCGCGACCACGAAACGCCACAGCCGCGGCGCTGCGCCGCGTCCGCCACCAGCTCACCGTGAACGTGGAGACCTCGACGACCTGCAGCATGGAGGCGGCGTCGTCGTAGTTCCTGAAGAGGTGCAGGTCGGCCGGGTGTCGGTCGCCCAGCGCACCCGTCACGATCACGCGCGGCTTCTCGATGTCCGTCATCACCGTGTTCTCGCCGAACTCGTTCTTCAGGAAGCCCTCCAGCCGCTCGTTGCTGTAGGGCCGCGAGCCGACGAACACCCTGTCCTTGAGCCGGAAGAAGAGCTGCTGGCACTGCTGCAGCGACTTGCCGAGCGTCAGCGCCATGGCCAGGATGCCGCCGACGCTGGTGCCGCCGATCCAGTCGAAGCACTCGACGATCGGCTTGCCGGCGAGCCGCTGGATCTCGTGCAGCGCCTGCACGAGCAGCACGCCGCGGATGCCGCCGCCGTCGAGCGCCAGCACGCGGCAGGGCGGCGGCGGCGGGTCGCGGCGGCGCGCCTCGGCCGTGGAGCGGCTGAGCACGGTGGCCGTCAGCACCTCGTCCAGGTGGTGGCGGGCGCGCTGGCGGGCCGGGTCGCCACGCGGCGTGCCGATCGCCTCGCCGCCGGACACGCAGCCGTCGCGGCAGCCGCGCATGCCGCCGGCACAGCGCGGCGCGCCCACCGCGTGCAGCGTGTAGAGCAGCTGGTCGGACGCGCGGCGCAGCGTGGCGGCGCGGTGGCGCGGCGTCTCGCCGGCCTTGTTGCGCGCCGCCAGGTCGCCGCCGAACACGATGAACGCGCGCGTCATGTGTATGTCGGCCTGCGCCACGGCCAGCAGCAGCGGCGTGTTGCCGTCCTTGTCGCGCGGGTCCACCTCGGCGCCGTGCGACAGCAGCAGCACCACGTTGTCCAGCAGCCGGTTGCGCGTCATCACGTGCAGCGCCGTGTCGCCCACGAAGTTGCGCGCGTTGATGTTGCAGCCGAGCTCGAGCAGGCCGGTCATCACGTCGGTGCCCTTGGCCCAGTGCAGCGGCGTGCCGCCGTGCTTCATGTCCTTGGCGTTCAGCTGGTTCGGGTGCGTCTCGAGGATCTCCTTGGCGCAGAGCGAGCTCGACAAAGACATGGCCGTGTGGATCGGCAGCTCGTCCGCGCTGCGACGGAAACGCGCCGTCAGCGAACATCTCAACAAGTCTCACAAGGTTCACATAAATACATATAAATGTGCGCTCTACACATTACGGTATGTTCTGCAGCCCATGGCAGTTACCGCTTCTTCCGCTTAGACTTCCATGAACGTGCCACGTCTGGGTGAAAATATGTTTGTTTTGTACTACTTCACAAATCGCTCGGCCACCAGGGCTACTTGGTGTCGCATAAATATTCATGGGATCAGATAACCAAAGGCGCCTGTTACTGCCGAGGTTACCGTGTGGTTCGCAATGGTGGGGCGTTTTCAAAAAACTGTCTGGGCCTTGCGAAACTGACCTCTCTCCGTGACAGAATTGTCTTTACGTTATATCTATATACTTCATAAGTAAGGATATACAGATAATATCTTACGTCTGTATGACGGAATCAAACATCCGAATTCTTCCAACATATCTCGAGGCCCCACCGGTCTGCCTCAGCTCTGAGCAGATTACCCCAGAGCTGACACCTCAATCTCGATCAAATATGGTTATGTCGTCAAACTGATATGAACTTCCGCCCCGCAACGCGAGTCTTCAGTCTGAGGGATGTCGAGGTTGTTACGGCGACAGGTTTTGGCGACTGGGTCGGCGACACTCACAGCCCAAGCTCGAAAATTAGTCACACAATACTCGCAGATGAATTCTCCAAGTATACATCACAAGTTCAAAACGGCGTGCTTTCAATTTTACTGCTGGTTTGCAGACCTTATCTGCCTTCTGGGAAATCGCACGGGAGTAATCTGCGGCGGCACGATTTCGCCAACAGCACGCAACACGCGCGTCACATCTCCGAGACCAGCTGGCCAAGGTTATCGTCGAAGAGCGGACCATTTTCACATGGCATGCTTGACTTTACGTCAGGCGAATTCGCCATACATCTGGTTCTTTCTTACATTCCTGCAGGATGAACAAGCTATTACTGGGGCGTAGGCGTCGGATCGCGTCCTGCGTGCAAACCTGAACAAAGTCCAGTGTCCGACCAGAGTCCAGAGAGCAACAAACTGGCGCGCGGTCGGTGCCGCGGAGACTGTAGCGCGTGCAATCTGTCTTTGGAATGGCCCCACGTGGCTCGCACGTGGTGCAACGTGACTAACCAAAGTACAGGCAGCGGTACATCCGACCGGATGCCATTGTGACACGACTTCCCATTCACATTTAACAATGCTTCGCATCGTGCCCCGTTCATTTTCCCGACCACCGACTGAAACCCACACGAACATACGCATGCCACAACCCCATCAGCCTCACACCGACAGATCGCACACCGGTACTCACTATCCAGCCACGTTGACGTCCGCGCCGGCCTTAAGCAGGGTCTTGACGTTCTCCGGCTTGTCCTCCATGCAGGCCAGGTGCAGCGGCGTCAGGTTGCGGCCGTTGCGCTTGTTCACCAGGTCCCGCTCGGCCTTGCCCACCAGCAGCGTGAGCAGCTCCCGCGAGCCGCGCGCCGCCACGTGCAGCACCGTGTTGCCGTCGGCGTCGGCGGCGTCCAGCTGGGGCGGCGGGTCCAGGCTCAGGAGGCGCGTGACGAAGCGCACGTTGCCGCCCTCGACGGCCACCTGCAGCGGCGTGACGCCCGTCTGCGGGCACGGCTCCGACAGGTGCTCGGCCAGCGCGGGCAGCTGCTCCAGCGGCTCGGCCCACTGCAGCTCGGCGCAGACGTGCGCGCCGTTCCAGCCCGGGTGCTCGCGCAGCGCGTCGCACACGCGCTGCAGCGTCGCCAGCTGGAGCGTCTCGCGCGGCCAGCGCTGCACCAGCGGTGGCAGCAGGCCGGCCAGCCGGCGCAGCAGCTGGCGCGCGTCGTCCTCCGAGCGCGTGCGCGCCAGCACGTACTCCTTGTCGACGGTGTCGGCCAGCGGCCGCTGGATGACCAAGTCGTACACCCGGCTGCCGTCCGAAAGGCGCTCCGGGCCGTACAGGCAGAGGCACTGTTCGCGACAGCAGACGGGCCAGTGGCTGTGCGCGTCCGCCTTGACCTCGTACACGGCGTTCGGGTCGCTCGATGGGTCGATGAAGTTGCGCAGCAGGTCCGTCACCATGTTGCTGAAGCGCGACATGTTCTGGAAGGGACGCCAGCATGCAATTCGCAGCAATACTTCCCCTAAATGAGCGAGAGCATGGATACGCACAATCTAGTCAGTTTTGTTGCTTTGTCATTGATCACGCCTAAAACAGAGGAAGAAATGCACCATGTGCCATGTAGTATGTGATAGCATAAGCCACAACCAATCAGCTGTTCTATAACCAATAATCGTTATCTTAGATCATGCTTTCCAATACTGCTAATTGCAGCAAAGGGATCCAAGGGTCCTCAAAAATAACAAAATGGAAAAAGATTGAAATCCATAGTGAGACCACAATCCATTTGCTTACTAGGCATGCAAAATGAGGCAAATGTGTCTACATGTATCTTTGAAATGATGAATGTTCATCTGCCATCTATGAAAATGAAAACTCATTTTCTCCTATGCATCAAATGGATTTGCAAAGAATGTGTATAAATAATATACATAGTGAAAACATATGTCTAGTTTTAGTGGCATTCAGTCATTTCTGTGCATATAAATCAAGCTAAACTTCAAAAAGGTGTGCTAGCATACAAAACATATCTTCAAGCATCATAATGAAAGAGACTTGTCAGTTTTTAACCTGGCTTACATACTGGCTTGTAATGCAGCTAATGCAGGTAAGTTTCTGATTGCCAGGATAGCCACAACAATGTAAACTGGGTAATCCATATTAACTGTACCACCCTGCCAAGAATCCAAGATTTCTAGAAAAACCATGGCACAAACACAAATGATGGAAATCCTCATGACACCACAGAACCCAAAGTATATGTTTCATGGGTCCTGAAACCATCTGTCTCAACAGTTATGTGAGATCATTGTTGGGCAACTGACAAAAAGAAAATATGACAAAAAGTCTTATGCAAAAGATCATAAGAGATGAAGATCATACAGCACAAAAATCATAAGGACCAAAGATCATACTGAGAAAAGTTGATTTGCCATAGGCATAGTAACCAGTCTGCAGTATGCATAGGTATTGGTTTGCAGTGGCATAGTTATCAGTTTGCCATAGGTCTAATTATCAGTTTGCCAGTTTTGATGTATGTTTATTAATTGGTGCAGCAATTGGTTTGTCAAAGTCATAGTAACTGTTTTGCCCTATGTGTGGTAATCAGTTTGGGATATGCAGTCATTGGTTTGCCATAAGCATAGTAATGAGTTTTCCATATGCATCATAATAGGCTTGCCAACTGATTTGCTGTGGGCATAACTAGTTGGCCATATGCATAGTATATAGTCAGTTTCCCACAAGAGTTTGGTTAGGTTAGGTTGGTATTATTGCTTTGTGGTTACCTTCCCCATGCAATTTGTTGCAAACCATCTTCTGCAATGCAATCTTTCAGCCTGTACAGCCTTTTGCATACAAAATTCTTTCACATGATCTTTTGCCATATGACTTTTTGCCTAGAAGTCACAGTAATAGTGCCAGTAAAGACATGATTTTGGTGACCTCAGAAACTCATACTGATACTACAGTGATATTACTAAGCTGTGCAGGAAAACAATTTTTGTGGCCTTGGCAACTCATACTATTACTGCAATGATATCAATGAGCCATGGAGAAACATGGTTTCAGAGGACACACACAACTTATACTTTGGCCTGTGACTTCATGAGCATTTCCAGCATTTGAGTCATAATCTTCCTAGAAACCTTGGATTCTGGTTGGGGTGGTGCACTTAGTAAAGATTACATTAAATGTGGCATGTAAGCACCCGAAGAGTGTCAGGCCTCAAAATCAAACCCTTGCATCTTTGTATCCAGTCTCCAGGCAACAGAAAATCTGGCCATTTTTCTTTGAGTATTACCCCAGTTCACATCTGGCACATCTGATTGGTTCATGACAGAGTACATTAACTGTAACATATTCATGCACTAGCACCAGCAATGGATGAACAAAATATCATCAATATTTCTCTACTCCAGCTACCTTAGTTGCAATGTTGGGGTGGCCTTTAGCTGGGGCAACTTTTATTGTTGCCATTTTATGACGAAAACGTTTACGCATGTGAAAACGTTTGCTTTTGAGCAGCTATGCTACCATAAAAAATCAAATTCCCATAAACTCTGCCACTACTACCTGATGCATCTACCTCAGTTTGCCTTTATCTTTGTCTCTGAACCCACCCTGCCTATCCTAATCTCGTCCTGGACAATGGAATCCACTTCGACGGCACTGCCAAAACAGGTTACCCCTGTACTTCAGTGAAAAAGATGACTTCTGTTGTTCCCTAGGCATCACTACTCACTTCCAAAAGGCGTACAACCTGCGAAAAACGTCCTATTTACGGCCTCCTCGCGAATTTTTACACATCAGCTCAGTGCGAGTACCCTCTTTGTAAGCGGGGTCGCGAGATTCAAGGCCCTGTATATAGCGGTATAGGCAATAGGGTGCGGTTCTTCTGGCGCAGAGGATACAATAAAAGCGCGTTTTTAGAAGTAAACAAAATGACTATACTAAAATACTGCCAAGATAGTACATCTTTGCAAAAGCCAGAGTAGCGCTTACCGCAAAACCACAACAAAAGACTTTCACACCCTAAATATTATTTTGCAAATCGTTGCGAGCTATTTAGAGCTGCGAATTTAAGAGCTAGAATACCGACAAGAACGTAAATAGGGATTTGTCTCAGATGGGGGTCATAATCTGTCTTCACTCGGGCAAAGAGTGCCTGATTTTTTGCATGATCAAGTCATTTTCGAGTCGTTGTTACTCACTTCCTAAACATATGAATGCTTGTGTACCAAAGAGCATGAGCACAGAGGCCTTGGCCCCCGGTGTGGTCGCTGGGGGGGGGGGAAATAGGGCAGCTTGCCCCCTCTCAACCTCGTAGACTGTGCGCTGAGATCGTTCCAGCTGCGATCTGGTCGGAAACCATTAGAATTTGAAATGGACCCAGAATTATGACTAATGATAGGCGGACAAATAAAACACAATAATGTGGATTTTTTCCTCAGTTTTGCCCAAAATTTTGTCGAAACTAAGTCCGGAATTTCGGGCATAAGGGCAAGGGCGTAGTCACGATTGCCTTGCGGGGGCCCGGAGCTCGATGTGAACTGAAATCATAGGATAACCGCCTACCGGGAAAACGATGTGCAATGGTTTTCACAAAAATGAGGGCCTTAGGACGGTCCTCAAATATTTCCCAAAGGACACGGAGCATGAGATTGCTGCGACACCGCAATGTGAACTGGTCTAGGTGTTCATGTTGCCAAAAACGACCCGAAATCGTCTGATAAGAGCTACAGCTAAACCTGTGACCCAGTCCTATGAAGCCTTGTAAATCTGGTCTCCATATTTATAAAGCGTATTCTCTGGGATATAGACCGATACGAAGAATGCACCGAACGTGCGTTCAGAAGCCATGTGTAATCTAAGCCGAACGTTCTCACATTAAAGTTGGCGAACCGTCAATCCCAGCCAGTATTTGGCTGGGCTGAGGTCATTTTGTACTTGGGCAACATTTGCTAAACTGTGTGCTGCTTGAGCATGCCCGAGAACTCAGATGCGGACTAAGAATTTATGTTTGGGCAAACCGGCGCTGAACCATTATTCAGGCAAAATCAGTTCTGCCCGAATAATGCCAGCATGGGCTAACCCGGGTTGATGACAGAGTGCGGTATTTACTTGGGCTGGGCCGAGGGCTACTCCACTGGCCAGCATACCGACCCGAGTCTCATGTGGGATATTGTCGGTATCGATGAATTCTGATAGGCCACGGACAGCGGTTGGGCGCTTACGAAGTTTCAATGGCACACTTAAATTATCTGCCAAGGCTGGTGAATAAATGCATACAGGGATCACGCTGGCATTTTAGTGAGATGGCCCATTAATGCCTTGTTCTTTTATTTATGCATGGCGATTGGGGGAACTGCTCAAACTGGCTGCGCTCTAAGTCGTCGTCATTGCTAAAGAATCAACAATACAGCCGAAAAAAGTGATGCCTTGCTTTAATACGAGACAGCGAAATCAAAACTGATGTTGCGGAAAAACGCAACGTAATAGTCCCGTGTCAGCTGACTGTGTTTGCTTGATGGCGCTGCTGGATGACAGTAGCGGCAGATTGCAGACTTTTCGCTTTGCGGCTACAGACTTTTCGCTTCGTCAACAGATGTCTGGCTAAAACGAAAATTTGAGTCTTTCCCCGATTTGAAAGCCACAGGGCGCTTCCCTTTTGCACGTAGTGCAGGATTACCGCATTCTAAACTTATCCCCAAACACGGAGGAGGGCCGCGGCCCTTCTCCCGTCTCTTTGATGGGGCAGCGGGCCGTCCGTCTCCTCCTCTCCCGGGTGAGCTGCTCGTGGCAACTCTGGCCGTCACCGGGTATCCTGCACGCGCGCAACCGAGAGGCCTCAGTGCCCTCTCCGACTAATTTTCTGGTGTTGACTGACTGGTATACTCATCGATCGAGATGTCCAAAGTCGCAGGAAATGCGTGTGAGTCCGTTTCCGCTTCTCTCCAAGTTTTCTCATCGCCAGTGCGTCACGGACACGCAAGACAAAGTAAGCCTCTGTATTCGTCTGGTACAGCAGTGAGCGGTTACAGGATGCGAGTTCGACAACGCCACGACACGACAACGGCTGCGCCCGGCGATGTCGACGGCGGCAGTAAAAGAAAATCGGACACACATAAAACGGGTAAGACCACCCGCGCAAATCTCGGTTCCCCCTTCGGGCGCCGGTGAGACAAATTAGCTCCGACGTTGTCCGGCAACAGACACGGGCGCCGGCCAAGGGACAACCGGACAGGGGTATCAAATAATCTTTTGAGCAGGCCCTGGCCCACCCAATATTAATTTGCCTTCCCCATGTTCGTTTGGGCCCCCCAGTATTTTCTGTCAGTTTTAAAGGAAACTGAGTAATAATAACGAAACGAACGGCCGCAAAAGATCAGAGGTAGGCAGAAAGTAAAAAATGAAGTCTAAAGTGATGTATCCATCTTTCTTTCTTTCTTCTCTTCATGTCTATGTCTACACACATGGGGATAAATTGAATTTTTTTATTCGATAAATAGTAACAAAAGACTTACAGATTTTCGTCGGTCAAAATAGGATGGACTAAATCCATCGAAAAACCCACATTTAAGGAGAGGTTAGGTTGTGGGGCTCTCGGCTTGGCCCAATCATTTACAGAAGTCGACGTCTCTGCGTAAACCCATGCTACTTCAAAACGGAAGAAAATGGAGATGTTAATGCTACTTCAAAATGAAAGAACTTGGAAATGATACCCTTTATTTCTGATAACTAAATGATTACAGTACCGCCATCATTTAAGGTTATTGAATGACAACATTCTGTGTCATACAGACCAAAGGAATAATTACATTAATTATATTACTGAATTAAACTATTGAACCATTATTGACCTCGATTAAATTATTATGAGTGATATAGACCAAAGGTCTGCAATGAAAGTTATGCAATGACTCAACAAAGTTCACACATACCTTTATTGTTGTAACTCTCTCCTTCTCCCGTCCGTCCCTTTGTTCCCCTCCCTTTGTCTGACTCATATTACACTCGGTTTGTTGCGGCTGAAAGTGCTGGTTCTGTTCATCCTGCTGAGAATCTAGTTCCGCGTGATGCTGTGACGCTCCACGACGGCCCGGTTAGCGCGACAGACACCAGGGCCGCAGTCTGACCCAGGTACGTCCGCCTCAACAGGTGAACCGCAGATTGACACAGGTACGTCACTACAGACAGCTGAACCGCAGACTGACACAGGTACGTCCATGCAGACAGCTGGGCCACAGTCTGACAAAGGTACGTCCATTCCAACAGTCAAACCGTGGACTGACACAGGCCCGTCCATCCCAACAGCCAAGGTACATCCATCCCAACAATTGGATCGCACATTGACACAGGTATGTCCATCCCAACACCTGAATCGCAGACTGACACAGGAACGTCACTATACAGCCAGCTGGACCGCAGAGTGACACAGATACGTCCAGAACACAGCTGAATGGCAGAGTGACACAGGTGCGTCCATCCTAGCGGCTGAGCTGTGTTCTGACACAGGTACGTCCATACAGACAGCTGGACCGCGGACTGAGACAGGAACGTCCATACAGACAGCTGAACCTTAGACTGACAGGTGCATACGTGCATGCAAACAGTACTGCTCTTTACTCCATGGCATGATACGGTAAAGGCTTCAAATTTTCAGGTGCCATGCAAAAAGGATACAAGCTCGGCCACTTAATCTTCCAGAAGATCCAGAAGATCGCTGTAATGGTTCTAAGGCAACTTCCAAAAACTCGAGGGGGCGGGTGGTCGGTGTGATCTCCTTCCGTCCATCGTATAGCGAAGGTTAACTCCTGTTAGTTTGTTTTTAATTCCGTCATTGCACTCGCATGCCAACTTCCGTGTAGAACTTTAATCTGCGTGCCTCCATTTTTCCTGTTTTCCTTTTTTAATTTTACATTTGATTCCAGGTATTGAACGCCAAGTTCACCGCACAAACAGCTGATGTATGTGGTAGGACGTGACTTCATTAGCATTGAAACAGCGAGAAATTTTACGTATGCGGTTGTGCTTTATCGCAGACCTCTGAGGAACGAATACTCATACAAGTAAACTTCGAAATATTGCGTCATTTATAAAGAACTGCTTAGCAGTGGCGCAGCCATGATTTTCTTAAGAGGGGAAAATTCAGTGTGAACTGAAATCATACGAAAACCGCCTTCTGGGAAGACGATGTGCAATGGCTTTCACAAAAAAATTCGGGCCTAGGGGGGGCCCGACCCCCTTTGGTTGCGCCTGTGCTGCTTGGTGAAATTACTTTTACTCTTGCAAGTTTCCGAACCAGGTTCCATGATGTCTTTGGATTCATTCAGTGCATACTGTGTCCAACTGCAGTTACTGTGCAGTGATATTTTTTATCAAGTGATTAACCCAACTCATTTGTTCGATGATGATCCACACAGGATTCAGCGCCCAGCTGCTGGAAGGCAACTAACACAAGCTACCATCAAACGTACCCGCTGAAGTGCCTGGAAACGAAAAGATCTCTCAACAAAGTGCACGAGCGTTGATAGGCCCACTAAGCAGCAAAAGTTGTGAAGGGTTTGAAAATATTTTTCTTAAGAGGGGAACATGTCAGTCACACTGGAATGTTCAGACAAATATTCGATAACCGCCAGCGGTCAAGTGACAGAATGATTGCTCGGGTTAACTGTGAAGCGTCAGATTAACGCTGTTTATGGGTATTTTGAGAAGCAATGGTTAATGCTTTTGTCGAGAGGGAGTTAAGGAGTCAGTCGGGAAAACTGACGTGGCGCGGACGGATGGATTTTTTGTTTAACACGCTCAGTGGTGGGGAGCACTTTTGTGCCTTGTCCCCTGCTTCTGAAAATTTCGAGAACGGATCGGAGCTGGTCGCTGCTGCTTTGTGACATTTATGACAATTGAATAGTTCGTCGACTGACGCAAAAGTCGAAAATCAGCCGGAAAATTTTGAAGTTTGAAGCATTTGAAGTCAAACAAACATGACGAAAACACCGGTTGTCGCTGACAAATGGGAACTTTGCGAAAGGACTAGCGTTCTACGTAAGATTACCATTTGAACAGAATCAGTCGGCATCATTCAGTCGACAAAGCCAAGGTCAGTTGGGGTCAAGTTCATCAAAAGGTCAAGGTCGACCGGCTTGCGAGCTGATCCAGATTTGCTTTGCAACAGGTCGCTTTGTACGGAAAATGCATTGAAAGACCCTAATAAAAAAACGTTTGCTCACATTGATACGCTTACATATACTAGGGTCAGTGAAGGTCAAGGTCACTAGACGTCGAGGTCACTTATCTTTTAAACTGGTCCAGATTTGCTTTGCAACATGTCGGTTTGTGTGGAGTATGCCTCAAAGACCCCAATAAAAACACGTGGGCGCGCGTTGATGCGCTTATATATACCAGGGTCAGTCAGGGCCAAGATCATCAAAAGTCAGAGTCAACTATTTTGTGGCCTGGTCCAGATTTGCGTTGCAGCATGTCGATTTGTATGAAATATGCGTTCAAAGATCTCAATAAAAACACGTTTGGCACATTGATACGTTTATATATACCATGGTCAGTGCAGGTCAAGGTCGTCAAAGGTCAGGACCAACTCTTTTGTGGCCTGGCCCAGATTTGCTTGGGAACATGTCGATTTATATGAAATATGCATTTTAAGATCCCAATAAAAACGCTTTTGGCACACTGAGGCGAATATATACATAAATATATACATATATGTACATATATCTATATATATATATATATGCATATATGTGTACATATACACGTAATTTTTACGTTTCAGGGCAATCAAATCCTGTATTTAGGTTCATAGCGACTTTAGCGTAGACAGTTGACAGAAAACTTCCTTTAGGTCAAAAACTTCATCCAAGATCAATGACCTCGCTTTATTTTTTTGACCTTGCAGAGGTTCGTGAACGCTAAAAATGGTCTTACGTGCCGATGTTGGCTATCTTCGCTGAAAATACGCCGAAATATGAGTTTCGAGTCATTATTTACACTTAGACTACACCAGTATCCCGTGTTGCTCGACATCTGATCTGCAAAAAATAAAAGAATGACGCTTTTGGTCAATGGCCTGACATGACCTTGACCCAAAATACCATTCAAAACGCCAAATGGATGGAAACTGTCGTATTCCACATTTTAACGCACAAACACGCACCCTTCTCTCGTTTCGTTTGAAAAACCGTACGGCATTGTCTGTACGGGCCTAGAGTGCCTAAAGTTGACCTTTTCGACTCCATTTGGCCTTGAAGATATTGACCTAGGGTCATAAAATTGCACATTATGTAAACCTTTATGACCCTGCCCTACCCACAAAATTTCATATCTCTAGCTCTTTCCGTTTCCGACATCGGAGAGGGACACTTTTGCGCCCCCTTTCAGTGCGAGTTAGTGCGAAACCCCCTTCCACTGCGCGTGTTAACGGAAGTACGCATACGGCAGGCTTAGTGAGGACGGCCATTGGAAGCGGTGGCGGTGTGGTTTGACGTTCAGTTACACCGAGAAAGCACAGTCTGTCTGTGGCTGTGAGCGGAAACACTGATGCGGACTGTCTGTTACATTACTAAGCACGGGGGGAAATCGACGGCAGCGGGAAACAGCGGACACGGCGTCCGCAACAGCAGAGGTTACAAGATCGTTGAACATTTTTTAAGGCGGCTTCTACTTCCAAATGTGATAAAACACCCCAGGGCAAACATTTAAGAGCGGCACGAAGACCATCAAAATCCGCATTATGATAATCAAAAGCTCTTGATCTGGACACTTTCGGAACAACATGTACACGTGCACAGCTCGGTAGGGCCATATCTGTAAACTCTGTGCTATGTCTCAATGTTGATGTAATGCTGCTGTATTGTATTCTGACCCCTGCATTTGATATTTGACTGCATCAGTAACTGGGCGACTGTGTCTATTGGTGTCTATAATAATACAATACAGTTAGTAGCCGAGGCGTGATCGACATTTCAGACCGTCGAGTCATCACATTTATTCCTTAGAATGCGAGTGTTTCGCAACGCCACGTTCACGACTCGAGTGTCGACGACGTTGGACAACGCTGTCGCATCAATTACTTGCAGTTACGGCCCGTGACATGGCGCATAACACGAGGGGCCTCAGTGGGTACGTATGACGGAGGAAATATTGATGCCAGTGAAAGAGGGTGCGAATAATGTGTTCTTCTCATGAATAGTTTAACAATCCCCGTTACTTCATCAATACCAGGCCACAAATCAAATCGGGAATAGTACAGTTGTACCACATGCATGCTTACAATATCGCGTTTAAATATTTTATTCGCTCACCTCGTTTTCTAGACTAGCTAAGCAAGAAGTCCACGCACTGAGAACTTAATTAGTCCGACGCCTTAATGGACGTTCTAATTCGCACTGGCACTAAGTGTCCAAGGAGGGGACTGATATTGGCCATCCCTTTGACAGGGATCCTAAGACGTCGCCTACATGGCGCTGGAAACCCATGAGCGCCGCATGCTGGTAGACTCGCCGCAGTAACGTTGCTCAGGTCAGTAGCCTTCTTTATATTCGCTTCCAACTATTGGGCGCAGATTTGGAGGAGAATCTTCCCATCTTTTGGTGGAAATTATGTAACAGTTATTGTGCTGCATACTGTCTTTTCAAGCCTCTCACTATAGAAACATAAGTTTCCGAGGTGCCGTTTGACTTACCCTATTTCCAGCAGGGGGGAGGGGGTCTGAAAACCCGCTCCCCCTCAGGTTTTTTGCTTGGCAATTCCAGGGTTTTTAACGCAGTTTCACGAAATTTCATGACTTTCCCTATCCATTTTTTCCACGCATTGTAGCAAAAATTTGAAATTCTATTTTGCTCAGGCCATAATAGAGCAGGCACCTGAGGTGCCTCCTAAAAACGATGCCATCGTTTTTAGGATCCTTTAGGATTTGCCGGCATCGTTTTTAGGAGGCACCTCAGGCCATTTTTGGCCCTGATGAGGGTAAAAAGAAAATGGCGTTTTTAAGACAGAATCTAAGCCTTATATGGATATAAAGCTAAATAGTTGAGCAAGCATACAAATACAACATTGTTAATCTGAGGTAACTTAAAAGATCGGGTCAAGGTCAAAAGTCCAAACTTGGTTTCATAGCAATAATTTTGAAGCTATTTTTCCAAATGCCCAACCCGGAATATATGTGACGTAGAAGGATGCTCTCTACTTCTGTACTAAGTTTCAGCTTGATATCAGGTCGGGTCACGGAGCTATGATCTAAAATGTCAATGCGCGTACCCTGTATTACCACAGTCTTAACTCGGCTCCGCCTGACGTGTTTTTACACCCGCCACCGCCTGGGGCGGGTGTCAAAAAGAGCAACCCCTGCTATCTATGGATCTAACTGTCGGATCTCAACCGGTCTGCCACCAATCGATAGCCCTGAGTTTTGCAATTCAGAAAATGTTATGTTAGCCCTGGCGGCATGACTGATGACGCTACAGGTCAGGTAAAACGCATAATACAACGTCAAAAAACTGACATCGGCTTGTACCTCATATCATCGGTAATAATGGTCGTAGAGCCCTCAGTTGGATATCGAACGAAAAGTCGCGATCTTATGCATGAAATGCATGAGAAAATGTTGAAAAATCCGGGTCAGGGTGAACCCAGGTCAGGAGAAATATTAGTCTCCCTTTACATGCCAAAGATCGATACTTACTCGCAGCCATTTTGATCTACGTGACAAAAGAATGAAGGTGAAACCTTCTTATGATTAGTTTTGCATTATCTGCGTTTTATCCGGTTAAGGTTAGTCTAGGTCAGGTCAGATAAGGCTGTAGTACTCTTCATGACAAAGGGCAAACATTACTCGCCGTGATTCTTAACTGCGTCAAGTACAGAACTGAAGTGACGTCTGGTGATAATTCAATGTATTCTGTCTGCTTTTTTAGCGAGCCAAGGTCAAGGCAGATCAGGACAAATAGTAATTTTTCTTCTTCTGACTAGGAACAATAATTGCTGTTTGCTGCTACTGAACGATCTTTGACAAACAATGTTGTATTTCATTTCGTTTTGACGTCTGCCTATGACGTGACCTGACCTGACATGACCTTACACTGTATTTGGCGAACTTTCCTAAGAAGTTCATATAGATTTGCTTGTCTGACTTCAGCGATAGCGAAAGTCAGCGGCAACAACTTCTATCAACCACACTAAATCAGTCCAACTGCCATCATGCGTGTGACCAAGCATGACCTCTAATGCTGACATTCCACGATTGTATGTCACTTTGGGGACCGT